>JAOTQQ010000052.1:26359342-26379078 GCA_026546715.1 Gallinago undulata | reverse complement strand
CCCACCCCGAGCCCCACCAGGCCCCTCGCTCTCCCTGCCCAGCCCAGCCCTGGCTCCGTTCCCCCTCCTGCCCCTTTGGGGGGATCCCGCTGCCCCAGGCCGCTACGGGGAGCCCCGCTTCCCCCTCCACACACCCTGCCCTGCGTGGGGACACCACGGCTCACCCACACGTCTCCCCTCAACCACACAACCCGGGGCCAAGACGCCTCCGGTCAACGCAGCTGCCAAAACCCACCGAGCGCCGCCGGGGCGCGCCGGGAGACCCTAATTCTCACACTCTACCCCAGGGCGTCAGCCGGACCCAGCTACCGGGGAGGGAAGCTGCCTCCCGCACCGCCTCCGTGCCAGCCGGGGAGAACTCTGGTCAGAGCAACACATCACCGCGCCGAGGGTCGCGATTCCGGTCCAGGTTTACTCAGCCCAGGGCGGGGGGAGATGCCCACCAGATGCCAGACGGACCTCACCCGTGTCCCGAGGCTGAGCGGGTAAAATAATAGGGCTCTTCCCTACACGGGCAGTCGCCGGGGAAAGGCCGGAGCTGGAGCTCGCTAACGCTCCGGAGCCCCCAGACGCGACCCCAGCCAGCAGCCAGACCTCCTAACGCCAGCGCTACGCGGCGGTGCGCGGCACTCGCCGGCGGCGGCTCTCTACGTGCGGTGCATTCCCCCGCTGGGCTGCCAGAGCCCAGCAGACCCTAGGAGGGAAGCTTCGTCTTCCCTGGAGGAGGGGGTGGGGCGGGCCGGGTGGGTGGGGGGGCTACCGTTTAGCTCAAGAGCTCTACACACACCCCCTCCCTGGATGTCCCACCTCCAGCCCGTGGTCTCGGGAATGCACCGCGCTGATCTCGATGGTATGCAGCTCCTCCAGGGTCAGCTGCCTGGCGTAGAAGTGTGCCACCACGCGATGTGGCCCCTCTGTCAGGTGCGAGCACAGATAGTCAGCTTCCGTCAGGCGCACACAGCCCAAACCCAAGCCCAGCACCCGATTCAGACCGTCCTCCAGGGACCAGTAACGGCGATCCACGAACCCCCCGGGAAAGCCCAGCAGTCCGTCAAATCGCATCTGCATCTGCAATAGAGGCGCATGGCGTTAATGGGGCACGGCGGCGCCGACGGGGGGGACGGCGAGGGGAGGCCTCCGGGCAGGCGGAGGAGCGCGGGGAGATGGGGGGGGAGGGGGGAAACGGGGAGAGAAAAAGCCTCCCGGCCGCCTTCGGCGCGGCCCTACCAGCTCCAGCACGTCCACGATCCTTCACCGACACCGTCTCCGGGGAAGGGAGGGGGGGAGCTCAGGCGGAGCCCGCCCCGTCGGCCGCCTCGGCCCAGCCTGATGCTACCGCCCTGCACGGCAACTACCGCCCGGGCCCGCCCGCCCGCAGCCCGCCTCCCCCGCAGCCCGAAGGCCCCCCCGTACTCCCGCCCCGGTCCCGGTGCCCCCCGTCCGTCCTTCCCTCCCCTCTCCCGCCCCCCCCCCCCCCTCACCAGCACGGCGTAGCGCAGCGGGATGCGGCCGAAGAGCATGCCCGGGTTGGGAGCGTACAGCATGGCGTGGCACGAGTGGCTCCAGCCCGGGCCCAGCCGCATCGCCTCGTACCGCGTCAGCGGCTTCAGCTCGGGCACCCCCGGCACCCCCAGCGTCGGCAGCGGCGGCAGCGCCCCCGCGCCCGTCGGCAGCGCGCCCATGGCCGCCATCGCCCCCATGGCCGCCATCGCCTCGCCGCCCGCCCCGCCAGGCCCCTACGCGCACGCGCGGCGGCGACGGCGGCGCGGAGGGCGGGGCGAGCGGCCGGCGGCAGCCAGTGGCGGCGCGCCGCGCGCCACCGGACCAATGGGCGCTCGGCGGTGACCGCCGACCCCCCCCAGGACGGCCAATGGGAGGGGGCGCTGCTGCCCGCGTCTCTCGCCATATTAGGCAACAGCCCTGATGAGCCGCCAATGAGAGCAAAGCGGGGAGGGGGGAGAGGAGGGCGCGCCGAAGAGCACGCCGGGAAGACGGCGGGAGAAAGCAGGAGGACCGCCCTGCAGCGCTCTGACCCCACCCCCTCCCCTGCCCCGCCCCTCAGCCTCCCCCAGGCCCCTCCCCTCGCCCGCCCAATCCTGGCCCCGCCTCCCTCTATTCCCCGCCCCCAAGGGCTCCGGCCACGCCAATCAGCTCCCCTGGCCCCGCCCCCCGCTCCAGCCCCGCCCCTCCCCGGTGCCACGGGCCCTGCCCCGGTTCCCCCCGCCCCACGGCCGGACGCGAGTGGCTGCTCCACGGGTTTATTACTACAAACATCGAGGGGGAGGCGAGGGGAGGGGAGGGAAGGGGGGGGATGAAGGGGGAGGGGGGTCGCTGGCCCCGGGAGCCGCCGCAGAAGCAGAACAAGGCACACGGCGTGGGCAGCGCCGGGATCCGCTGGGGAGGGGGGGGGAGGGAAAAAGGGGGGGGGGCGTAGGGGTCCCCCCCTCCCGCTCCCTCCACCCGCCCCCCGGAGAGCCACGCAGCAAGGCTATGTACAGGGGCAGTGACAGCAAAAGGGCTGTGCTCGGTGTGTACAAAATATACAACAGTAGTGTCCTTCATCTGCTGCTTTTAACCCCAAACCACCCCCCCACCCACCCACACCCCCCCCCACGTAAAAACAGTGTCTGGGGGTCCGGCGGGCAGGGAGGTGTCCGGGCCCCCCCCCTGCTCACGAGAGGTTCTGCTCGTCCTCCAGGTGGAGACGCGTCTGCTGGAAGAGAAGGGGCTGCGTGGGGCTGCCGGCGCCGCGGCCGGGGGGCATCTTGGAGAAATCAGATGAGCCTGAGGGAGGAGAAAAGGGAAGATGGGGGGGTGGTCAGCCCCAAAAATGCCAACCCCCCCCCGGGTCAGTCTAAGAGACCCCCCCTCCCCTCGCCCCGGCAGGGTGCTGGGCCCCTGGGGACAGGAGACGTGGGCCAAGGGGAGTAGGACACCCGCCACCCCCTCCTGCTGACCTCATGAGCTCCATCCCCTCTGCCCCCTCCTTGGGTGAGGGTCCAGCAAGTGCCAGGGGTGGGACACGAAGGGGACACGCTTATCTGCCACCGGGAAAATCCAGGCAGCCGTTCACGGTGCCCACCAGGCAGCAGAGCCCTCACCCAAGAGCCCAGTGGGGAGGGCTGAGCTGCTCTGCCCCGTGTCCCAGCCCTTGGGGACAGCAGGGACCCCCATGGGGTGTGGGGATGCTGCTGGTGGGAAGGGGAAGGGAGCCAGGACAGAGCCAGCAGAGCAGGCTGGCCGGTTTGCTGCCCCCTCCTTCCCTACCCCCATGGTCAGGATCAACCTCCTGGGGCGGGAGGGGGGGTGGGAAGGGGGGGTGTCCTGCTGCCCCCCACGACAGCGACGTGTAAGAACAAGGAGAAGACGTACCAGCTTATTCCTCTATACCAATAGAGCAGGAATCGGGACCCAGTGCTGCCCAAGACAGGAGGGAGGAAGGCAGATAGAGAGGGGAGGGGACATTAGAGAGGTGCTCAGAACAGGCTGCCACTCTACGGAAGAAAACAGGCTGCAACGACAATGCTGGGGGGGGGGCCAGGACAGCGCAGCCTCCCACGGCCACCCCGTGGCCCTCCCCACTGCGACACCGGCCCACGGCAGAGGGATGCCCTGCTCCACCACCCTATACCCCCCCTACGCCGGCTCAGTCTCCCCAAATCCGGCCCAGATGGTTCCCCTCCCTCGGCCGAAAGCAGGAGCGCGGTTTGGGGGCAGGCACGGGAAGCCACTGTCACACAAACTGTGCCATCCATCCATCGAGTGGCCGCAGCCCGGAGAGGAGAAAAGAGGGGAAGGACAGAGACAAAAGGGTGAGGGAGGAGGAGAGATAAGGTGGGGGACAAGTTACCTCTGTGTTAGCCCCCCCTTGCCCACAGCTCGCTCTGCCCATGGGGAGGAAGCAGGAGCCCGTCCTCTGGGCAGATATGTCCCTGTCCCATCCCGAGGACCGAGCACGCCACCCGGGCTGGGGAGGCTGGTTGTGGTCAGGCACATGGTCCACAACCTCCCCTGCCCCCCGTGCCCCTCGGTGCTGCCAACCGGAGCCGTGAGCACAGCAGGTGGGCAGCAAAGGTGCCTCCACCCCCGACGGCGCGGCCGTTACCTGGCAGGTAGACATCTACCGGAGGGTCGCTCTCCGACTGCGTCAGGCTCCTGTGCTCGCCACAGCTGCCGTCCTGCAGGACGTCTTCGACGGAGGGCGGGCGGCTACCTAGAACCGGCCAAGAGCACAGCCCCTCAGACCGGCTCTGCAGGAGCACACGGCCAGGAGGGGTCGAGATCTCCCACGTGAGGAAGGTCCCCCAGGTGTCCCCAGCCCCACAGAGGTCTCAGGAGAGCCGGTCAGACCGGCCCAGGTCACAGCGCCAAAGGGCTCATGCCCCAAAACGCACCCCACACAATCCTCTCACCCCATCCTCATGCCCTCTGGATGCCAACCGAGCACCAGAGACCCATCCCAAAGACACGGGGCACAAACTGCATGCCCAGTACCCCGGCCATGTGGTACACGCTGCCATCTCCCCCCCAGCCACGCGAGAAGACAGCCCATGGCATGGAAAGCTCTACTTGTGCAGAGCTCAGAGCAGGGAGAGATGCCGAAGGGGGCCTACAAAAATGCTGGAGAAAGATGTTTTACAGGGGCACACATGAGGGGTAATGGCTTCAAACTGGAAGAGGGGAGGTTTAGATTAAAGAAGAATTTTTTCACTCTGGGAGTGGTGAGAGCCTGGCCCAGGCTGCCCAGAGAAGCCGTGGCTGCCCCATCCCTGGAGGGGTACAAGGGCAGGTTGGAGGGGGCTTGAAGCAACCTGGTGTGGTGGGAGGTGTCCCTGCCCAGGGCAGGGGGTGGCACTGGATGAGCTTTAAGGTCCCTTCCCACCCAAACCATTCTGTGATTCTATGCTTGTGGAGATTAGTTGATTTTGTTTCCCACTTCCCAGACCCTGGTGCCTTCCTCTGGTGAAGGACAGCAGTTCAGAGACAAACTTTGGGGGGTGGGTGTTTCTGAACTCGTATGTTCATTCCCCAACTGTCCCCCATCCCACCGCAGCAGAGATGGACACCAAGACAAGGTCTGACTGTCCCCACGGCCGAGTGCACACCTACCGAGCTGCAGGGACGAGGTCTCCTCGATCTCTTCCCCTGCCACGCTCTGTAAGGAGAACAGCAAAGGTTACTTCAGCAGGCTGGAGATTTCTCCAGAGAGCTGTGCTCGGGGCCAGGGACTCATTTCCCAGAGAGAGCAAGGGGCCACCTACCAGCGCTGTGACATCACGGGTGAGGATGGAGGGGTTTTACAGGCAAGGGGTGCTGGAAGCCCAGCAAGGCCCAGCTGCCAGCCCTGACCTGAAACGCTGCTGGGCTCACCCAGGAAGCTGTGGGAAGGTGAGCTCTGACATGGCTCCAGCCAAGTGTCTTTCCAACACTCCCAAAGAGGTGTTAGGGACACAGGGAGGGGCTACACCCTTCCCACGGAGCCCTACAGGTAAATCAAGGCAGCTGAGGTGGGTGGCTCTGGGCTAACTCATACTAATAAGCTCATCTTTACCCTCTCACTGAGGAAGGGATGGCCCTTCACAACGCACCTCCCATGCCCCAGAAGAAGCACCCCCTTGGGAAGAGCTCTGGCTCCGAGCAGCTCCCCAGCAGAGCACACTTACTTCTGGAGAGCTGGTCTCTCTCAGGACCAGCTCACCCCTGCCCAGGGCTGGCTGCGAGTCTGAATCCTCAGAGAGCTTCTCTTCATCCTCCTCATGGATCGGGGACGAGGGAGACCGTAGTGTGCTGCAGCAAGAGAAAATCCACTTGCAAGGAGCTGCAGTGCTTCCAGCACAAGGGGCACTGGCAAATTTGGTGACAGCAGCTCAAGTTTTCACCATCCCTCCACCAGCAGGAGCTCAAACTATTGAGCTAAATCCACCAGGGCCCTCCACTGTCAGCTACAGGGACAACAGCAGCAGCAGAGTTTTGGGGACAAAGCCAAGCAGAGCTTCAGCACAGCAACAACTTGGATAAATCTCATGGAAAGCAAGAAGCCCAGGTCTCACACTGTTCCTCACACCTTCAGGGCTCCCTTCCCTAGGGGATATTTGGAATGGAGCATAGTAAAGATCTCCAGGAACAAACCCTGCCTGACCCCATCTGTACAGCCCCACAAGGGACACATGAAGAGCACTTGCAAGACAACAACTAAAGGACATCCCTCAGCATTTTGTGTTCTGAAACTCCAGTCACTTCTCCCCCCGTTCTTTTGTTCCTGGGGACCTCCACGGACAGCTGAAATCCACCAAGGTTGGGATGTCAGATACAAATTGAGGGACTAACTGCATTGGAAAGGAGACATTTCCATCCAAAGTTTGGATGAAATCTCCTTATTAAAAGTCCTCTTTCTTTTGGTGACAAAACCAGTCCTTAGGAGACATAAGCTGGTCACCTCAGGCTGAAGACAGGGGTTGTGTCCCCATTCTCTCACTGGTCTCCTAAAATTCTGAGTTAGTAGTGCTACCAGTGCTGAGACCAGCCCAGTGCCCTCTCCTGGCTCCCAGTCTGTGTGGCCACAAGCCCTCAGGGCTTGCAAGGAGCGTGTCACTCTGTCCCCATGCTGACCTATCTGGAGACTTGCTCCGCTTGCCCTTCTGGTGGCTGCTCTCCACGGCTCTGTCCATCCCAACCAGTGGCCGGCTGGTGGGTGGCATCCCGTCCACCACCCCTGAGTAGTTGATTTCTTCATAGAGAGGAGCTGACGGGATGGAGGGGGAGACGGAGCGAAGGCCATTCAACGCTTCCAGCAGGGAAATGGGCTCGTAGCCCGGAGGGATGTTGTCAGAATTCTGTGGGCGAGAAAGAGAGGGGAACATTAAGAAACCCTCACCAGGATGGAAGCCCCCCTAGAAAGGGGAGGCCCCACTGCAAGCCCCCACTGCACTCCCAAGCAGCCCGTCCCCATGGCCACCTCCCCAGAGAGCCTCAGCCCCCTTCCCCTGCCACAGCTCTTGGGGCTGTGACAGCGACCATCCAGGCAAGTTTCCAGAGCAATGCAGGAGAGACTGGGCACCTCGACAAGCTAGAACATGGCTCCGAACCCCCCTGCCAGACTAGGGTGCTCTCTCAAGAGGCAGACAGAGGGTGAGAAAGGAGGTTCCTAACAAAGCTGCTAGAAAATACATTGGTTTTCCTTCTCCTAAAAGTTCCTCTGATGGTTCAGAGATTCTTCCAGCTCAATAAGCACCCAACTTGTGCTTCCAGCCCTGGTACATGCAGCAGTTTCACAGCACCAACAGTGTCACTAAGAGAGTGAAAGGAGTGCACCAGTTGGGACCTGGTCCTCAGAGCCTACAGCACCTCCACCTCTCCCAGATCCTCTCAGCTGCTAACACTGGCTCTCCGTGCAGTCACCTCTGGCTGAAAGGTAGGACGGGGATCACAGAACCACTGACCTGGTAAGGGAGGGGGACAACACCACACCAATCCCATTCCCTCCATAACTCACTAAGCTGCCAGTCAACGGGACCCTTGCAAAGCCATTAAACCAACACTGGTTTAACTCAAAAAGTCCTCCTGGTCATATAGATTCTGTAGACTCAGAGATAAATGGGTCTTTATGCTGCAACCCATTGACTTCATATGGTCAGGTCAGCCCAGGCAGGTCAGCCCAGCCTGCTGCAAAGCGGCAGGACTGCAGCATCTAAGTCCAGGCTTACATGAAATGGAGCTGTTTCAGCCCTGTGTCCTCAGGGAGGTGGTTCTACATTGTACCCAAGATGGTGTGTTGCCACGAAGCCTGGCCATGAACTCCTGTAACCTCTCTGTGCCTGACCTCCCTCTCACACAGCTGCAGAGGAGCCCACCCAGCAACCACAGCCCTTAATTTGGTGTGAGCTGATTGCTGAACTAACTCACTTGTGGCCACAGAAGGAGCTAGATCTGACGGGGAAGAAAGAACAAGTGGCACCTGGAGTCAAGCATCAGCCCAAATCCCCTGAATTACTGGTCTCGTGATGGTTATGAGCGTACAGCTGAAGACCACGGCTGGTGATTGCAGGAGAACCAATTCAGCTGAACAAGGAACCGCTTCACCATTGCTGCCACCTGTAGGCAGTGGGGGCCAAAAACCACCTCCATGAAAACATTTCATTTCCACATGGGTGCTATTTTGAGGACAGAAAAGTCAGGGAGACAAACACCACCCACCCACCCCCCCCACTCACATTTGGGATGTTTTCTCCTGGCTGTGTAGACCAAGGCCTGAGGGTTCCAAGGCTGCTCCTTTTGGTTCACTGTGGCAAAAGCTCAAGAGGCTGGAGAAGGCTTTCTCAGCCAATGGCTACAACACCCTCAGTGCAAGTTACTCAGCTTTCAAACAATCCTAAGAGACACTGCTCTCTCCTGGGACCACCACACCACCCTCCGAGCCCACTGCTCCAGCAGGAGTACTGGTAGTCACTGCAGGAAGCTTGCAGAGGGTCATACCAAGCTATCAATAGCCTCATTACCCAAAGCCAAAAACCCCCAAACAAAAAAAACTAACCTCAAAAGCTCCATTTTCCTCCAAACCTGACACGCACAGTAAGCCATGTTCCTCCTAAGGCTGAGCATCTAGGCTGGCTTGTGCAAAAGAAATCTGCAGCCTCCTTGACATGAACACAGCTGTAGCTGCATTTGATGGGAATACACAAAGTGGGCACAGACCCCTCCTGGTCTGGGGGACACCCTCACCTTCCCCCTTCCCACCTCCCAGTCCCCCACATTTGCATCCTGGGCTGCATAAAAAGAAGCATGGCCAGCAGGTCAAGAGAGGTGATTCTGCCCCTCTACTCTGCTCTGGGGACACCCCACCTGGAGTCCTGTGTCCAGCTTTGGAGTCCTCAACACAGGAAGGACATGGACCTGTTGGAACAAGTCCAGAGGAGGGCACGGAGATGCTGGGAGGGCTGGAGCCCCCCTGCTGGGAGGACAGGCTGAGAGAGTTGGGGGGGTTCAGAGAAGAAAAGGCTCCAGAGAGACCTTAGAGCTCCTTCCAGTCCCTCAAGGGGCTCCAGGAAAGCTGAGGAGGGACTCTGGATCAGGGAGGGGAGCCCTAGGAGAAGGGGGAAGGGTTTGACACTGAAAGAGGGGAGATTGAGATGAGATGTGGGGAAGAACTTCTTGGGTGTGAGGGTGGTGAGAACCTGGCCCAGGTTGCCCAGAGAAGCTGTGGCTGCCCCATCCCTGGAGGGGTTCAAGGGCAGGTTGGAGGGGGCTTGGAGCAACCTGGTGTGGTGGGAGGTGTCCCTGCCCAGGGCAGGGGGTTGGAACTGAATGATCTTTAAGGTCCCTTCTGACTCAAACCATCCTGTAACTCAATGATCTCAAGCACGTGCTTCCCTTTAACTCTCACTTTCTGCAGATGACTTATTTCCTTATCAGTCCCCTCCACCACTCTTCCAGAAACCCTCCATCTGGGAGTGGGAGCCGGAGCTTCCTGCCAGGACAAGCCACTGGCAGCTGGATTGAGGGCAGCGCTGGACAAGCCATATGTGACAAGGCAAGGGTGAATTCCACTTTCTGTGGGGTGGTTTGCAGTAAGATGAAAAAAGAGCCTTTATGCAGCAACTTGTCCTTTCAGTGGGGAGAATGTTTCTAGCTTACAAAAATTTCTGAGCCTTCTCACTTTCTTGTCCTGCAGGGATTCTTCTTCTTCTTCCCCTGGAGAGATTCAAAGCCCAACGTAAAATCTGGATTATCCCACAATACGTAGTCAGGACTGACCACACGGGTGTGAATTCATTGCCTGGATAACTTGACAAACAGGAGCAAGTTCTGGGAATTACAGCCAGAGAGTGAAGTTCCTTGAAAAATTGCTTTAAATTGAATAAAGGAAGTTCAAAAGAGCATCGGAGAAAGGGGAAGCACATCATTTGGGCTGGTTTTTATTTTTTTTTAAAGAAACCTAGGTGCTCTTTCCCTCCTGCCTTTCTCATGGTCCCTTGAAATGAACAATGTTGCTGCTGTTCATCAAACAGTGACAGTCAGGGACCAGCCCGGGAGTGAGGTGGTCAGGCAGCTCAGGAGATGGGTTATTCTGCAGAATAACCCACCGGTGGGACTGGGCCAGCTTTAGGTTGCCCATTTCTCTTTTCAGTCCACCCTGATGCTGCTCGAGGGGTATTTCAGTGGGAGCAGGGGCATCGCCACGTCTCCTGGGTTGGCATTTGGGACCGGAGAGGACAGGAAGGATTCCACTTGCTCTGGGGGGCTTTAGGGTAGGATGGGAGACAATGGGGATCGACCCGGTATGACGAGCGCTGCTTTCAGGGGGGTCAGTGGCCAGAGCTGAAACGGTTGGTTGTCTCTGCTCCAGATTCAGCGGATTTGGCATTAGGTCGGTTCAGAGGGACTCCCACCCGACTTGCTAAGGAGCAGGGCCGAGCTTTTCCAAAGGAAAATTCGCATTAAACTCTGCCAGAAGGCTCTGGTGACCATATGGAGCTGGGAGAGGGGTGGGGGCCAGCCCTGACCTTTATTGTAGAGAGGGCATCGCCACTGACCCCCTCCGTGCCCCCCTCCCCCCCCCGGGGTGGCTGTTCCCATGCAGCTCAGGTTGTTCCTCCACACAGCGCTCGGGCCTCTCTGCTTAATAAGACAATTAAATCCTTGAGTCCAGGTTTTAGTGTTTCCATGTGCTGCCAAGTATCTTAATCTGGGCTGTTTGGGGAATTTTTATCCCGTGGATCCCTTGGTATGCCTGGAATGTTTGCTTTTCCTACTGTGTGCGTGTGTTTGAGGCACTCCTGTAAAAACAAGAGCTTCCTGCCTGCCTTGTAAATCTTTCCTTGATTGGCAGAGTCGCCTTTGGTGATTAATCAAGGGGCGAGCCGAAGCTGACACCCTCGGGGAGCTCGCGCCTTGCGAATGCCCAGCATGTCGGTGAGAGACCCAAGAGGGGGGACCAAGAGAGCTGGCCGGTCTCCAGAGCCGGGCGAGGAGACACATGTGGTGACACCGGTTTTCGGTAAGAGCCTGGGAGAGGAAGAAATAAACGGAAATTCCAGCGAGCTAAGGAAATGCTCCAGAGGGCTGGGACTTCGGAGGCATTTTCTATTGTATCATCGAGCGTGCAGCTAAAACATGCATCCCCACTTGAAGGTCTCTGCTTAGTGGACAGTCTAACTTTCCCATGTTGGGCTGGGCTGGGGAAGGGTGAGGTTTGCCCCATGCATGGATGAAGGTTTCTCCAGGAGAGGGGCCCAGGACATTGTAAAAGGAGAGACTACTGAGAAGACCAGGTCCACCTTGTTGGTGCACTGGGGCTTCATCTCCACATTCCTCTCGGAGTCTTCCAGGTGTCCCAGGCTCTGGCTGCATGCGATGCGGGAGTGCCAAGTTAGCTCTGAAGGACAGGTCAATTCCAGAACAACAAAATAACTCCAGCGTCCTGGCCAAGGGGGCTCTAATTTGCCCCAGATAATGCAGCTATTGCTCTGCAGACACCTGGGCTTGTGTTCCAGCGCTGCCCTTGCCCAGAGCTGGCTGTGGGCTTCCTGAACTGACGCTGTATTTTTCAGGGCAGACATGTCCCCATATTCCCCAGAGGAGGCTGACCTTGGCCAAAAAGCTGGCTGATAGAACAGAGCTGCAGGTTGTCAGCCACAGGACCAGCCTCAAACTCATTACCACAAGCAAGATGACCTTCAGCATGGTAGTCTGGTGGGAACTTGCCACCAAAGAGTTCAATACCCACCACTTTCAGGTCCTGGTCCTCTCACTGCGCCCTTAAGCATAGTGTCAAGGCTGAACAGGTGGCCAAGGAGGGTCTGCATATCCACCCCAGCTGAGCCACAGGAGGAGGGACAGCTAGCAGCACAGGAGTGCTGGGGATACACATCCCTGCAAGGAACGGCCGGTGTGGCTGCTGGCAGCCCCCTGGAGCTGAAACATAGAAAGAAAGAGCATTTCTGCCCTGCAGAGCTGCGACAGTCAGGGCAGAGCAAGAGACTCCTCCAGCATCTCCCTGCTCTGAGACAAACTGCTCCCGAGTCCCTGCAGGGCATGGCCAATGCCCCAGGAGGACGTTCGTCATATCTTTCTCCCCTACCCACCACCCCTTTTTCTGAGGTTTGTAGGAAATGTGTATTTTTGGGAGCTCCATGTCTCTACAGATGCAATGGGGCAATGATTTCTAACTTCATGGGAGGGGATGGGCTCCCCAGCACCGACACCTTCCCACCCCAGCCGCATTTACCCACATCTCCCAGGCAAGCCTTGAGCAGCTCCAGGTGTTTCAGGGGCAGATGTGGTGACTTTCCCAAGCCTTTGTGGCTCCAAAACTCAGAGATGCTGAAAACACCACGATAATTACCAGCTTTGGGCTTCGAAGGGAGAGCAGCAGGGAAGCCAGGAAGCCCATTGCCATCTGACGGGAGGTTTCCCACTCCTCTCTTTGAAGGGGATACTCTTCCATGGAGTTGTCTGATTCATATCCATGCTGTGATGAGCTTCCCGTGTCGTGCTGGTTCTTGTTGAGCAACAAAATACTTCGTTAGATACAGCGCAAGCCAGCCAGCTCCTGCAGTGTCTGACAAAGAGCAACAACAATCCGATCTGACTTGTGGAGACACCCAGCAATAACACCATCAAGCCTGGTCTCCAGGGTTTCTCCATACCGCTAGGGAGGCCTGGAGGCAGGATGTCTCTCCCCAAGGGATGGCCACCATCCTGGAGGACCTTGAGGTGAGAGAAATGCTGCTGACCTCCCTCTTCCCCTTTTTGGTGGACATGGCAAGATGTGTGTCAAGAACTGACCTCTGGGGCATCATTTACCTCTGCCCTGCTCTGCACATCATCCCAGCACCTCTCCCTTGATGCTTCTTTCTGTTGAGAAGCCCTGATAGCCATCGCCTCCTTTCATAGTTGCTGAGCAGCCCCTGAAGAAATGGAGATATCATCAGAGCTTTGAAGGGTTTGGCCTTTTTATTGGTGTACTGATAAGATATCATTATCTCTATGGCATTTAAATTGGGGAAAAAGGAAGATCCTTCCATCCATCCATCCATCCATCCATCCATCCATCCATCCATCCATCCATCCATCCCTTTTTCCTTCCCTCCCTCCCTCCCTCCCTCTCTACATTCCATATTCTGCTCCGAGTTTGTCATTCCGATTTCTCAGGCAGTTAACCTGTTGGTAGCCAGAGAGAGCAGCCTAGGTCCCCCTAGAAGAAGGTCTGTTGGAGGAGGAGCATGGTGAGGACTTGGGGGAGCACCTGGTCTTTCTCCTGTCTGCTTTTGTCATCCCATATTTGCATGAAAATTTAAAAGCAGGTTTTTTGGTGGCTGCTGGTGCCGAGCTGCTGTGGGAAATGCCTCTCACATCTGCAGAGGAGCTGACAAAACAGCAAATGGGGCTGTGGGTTCGGACATCCCACGCAGCTGTCCCCAAACCCAGGAGATGGCCATGGGTGTGGGTGCACCAGGACACACTCCTCACATCAGGCACCAATTCACCCAAAGGGGAGGTCCAAGGAGTGCCTGGAGCTTCTGCTCTCCCCAAAGTCCTCCCTCCAAGTCCCTGTCTCCTGCAGCTTCTGAGCAGAGTGCAGGCAGTGGCAGGGATCCAGTGGGAGCTGCTCCAGGAGGCTGGGGTGCTCAGGTCTGGACACACTCCCCCCTCTCCCACTGGAGCCATGGGATGAGCCGCTGCCAGGGAAGTGCCTAATTCAATGCCCTGCTCCACGGTGAACACCATGATCACACCAGGATCTTGGTGCCCACCTTGGCCACCCTGGAGGGTACACCTCAAACCCAGGACATGGTACCCAGGACAAGGAGCTGCACTGTCTGACGTGCCTGCTCTTGTTGTCCCTTTGCTTTCCTCCTGTGGGTAACCCCTTGAGGGGGAAGCACCTCCGAGTAAAGCTGCACAGGACAGGGCAGGAGTTGGGACACCCCGTGAAGGAGCCAAATTCCTCCCGCAGAGTGGCCTGAATCCCTCTTAGACACACCATCAGGTCTCTGCCAGGGCAGGCAGGAAAAGCAGCGAGGAGGCAAGAAGTTCCTGGTGCGTTTGGGATGCAGGGCTGGAGAACATCCCCTGCCCACTTCTTATTTCACTTACCCTGTCTGTTAATTGGAGACAGTTGTTTGACAGCTGGCTTCATAAGGCGTCATTAGGCACAAGAGTGAACAGCCCTTTTCTGTCGTCCCTCCCCACCCCTCCCCTCCCGCATGACTCAGCCAGGGGCTGCTCTTCCAGGATGGATAGTTCTCACTTCTTCTTGTGTTGTTTGGGAACACCACCCCGAGCTGATTTTCCCCTGGCTGAGACCCCGGGAGGTGATCCCCACAGCTGGGAAGATGCGACGCTTCCTCTGGGGTCTGCGCTTATTGTCATGAAATAGCCATGAGGAGCGGGGTGGCTGGTGTCCCCCTGCCCCTCTGGGTGCTACCCCCCTCTCCTTTTTGCAGGTGGTGTCTCCAAAGTAGGGTGCTGATGCCCCGCTTGGCCGTGGGGAGGGGATACAGACAAGGAGACCACGTCAAGCTGGTGGTGCCCTGGACCAGAGAGAAGTTTGCCAACATGGCCAGCGCAGGGATGCTGCCTGTGGCCACCTGCCCGTAGCACTTTCCCGGGTGGCACTGCGTCACCCCATGCTCCCACCCGGCGCTGGGGCAGGAGATGGAGCTGCCGGCTCTCCTGGTGATGCCAGAGCCGTGGGGGGATCCCTGCCAGCCCCCCCGCCAGCAGGAAATTGCACCCAGCGGTGCTTCGCATTTCTCAAGAAAGAGTGAAAATGCCTAAAAACGTGCAAATGTGACCAAATGACAGCGAAGGGCTTTGCTATGGAAATGCCCAGAGGTGTCCCCCCGGGGCTGGTGGCCCCCGGCATCTCTCTGGGGCCGCAGCAGGTGGCCACGCTGGACCTTTGTTCTCGCTGGCATCTCCGTGGCGGATGCCGGTGACTGAAACCAAAGCCCCGGGTCCCACCGCGCCGGCGCCGGCAGGTCAGGAACAACGAGCCCCTTTCAGGAAACAGGGAAATAAAGGAAAAGCAGAACAGGACAATTTAACATCCAGGAATGGAAATGACTCGGGGGGTTTAAAATGCAGAGACGAGGAGGAGGAGGAGAAGAGTCCCGGCCCCCTTTCTGATGGCCATGTGGCTTCGTCACGAGTTTGGACCTTGTCCCTCGCGTTTCCAACCTTACCCTTTATGTCAGGGTTTGGCCCGTGCTGCCTGGAGGGTGCAGATGCATCCCACCGCCGGGAACTGGGTTTGGTGCTGCCAGAGCCAGGGACAGCCAGGAGAGTGAAGCGGTGTCACTGCAGAAGACACAGGAGCACGTCCTTGCCTGCGTCGTTCTGGGAAATCTGTGTTATCCCCTGGACGAGCAGCAGCTGGGGGGTTTCCAGCCATGCTTGTCCCCTCCCTGAATTCCTGAGAAGGGGCTTCGTGAACGTACTGTGGCATTGCCTCCCCGGGTGTCTGGCTGATGGAGAACTTCTTCTCCCAAGTCACAGGTGATGGGACAAGAGGAAATGGCCTCAAGTTGCACCAGGGGAGGTTCAGGTTGGAGATTAGGAAAAATTTTGACACGGAAAGGGTTATTAAGCCTTGGAATGGGCTGCCCAGGGAAGGGGTTGAGGCACCATCCCTGGAGGTGTTGAAAAGACGGGTTGACATGGTGCTGGGGGACATGGTTTAGTGAATTTTTTTTTTGTCAGGGTTAGGTTGATGGTTGGACTCAATGATCTTGAAGGTCCCTTCCAACCTAGATGATTCAATGATTCTATTCTATGATTCTAACTGTGGCAAAAAGACTCTTGCTGGGCAGTGGGGATGTCCCCTGGGCTACCCAGGAGCTTGTTCTGGGATGTCCCAGCTGCATGGCATGTGGTGCTGCCCTGTCCCAGCAGAAGAGGAGAGCACTCAGGAGGAGGAGTGATGTGGGGGAGCAGGAACATCCCAACCCTGTGTGACCATCACCTGGGGCCAGACCCAGCATCCCCCCAAACAAGGGGGAGTCTCAGGACTCCAGCTCCAAGGCATGGAAGCAACCTGCTCTTTCCTGGAGCGATGGGGAAGGCAGGAGCAGCCCTGGAGCCATTTCTTGGGGTCCAGCTGCCCGTGGGGAATTCCCCATCAGCCTCTTTCCAACTGGACCAGCCATGATCCCCCCCATTTGCTCCAGCTGAGCCCCCACCAAGGTTTCTCCCTGGGCAGAGTGGGATCTTTCCTCTCCTTCCTCCACCGAGGAAGAGCCATACCAGTCACCAGCTCATGAAGCGGCAAGAAAAGGAGTGAGGGATCCCCACACGGATCCTGGCACTGGGGAACAGCCCAGGAAAGGCACTTTGTTTGGTTCCTTGACCTTCAGCTCCCCATCCCACCTGGTCCCACTTGGAATTGGGAGCTTGGGAGAGACCTCCTTCCCGCCACTAGGAATTGGGAGCTTGGGAGAGAAGCAGGTACCTGGAGGGAGCTTTAGAAGGAGCAGCTTGTGGAGTTCAGCATCCCGAACCTTGCGTTGGGGTTTGGTGGGTGGGGGACACTCTGACCACCATAACCACTGCCCCGGGAGAGGCGCTGAAAGCTGGCTGCGAACCTTTCCATCACAGGCACCTTCAACTGCCCGCAGCGCCCCGCTTATCCGGGCTCGGCAAGGCCAAGGCGTTTTGGGAGCCACGAAGAGAGCCGAGGTGATCTCATCCCGCGAGTATTTTCTTGGCTCATTCGTCTCACTCCGACGCCTCGCCGATAAGGCTCGGTGGTGAGGTCAGTGGGAGGGTTTGGCATTGCGGAGCCGTGTGTCACCCGGGGAGCCTGGGACGCCGGCACCTGCACTCGCCCCACGGCTCCCGTGGATCCAGCCGGAGCGGCCAGTCCCTGCCCCACGGCATGGCCCCGGCCAGGCTTCCCACCAGCACCCCCAGACCTGGGGAGAGGGAGGTGTGTGGGGAGCCCACCGCAGTGCCCTCGTGGCTGTGCAGGGCTGCCAGCTGCTATTCCGCCTTCTCTGGGGCGGGGCGGGGGAGGGGGGGGAAAGGACAAGGTTGAGGCTTTTCTTACCTCCAGCATTAGAAAGAAAAAGAGGGAACTCTTCAGATCACTTTCCAAAGGGGTGTTATCAGCCCAGGAGGGGTTTCCTGCTGCCAAAAATAGAGCAGTGTTAAGATAGGATGGGAAGCAGGATGACGCAGGCATAGATAAGGGCAGTGGCTGAGCCAGGAGAGGCAGCCCGGCTGCTGGGGGAGCTGGGCTGGCTCCCTCGGGGCTCAGAGTGCATCACCCCATCCCCTTGGGAAAGAGCAGGGCAGAGCCACAGCTGGGACCCCCCCTCCCAAACCAAGCTGTTGCCAGCTTGGTATCTTGGAGTGGTGCATCCGTCCATCCACTCATCCATCCACCTGTCTGTCCATGCCTCTCTCCCACCCATCCCTCCATCCATCCATCCCTCCATCCATCCATCCACCCACCCACCCATCCGGTGCTGCGCCTGGGCTGGTGTTTCCAGGCTCAGCATGTGTCTGGGGACACGGGGACGAGAGCCATGCCCTCCTCTCCACCTTATGAAGAGTTTCGTGGTCTCCCCCACACCCCCCAGGGCTGATTCCCACCTCTGAAACTCCAGCTGGGCAGATGTGACTTGTCACCGGTAAAAGTGGGCTGAAAAACTTGTTTCTTGAGCCTCGTTACTGTTTGATGAGCTGCTGGGTGCTCAGGACCTGCCTGGGTGGGGATGCTGCAAGGCTTTGTTTAAGTGTGGATCCAGGTTGACCACACCAGAGCCACATCCTTCATCTCTGGCTCTGTAACGCTCACACTCCTCTTCCTCCAAGCCCCAACTCCTCCTTGTGCCTCTTCTCCGCTCGGTCCCATGCCTGGCAGCCTGTTACCTGCTCCATATTGGGGTTTTATTTCTTTTTTTCCCCTATTTTTTGGAAAAAAACAAAACCCAGAAGAAAAGAGCCATGCTTGCAGCACCTGCTGTCACATCCTGCGGCTCTCGAGGTGCTTGGGGTGGCTCTGGGGGTGATACCAGGGTGGGACAGGTTGGATTTCACCCCAGCAGAAGCAGCAAAGCAAGGAGGTGAATCTGGAGACCGCCGTGTGCCCCCTCCCCAGACCTGCCTCCCGGGTCTGCACCGCTCGGAAGATGCCGAGCTCCCTCTCACAAGAATGGGGAGCTTAATGTCCCGTGGCTAATTAGCAATTTTCCCCTGCACCTGCCTCTCCACCGCCACCTCCCCTCCAGCCATCTGCCGTCTCGGGGCCGTGCAGGCTTTGGGCTCCGCACCGGCAGGGACGGGCCAAGCCGGGGCTTGTGTTTTTCCCCTCTGGATTTGGGGGTTCCCTGTGTCCCCCCAAAGATGAGCTGGGGCTGTTGAAAGAGGAAAAGAAATTTGGTCCCTCCTGGTGTTTCCCTCCACCCTCTCGTGTCCCCCCAGTGTGGTGGGTGGCATCTACCCCGAAAGGGAAACTGAGGCCGGGAGAGAGGCACCCAAAGAGGCTGAGCCCAGCGCCCTTCCCAGGACGAGCCGACATCCCCCAGCCGGTGGTGATGCGAGGAGGGGGGGCGCGGGGAAGGGGGTGAGGGCAGAGCAGATGGGGCCGGCAGGTTTCCGTGGGGCTGGCTTGGTCCTGCAGACAATGGCCCCGTCTCTGCGAGCGGCGATTAAAGAGCAAGATTTATGCTGCCGACCAGCTGGCGGGCAGAGCTCCCCCCCCCCCCCCTCCCCAGCCCCAGCCCGGCAGCTGCGAGCTCCCCGCACACACCGGCCCCCAAGTGTGCTCCTGCTGCTGCCCCCCAGGCCCCCCACACACCCGCCAGGCCCCGTGGCACACGCGTGGCCCCTTGGCCACCCCAGGGCACACGCTGCAGGCCGCAGGCTGGCTGAGTGTCCCCAGCATCTCTGTGGTGCCATCAGGGCTCACGCTGCCAGTGGGACCAGGAAGGGTCTGGGCAAGTTTTGGGGTGATTTAGAGGGGGGTGGGAGTGGGGTCTGGGGATGCATATTCCTTTCCCTTCCCTTCCCCCTTCCTTTTTCCATTCCCTTTTTCCTTCCCTTCTCTTCCCTTCTCCCTTTCCTTCCTTCTTCCTGTCCCCCTTCTCTTCCCTCTTTTCTTCCCTTCCCCCTTCCTTTTTCCCTTTCTTTTTCCATTCCCTTCCCCTCCCTTTCCTTTTTCATTCCCTTCTCCCTTCCTTTCCCTCTTTTCTTCCCTTCCTTTTTCCCTTCCTTTCCCCCTTCCCTTTTCCCTTTCCCTTCCCTTTTCCCTTCCCTTCCCTTCCCTTTTCCCTTCCCTTCCCTTTTCCCTTCCCTTCCCTTTTCCTTTCCCTTTTCCATTCCCTTCCCTTTTCCATTCCCTTCCCTTTTCCCTTCCCAGGTGCGGGGGGGAAAGGTGCCAGCCAGGGCCACCTGTGGCTGCCCCACGACCCCGGTGTCCGTGTCCGTGTCCGTGTCCGTGTCCGTGCCGGCGCTCCCCCTGCCGGTAGCCGCCCGGCGGGGCCGGGGCGGGGCGTTGCGGGGCGGAGCGGGGCAGGCGGGTCCGGCCCCTGCATTCCGGGCATAGCAGAGCCCGGGGCCGGCCCCCGCTGCCGGCGGGACGCCCAGAGCCGCCGCCGCGCTCCCCGGGCAGCACCGCAGCCGCCCCGCTCCGCCATGCTCCGGTAAGTGCCCCCCCCCCCCCCTCCTCCCGGAGGGGCTTCGCCACCCCCACGGCACCGGGACCTCTGTGCGGGGACGGGTCGGTTCTCCTG
>JAOTQQ010000052.1:26338459-26359242 GCA_026546715.1 Gallinago undulata | reverse complement strand
ATGCGGGGGGGAGGGTGGGCGGTGGTGGCGGGGAGGTGGGGGGGAGGGGGTTCTGCTCCGTGCCCGGTCCCAGGGGGTCACCTCGCCCCTCGGGGGTCACCTCGCCCCTCGTCCCCGGGGCAGCCCCGACCCCAGCGCTCACCCCTGCACACACACACACACACACACACACACACCCCCGCCCTCGGGAGCCAGCCCCGGCCGCGGGTGTGATGAGAGCGCCCGTCCTCAGCCGCCCGCAGCGGGGAGTCTGGGGCTCTGCTCCCACCACCGCCACGACCTCCGCCCCCGCCGGCACGTCCCGGCCAAGCCTGCCAACGCGCCGAGCGGCATTCCCGGAAAAACAACCCCTTGTCGCTCAAGGTGGGAGCTCCATCCCAGCTGGGCCGGTTCCCAACGATCCCCTCTTTCCCCCCCCCCGCCCCCAGTAGGTGCCTCGACGCCACCGGTTGCCGCTGAGGTCCTTGGGGACGCACTTCTCGGGTGGAAAGGTGGCTTCGCCGAGGGCGCGGGCGGAGATGAGGACGGCGGAAGAGTCCAACGGGACGGTCCTGCACCGCCTCATCCAGGAGCAGCTGCGCTATGGGAACCTCACGGAGAACCGCACGCTGCTGGCCATCCAGCAGCAGGCCCTGCGCGGCGGTGGCGGTGGAGGGGCCGGCAGCCCCCGCTCCTCCCTGGAGAGCCTCAGCCCCGAGGAGAGCCAAATGGTGCAGCAGTCCACGCGGCAAGAGCCCCAGGGCCAGGAGCATCACTCCGACCACCTCTACTCGGAGAACGGCGTCTATCGGCACTGCCAGCCCAAGGGCGAGGAGCTCCCCACCTACGAGGAGGCCAAGGCGCATTCCCAGTACTACGCCTCGCAGAGGGGCGGGCAGCAACCCGGGGGGCCCAGCCCGGGGATTCGGGGGGAAAACGGTCCCCGCGGGGCCGAGAGCGGCGCCCGACGCCCCGACGAGGGGCTGAAGGACCTGAAGCACGGCCACGTGCGGTCGCTGAGCGAGCGGCTGATGCGGCTGTCGCTGGAGAGGAACGGGGCCAAGGCGCAGAGCCCCATCAGCGCCTCCCGCAGCTACCCCCAGCTCTCCCGCCACCACCACCAGCTCGCTGCCCTCCGGGGGCAGCATCCCGAGGGGCCGGAGCCACGGGGACCCCCCCCGGAGTATCCCTACGTCATCCCGTCCCAGGAGGCTTACCTGGCCGAACCCCCACTCTGCTCCCGGGAAGGTCCTGGATTTCAGCAGCCCGAAATCAGGTAACGCTGCCCCTCCCCAAGACCCCCCCCTAACACTTTTGGGGCACTCAGGGGGGTCTCTCCCAGCCACAGTACCCCCGGAGCGGCCGGGATGGACACTCAGGAGATGCGGGATGCAGAAGGGCTCCAGGGGAGCCATTCCCAAACCCCTTGTCCTTGAGGGGCTGGATCCAGTTCAGCCCACAGGGTTATCTGCAGGGACCCCTCTGGTCCTCTCCTCTCCCCAGTTTCCCCCAGTACCGTTGAGTCTTTCCAACTGGTGATGAAAATCCCACTACCTCTTCAGCCCTTGCTCCCCTCCTCATGCGCCGGGAGGAATTTGGGGTTAATTTAGAAGCTGGAACCAGCTCATGAAATGGCCAAATTTAGAACAGGCGTGGGGCAGGGTGGAAGAAAAACGTGCCCCCAGCTCTGGGGAACCCCCAGCTGCCCCAGTTTGCTGCGGGATGGCTGCTGGGCCGAGGGCCGGTGGCGGAGGCAGCTCTCCCGGTCGGCAGCTTGACGCCTCCGGGAAAGCCCCGGGTTGCCTCCGAGAGAGCCACGGAGAGGAGCCCAGAGGACCAGGCATCGCCTGGAGGGCTGGAAACAACTTCTTCCAGCCTGGAAAACAACAGGGGGGGAAAAAGGGAATGGAAGCCCCGACGGGAGGACACGCGCCGCTCCCAGCCGCCCCGACCTATCCCGGTGGAGAGCGATAGCATCTCCGGCAGGAAAACCTTCTCCTTCCAGGGAACAAAGAGGGGAAGGGGAGCCGCGAGGAAGATGTAGTTATTCTTCCTCGCTCCGATATCATCCCGCAGGAATGCGGGCCCTTGGCGGGCAGCCCACCCGGAGCAGGGCCAGGCCGTGCAGGGGGGTTTTGGAGGCGGCCGGGGACTGTCGAGGAATTCGGAGGGGACGGTCTGGCTCCTTTGGGCACAGCGAGGACGTACTGAGAAGTTTGGTGGTGAGGAGCTGCCCCGGGAGCCCTCACTTTGCCCAGCAAACAAGGCCCCGCCACAGGGTGGGCTTGAGGGGCTGGGAGCCCATCCTGGGTTGCCCTGGAGGCCAGGACGGCCAGGTCCTGGAGCTGTCAGGTGAAGGAACCCCATGAGATGGGGTTTCTCTTGTGTTCAAGGGCGCTTTCAGAAGGTGACAACGCTCCAAAAAGCAGGAGAGGAGCCTCCCTCCTCCTTTGGGGTGATGTGGGGGTTTGGGGTGGCGGGCTGCGTGCAACCCCCTTGCCGAGCTCCCCCTCTCAGCATCCTCTTCTCCTCCTCCTCCCTGCAGGGTGCTGCCCACCCCTGTCCCCACCGCTTTCCTGCCACCGCCGCCACCGAGTGCCCTGTGCCCGGGCAACCTGGGTCCGGCCGGGGTGGAGGCCCTGGTGAGCGCCCAGGCGGCCTCGGCCGGCACCCGCCTGGCCCAGGTGGACACCGTCCTGCGGGAGAACCAGCGGCTCCAGCGGGAGAACGAGAAGCTGCGGCGGGAGCTGGAGAGCTGTGCCCAGAATGCCAGCCGCATCCAGAAGGTGAGCAGCTCCCACCCCCCTCACCAAACACTCCCCCCCACCCCCCCCACCCCGGCGGCTGTGGCATCGTGGGGGGGGGAGGGGTGGGGATGATGCTCAACCAGCTGCTGTGAAAATTCACCCCTTTCAGTTTTTTAATCCCTTCTCCCCCCCCGCCCCCCCCGCCTTCCCTCCAGCGGCGTGCTCCCCCTCCGAGCAGCTGCGTTTCGGTGACACGGCAGCCAGGACCGGGGGAGAAGGAGCCCATTCTCCGGTGACCCCCCCCTCTCCCTTCCCCGTCCGTCTGTCCCGTCCTCTCTGTGTACCCCCCCCCATTCCCGGAGGCCACAGAAAGCCCTTTGTGCTGCCGCGTACAAGGGGCGGCTGTTCCCCGCCGGCTGGGCTACGGCAGAGCCAAAACCTGCAGAAAGGCTCTTCTGCAAGAAGAAAGGCAGAAAAAATTAGTTCCCCCCCCAAAAAAACCCCACAACATGTGCTGGGGGGGGGGTGGTGGGTCCCATGGGTGCGCTGAGCTCCTCTGGCAGTTGGGGTTGGGCTGAGCGCCCTGTGAACTTTGGCCAAGGTCTTCCTTCCCTCTCCTTTCCTCATTCCACGAATATCTCACCCCGGCCTTGTCCCTTCCTCTGCCCCAGCTGGAGAGCGAGATCCAGCGCATCTCCGAGGATTATGACAACCTCGTCAAGGCATCTTCCAAGCGGGAAGCCTTGGAGAAAGCCATGAGGAACAAGAAGGACGGCGAGATGCGACGGCTCCAGGACTTCAACCGGGACCTGAAAGGTGAGGGACCCTTCCACGTCCCCCTGGGGCTCTCCATCCCCTGCGCCTTTCCATCAGGAGCCGGGCTTCCTCCGCCTGAAGTCTTGCCTTTAAATCTTAATTGGGTTGAATTGCCTTTTGTCCAGAGCGGTTGGAATCGGCGAACAAGCAGCTGGCCAGCAAGACCCAGGAAAGTCAGGAGAGCAACCAGGGCAGCGTGGCCAAGCTCCTGGCGCAGAGTAAGTCCCCCGGGGGGGATGGGGGTGGTTGTCCTCACCTGTGGCATCCCCGACGACAGGGCTTGGGGTGCTCCCCTTCGGCTGGAGGAGGAGGAGGAGGCAGTGGCAGGCAGCAGCTCTGGCCCTTCCCCGGGGAGGACAGAGCCGCTCTCGGGGCTGGACGCCAGCCATTAATCCCGGCCGGCCGGCGGCGTGACCCGCATTCCCCGCATTCCTGCCGCCGCACCGGCTCTTCCAGCACCGAGCCCGCACTCCCCTCCTCCCTCCTCCCTCCCACGCCTCCTGGATTTATTTTTTTTTGGGGGGGGGTGGGGGGGGAAGGGCAGAAAATACACCTAAATCCAGTATTTTAGCAGAGAGATGGGGTGTTGGTGTTACATGGGGAGGAATTGCCCCTCTGGAATGTTCTCTGGCAGGGGGGTTGGTCTAGAGGATCTCCAGAGGTCCCTTCCAACTCTGACAATTCCCTGATTCCTTTCCTCGGATTCACACCCGGGTGGCTTTTATCCTCTCCAAGCCAAAATTTGGGTCTGGGATGGGGCAAGTGGAGGCTTTTTTGGCCGGATGCCCGTGGCCCTTGTGTGCCCAGGGAGAGGGATGGCACAGCCACAGTTTAGGGAGCGAAGACACCACCACCACCGCCACCCCCCACCAACCTTGCCACCGGGTTTCCCCCACCCCGGGGCTTCGTGGACCAGCCTGTAGGGCTGAGAGCCGGGGTCTCTGCCTCGCAGGCTACGAGCACCAGCAGGAGAAGGAGAAGCTGGAGCGGGAGGTGTCCCTGCTGCGCAGCGCCAACGAGGACCAGCGGCGGCGGGCAGAGCTGCTGGAGCAAGCCCTGGGCAGCGCCCAGGGACGGGCGGCCAAGGCGGAGGCCGAGCTGCGGAAGAAGCGAGCCTACGTGGAGAAGGTGGAGCGGCTGCAGGCAGCCCTGGGCCAGCTCCAGGCCGCCTGCGAGAAGCGGGAGCAGCTGGAGCTGCGGCTCCGCACCCGCCTGGAGCAGGAGCTGAAGATGCTGCGGGCTCAGCAGGTGGGACGCGGCGGCAGGGTGACGGCGTGGAGATGATGCTACCTCCCCCCTGCCCCCCTCCCCGGAGTCACCTCCCTCATCCTCTTCCCTTTTTTGTGTGGCCGCAGAGGCAGGCGGGCGCCGTGGGCGGGGGGATGTCGCCGGAGCTGAGCACCCACAGGCTCTCCGAGCAGCTGAGGGAGAAGGAGGAGAAGATCCTGGCCCTGGAGGCTGACATGACCAAGTGGGAGCAGAAGTACCTGGAGGAGTGCACCATGCGGCAGTTCGCCATGGATGCCGCCGCCACCGCTGCCGCCCAGCGGGACACCACCCTCATCAGCCATTCCCCGCGGCACTCCCCCAACAGCAGCTTCAATGAGGACCTCCTCCTGGCTAGCCACAAGCACCAGGAGATGGAGAACAGGTAGGGCCACCTCGCCGGCGAGCTCATGCCACGGTCCGGCCCGCCTGGGCAGCGCTCACATCCTCCTCTCCCTCCAGCTCCTCTTCCCAGCTTCTGCCTCTTCTCCTCCCCAGGTTGAAAGCCCTTCACGCCCAGATCCTGGAGAAGGACGCCGTCATCAAGGTCCTGCAGCAGCGCTCGCGCAGGGACCCCAGCAGGACCCTCCAAGGCTCCCTGCGGCCGGCCAAGTCCGTGCCCTCCGTCTTCGCCGCCTCCGCCGCCCCGAGCTGGCCAGGGGGTGGCCAAAGCGACCGGGGGATGGCCGAGGGCAACTCCCGGGGCAGCACAGGTACGTCCTGCCTCCTCCTGCCTTCCCTGGGTTTTGGAAGTGGGGAGCCCGGGGAGGGGGGGTTTCTTTGGTGAGCCGGAGGTACCGGCAATCCCTGACCGTGTCTCCTCCCGCAGGGAAAGGCAGCGCCGAAGGGGCGGCAGCACCCGCTGCCCTCCCCCTGCCCTCCCACTCCAAGCACGGCAGCAAGGACGGCAGCACGCAGACCGACGGGGCGGCCGAGGGCGGCCAGGGAGAGGGCACCGAGCGCCCTGCTGCACTGCTGGGTGAGTGCCCCAGGGATGGCACCAGGGAGAACCGGGGATGTTCCAGTACCGGGGAGAACCAGGGATGCATCCCAAATCAGGGATGCTCCAGTACTGGGGAGAGCCGGGGATGCATCCAGAACCAGGGATGTTCCAGTACCAGGGAGAGCCAGGGATGCATCCAGAACTGGGAATGCTCCAGTTCTGGGAAGAGCTGGGGATGCATCCAGAACTGGGGATGCTCCAGCCCCAGTGGGGAGAGCCAGGGATGCTCCAGCCCTGGAGATGCTCCTCCAGCTCCAGGGGGAGAGCTGGGGATGTATCCGGAACCGAGAATGCTCCAGCCCAGGGGAGAGAGCTGGGGGTGCTTCAGCTTCAGGGGGAGAACTGGGGATGCTCCAGCCCGGGGGATGCTCCTGCCTGGGGTCCTGGCATCCAGGAGATGGGCTTTACACCAGCATCAGTGATTTATTTTTTTTTAAGGCAAAAGATCTCAGTGGAGCCTGGTGGGTTTAAATCCCTGCAGTTGCTCATTTATTTTATTTTTAAAGTGCAGGGCTTTTTTTCTTGAAGGCCTTGGGGGGAGGCTGAAGCGGGGGTGTGCTCCCTGCCAGCCCTTCAGTGGGGCGGGTGCCGTGCTGAGGCTCTTCACTTCTCCTCCAGCTCTCACTTTCTTTCTCTGCAGAGAGCTCGGCCGCTGCCAGAGCTCCAGACCCGTCTGACATGGTGGAGATCCTGATTTAAGGCCACCCAGGGGCTGCCCACCAGCCCCTCTGCCAAGAGCCATCCTGCCTGCACCTGCGCGGGATGGAGGAGCCCACGGGAAGGAGGACCCATCCTGGAGCTCAGCGGTGGCCCTGTGGCTGGTCTCAGTGGATGGCCCCCATCCAAGTGTGGGAGGGCCACCGTCCCTGCTTGGCACCCACACGGGTCCCCAGCTGCGCGGGGCGCGCTGGGACCTGGGGACCCGGCGGTGGTGGCGGGGCCTCGCCATCCCCCTGTAAATACACCGGGTTTTGTACGACAGGAGCAAACGTATTTATCATTTCAGCCTCTTCTCCTTCCCGAGGTGGGGGGGCTTTTTCCCACCCCTCCCCTCCTCGGCTCCATCCCCATCCCAGCTCCATCCCCATCCCACCTCTGGGTCTTGGCCTCCCCAAGAGGCCAAGAGGCACCCACCCGGGTGCTTGGCCTCCAACTGGAAAATCCCTCTCTCTTCACCGACCTGTGCCTACAAGCTGGTGTCTCTGCATGAGGGCAGAGCCAGGAGGGATCCTCCGTGGGTCCCATCAACTGCCTGCATCCATGTGGCCAAGCTGAGCGCCGGGAGCCCCAAACCTCCATCACCTGCATCCATCATCGCCGCATCCATCACCGCATCCGGCGGGCGAGGGGCTTTTCATCCCGGGCAGGCGAGGGGTTGGGGATGGGGTGATGGCGAAGCAAAAGAGCAAATGCCAGTGGAGGGAACGAACGGTGGAGGAGAAACCCCCTTGAAACCCGGGGGTGAAATGCTCGGAGGGAACCGAGGACAGCTGATGGGACGTGCCACCCCTCTCATGGCTTCATCCCACCGCCATGTCCCCCGGCTACTGGCAGCTGGCTTCTGCCCGTGGCCAGCTCCGACGGCTCGCTCCTCTGAGCTCGGACGCTTCCCGTCCTTGCCCTTTGTGTAAATATATATATTTTCAGTCTGTCTTTCTTTCTTCTTCAAACACGTGCATTTGCTGGACAACTGCATTTTTTATTTTTCTCTCCCAGACACGTAAAAAATGCGTTCGGTTCTCGTGCATTGTTTACAAAGTGGAAAACAAACAAAAAATTATGAAAGAGGAAAAAAAAACACCCCACCCCACAACTTAATATATTTTATATTAATATTGGTATTTCTTTTTAAGTATTTTTTTTTCGTGCTGTGAACTTTGTTTTTTTTTCCCTGCCAAAGACGATGAGTTCTTGTTTGTGCGTTTTAAGTTATCTGAAGTATTTAAACGTAAACCTGGCTGTTTCGTTCTGCCGCCCTATACCGAGATTGCTGTAGCATTCCACTTGGTATAACAATATTTTAATAAAAAAAAAAAGCAAATACTGACCCATGGGTACTCTTTTTTTTTTTTTTTTTTTTTTGTTACCCACTCACTGGGGCAAGACAGACACCAAGGGGAAGGCCTCTGGAGGTGGTTACCTCCTGGATGAATCTCTGCCCTTCCCAGCTCCCCAGGCAGTGATTTGGGGGGCAGGAGAGTGTGTGTGTGTGGGGGGAATGCTGAAAAGCATCTCTGCCTTCCCCGAAATCCCACTGGGATCCCAGTTCCCAAAAGGCTGGAGTTGCCTAAAAGCATCAATGTAGTTTCCTTCCTGTGCATAACACTCTGGTGAATCCATCCTGGTGGGGTCCTCTTCCTCGCAGGACCTGTTCCAGCCCTCCTAAACCCCTGCCATGGGGACTCCTTGATGGCCACATCTTCAGGCATGGCCGGACTTGGTCCCCAGGCTGTCCCCTGCCTTTGTCAGCCACCTTCAAGCCCTTCCCATCCTCCTTGGCTCTTTGGTCTTCTGGAAGACCAGAAATTCTCCTGCTGTTCAAGCTGCGGCTACCTTAAGTCTTCCCCAACCCCACCGTGCTGCTCCCCAGCCCTTCCCCCATGAGCTTTTTGGTTTCTGCTGTCATTTTTGTCATTTTTAATAGCAGTCACATTAATGCTTCCCAGGGAGCATCCCCAAGGACTCTGCTCTGGCTGCTTTGGGTGCTGGCAGCCCAGCTGGAGCCACCACCAGCTGGGCTGGGGCTTTCCCTTTTGCACATCGCTTGCCATTTATTGGCAAGCATTTCTTTGTACGAAATCTGTCCACCCCTGGGGACCAGGATAATGCAGAACAATGGCAGAAGAAACCAGCTTTGCTGCCAACTCCTCCCTGGGAGGTGGCTTAGGACTCTGTTGAGGATCACCGGTCTCGGTGGGATCACGATGCTGAACGCCGGCTCAGCTCTACCCTTCCCACGCAGGAACCTGGAAGGAAATTTTGGGGCTTCCTGTGGCCGTGGGACAGGTCTCCATCCCTGCAGGACCCGGTCAGATAGCTTTGGAGCAATGGGGGGAACTCGGAGCTGGGCTCCTCCTTCCACCCGTGATGGCTTCTCCTGGGTTTTACAAGCAGGAAAACAAGCTCCCCCTGTGCAACGCATGGGGCATGTCCAAAGGGGGCCCTTCTGCCCTCCCCAAAATGGGGCTAGGGATGGGGGACACTGGGTGAGAAGCTCTCAGGGACCTGCTGGGAAAATGCCAGGGGATCCTGATGGCCCCTGGCCAGGGGCTGTACCTGCCCTGCACCCCCCCCAACCCCCCAGCTCCTGCTGCCCCGGAGCTGCAGGCAGCCACCCGGGAAGGCTCGCAGCATTCCTGGCATACCGCAGCTCTCACGCCCCATGCTTTATTTACCCGAATCCGGATGCAGAGCGGCCTCCCGGCAGGTCTGGCTCTTTGCAGGCAGCTTTCCGGGTCCAGGGATTCAGGGAATGGGCTCCTCTTGAGCGTTTTGCCCCACTGCTTGGCCAACCTCCCTCCTGCCCATCGCCCCCCATCCCCAGGCCTTGCGCAGTTTCCAGGAGCCAAAAAAAGGGGGAATACAGAGAGGAGGGGGCAAAGAAGAGTTGCAAAAAAATACCGGGAAGGGAGAGGAAAACCCCAGAACCCACCTGTAAATGCGGGAGCTGGGCTTTGGGGAGAGGCCGCCCGAGCCTGGCAGGTTGGGGCAGGAGGTGGTGGCTCTTTCTGCGACAACCCGGAGGATGCGGCAGCGGGGCCCGGGTTGGTTTGTTTTGGGAGGGTTGCTTTCCAGCCAGAGCACCTGCCTGGTGGAGCTCCGGCAGGGACGGCTGGTGTGGGTGTGTGTTATCACCTGCTTTATCGCCCCAGCGTCACAGGCATTTCCCTCTGCCCTCTCCGCACCACCCTGCTGGGTTTCACCACCAGCATCGCTTGGACCCACAGCCCTTTACCCCACATGGGTCTTTCTCAGGCCAGGACATGTCCCTGTCACCGTGGCACAGTTGTCGATGACTCGGTTGCTGTTTCAGCTGAAATACTGTGTGGGGACTAAATCTCCTGCTTCTGCTCCCATCCCTGTGTCCAGGGTCTGTGCCCTTGTCCCTTGTGTCCCTGTATCCCTGTGTGCTTCATCTCTGCATCCCTGAGTGTTTAATCCCTGCATCCCCATGTCCTCAACCCTTGCATCTCTGCATCCTTGTGCCCTTGATCCCTGTACCCGTGTGTCCCCACATCCCTGTGTCCCCAATCCTTGCATTCCTGTGTCCCCACAACCCTAAGACAGGGTGACTGGAGCCGCCTGCCGAGCTGCTGGCTGGGCTGGCACCTGGACGCAGCACTTTCTGCAGGCTCTTCACCTGCAGCCCTGGAGAGATGGAAAAGGGCCAGTGGGCTCTGCTCCGAATGCCACCACTGTCACCCCAGTGGCTTTGAGTCAGACACCCTGTCCTGGGGCAGCAGCTCTCTCAGGGATGAAAGGGAGATGGCTTGTCTGACCTGGGGGCTATTGGGGAAGGTAAGGTCCCTCCCGTGGTCACAGTGGCTCAGGAGAATGCTGAGGATCTTCTTGGAGCCATCCTCTAGGTCCCATTCCCAGCCAGAAGCACCTCGTTCACCTGGTGCCACTCCACAGCAGCATCTCTGCAGCTTTGGTTCCTGCTTTTCCTTGTTTCTCCTTGGAGCCTGGAGGTTGGAGCTTGGTCCTTGGAGCATCCTCAGAGCTTGGCAGGTCCTTCCTTGGCCCCGGTCCCTCCTTGCCCTCTCCTCGTGCAACTCCTCTCCTTTTCCACTTGCCAGATGCCGGAGCTGGATGGGGAGAGGCAAGTCCCTTGGGTCGGAAAACACCTCTTTGAAAAGCCAGAAAATTCAATCCCCAGCGGGATTTGGGAGAAAGGGAATTTCACTCCCCTCCCAAATAATCCTGATTCTTTGAGGGGGAAGTTCAGCGACGCCGTGGGCCAGCCCTGAAGCTGCCTTCCCGGCAAACCAGTCAGGCCAACCGCCGGGCTTTCTCCCGCCTCAAGTGCCGGCTTGCTCGCCGGGCCGGCAGGAATGAAGCTCTCCCCGCCGAGCCTGCTCAGCCCTTCCCTGCCCCCTTCCTCCTTCCCTCCCCCCATCGCCTTCCCTGGGGTCTCCCGAGCCCACCAGCTCCTCTCTGTGCCCAGGGCTTGTTGGGGGGGGTCTTCCCTGGCTTCCCCCCTCCACCCCCCCAAAGTCCTTGCATCAGGCATTGTGTCCCGTTGCAGTTCTGAGCCACCCCCAAGATGTCCCCTCCCTGCAGAGCATCAGTGTGCAGCGGAGATGGGACGCATGGGGTGGTGTTATTTCGGGGAGATGCATGGACCCCTCCACGTCCATGGGGGCGGCCGAGATGCTCTCCGGGATGCCCAGCCGCAGAGCAGCTCAGGAGACACCTGGAGATCCTTCTCTACCCTCCCCAGGTCCCTCCTGGGCCCACGGCGGGGCTGGGGGTGCCGCAGGGGTTGCCGCCGGGCGCTGTGCTGGGCAAAGCAGAAGCGGTGGGGCTGCAGCGCGAGAGTGGCAAATTCCTCATTCCTCTTCCCTGCGCCGCGCTGCCTGCCTGCCATCTCTGCATGCAAACAGTAAACAGCCTGTTATTATCCCGGATGCTTTGAATAACTGTGGCTATTTTTTCTCTTCCCAGTATTCTAAAAAGGCAAAAAATTCCCTGCGGTTTCTGAGTCAACTTTTTTTTTTTCTTTTTTTTTCCTCCTCGCTCCCTTTTCTTCTTTCCTTCCCACCACCTCTGTGACCTTGAAAAACCAGGCAGACGAGCTCCTGGCTCTCCTTGCCCGCACCCGCTCCCCGGCCGTGCTCCGGCTGACGCTCCCAGTGCTCCCCGCAGCCAGCAGCGGGCAAATTTAGGGCCGAGTCTGGGGTCAGAGCAGCCCTGGGCTGACGACGGCAGGCAGGATCTGGCCCACTGGGCACCTTGCCCATCGCCTGCCCTAGCCATGGCAGCTGGGGATGCTTCAAGGAGGCTGGGGATGCTCGAGGAGGCTGAAGATGCTCGAGGAGGCTGGGGATATGTGAGGAGGCTGGGGATAGCCAAGGTGGCTAGAGATGTTTGAAGAGGTTGGGGATGGTCAAGGAGGCTGGGGATGCTTGAGGAGGCTGGGGATGCTTGAGGAAGCTGGGGGTGCTCAAGGAGGCTGGGGATGCGCAAGGAGGCTGGGATGTTTGAAGAGGCTGGGGATGCTTGAGGAGGCTGGAGATGTTTGAAGAAGCTGGAGATATGCAAGAAGGCTGGGGATGCTCGAGGAGGCTGGGGATGCTCTGAGGGTGCAGTTCACACAGGCAGCTGAGGCAGGGATCTGGGATGCTGCCTCTGGTCCTCAGTTTGTGTCCCCATGGGTTGGAAGACATATTTCCTAGGACGATGCAGGCAGCCAAGGGGAGCACAAGAAGAGCCTGGCCACCCAGGCCTTGCAAGCAGCAGGTATTCCCCGGTCCACCCTGCAGGTCCTCTGACAAGGCTGGGACTCCTTCCTCCCCTTTCCTGCCTCCTCATCCTCCTCCAGCCCTGGTAGGTGCTCCTCCGCCTTTGCTCTGAGGTGTGATCCCCAAAACCCTTCCCAGACCCAGTACTGGGGCCTTTGGGTCAGCAGGGGCCAGGCAGAGGATGGCTGTGGCCACAAAGCCCCTCACCAGCCCAGGCTTCCTCACCCAGAGGTCTCCAGGAGGTCAGAGCTGGTGGGAAGAGACACAGGATGGGTCAGGGCTCCCGTGTCCCCCACCAGCTCCTCCAGGTCCTCAAATGACGCATGTGGGTTGGGGTTCTGGGGGGCTTCTTTCCCTCCCCGGGGCACGTTACCTCAAATGAGCAGGTGCTGTGCCCCCCGAGTGCTGGTATGTGGGTCAGGGACCCCTGCTTGAACTCAGGGCCGTGTGGAACCCTGAGCCAGGGCTGGCTGCAGGCAGGGGACGAGCCCACGCTCAGCTGCACCCCTGCCCGCTGGAGGAGGAGGAGGAGACGCTCCAGCTTCAGCCCCAGGTTGTTTCCTCTTGGCAATGTTTCCAGGATGCTTGGGATGCTCCGGTGGCCGAGGGGCAAGTGGTGAGCCTGGACAGATGGCGGTGAGGAGGTGAGGAAGAGGAGGTCGGTGCCAGCCGGGATGGGGGGGACGGGCAGGATCTGCTCCATGGGGGTTTGATGCCGATACCTGATGGTGTGCCTGGGTCAAGTTCAAGCTTTCATCTGGAGCTAGGGCTGGGTTCAGACGGTGGTGGTGATGATGGAGGAAGGGCTAATGAACTCCTCCTCACTCAGCATCTCCAGGGGAAAACCAGCTTTTGCAGCGGGGTCTCTCTGTGCTGGGAAGGCAGCGGGGTGGGAGCTGGATGGTGGGTCCCCAGGAGGGGTGGGATCCCGACGCCAGCTCTGGAGGAGCACCCACACCTATGTGTCGAGGTGAGCGTCGGAGGAAAGGTTTGGGGACAGACAGCTCCCTTGGGAGGTAAGGAGAAGCCGTGGGTGGGATGGTGGTGACTCAACGTCTGGAGAGACCCATGTGTGAGGCATCCGCTCCCGCTCCAAATGCTTCCCGGGAACACCGGAGTGGCAATAACCAGGGGAGGGGGCAGGAGCAAAGGACTCTCCACCCGGCAAAGCTGCCTCACAGGGAATCCCAGTGTCTCCCAGGCTGGCAGAGACCCCCTGGGACCACGGGTCACCTCCCCGCCTGGAGTGAAGTCACAGCGGGAGACTCAGGACCAGGTGGAGTGGCACTGCCGTTGCCCAGGGGGCTGGGGGTGCCCCAGCAGAGCAGAAAGAAACATCCTGGAGTGCAATACATTTATTTTGTTTTTTAAAGCTAAATATTTTTTTTCCCTGTCTTTGAGTTATCCATGGCCCAAGATGCCTTTTTATTTCTTCTTTTATTTTGACCCCCATACAGTATCACCCGGACATTTTGGCCGCCCAACTTCCCACCAGGCAGGGCTCATTTCCCTTAGTGCTTTTAATTTTCAAAAATATTCAAGCAGGAATCGGAAAGAAAAGGATCTGAGCATCCTTCTAGAGGTGATGTGGGGTGTTGTTTTGGTTTTTTTTGGTCACTCATCGGGTTTGGCTGCAGCAGGGAAGTTCCAGAGGATCGTGGCAGGTCCCAGCACACCCTCCTGGTGGGACTGGCAGGAGTCCCTGGGGCTGGATCCGGCTGCAGGTGCCAAATATCCCAGGGGATGGATGGTTGGAGACACCACTGGGGGCAAGGGAAGCCTTTAAAAAATCACTGAACTTCATTCCCCAGGTCTTAACACCAGCCCTGAGTCACTGTACGGTAACACTGCTCAGGAAATTTCAAGTTAAACATTTTCCCATACAGAAGTGGCTTGGTTTCTTCTTTTTTTTTTCTTTTTTTCCCTCCTTTTTTTTTTTTTTCTCCTTTTCTTTTTTTTTTCTTTTCTCCTTTTTTTTTTTTTTTTAAAATAAAAAACCCTGTCTTCTTCCTTCCAGGAAAAATTGGCTCTTTGGCTTTCCTGCCCGCTGCTGAAGGGAAATGTTTCATTGTAGTTCTGTTTCCTTCTCCGCTTTAGAGCTAAAACTCTTCTGAAGAAAAAAAAAAAAACAACAAAACCAAAACCAAAGCCCAAGCGTGTAAGAATGTGAGGTGTTGGTTAATTGGTGAATCGCAGAGAAAGTGCCTATTTCTCCCTGTTCTCATGGTTAGGGAAATCACAGAAATATTTAAATTTGGGGAAAACAACTGGCTTCAGGCCAAAGGAAAGTTTTAACTCCCGATGCTTGAAATTTTACGTGGTTTCCTTGAAATTTTTCAGGGGGGTAGGGGGTGGGGGGGAGGGAAAAATCACTTCCCTTGAATTTTCCTAATTCCTCAGTGGAGAAAGTGGGAGCGTGTTTCATCTCAAGCTGACACTTGGGAGCCAAACCTGGCATTTAGCTCCCCCGCCTGGCTTTCCCCCCCCCCCCCCCCGGGGATTTTGCACAGCCAGATGCTGAAGCGGAGAAGGGGATGCTGCAGCCACCGTCGGAGCCAGGTTGGGGGTGGGGGGGAAGATGGGCTGCCCCCTCCCCGGGGAGCCCGGGCTGGAAGCTGCGTGGAGCAGGGCGAGAAAAGGCATTACACAGCCTGAAATATAAAAAAAAAAAAAACACCCAAAAAACAACCCCAAACCCAAGTTTCAGGGAGAAAAACACAAACAGCGTGAGGCGGAATGCGAATTTTGGCCTCAATGGAAAAATGACACAGGCTGGAAAATATTCCCACCCGCATTTTTACAGCCTGAAAACGCGATCCTTTTATTATTTATTTATTCTTTTTTTTTTCTTTTTTTTTTTTTTTCCCTCTTGCATAGGATCCAGAGGGAAGGAACCCAGCCCAGCCTGGCGATCCCGTGGCATGCTGTATTTGCCGAGCAAACGGGGGTCGATACGGAGGGGGGGGACCCACTGGAGAGCATCTCCTGCCGCTTTCGGGAAGCCAGGGCAAGCCTCCCCCCCACCATGACTGGCCGTCCTGGAACTCCCGGCATCTCTTGGACCCACCAAAAGTTTAGGAGCGTGTTTCCAGGGTAACCAAAACATTTTTTATTTTTTTTCAGCTGTGGTCCCCCCCAAGCCAAAAAAAAAAAAAAAAGGAAAAAAAAAGGGGAATTATTAAAAAAAAAAAACCAAACCAAATAAAATGGAACCAACAGAGGAAATTCTAAGAAAATGAAATCAGCCGGAAAACTGGCAGGCGGGTCCTTTTTCCCGGCTCTCCCTGATGGACGTTGTCTGGAGACGGGCAGGAGAGATGCTGGTGGTGTGAGCGAGGTCCTCTCCAGGCAGCAGAGCTCCCCAGGGCTTGTCCTGGTCCAGCCGGGACTATTCCCGAGTGGCTGCCCCCTGCTCCGTCCCGGAATAGAGCCGCCACGGAGACGGTGCCCCACGGGGGGCTATTTTTGGTTGTGGCCCTGCAGAGTTCAATGGGTTTCTGCAGCACCCGGAAGGCTCCTTATCCAGGGCCCAACCCCACCTTTCTGCTTCCCAAAGCCCCCTGCATTGTCACCTCAGTCCTCGCTCCTCCTCCATCCGTGTTTCTCTCCATCTTGTTTGGTTTGATGGCCCATCCCATTAGCCAGTTGCCTTTTCTTCCCCACATTCCCCACGTCTCTTCCCCACCTGGCTCAGGGAGGGTGGTGGGGAGGAAGGCTCAGTGCCTGCCATCACCACGGCTCAAGGGTAGGTTGGGAAGACCGGAGCACAAATCCCAGCCATTTTTTTGTTATGGTTGTGTTGGTGCTCTGCGTTCTTGTTTATCGCTCTCCACAGGGTGTAATCCCCGCTGTCCTCTCCTTCTATGCCAGGCATTTGTTGGCAGTGCTGCCGGGTGAGCTCCTGCCCAGCCATGGAGGGAAGCCAAGGCAGGAGAACCCACTTTAGGACATTTGCGAGGTCCAAGAGGACTGTCAGAGAGAAGACGGCCCACACAAGATGGGGACATGGTGTGTCACGGCTCCAGGGAGGCAGCTTGTGGCTTCGTGGGCATTTGTGCTGCTGAGGAACGGGAGTGACGGGGAAGGAACATCCCCCTTGGGCACAGGAGGGCTCGCTCGGGAGGCTGAGGTTGCAGAACACATCGCCGTGTGGTAAAGCAAGTCAGACATCACATCACCCCTCTTGGCTTCTGCTGGCTTCCAGGCAGGAGAACCAGTCCCAGCCCTTCCAAACCACATGCTCCACCAAACACCATCTCCATGCCAGTGACTCCATTCTACAGTCCCCCTCCCCTCCCACTGGTTCTTGGAGGCTGGTGCCCTGGCAGGTGGGAGAGAGCACTGAAAGTAACTCTAAATCTGGAGCATCTCCAGCTCCACAACCTGTCCTGGCTCTGGGGATCCCTGGTGCTAGACCTAGGGATGCTTGGTGCTGGGACTAGGGATGGTTGGTGCTAGGACTAGGGATCCCTGGTTCTAGGACTAGGGATGCCATCCCTAGGACTAGGGATGGTTGTTGCTAGGACTAGGGATCCCTGGCGCTAGGACTAGGGATCCTTGGTGTTAGGACTAGGGATCCCTCGTGCTAGACCTAAGGATGCTTGGTGATAGGACTAGGGATGCTTGGTGGTAGGACTAGGGATCCCTGGCACGACCACAGCACAAATACTACAGAACGGGACCATGAGCCTACAGGCTCCTGTCGTGCTGCAGATCCCTCCTGCTGCCTCCGTGCACAACCTCCCGTTGCACAACCCAGGCGCAGCTGTGCATCTCCCCGACTGTCAGGTCTGGCTCACACGCCAGGGAACAAAATCCTGGGATGACAAAGCAGCAGCAGGAGCGTGCCAGGGTGAGCTCCACCACCGTACAACAAACATGAGGCTTAACCCTTGAAAGTCTTCCCAAGCATCTCCATTCGGGGCCGACTGTTCCCACTGTCGGTCCAAAGCAAGCTCAGCCCATCGCTGGAAGAATGGGGGCAGATGGTCTCTGCGGTGGGGCTGCTTTCTGGGCTTTTCTTGCTCTTGACGATGTCATTTTGGGTCAACAGCTCTCTCTGCAGCTCAGCCCTGCTGTCCTCCTCTCCTAGGTGGCCAGGGACGTGGGTCAACTCCTTCTGTGTTTCAACAGCAGGCTCTGACAGCCAAAAGGCATGGGCTTGATCATGCTACCCACGGACACATCAAGGGCTCAGGGACTGTTGGTCTTCCCTCCTGCAGGCAGGAATTCACCGGGTAACCCTGGCTGCTCCCCGAGCTTGGCTTTAAGAGCACGACTAGAAAGCGTTGGCCGGCTCCAACGTGCCGAGGCAAGCGCTGCTGCTTCCTTCAGGTTCTGCAACCAACCGCGGGTGCTTTGCCTTTGTGCAACACCTGGAGGCTTTCCAGAAGCTGGGGCAGGTCGGGGAGGGATGGGAGCCTCCTGGGAACGCCGGGTCAGTCCGCGTCCCCACACGGGAGGGTTCGATGCTGAGCTCCATCCCCAGCCCAGCAGGTCAGGATGGCACCACCACACTCCCCCTCCCATCCCAGGCACACAACCATGGTGGGTTTTGTGATTCTACCTTCTTTCGTTTTGTCCATCTCATCTCGAACCAGTTTCCCAGGGGCTGGGAATAACCCTCCTATTGTGATAAAAAAAAAGAGAATTTGGCAAATTCTTTCGAAACTCCCCAACTTTCTCAGCTTCCCTGCAACCTCAGGGCTTCGTCATCCTTGAGAACCGGTGGAATGAGCACCATTTCCCCGGTGTCGTAACGCTGACGTAACAGGGTGGTGAATCAGCAGGACCGGACCGCCTTGTATCGTGGTCATTGCTGAAATTTTGCTATTTTAAGCCACAAAGCCCCGTACAGTCCAGCCTAAGTAAATGGCGCGTCACTCTGCCGTATCCGATTCCAAACCTACGACCTGGTGAGAAACTGCTTTGATGCAAGGCTATTCTGGTTCCTGAGACCCTGCTCCAAACAAACTGGATGCCGTGCGGTAATCCAAGCGGCGTGTCACGTTATGAAGTGTATAAATAGCCCTCGCCGGCCTTCGGCTGGGTGTGCCGGGGGGGCAGAGGGGAGCAGGGGGAGTGATAACCCCTCTCTTTGCCTTTAGAAAGCTGAGCCAAGAGCCAGCGATGGGCTCAGGGCTTGAATTTCCATCCCGTCCTGGTCCCTGCCACAATACGGGCACCAAAGCAGGTTCCTCTTCGCTCGACAGAGACCTTCAGCCCGTGCTGCTTTTTCCCAGGTCTTTATGGAAGACCCATCTAAGCGGGGCGCTCGGTTCCCGGAGGGTGGTCCCCCCCCCGGCTTTGCTTCCCTGGCCGCAGCATCCCTGCCGCTGGGTCACCAAGGATGGGTTTGCCCAGGCTGAGAGCTGCCTGCCCCCTTGGAAACCCAGCAGCTTCCCGTTCTCCCAGCTTTTCCAAGAAAAGGCTGATGCATCTGGGAGACTGAAGGGCAGAGGCCCACGGAGGCACCGAAACAAGGAGGAGCAAGTCCCCAGGTGCCTTAACAAGATGTGGTCCGTACAGGGAGATCCTGGAGGTGATGGGGGAGCACATCAGCCCCCCCAGTTACAGCAGCCTTGTTACTGGGAGCTGAGCCCCGCTCCCATCCCGGCGTCCCCCTCGCCCGGGTCGCGGGGTGAATGAACTCCAGCGCTCGGAGTTTGGAGCGGACACTATGTCCACATTCTTCAGCCCAGGGCCAGGAATGTCAGCTCCTGTCCCGACGCCAGGGGCTTGCATTCCTCCCCGACGCTGCTCCCAAAAAATGCCAGCCCAGGAGGGTGCTGGGGAGAAGAGGGTGCCGTTTGGTCCGGGATGGGGGGACAGGAGATGTGTTAAACCCACAGAAAAAGCCGGCGGGTGTGGGGCAGAGGCGGGCAGGGGTTTGCATGTGGCCGGGGTTAGCACGCGTGTGCTCGCGTGTGTTTACTAAACACTGCTCCCGGGGAGAGGGAATGGCTGGAATTCACCAACCCCCTCCAATCCCCCCCCCCCCCCCTCCTCGCTCCCCGCCAGACCCCAAGGACACGCGGGCGGACCCAGGGAATTCGCTCCTCCAGCCTGTTGCCATGGTGGCATATTTCAGAGACCCAAGCAGAAAGAAAAAAAAAATAAAAAGAAAAGAAAAAAAAAAAAAGAAAAAGAAGAAAACCAAAACATTTCATTGGGAGGGAAGAAAAATAGCAGGGAGAAAAAATGCAGAAGAGTAATGAGAAGGACAAGCGAGGCCAAGAAATGCATTAGATCATCCTTAGAAACTGGTGTCTGAGGAGTTCTCCACAGCTCAGGCTATTCTAATATTTATTGTGTGTTATTTAAACCATGACTCCTGGCACCAGCTGGGGCTCCACAGCACCACGTGCTGCTCAGGACCATTATTAAAAGCTAGTCCTGGGCTCCAGGACCACTCCAAGAGGTGCTGGAACAAACCCATCCCTGTCGGCAGCCTGCTTCCAGACGAGCTGCTGGCAGGATGGCAGCGGGGGGACATGGAGCAAGCAGAGTAATGCGGGACATAAACTACAGGAAGGATAAAAATCCTCGGAGAGGCTGAGCAAGGACGGGACAGTGGCTCCGGGGATGGCAGCCGAGCCGGGGCAGGACAGGCTGATAGACCTCGCCCTCACCCATCAGGCCAAGGCGGGATGCAAACCTGTGGGCAAGCAGGTATCCCCAGTTCCTCCCATCCTGAAGGGACTTGTTTGTATGGGTGCACTGGGTATTTAAAACCACTCCGTGGGCAGTTTTCTTTTACGAGCGGGTTTCGGCACGCAGACTGCGAGGCATCGCTCCCCGCGCTCCCCGGCCGTGACGCTCCAGCAAAGCATCCCTTCCTCATGCCGAGGGCATCGGGAGCCTGGAGTTCCCACTCTGGCCAAGATGATGCAAGTCTGGCTCATTAGCCCTTGCGCTACCCATTTGGGTTCACACGGGAGCCACAGGCGTGCCAAAACCCAGCGGGTTTTAAAACCCTACAATGTTGTGGCCCCCTTGGCTCTACTCGTATCTCCCAGAAGGAATCTGGCTCTGCAGCAATGCCAATTCTCTCGTGGGATTCCCCAACCTCGGTGTTAATGCCAAGACACGGGTGCGGAATGAGGGCACCGCAGTCCCAGGAACGCTAGGACAGGCTGACCCCACGCCACAGCCCCTCTCTCGGGCTAGGTGCCCACGGAGGCATTTCCATAGAATTGACGGAATGGTTTGGGTTGGAAGGAAGACCATCAAGTGACACCTCCCACCACACCAGGTTGCTCCAAGCCCCCTCCAGCCTGGCCTTGAACCCCTTCAGGGATGGGGAAGCCACAGCTTCTCTGGGCAACATGGGCCAGGCTCTCACCACCCTCACACCAAAGAAGGTCTTCCCCACATCTCATCTCCATCTCCCCTCTTTCAGTGTCAAACCATTCCTCCTCCTCCTGTGGCTCCCCTCCCTGATCCAGAGTCCCTCCCCATCTCTCCTGGAGCCCCTTGAGGGACTGGAAGGGGTTCCAAGGTCTCCTC
>JAOTQQ010000052.1:26323321-26333546 GCA_026546715.1 Gallinago undulata | reverse complement strand
TCTTCAAGCCCCACCTGGATGCCGTCCTGAGTGATGTGCTCTGGGCAACCCTGCTTTGTCAGGGGAGTTGGACTGGAGGATCTCTAGAGGTCCCTTCCAACTCTGACAATTCCCTGATTCCATTAAAGGGCCCCAAATCCTGGTATCTATGGGCAAGGAAAACGCTTCAGATGACATACACCCCAGCCAGCATCCCCCAGGTCTCCTGGGGAGGGAAGAGGTGAGACAACTGGCCATAGAAGCCAATTTATTTCATATTTAGCAATATCCTGGCATGCAACACCCCCCTTACAAGGCAAACAAAGGAATGGCATGTGCCTTAACAACCACACACTGGAATCATGCTCCGATGCTCTGCTTTCCCCCAGCCTCCGCTCCCTTAATGCCACAGTGGCTGGCAGTTGGCTGAGTGCTCCCGGGATGGTTTTTCCATTATACGCTACATTTCCAGGAACTTGTACATGGCATTTCCCTCTGCTGCCGCGTGAGTGACTTTTCCTCTCTTTACATACTCCAGCCCAAGCAGTCCGATTCTGTGGCGACTCATCAGCCAGCCCTTCTTTCTCAAGGGCAGCTTTATGGACCGGTGTGCACAACTAGAAATTAAAAAAAAAAGAAAAGGGGAAAAATAGAAGGCTGTTGCAAAAGGGAGCCAGCTGGAAGTCTGCGACTTTTACTCTTTGCGTCAGTGCTGGGTCTCTGCTGTTCCAGGAGCAGGGACACCAGCCTTCCCAGTTACTGCCTCCTGTTTATGGCTGATAGATGGGGTAAAAAGAGGTTGGGGGTGGGTGGGAGGGCTTCTGTACATTTTCAACTTTGAAATTTCATCTCTTCCCTACCCTGGAAGAATCCATAGGTGACTGCTGTCCTGAGCAAATCCATCTGTATATTTACACATATGGCCATTCCCTTATTCTTCCCCTTTGGGCTATGGGGAAAGGGATGGCAAATTTAAAAATGTGGGAGCAAAAAAGCAGTGAGCCCCTAGTCTGTTCCACCCAGATGAGAGAGTAGAACTGGAAACCTTGGGACACCTCGCTCCGTGACAGCACACAGTGGGACATCCCCCAGGAAAGATCAGAGCAAACCAAGCGGGGTTTATCCCTACTCAGAACTGCACGGATGTGTTCTTGCCCACGGAACGGGGTTCTTGCTGCCATCACAAAACCCTTCAGAAGCAGCCTGAGAAGATAAATAAATAAAACCAGCTGAATTTCTAAATAGCTTAGAAAGCCTAGATCCCCTTTTGCCCATTTCTAATGACTGCCCATGATCGAAGGCAGAGCTCCGCAGCATTTCTGCGGAGAAGAAGGTGGTGGAGCAAGTGAGAAGATGAAGGCTCCTGGCCCCTGTAACCAACAGTTTTGCTGGAAGCCGTCCAGGTGCTGAGGTCACCAGGTACTTGCAACGAGGAGAAACTGTCTGAAGGCAAAAATGTTGGGAGATGGATTGAAGGAGGCAGAAGGACTTCATTCCTTAGTCTACGTGAAGGGGCCATTTCTCCTCTATAGGGAATGTTACACAGGCATTTACAATTGTAAAGAGGGGGTGGGAAAAGCCCCCCCTTTATTGCAGCAGTGCAAGTCCAGACACGGAGCAGCCATCACCAAAGCCCTGTCTCCCATCTTCCAGCACCCATGTCACTATCCCTATATCCCACGTCTCGCATGAGGTTCTAATGGATCAAATTCTCATCAGCCCCATTAATTGTCAGCTACATTTGCTTTTGCAGATTTGTTTAACATCCAGCAATGAATCCCAGCTCTTCCCTGCCCCTGGGGAGGTGGTGGGGGTAACTGCTGATCCAGTCGTGCTCAGAGCACAGTGATGCATCCCACCGCCCAGCCAAGCAAAACTTTTCCATACCAGCGCCGTGAACCCACAGCGAGCGCTCGCAGCTCTCCGCAGAGAGGCTCTGTCTATCCTCTTGCAATACAATCTTACCCAGAATGGTTTTGAAAGACTGTGAACTCAATCCTGCCAGAAATAGTCCGTGCAGCCAAAAAAAATCAACAGAAGATCTTTGGCATTTGAGCTGGCCTGCAAGTTGCATTTTTCACCTTTTTGCAAATGGTATGTTTCTTGACGTCCACAAAACCTTCACTTGACTTCTAATGCCCCCAATTATTCTTCTAAGTGTAGTAGGCTGCTTTTTAGTTATAACTTCAGGGCTCAGCAAGCGATCAGCTTCGCGGGCATAAGGGAGCAGACACACACACACCCCAGCAATGACTTTAGCCCTACAAAGCGGCTGTGCGCAGGCTGGCAGATGTATCCCAAGAATGTGTTTATTTGCCTTTGGTTTATGTGGTTTCGGTGACCTTTTGTTAAAATCAGCCAGTGACTTCCAGGAGGCGAGTTCCACACTGGCAAAAAAAAAGAAAGGCAGTAAAATAATCTAGCGCAGGTCCTTCTGCTGAATATTCCGTTTCTGCTGAACAGCATTGCCCCCGTGGCCAGGGCAGGGATGACTGAGGGTAAGGTTAAAGTACCACTATCAGTGGACAGGATGGCTCTGTGGATACTGCCCCCTTGTTCCTGATGAATAACGGCAACCCAGAAATGGGTTGTGGGGAAAAAGGGCACCAGTGACTGTGTGGGGCTTCCTATGGAGCCTGTCACCATCACAGGCTGTGACATCGCTGGGGAGTGCCTGCATTTTCCTGTCTCCTCTGCCAAGTCTTCGACAAGCCCATGGAAAAAAGAAAAAAAAAAGAGTCATTTGTCTCCTGCCTGATGCCACATTCATCAGTCTCACTGGGCTCATCCCACCTCCAGAGAGCAGCAGCAACTTCTTGCTGTTCCCTCATGACTCCAAGAAGGCTGCAGGTGAAGCGGGGATCTCTCAAGGTAGTAAATCCATGCCTGCGCTCAGGTGGCTTTGGCAGCTTCTTGGCACATAAGCTGCCTCTTAACTTCACCAGAGAAGGCTATCAAAAGTCTGCATGGTCTCTGGGCCTTTCACAGAATCCCAGAATTATATGGGGTTAGAAGGGACCTCTGGAGATCATCTCCTCCAACCCCCTTCCAGAGCAGGTCCACCCAGAGCAGGTTGCACAGGAACGTGTCCAGGCGAGTTTTGAATGTCTCCAGAGAAGGAGACTCCACCACCTCCCTGGGCAGCCTCTGCCAGGGCTCTGCCACCCTCACAGGAAAGAAGTTCTGCCTCACATTTAGGTGGAACTTCCTCTGTTCAAGTTTGTGCCCATTCTCTCTTGTTCTGTCCCTGGGCACCACTGAAAAAAGACTGGCCCCATCCTCCTGACACCCACCCTTTGAGTATTTATAGGCGTTGATCAGTTTCCCCCTTACTTTTCTCCAGGCCAAAAAGATCCAAGTCCCTCAGCCTCTCCTCATCAGGGCTCCAGGCCCCTGGATCATCTCTGTAGCCCTCTGCTGTACCTTCTCCAGCAGTTCCCTGTCCTTCTGGATCTGGGGAGCCCAGAACTGGTCCCAGTGTTCCAGATGGGGCCTCCCCAGGGCAGAGCAGAGGGGCAGGATGACCTCCTTCCTGATGCACACTCTTCCTGATGCCCCCCAGGATGCCCTTGGCCTTGTTGGCCACAAAGGCACATTGCTGGCTCATGGCCATCCTGTTGTCCACAAGAAATACCAGGTGTTTCTCCTCAGAGCTGCTCTCCAGCAGGTCAGCCCCCAACCTGTCCTGGTGCAGGGTGTTATGCCTCCCCAGGGGCAGCACCCCATGCTTGCCCTTGTTGAATTTTAATCAGGATCCTCTGTGCCCGACTCTCCAGCCTGTTGCACACCTTTCAGGGTACCTGTTGTTGAAACCCAGGTGAGAGCAGCTCTGCTGGAGAAAACACCCTAAGTGCAAGAGATAACACTGCACTAATTAACTTTGCATGATGCACTATTAGGATGTCACCAGTTCACTCTTCTCACAACATGGTGAGTTACTGTTACTGACTGGGTCTTTAGTTTAAGAGGCCAGAGGAGGATTGCTGCTGGAACAGGCTGACTTTGCATTCTCTGCATTTCTCAGAGCTTGGTGCCAATTCACGCTCATTTAGCACTTTAGTTTTGCGAATGCTTTTGCAATGATTTCTTTCAGGCAGTTTAGGAATCCTAAGCCAAAGATGAGTCTTAGTTCTGGCTTTGATCCCTTTAGACCTGCAAAGTTGCCTCTCTGTCCACAAGTCCCTAGGAGAGGTGCGTTAGAAAATACCCAGAGTCCAAAATTTAGACTACACCTGAAGGAAAAATAAACACGTGTCCAAGACTCTGGGTTTAGAAGCTGAGGGAATGGTCAGTGGACAACCTGTGGTACGGAGGACTCTCCCTCAGCATCCAGCGCTGCTCAGGCTGGTCCACACCCACCCACCTAAACCCTTACACGTCATTTGCAATCCCGTTTTCAGTTTGCCATTTTATTTTTTCACACCTCATGCTGCGAACTAAGTGATGTTTATTGTGGGGAGGTGTGTGAGCAATTGCTCTTTCACCACAGTGATTAGAAGAGCAGAACCTCCTATCCACTTTCCACTCTGAAAAGAGCTGAAAGACTCACTGATTAAAAACCCTCTGTGGTCTTCTGTCACCATGTCCCATGTAGGTACAAAATTCCTCCTGGCAGGTCAGAAGGGAGTGTATAATTCAAACTATTAACTGATTTAACGATCCGAAATGAATATTGTGACACATCTGCTGAAAATCTCCATCAAGCAGGCAGTTACCAGCGATGAATTTGTTGAGACCGAAGCTGTTACTGCTCTTTGGGGAGTCCGGAGGAGCTGGAAAGCAGCCAGGTCGGGAAGCAGGTAGAAAGGTGGTGATGGAGACAGCTCTTCCATCATCAGCCCCGAGGGGCGAGGGACCAGAGACGCATTTAGGTGGGATGTCAGTTCAGAAAAACAAAATCCGCTCACTGAGCAGAGGTTTGGCGTTTCAGGGGAAAGGTGGGCATCCTGAAAGGGGGATCTGGCGCCAAACCGTGACAGAAATACTCACTTTTGAAACACTGCGCAGAGGAGGATTTTGGGAAAAGGTCAGCAATGTTTGCAGCAGAGATTCGAAGCCTTGTGTTGGAATTTAATATTGTTTTTGCTGTTTGACTTGATTATTATTGCACTCTTTCAAAATATATCAGCTGTTGTGCAGTGCTGCTGCTGGCATCTTGCACTATAACAAAACAGCAGACGTGTTTACAGTTTAGATTTTACTTCAGGATCGTTACAGGCATCAATGGCTTGGCTGGGATTGAAATAACCAACCTTCGTAGATCAAAGGCCCTCCTTTGTTACAGTGAAGCGAAAACGCCGCTGCTATTCCTTAGCTCTGAAAGGAGCGTAAGCACAAGATAAAAGCAAAAGGAGATTAAAACGTTAAGTGTAACATCAGTACAGAAAGTTTTAAGTTACCAAAAAAGGAAATTTTATTAAGCTAAAATGCTGTTCCAGGAGTATTTCCAGTTGAGTAACTCTCTGATCGGCACCAGTTACTTCAGGGTACCTTTTTCTGGGCTGTTTTGGGGGAGGATGCCCAGCCTTATGACAGAGACCCCACAGGCCCAGCCGCCGGGCCTGCCCCCGCCCAGCCAGGCGCTGCCTGACCGGGCCAGGCCTCTGTGGACGACCGGGCCGGTCTGTAGGGATGGAAGGACAGGGGTGACACCAGAGGGGGACGTGGAGTTGGCCGGAGGGGAGCGGGCGGCAATTCGGTGGGCTAGCTGGGGTGGGGGGTGAGGTGGCCACCCCTTTCCAGCCGTCCCTCGGGACGGGCCCAGGGGCTCTCCAGGCTCCGGGCAATAGGCACCGGAGGCCGGTGGCGATGGCGGCAGCAGTGGCGACCGCCGGCTCCCGCCGCGCCGGGGCTGAGTAGGCGGCTGAGGGGGGAACCCTGAGGCGGCAGCGGCGGCGGCGGCGGGGGAGGGCGGGGCCGGGCGGCCGCGCGTGCGCGGGGCGGGGCCTGTGGCGCGGCGGAGGAAGCGGCGCCAGCGGCGGCGGCGGCGTCGGGCGCGCGCAGCCATGAGCGGCGGGGCGGGGAGCGGCGGCGGCGTGTGAGGGGTCTGGCGGGGCGGGGGGCGTCCCCGTCCCGGCCTTCCTCCCTCCCTCCCTCCCTCCCTCCCCACGTCCCGTCCCTGCCTGCCGCCCTCCCCGCGGAGCGATGGTGCCGGGGCGCCGGGGCCGCCAGCCCGGCGGGGGGCGGCGGCGGCGGGGCCGGCCCCTTTCAGCGCCGGGGGAGGCGGACGCGGGGCGGCCGCCGCCGCCGTCGTCGTGGTGGTGGTGCCGGCGGGTGCGGGGCCCGCGCCTCCATCTCCTCCGCCTCCTGCCGCTGTTGCTGCTCCTGCCCGCCGGCGCCGAGGGCCAGGCCGGCCCCAGCTCCGGGCCGTACGCCGCGGGGCCCCCGGACTGGCCCCCTGCCGGCCCCGGGCCCAGCCTCAGCCTCTACCTGAGCGAGGAGGAGGTGCGCCGGCTGATCGGTGAGTGCGGGCCGGGAGGAGACCGGGGTTTGTGGGGCTGGGGGGGGTGCTGGGAGGTGAGGGAAGGCTGAGGGGGTCTGTGGGACTGAGGAGATATTGGGCATCCGGGCGCTCAGCAGGGCCCGAGGGGGGTTCTGTGGTGGGGTGGCAGTTCCAGGGCCTGAAAGAGGACTGGGGGTTTCTGTGGGGCTGGAGCGGCAATGTAGGGGTCTGGAAGAGTGTGGGAGGGGATGTCTGTGAGGCTTGGTGGGGGATCTGTGGGGCTGAGGAGGTGTTGGGGATCTGGACCCTCAGAAGGGGCTGAGGGGAGTTTTGTGGGGTTGGGGTGGCAGTTTAGGGTTCTGGAGGAGGATGGAGGTGGCTGTGGGGCAGGGGGTGGGATGGGGCATCAGTGGGACTGAAAGACTGGGGGGGCTGTGGGAGTCCAGGAAGCAATGGAGGTGTCAGGGGTGGCAGATCTGGGGGAGGATGGAGAGGGCTGTGGGTGGCGATGAATGATTTTGGGCTTAGGAGAGGGTGGGGTGAATTGGGATCTGTGTGGGGTTCTGTAGGGCTGGGGGGAGCAGAGGGTTGTGGGGGGAAAGGAGGAGTCAGAGGATTCGGGAAAGAGTCTCTTGTGTTTGTGGCTGGGCTTTTTAGGGAAGAAAAGGGCTTCACCCTGATGATGAGGGGTTCCCTGGGTTCAAGTGACTGGGGTGGTGCCCATGGGAGCTGGGTCAGCCCTGGAAGAGGTGAGTTCAGGCCCATGATTTAATTAGCAAGGCGAGTGACATTCAGAGGGCAGAGAGGAGACCTGGCAATAATTGGGTGTGTGTGTGAAAAGAATCTTAATTTCTAGGCAGGCTGACAATTGCTGCGCAAGTACTTGGAGACAGTTCATGAAGTCCCCCATCTGGCCCACTGCAGAAGGCTTTTGCAGTAGTTTTGTGCTTGGAGAGTCTCTGATTTAAACAAAGATTTGTTTTCTTTAGGCTTTGGCTTGCTTAGGCTCTTGTTTAGAATTAGTGACTAGAGTCTCAAAACAAATATGTTGGTATCCCCAGTGATTTGTTTTTCAGCAAGTGTTCCTGTATCTGTATAAGCTGAAAAACAAGCAGTACAAGACTTTATTTGCATCAAATGGACAAAATAAAAATATTTCCAGTTAATTTGGACTCTGTAGGCACGTAGTGGACTGAAGTCAGAGGACCCTGGGAGTGAATAACACTGTAAACATATTTTCCCTTGTGGCTGGCTCTGGTGATTAGCGTTCTGTTGCTATCATTTTAACATTGCATGTGCTTGCTGCCAGATGCTCTGTTACACATAAAGGATAAAAATGTCAGGCTTGCCGAGTTTCTAAACAAGTAGTTAATCTTGGAAATACTGAATGGTGAGGTTTGAGCTATCCCTGGTATAGTGCCTGAAATCTGTATTAGTTGGATTTGCTCTGACTTCCACAGTCCACTAGTGTAATTATTCACTGTTAAGTAGCAACTGAAGAGGGAGGATCTGCTGTTATTATTTTTTAAGTTAAATTGCAGCCTGTAACCTCTGCTAACGTCCCTAAAGTCACTTGCTACTCAAGCTGTCTGTAGCTGTTTTATAGCAGAGGCTTAAAGTATCTGATCTTTTCTGGTTCTGTGACCCCAAAGGCTTGGATAAATTGACACTTTTTTCAGTTTGTGGGATTTGGACCACAAGAAATCTGTTGTAAGCGGAACTTTCAGGATCTACCTTGTATTGTTGGCATAAGCAGATTTAATCTTAGGGGCATCCTTTGCAGATATTAGTTGTTGTAGATAAGGCGGAGTTTATTGAGGCATCTAGGCCCAGACAGTCAAATCTCCGGTAACTTTATATGGCAGAAGAAAGTCCAATGTTTGTTCCAGTTCTTCACGCTTCTGAAAACAAAACAAGCTATTTTAAAATGTTCCGTTTTGTAGTATCTGAATTGTGCTTACATACAATCAAGTTTATTGTTTAAGTGCTCATATTGGTGTGCATGAACTTTCAAGGAGCAAGGAGGTGTTTCAGCTTCTGTAACTTCTTTGAGGAAAGCCGTGGTTCAGCAGGTGCTAGAATAGTCCTTCACAGCAGATGGGAGAATGCTGGTGCTTGTGAAGCTGCTAATACAAACCTGGAAGCTAGTTTTCTTTCACCTTTTGTTTCTAAACAAACTCTCCTTGCTACTGTCATGCTGCGGTTGAACAGAAAACTCTGAGGCTTTCCAAAGTGCTCATGAACCCGAATGCTACACAGAGTTACTGCAGCCTGTGGTGTGTTTTCATGTTTCTTAATATTGCCCCCGTACATCTCTAGATCGCACACTTGATTTGGAACAAACATAAGTGTGCCATTATGAGTTGTTGAATGAGCCACGGATGGTGATACAGAGCACCTTCCGTGCAAAGCTGGAGCATCCAAGGGTCTGGTATAAGGTCTGTGGGGCCGAACCCATCGTGGTCTCTCCACCAGTGAGGCTGAACCAGTTCAGTGGCACTTTGCAGAGCTCTCCTCTCCTCAAAACCAGAGTTCGGTGTCTTACAGAACCATGGCCTGTGTTTTTAATTAGGTTGTGGCTCTTGTAAATGGAATAGTGACTTGCTTAAGATTATTTGTGGCTGCTGTTCTTTCTGTGGCGTGGAGGCAGGACAGATACTATGGTTTATAGTGAAAACTGCTCGCTGCTTTCCTGTATGCTTATGCCAGATTTCCACCGTTAGGCTGTGTGATTCTGACCATGTGTCTGCCTTAGGAGGAATTGTTTTGAAATCTTCAGAACTTTACAAAGAAGAAATCTGGCTCATCTTGTTGTGCGAGGTGGATTTTTTTATTTTGAAAAGCTGCAGAGTTCTTTCTGAAAGCAGGAGCCTGAAATCAGGACTTGCTATATGGCAACTATATTCACAGCCATCCAAACTATAAGCTTTTAGGAAAAAAAATAGTGGTTTTCACATACTTGGATGTGTCAGATTGCGCTCACACAGGGCAGGATTCAGTGATAGATGGGATAAAGGTAGAAAAAGAGAGAGAGGTGTTGGTCAAAGGGGCTTGGTTGAGACAAATTCAGCGATGTCAGCGGTAGCCTGGGGTGTTTGGGTGAGAGCGAGGACGAGGTGCAGGGTGATGGGGAGGAAGGAGAGAAGCCCTACTTTCTGGGGAGAGACATCCAGAGCACTACCACCCTTTCTAGGGGTGTCTGAACCCTCTTGGCACTGTGATCCTTACCTTTTTGCAGTTGGTTCACATGTGCAGGCCCAAAAAAGATTGTCCATAAACCTGAGGAAAGTATTGCTAGTCTTATAGAGTGGCTAACTCCATAGGCATGGTCACCTCATCATATCACTGTTTTCCAGTGACTGCCCTGAGATGCTAAACACACAGGGCAGATGGTGTTAAATTAGTGCTGAGTTACTCAGTAGAAGGGATGTACTTTTAGTGACTTTACTGAATTTAGTGACTTTAATTCAGATTTGCCTGTGAAATCAGAATGTGGCGTTTGCCTAACGATGAAGTGCTCCATCGATCTGCGTTTCACAGGATCCTGTGACATAAAGGCGTAGGTAGTAAACTAAGATTTAGAGAATAAGATAAAAAATATCTGTTAATATTTGGTAGCTAGTTTTAATAATTAAGAATTTGATTTGATCTATTTAAAGTATGTAGCATTATTTAGCACTTAATGCATTCGTGAGTTCCTGGCCATTCTGCAGCTCAGGAGACCTTGGGGTTACACCTTCTGCCTATGAGGACCAGAATCAATAGCTGCCTGTGAACACTTGGCTTAAGCAGTTTTTCTTGAGT
>JAOTQQ010000052.1:26283824-26311009 GCA_026546715.1 Gallinago undulata | reverse complement strand
TGCTCTGGGCAACCCTGCTTTGGCAGGGGAGTTGGACTGGATGGTCTCTAGAGGTCCCTTCCAACTCTGACAATTCCCTGATTCCTTGAAAGTGGAAGAGTCCCAAAATGGAGGAAGCCCTGGAATGCAGTTAATGGAGTGATGGCAGCCTATGTCAAGAGTATTCTGATCACACCACCCATCAGTGAGCTACGTCTCCAGCTTTGCCGCTGCTCCTTACCTGTACCCTGTACCTGTCCCAGTGCCCTCCCTCGGCTCCTGGGCCCCATCGCGTCGGGCAGACCACCTCTCCCTGCCCACAGCACAGGCAAGGTGCTTTATTTTTGGCTGGCAGGTTCAACTGCAATTTTTTGTGTGTTTTGCTGGCCTGATTGAGATAAATTATATAGACAGAGTGCTTCAGGAATTTGGGATTGAGGTGGGAGAGGCAGCAAAGGGATGAAAAGTCAGGGATGGTCTACTCTGTGGTGGGTTGGAGGTAGGGAGGTGGGAGCTTGCTTGTCTGGTGTAGGCATAGGTTCTTAGCTCTGTGTGGCAAATTGAACTTTGTAGTTTGCTACAGATGGAAAAGATGGGCCATAGGGGGAATGTTTTAATTGTTGATAAAATTTAAAGGAAAAAAAAAATACAGCAGTCAAACACTGACATTTCCCAAGTATGTATCAGTTTCCAGGGTTTGAGACAGCTTCTTACTAGATTATTTTTTTCCTATGATTCTGGATAAATGCTATTGGAGGATCCTTTCTATTAGTTTAGGAAGATCCACAAACACTAGAAGTATGGAGGAACTGCTGGTGAAGTGTCGCTGGGTACTTGCTTTGGTTTTATATTCTCCCCTGGGCATTTTCTGTAGAGCCCTGATAGGAACAGGATACTAAGCAAGGTGCTTTTCTGCCTTGTTTTAATGCGTTAAGCTATACTAGAAAACCCCTTAAATCATTTTTATATGCAAGTCTTTTAATTAAATGGTAAATTTTTTTTAAGCAATAAAACTGGACGTTGATTTTCATGTTCCTCTTCCAGGATGCTGTTGAAATTCGAATAATTAGCAATGCTTGTTAGTGTATAGCTTTTTATGGCACTGCAGACATGAAAACGGTAGTGGTCTGTATAATCAAATTATTCAGCCTTGTACCACTGTTCGAGCTTAAAGAGTTGATTGATCCCCTGTAGGGTAATTTGGTTTCATTCACCTCTAGGTATTATTGCATATCAAGTTAATTATTCTTGAGAGATTCAATTAGGACAGCCTTTCACGTTACTTTTATAAAGGTCAGTTTTTACAGCATGGCCATTTTATTGCTGTGTACCCAGTCTTTTTCTGTGACCACTTTCTCTATGAAGATTATATTAAATCAGGGATTATCACCTTGAAAAATCTCACGGTTTTACAAGTTCTGAGAGCGATTTTTGTGACCCTCTAGTTGTTGGTGTGACCATTTTTCAGCAAGAGGAGGTTTCTTTCTTTCCAAAAGCAGTTTAGTTTCACTGTTCTGATTTCATTGTTTTCCCTGCTAATCCTTTTGTCCTTCTAATTTATTTTTTTAATAATTTGTATTTACTGTGTTTGATTTGAATACTTTGAATAAGTTTATGCCCATAAGGCTTCCTGTCTCCTTGATCAGCTCTAACGGCAAGCGTCTGATAGTTGTGAGCTCTTCTCCGTGTTCCTTCCGTGTTTTCTAAATCTGAGGGAGATTTCAGGGATAAACAAGCATACATGTAAAAATTATCTGGGTGAGCTATTTCGGAAATTTGCTGGGATTTTTATAGTTTTCAAAGTTTTGTTTCAAGGGGTGTGTGTGTGTGTGTATACTTCCCGCTCCTCTTTTGTTGGATTGGCTTTTGTATTTGCCATTTACTTTTCACTGGAAATATGGACAAATTGGAGAAGAAAGGTTTAATTTATTTTTAGATAATATCCCAGGCTGGTTACATTCAGCACTTAGGGCATCACCTGCATCTTTTTCTGCTCAAGATCTTGTCTGAGAGCATTTCTCCCTGGGATTACTCTGTTCAATTGACTCCTTTCATGCATCCAGACTCTGGGGTTTTCCCCATCACCACCCCCAGTATCTGTGACTATATACTCTTGGATTTTGATTAAGTTTCAGGACACTAATGAGCCAGCAGGGAGTAAAAGTGGTTACCAGCAACAAGAATGAAGCAGAATGTCTCTTGGCTGCATTTCTGATTCTTGTGAAAACAAGGTGGATTAAATCACATTCTGGGCTTTGCACTGATCTGTGCCCAGTTTTTGGCACTAAATAGGAGGAATTATTTCTCTCAAGCTAATTCTCCCTTTCTTCAAATGCAGATTGAGTGCAAGTTTAATAGTTACCTTTAGATTATTTTTTTTTCCCTTTAAAAAAAATAACAGAAGACATCTTTCACGATTCCCTAGATTTCTGGAATAACTTCAGGATGCCTTAAATGCTGTCGTCTTGGAGTCAGTCACAGTCTCTCCAGTTTTCTTGGCTTTCTAGCCATAATAAAAATAACTCCATTGTCTATGTTCCCGTACAGTGAATATTTGAACTGAAATCAGCTCCCTCTGTGCAGATCGTGCACCTGCCTCTGATTTGCTCAAGTTGTTCCCTTGTATGTTGATATATTGCTGCGCCTGGAGAGCGTTTAAGTGGGAGTGATGGAGGAAAAACTGGGGGGAGACAAGCCAAATTGGTACTGGTGACAAATACAACATGGTTTCGTCCTGAGGATATGGAGGTGGGATTAATTTTACAGCTGCAGGGAAGGGGGTTAGATTGTAGTGCTTCCTTTACCACTAATTGCTAATGACACACCCAGGGCAAGCTGGAGGGTCCTGCCCTGTGTTCAGGGTGCCCTTGGAATGTGTGTAGCAAAAGATAATGGTATCTTCAGTGTTTTTAATATCAGAGTACGCATCTTAATTAGGAAAATGCACTTTAGTACTCCGTAATAAATAATTTTGTGGGTTTTTCAATTCTCTAGTTTTATTAAAATGTTCAGAAAGCAAAAAGGTATATGTAAAATATTAGTCTGTCTTGGTGTACAAATGTCATTTGTCCTCTCACTATGTGCTTTGTGTTATAGTCTGATCACCTTGAAGTTAATTCCATAACGCTGATGTGTGTCAGTCTCAAAAATGAGCTATTCCAGGAAGAATACCTGCAATTAACAAGCTGATAGTCCAAAGCAGTTTGGTTTGAGTGCACACAGTTGTAAATAAGAGTAAACTGGACCTATGATTCCCAGAAGCAGAGAGGTGAAAGTCTGTAATAACTCTTTTGGAGGATTGTGTGAAAAGTCATGTTTCCTTCCATTACATTCCAACTTTTACCTGGTTTTAGGCTGCAGCATCTCTCTGAAATTGTTGCCTTGAAGAATCGGAAGCACTTTTGTTAACACTGACGTACATGAGCACTGATCTCCAAACCTGTAATTGAATTTATGGACTCGAGGAAGTATTTGCTTAAACATATAAGCAAATACCAGTGGAGCTGCTGGTATCGAGGAAGAACAGGACCCACAGTAACAACTCTCATCTTACCCTTTCCTTTCCCGTTACAGGTCTTGATGCGGAGTTGTCTTACGTGAGGAATGACGTGGTTAATCACTATGCCTTGTCCTTCAATCTCTTGATACCCAGCGAGACCAACAATCTGAACTTCAGCTGGCACGCAAAATCCAAGGTAAGCAGGCGTGACTTTGCCCTTTGAGGACTTGGTACGGGATCCGTATTGCGTCGGGAATACCTGCTGCTAGAAGTTAGCACCTTTTGTCTCTGCGAAAGTCAACATGTAGTAGGTGTGAAAGAATTATTTATCATTGCAGGCAATAAATTAATATTGTATGTATCCAAACTCTTCCTTTAATGCTTTGAAAAGGTTAAATACTTCTTCTGGACTGTCTATATACATATATATATACACACACATATATATACATATATACACACCACCAGAAGAGAGTCTACAGTGTGTGTTGAACACACAAAAGGGGCAGCCATGAACTGAAGCTGAAATGTAGAGCAATTGTGTGTTAGAGATTTCTAGAAACATGTGTTTGGAGACGAGAAAAACCTATAAAAGTAGCATTTAGTATGTTATTACTGAGCCCCGATTAAATGGAAAGGGATTTTTATTTCACTTAATCGCCATAGCTGGAGCATGCAGCAACAGCTGTCACAAAGACTGCGTATGCTCTTACATTTTGAAGGATTTCCAGTTACTTAACTTGTTTTTGTATATGAAATGATCTGTTTAGTCTTTGCCAGATGTTCATTTTATTTTTTTTTTAAACTTGAGTGATGGTTTTTCTTCTGTCCTTACGTAGGAGAGACTGCAAAAAGATATCCCTTCTGCCAGTGTTCTTCCCTTTGGGAATAACTACTTACAAGATGTGAATTTTGCCCTGTCCTGTACCTGTCTTGGGTACAGGGTGAACCAGCCCTTCTACTTGATACTGTGTTCCACCTTCACAGGCAGTTCTCCCACTTGCTATTTGAATAGGACCTTTAAATGAGTTTCCTTGTGTTTCTATCCTTGGCATCTTGACTGAAAAATAAATTGTTAACATAAAAGCATTCTATTATGTTTTAGAAAGGAGCGGGGGAAAAAAGAATTTAATGGGGCGAAGTCAAACCAAATCCATTCAGTTGAGCGTGCAGGGATAGGATGAATTTCCAAAAGGAGCTTACAATTTAGTTTCAATAGGTCCTGTACTTTTTTTTTTAAATATTTGCAGAATCAGCTTCTTAAGTGGAAACAAAATTCTGACTATAGTTGAATGAAAGGCTTGTAAGCAATTTTGCCTGTGTAGTTTATAAAACTGATTAGAGGAGGGAGAATTTCTTGAATTCCTATGGCTTTAACAAACTGGCTTTTGACCAAGTAAGTTTAAAAGTATCGGCAAGAGAGATCTATGGTGTTGGTTGTTTTTTTTTTAATATCGTAGTACTTGAAGTTCTGCTCAGAATTTTCAGCAATGTTTTCAAGAGTGGCTTCTATTTTGGATTTTTTTAAGTTGCATTGTCACAGAAGTCTGATATTTAGAATTCATATAAGAATCCTTCAATTTGGGCACCTAAAATCACCAGCATTCTTTGAAAATAAGATACAGTTTTTTAATTTCAAGAAGAATTATGAAAAGGTGTGTAGCAATTCTTTTTAGTACTGTAGAGATTTCTTATATGTTTTCCATCTCCCAACTATTGTTACAGGTTGAGTATAAACTGGGATTTCAGGTAGATAATCCCATGGCTATGGATATGCCCCAAGCCAACATTTCTCTACAAGGAGAAGTTCCTCGCACCCTTTCAGGTAAACTCTCCACTCCAAAAGTGCACAGCTAGTGCTGATACTAGTAATGTTTTCTGGTGATACTTTGAGGTTGGGTTTTTTTTTTCCCCAAAATGTGTGTAGTGTTGTGCAAGAGCATAATTTTTCTCTATTAAACATAAAGAATTATACAGGCCTTCTGGAACAGTTATGACACTGCTACAAGAGTATTAGAGATTGAGACTATTAGTCTGACAGTAATATTTTTCCACTTGTTTAGAAAAGGATAGAGATTTACCTGGAAAGAAAATGTGATTTTTTTTTTTTAAATGTATATGTAAACATGCAGGGCGTCTGTTCCCTTTCAACAATAATTATTATCAGTTGCATGGATTTTAAAAACCACACCTTTTTAACTTCTGTAGCCTATAGAGATGACATTTCAAGATATGTGGGAGTTGTTAATACATTCAAGTCTTTATGGTGAAGTTTAAAACTGAGAGAACCATTTTCAGTATGTATTAGCTCCTTCATAGAATTTCTAGTAGAAAAAATTACATTTTTTTTCAGGAAATGCACAAGTCATCATTGTTCCTTGCTCACTTAACTATGGTTACTCTAATAATCTGTAAACTTTTAATATAACTCACATAAATTAACATGAAAGCTATGACTTTTAATGTTTTAATAGTTGTCTGAAATTACAAGTCGTGAAGACTAAAATAGCATTTCTTAACAACAAGTTGTTTAATAACGTGCGTTGTAGGTATCATTGAGAAAGTTCCTTATTGAAACATTCTTTGACCTGAAATGTCTGAAAACTGCTTGAAGATAATTGTGGTGCCTCCTTGTCTGTTTGCAGTGTTTCGTGTTGAACTCTCCTGCACTGGCAGACTTGACTCTGAGGTCACAATACTCATGCAGCTCAACTTGACAACAAACTCATCAAAAAACATCACAGTTTTAAATTTCAAACGAAGGAAAATGTGCTACAAAAGTAAGACCTTAAGTTTTGAATATTAAAAAGCTTTTAGCGTTAAAGCGTGATAGGAAAAAGGAGTGGAGTAAGAGCTGCTGAGAGTGAATGTTGGAGAGGAGAGGAAGAAACCAGGTAAAATTTTTGCCTTTTGGAGATGAATGGGGACTTTTGGTAAAAGTAGAAGCTGATGGATGAACAAATTCCTCAAGTGTCATGCTGCATTGACTGACCTTTTTCCATATATAGCAAAAAGCATCTTCTCAGCTGTGCTTGGAAGGAGGAAATGAGTTTCCTCAAAATGGCGACACTCCAGATATTTGAGTTCTAAGAATTACAAAATCTGCTTAGTTTATAAATTGGGCTAAACTGGAAATTGGCTATTTAGTGAATGTAAGGGTGTGTGTGTCTGTCAGATTTGGAGTACAAAGTGGCCTTGGTAGATAACGTAGACTTCCAGAAATCCCAGATCAACTCTTCTGTGTCTTGCCTTGGGAGTCTGCAAGGAGAATACGTTCTTGGATTGTTCTTGGCTCCTGTTGCTGCTTTCTAGAAGTATTTTTGTAGGCCTCAGAAGAAAATTATTTTGGAAAATCCCAGAAACTGTATCCCCTCCAGCCCCTTAAAAAGAACTGTGGTATCCTTTTCTCGGACAGTGTTTGAGGATGGCTGCCTGCCTATTTACATGGTCCTCCTGGCGCTGTCTAGTTTACTTGGAGGCCAGTAGTTGGCCTTTCAGAGGGGAGTTGTGACTTCTCTGGTGTGTGAATGTCGAAAGATGAACTTCTGGAGGGTGCAGGTGGATGAGCGAGCCTGGCTTTTTAGTGCATGATGTTAGGACACTCGTGCTCCTTCCATTAATGTTACGGGAAGATCATTCTTAATTTGAAATGTATCTCTCTTTCTAGTGACAACTAGAAATTACATTGCTGGTAATGTTTTGTAAGACAGACACTTTTGTCTTTATTTCATGTTTTCCTACGTACTTTTTCAAATGCTCTGAGTGAGGGAAGTCAGCACTGGTTATGCTTTGGTATCTGACTGAGCTGCTGAATGTGCGGGGGAGGTTTCCGTAGGCACCACACAGTTATCTGGAATGTGAGAGAGAGCCACCTCCTTAATTGTGCAGGAGAGATTCTTACAAAGATCATGTTTCTGTGGGTTCATGAAAACATCAGTGACTTTTTTTTTTTGATGTGTGTTGATTGGTATAGAGCATCCAGGGATTTCTGATTTAATTTAGTGCAGAAGTTAAAAATACGCAGGAACTTGCTAGTAGTTTTGCTCAAGGCGTTTGTAATAGTTCCTCCTAAAGTTAAAAAAAAAAAAGAAAAGCTCTCATATTTTTCCCCTCCTCCAGATTACTTTTTCACAAGTTTATCAGGCTGAACTGGCTTACCAAGGAGTTGGAAGGGGCTGTGCTGGGCAGGAAGCAGCTCTTTGCAGCTGAGAGCAGGAAAGGGGATGTGGCAGTGGGGTTGCCCCTTTGCAGCCACAGAAATCCCTTCTGTTGCCTCAGCTGCATGGGAATCCTCAGTGAGGTTCATCCAAAGCCATCTCCACAGCCTGCTTTCCCTTGGCTTGCACTGCTTCTCTTAGTGACTAGGTTCGTAGTAAGCTTAATAAAGATTTATCCCCTAAAGGACTACTTCGATGCACGAACCTCGGTATTGTCCTTGTGCCTTTTTGTTCCATATTCATGAGTATTTAAATAGGTATTGCCTCTCTCATCCTTCAGTTTTAAACCACTCATGACTGTACCATCAGCTGAGAAGGCACAGTGCCCGTGGCTGCATCTCTAACTTCTTCCTAGGATGAGTAGCATTAGGCTGGAGCCAGAATTTCTTCCAAAGGTCTTCCATGACCTTTTGGAACATTCAGTAGTTCCAAATCAATAGTATTGATTGAACATTCAATAAATTATTTTTATCCTGTAGTGACTGATTCTGTGAGGTCTTGGTTTAATGTCTTAGCTAAGATCTCACATACTCTGCACCTCCTCTTTCTACTGTCTGCTGCTTTGCACTTTGGTGGGCAAGCCGGAGGTCTTTTTGAGGTAGGTAGATTCAGGGGTTCAAGTGTGGCCCCAGTGGACACGTGTATTAGTGGTGAAAATTGTCTAACCCATGTGTCTTAAGTGTGATTTGTTATTGTACAGTGGTTACATATTTAATATGGAAATCTAGAGATAACTGTTGTCCTTAAGTCGGCTCATGTGTTTGGAAAAGCAGATTTGTTTTCCGTAAATGAGGCAATTGACTTCCTGTGCAGGAAGGGCAGCAATAATAAATGTCTATCAAAATTAATGGTGTTTTCCTATCTGTTTAGAGCTTGAACCAGAAGTAAAATCTCCAGCATCTGATAAAAACAGCAGCAAGGCTCTCTGTAAGTAGTTCTGAGTGTACAAATGGGTTTTCATTTTTTTACACCTGAAATTTGTGATGTTCTTTGTGTTTCCACAGCTTTCCCTAGGTAGTCTCGGCTATACCCAGTACGCAGTATTTTAGTGATGCGGTTGTTTGGGTGGTTTTTTTTTCTTTAGTTTATTTTAGTTAATTACTTTAACTGGCAGTATATACTATTGAGGAGTTAAAAAAAAACTATTCCAAGTCTCCTTACAACAGGTTTTATCACGTCTTGGGGACTCTGGTTCTGTCCATGACTCTAATCTATTCTCTTGACTTTAGGACCTGTTTGGTTTGCTGTTTTTAACTTGTCAGCATTGATTGAGGTAGTTTCTTTTATTCACTCTTCTAGCTGGAAGTACTATCAACTGACTGTGCTCAGCCTCTGTAGTACCCAAAATCTAAACATTTTTTGCCAAAATGCTTTTGGAAAGCGGTGAAGTGTGTTGCTCAGTTTTCTTGTTACCACCCGCTGTCTCTTCCAGGGTAATTGTTCTTCAGAACTGGGGATGGCCAGGGCTACTGCCTCCTCATGCCTTCTGTCCCTCTGCCACCGTTGCTCCTTGCCCCATCTGAAAGCTGGCACGGCAGGCAGCCCTCTGCTGCCAAATGGCAGAGTTTTCCCTAAAACCCACCGCAGTTTAGATTCTTCTGAGAGAGAGCCTTAACTGCCCTGTTAACACTGCTGCCCTAAGATCCAGGTCTGGGGGCCCTAATCCACCCATCACACCCTAAAATCAGGAGGAGAATCACAGAATTTTAGGTGTTGGAAAGGACCTTCAGAGATCTTCTAGTCCAACCTCCTGCCAAAGCAGGGTCACCCAGAGCAGGCTGGACAGCACTGTGTCCAGGTAGGGTTATCTCCAGAGAAGGGGACTCCACAACCTCTCTGGGCAGCCTGTCCCAGGGCTCTGGAATGCTCAAAGTAAAGTAGTTTTTCCTCATGTTGAGATGAAATTACCCATATTCCAGCTTGTGCCCTTTGTTCTGTCACTGGGCACCACTGAGAAGAGTTTGACCCCATCCTCTTGCCACCTGCTTTTTTGATATTGATGAGATCCCTTCTCACCCTTCTCTTCTTCAGGCTGAACAGACCCAGGTCTTTCAGCCTTTCCTCATCGGAGAGGTGCTCCATTCCCTTGGTCAGCTTTGTAGCCTCTGCTGGAGTCTCTCCAGCACTTCTCTGTCTTTCTTGAACTGGTGGGGCCCAGAACTGGATGCAGTGCTCCAGATGTGGCCTCACAAGGGCAGAGCAGAAGCTGAAGTTGTGTGCTCTGGTACATTCGGTTAATGAGTAAGCACCACCATCCCACTGCACCTAGGTATTGGTCTCATTTTATTTACTCTCTTGCTGTGTGTCCTGCTGTGTAGGTGACTCCAGCTTTTCCAGCCCCAACCAGCAAGTGTGTGCCACTTGCCAGACTGGGGCTCAGCTGAGCCAGAGGCTGGGTTTGTCCATGTTCCTGCTTGTGTCTTCAGCACAGGACCCATGGAGGCGGGGGTGCGAGGTAGAACCAGGAGGACAATACGGTTTGGGGAGATTCCTGGCTAGCTTTTGTCCTTCAGTAGGAACCTTCCTTTTGTCCCAGTAAATAAACAGTGGCGTGGAGAGGCTTGCTGGGCCTTGCTGCAGCAGGGGCTGTGATGTCCACTCTGGGGCTTGCCGTTGTCTGCCTTGGTGGGGTGGCAGGGCATGGTGGGTGACTGGGGACAGCAGCACAGCCCTCTGCCACCGCAGCATGCTGGGAACTAAGAACATGTTGTTTGTGGGGTTTTTTTGCGGGTGTTTTTTTGCCTTTGTTCAATTTCTGGGGGTTTCTTTGAGAGAGTTTCAGTAACTTTTCACCTTTCTATTTCAGTCGATCCTGTAAATGCTGCTCCCACCACTTCTACCCGTGTGTTCTATATCAGCGTAGGCGTGTGCTGCGCTGTCATATTCCTGGTGGCAATAATACTAGCTGTCTTGCATCTCCACAGCATGAAAAGGATAGAGTTGGATGACAGGTATGTATTCAAGCTTTCCAAGTGCGTTTTTGGGACATGTTTACCCGGATTTGTGGGAGCTCTGGTCTCGAAATGAGGACTTCGTAGTAGTTTGCAATTTCTGTTCCTGATGTCAAGCTGTAGCAATTCCTACCTGTGCAGAGCTGTAGGAAGTGCCACAGCACAGAAAGGCAGCAGTTGCAGGTGCTCAGCAACCTCCTGCTTATGGAGGTGGGAGGGTTGTGGCTTTTGGGTTTTTGCTAGGATAGTTGTGTGTGAAGACACACAGTGAGGAAATTTGGACAGAATCAGATCTACAGGGATTGTCAGGATTGAAAGAAAATTCGTTTAGGTACCTGGGCATGCTGAAAATATTTGGTTTTTACTGACTTGCACAGGAGATTGAATTTCAGTTTTCTCTATTTTGATTGATTTACCAGTATTCACTTTGGCCGTAAGGTAAAGTCTGGGGATTGGCTATAAAGCTGAAAATGTGGCTGTCTCCCAAAGGTATTTTCAAGGGTGATAGGTTCAGCTGGGTGGGGATTAAACAGGTGGAAGGTGGGCTGAAAAAGCAGGTGGAGCGAGGCTCTGCTGGGGCTGGGTAAATGCTCTGCGTCAGAAGCAGCCGGTTTTGAAACTCTATACTTTGGAAAACGGTCGGGCCTGTGGGTGGTCACCCCTCTGGGAAAGGGTATCTTGAACCGTTTCTGTTCCTGCCTGCAGCCCTTCAGAGTAGCTCTGACTTTTCATCTTCCTCTCTATCCATTCATCTGTTCCTTCATGGTTTTCTTTCTGCCATTTACTCCTCTGGGGTTCCCAGAGCACTTGGGTTTGGAGAGTTGCCAGTGTAGTAAGTTGTAATGGTTTCTCAAGGTTCCTTAATTCATTTGTGCCTAATTGTCTACTTGAGAGTTTTTAATCAATAGAAGGGGTTAAAGGATGTGCACCTTGCTTTATTTCAGAAAGGAAAAGCATTACAATTATAGAGTGTGTGAATAGTATCATCTCTGAGTCTTTGAGGGGCTGTCTCAGCCCGGTGGTGTGACCAAATGTCCTTTCATCCACACCATTGTACTCGATTCCTGTGGAGATACAAGCTAAAAAGTTCATCTACTGTTAACACTCAGTGGTTTGTGGATGTTAAAGATGTTTCGGTGCTTCACTGAGAAACTGGTTCAGTGTTGTGATTTAGCCTCAGTATTATGTATTACTTAACCATCAGTAGCTGCTCGATGGAGCTGCTGATCAAGGAACTTGTGAGAGAATAAACAACTTTTGATTTGGTTTTGAATATTGGGCTCAAGACCTTGCTCTAAAAGGGCTTCTGAATCAAAGACAATAATCTTGCTAGGGTTAACGACCTCCCAGGAACAAGAGAGGCGAAAAACCCACTGCTGCTGCTCTTAATTTCAAAACCCAGAACTAAATAAAACCAAGGAAGGCTGTTAAATAGGAGCTAAAACCAGGCAGCTGAGTTTACAGGCAGCACATGGACTATTTAAAAACATTGTATTGAAAGTTCAGAGCAAATTCTCACATACCTCCCATCAAAGGCACTTGAAAAGTGCTAAAGAAAGTTGGCGTGGCTTAACAGCAGGATAATAGGGGTTATTAAACGCAAGAAGGCATCCTTCAAAAACCTGGTGAAGGACACAAGTGAGAAAACATAAACATGAGCAAGTTATACCTAAAAAGCAGAATGAAACAAACCAAAAAGGTAGTTTGTCAAACCCGCAACAGGTCTTAAAAGAATAATACCTTTTTCAAACTTGCCTGCAGCAGGAAGCCAGCCAAACAGACCTATAGGACCTGGAGGTGATCAGACTACAAAAAGAATTCACAGCCATAGCAGGGAAACAAAACATAAGTTCTGCACTTCTGTCTGGGGAGCTCGAGAGGCTGAGGGAGCTGAGGTGGTTCATCCTGGAGAAAAGGAGGCTGAGGGGAAACCTTCTCGCTCTCTACAACTCCCTGAAAGGAGGGTGTAGCCAGGGGGGGTCGGTCTCTTCTCCCAAGTCACAGGCAACAGGAGAAGAGGAAATGACCTCAAGTTGTGCCAGGGGAGGTTCAGTTTGGATATTAGGAAAAATGTTTGCACTGAAAGGGTTATTAAGCCTTGGAATGGGCTGCCCAGGGAAGTGGTTTGAGGCACCATCCCTGGAGGTGTTGAAAAGACGGGTTGACATGGTGCTGGGGGACATGGTTTAGTGCTGGTTTTTTTTTTTGTCAGAGTTAGGTTGATGGTTGGACTTGATGATTTTGAAGGTCCCTTCCAGCCTCGACAGTTCTGTGATTCTATGCAGTAGTGTGAACGGTTAAACTAAGCAGTAACAAGTTGCCACCAGTGGAGAATGTTCATTCAAAAACTCCAAAGGAAGTCAAAGTGGAGTTGTTAGACCACCAACGGTGGCTTTTAACCTTGTGCTAAACACTCTGGAACCCTACACCTGGAAGACAGTGAAAGTGGGAATAACTTTTTAAAAGGTTTCCAGAGAGGGTTCGAGGCCAGCTGTAAATTTGTGAACTTGGGGTTTGTATTGTGAGAATTAATAGATTGTTTTAAAGAATGAATTCAGTAGGTCCATCTGTGATTATGCTGTAATGGGAAAGCCTTGCTTCAAAAATAACAGGTTTTTCTTTGAGACCATCACCAAGCATGTCTGAAACTCCTACAAGAATGGCTAGCACTGCTTGGTCAGTGTTCAACAGCAGCCCAGGAAGCAATGGAATATTGATTATTTGGCAAGGCAGAGGGCTATACCCCAAAACAATCTTGTCTTTGTTCTCCCCATAAAGTCAGTAGAGTGGAGAAGCTTTTAAGTTTCAAAAAAGAGGGAAGGGGATTCTTGTGTGTGTTTGGGAGGGAGATCGAAAAGGCTTCTTCTGGCTCTGCCATCTGAGCTAGTAACAGATGCTGCCTTTGCCTGTAGATTTTCTCTCCTGTTCTTAGGCTTTACAACTCCAATAACTCTTTTTCTAGGGTTTTGTCTATGAGGATAAGATGGAAAATACCCTGCTGTAGTTTAAGTTGTAATTTGCCTGTCTCTTGAAGACTCCGTGCAGCTGTGGTCCTTCCACCCAAAGGAAATATCTCAAAAGCATGTTGTAGGTGGCCCTGGAAGGGAGCAAGAAGTATCCTCGGAGAGAGGAATGATGAAGAAGACCGGGGCAGTTTGGGCTGTGAAAGGGAGCTGAGGCAGGTACAGCGCTACAGGGCAAACAGCCCTTTGCAACGGTGAACCAGGAAATAGTTTTTGGGTGTTTGCTGCAGCACAGGGGCTAAAGGGCAGCAGACAGGGCCAGCAGCTGTCATGCCCAGGACAAGCAGGAGGAGATCATGGGCTGAAAAAAAAGCAGTTAAGCTTTGCAGAGTGTTACAGGCTCAGGTTACTGTTTTCAAATTTTTGTAGTCCTAGATTCTTAGCAGGACGTTGGTACCATGAAACAAATGCATACAAATCCTCTCTGGAATATAAAAGTTGTGTTGTTTCTGGTATGGCAGGGTGGTTCTTGCAATAAATGTTTTGTCACTTTGATTTCTTTTGCAAGTAGGGAGAAAGTACTGGAAAACAGAGCAAATCCTGCAAAACAAATAGGAGGAAGTTGTTCACGCTCAAAGGACAGAAGTGATAAGATTTTTGAGTTAAATGAAATATATTCTTGTGTGGGAGAGACTTTAAAAATCCCATTCTTTCAAAGTCTAGCCTGGAAAATACTCTGGTTTTAACTTTAACACTTTTGCCACTGAAATAAATTCAAAATAAGTGATCGTGTTCATGTCCTTTTTTGTTTTGAAACAGCATTAGTGACAGCAGTAGCTCCCAAGGGCTATCCCAACCTTCCACGCAGACCACACAGTACTTGCGAGCTGACACGCCAAACAATGCAACACCAGTAACCAGTAAGTGTTAATCTAATTACAGACCTTTGCAACAGACCCTCATGGACACTACTGGGGTATTTGGTAGTGAAGATCACACTGATTAGTCCTTTCATCTTGTTGCTGCAACCTGCGAAGGAAAGCAGTGGGGAAAAGGCTTTACAAGGATGATATGTTTGCAATTTCTTTTTGTTCACAGATTTGCTTGAAAGAACATTAGTTAAAAAGAGCATTAAATTAAAAGGAAGGGTGGTGGCGTTTTATATGTAGAGCTTTTGGTTGACTGGTCTCTGAACTGGCTCTTGACTGAGCTGTCAGAGCACTGAGATTGGTGCTTAGAGGGTATGGGTCTACATGACTGAGCTGTGGGAGGAGGCAGGATTTAGCCCAAGCTCAGTGCTGGGCTCCCCAGTTCAAGAGAGACAGGGAACTACTGGAGAGAGTCCAACATAGGTCAACCAAGATGATTAAGGGATTAGAGCACCTCCTTTACGAGGAGAGGCTCAAAGAACTGGGGCTCTTTAGCCTGGAGAAGAGAAGACTGAGGAGAGACCTTATCTATGTTTACAAGTTCCTAAAGGTAGGTTGAAGGAGGATGGAGTTGGACTCTTTACAGTGGTTCCCAGTGACAGGATGAGGGGCAACGGGCACAAGCTGGAACATGGGAAGTTCCACTCCAATCTGAGGAAGAACTTCTTTGGGGTGAGGGTGGCAGAGCCCTGGAAGAGGCTGCCCAGGGAGGGTGTGGAGTCCCCTTCTTTGGAGATCTTCAAGCCCCACCTATATGCTGTCCTGGGTGATGTGCTGTAGGCAACCCTGCTTTAGCAGGGGAGTTGGACTAGATGATCTTGAGAGGTCCCTTCCAACTCTGTCTAATCCATGAATCTGTGAATCCTATTAACTGTTTTGTTAATTTGAATATGACCCCTGGAAACTCATTACTGAGCCTTTGGCAAAGGGGGAGAGGAGGACTTGTCATGGAGGTGGCCTACAAATCAAGCCTGTAGGGGTGAATAGACCCTCCTGACCTTGGCGAGCATGATGGCCACTATGCCTAGATGGAACCTGGTTGCTGTGTTCAGTCTGTGCTATTTCACAATGTCTCTTACCTCTTTTGGGACAGCCCTGGTAGCACCGCAGAAAGGAATATAAGAAGAAAAAGGCTTGGATGCACGATGTAAACAAAAACATTCCTAGTCCTTCCAAAACCATATTAACCTTGTTTTCAATAATGTTTAAATTAAAAAACAAAACAAAACAACAAAATTATCAAAGTAATTCACAAGATTTATCTGTAGTGATTCATAAACTTGTATAGAAATACTGAGACCGTTCTGACTATATTAGTGTGTCTAGATGTCTGGAAGAGCCAGAAGAGGGCACTGGTACGTCCTGCTGGGGTAAGGCATCTTCCTCACTCCAGCAAGTCCTCTGACAGTCTCCTACCGTCATCTTTATTTGTCATCTTTATTTCCGCGTAGGCAGGGAAGTGCAGTGTCGTGTTAATCAGCTTCGTTACGTAAGGAGGAGTTTTATTTACTTGGCCTTTATAATGAGACTTGATTACACGACAGTCTATAGAAATTCCTGTGTGACTTTTTTTCCTGTGGATTATTGCATTCCCATGACTTCACTCATGTTTGTTGTTTAATACTATAATCTTTTTAAGATTAATATGTAATCTTTTTAAGGTACACGCTGCTTGCGTGCCTTTATGCCTCTAGGTGGTGCTGAGGTGAAGCAATGTGCTTGTGTTCTCGTTATAAGGGTATTTATATCGGTTTGTTTGGCTCTGCTGGCTCCTCAGGTTATCCTACGTTACGGATAGAGAAGAATGATCTTAAAAGCGTCACTCTCATGGAAGCAAAAGCTAAAGTGAAGGACATAGCCATCTCCAGGGAGAGGATAACTCTAAAAGATGTGCTCCAAGAAGGTATTTACAGGACTCAGACCCTTGTTGACTACAACACAGTGTCTATACCTGTATCTGTTTATATACTTCATAGCTGGATTTTTCTGAAATTACTCATGGATGACGTTTCTGAGCTTCGTAACTCCGGTGGAGGAGAATGATGAATGATGTTTGCGTTTGGGGTGGGGGGGGTGGGGGGAAAGCAGTTTCCAGAATTCATTGGAACAGGGGAGCCACTAATCGTTCAGCTTGTCTGTCTTAATAATCTCGTCCTTTAAAGGAAAGGGTTAGATGGCTAAGGAATGAGGTAATTGTGGCTGTGAGTGGCAAAAGTAACTCACTTTTGTAAGTTATTGCAGGAGGGTTTCTCTTAAGAAAAACATAAAAACCAAACCAAAACAAAAAAACCACCAAAGCCCACCAAAACCTCAGTCGTCTAAACTTATCTCAATTTTAGAGCTTCTGATTTGGAAATCTAGTCAGTATGCAGCCCTTACAGCTCTGATAGGAAAAAAAAAAAAATTGGAGATTACCTGATTCTATTGTCTTGTTGAATGTTTACTTTGGAAGTGTTCATCCGCAACGTTAGTTGGTTCTTGTTGAATTTGGAAAATAGACTTTAATGGCAAAACCCCCTAAATATCTACCCTTACTGCTGCAACTTCAAGTCTGGTTTCAGGTGTTCAGCACTGAGTGACACAGCTGCCCTGGTCCCCGAGGTGCAGCTTAAACAGCTCTTGAGTGCAGTGGGGACACAGTTAATACCAGGAGCTTGTTTCTTGGCCTCCAGCTGTTATTTGAGTCTCTCAAAACCTTCAAAAACCTTCTAGTCAGGGAACTAGAAGACGGATCCTGATGAACAATCATTAGTTTTAATTTGGGATTGTGGAAGTTTTCTATTATTAGAAATAGTGTGACCAGCAGAAGTCGGGAGGTGATTGTCCCCCTGTACTCAGCACTGGGGAGGCCACACCTGGAGTGCTGTGTCCAGTTTTGGGCACCTCAATCCAAGAGAGACATCGAGGGGCTGGAGCGGGTGCAGAGGAGACAATGAAGCCGGTGAAGGGCCTGGAGAATAAATCTTATGAAGAATGATTGAGGGAGCTGGGACTATTTAGTTTGAGGAAGAGGGGGCTGAGGGGAGACCTCATCACTCTCTACAACTACTTGAAAGGGCACTATAGAGAGGTTGGTGCTGGTTTCTTCTCACAGGCAATTAGTGTTACAATGAGAGGGAATGGCTTCAGGCTGCAACAGGGTAGGTTTAGACTGGACATTAGGAAGAAATTTTTTACAGAAAGAGTGGTCAGACACTGACATAGGCTGCCCAGGGTGGTGGTTGAGTCACCATCCTCGGATGAGTTTAAGAGTTGTATAAATGTGGTGTTTGGGGATATGGTGTAGGGGAAAACTTTGTAGAGTAGGGTAGATGGTTGGACTTGATGATCCCAAGGGTCTTTTCCAACCTGAATGATTCTGTGATTCTAAGCTTTGAGCCTCTGTCACCTAAGAACAAATAAGCTTCAGAGGGGAAAAAGCAAGTAATAGAAACGTTTGCATAAAATTTTCAAGAATTCCTATGTGCTGCTGATGGAACTTAAACATATTTTGCAGATTTGGACAGAAATTGATTATAAACTTCAAGTAGCTTCCGTAACTTCAACTAATTTAACACTTTAATGATTTAGGAGAGATTATGGTTCTACTGTGGTGTAACCAGTGGGAAGATGCAAAGCAGTAGGTCTGAGGGATCCGAAAGGGCATTTTGTATTGCTGGGCTTGTGCCTGATTCTGAACCTGCTTCAGGCTCCTATTGTATTTAGATACAAGGCAAAAATGTAGGTGTCCTAAAAAATAGATGTTTCTAATGGAATAGCTATCCTTAGGAAATGGAGCAGATGTTAAAGTAAGTGGAGCTTTATCATTTTCTGGTGAGGCAAAGAAATGGCTTAGATGGCCAGTCTGGAATACCAATGGCATAATCTGTAAGAAGCCCAGAGGAGAGTGAGGCAGAAGTGGTGTGTTTGTGGTGGTGTCTCTGAATGTTGGAGCACACCAGTGACATATAATTCCTGCTAAAATATGTGTCTTTGAGGGTACTGTTAAGAAAAAAAAAAAAAACAAAACACCAAAGCAAGGAAACCCCAAACTATGGATCATACAGGCATGCTGTTACAGTCTTACTGTGTCTAGATATTGGATTGCATGAAAATGATTTTCTAGTCATGACTGCTTTAATGTGCTTCCCTGTTCTCTTTAATTCCAGCATTGACAAATAGATAGCGTGATATTATACTGTATTTCAATACATGATGCTGCCTTCCCTTTGACATTTACATATATCTGTGTACTGGAAATATGTATTTAAGGCACTCTTAACGATGTCTTCAAGAACCAAGATAGGAGGGTTTTAGTTTCCTGCTAAGTAACTCATATGTTTATATATATATTTATAGTTGCCTATACAGTCTAGTTAAATTGCTTCTTAATGAGATTGCAGTTTGAAGATCCCTGTCTTGTAGGGTTTACTTGCAGTCCCAGGGTAGATGTAGAAGTGTTGCACTGCCCCTGTTAAGCATTCAGAAACCAAATGAGACCCACCTTTCACACCCAAAGATGTACAACTGGCTCAGGCAATCTCTAGCAAAAAATCTTTTAGCCTAATCCGACAGGACAAATCAGTGGAGAAGGGATGCATCATGCAAACAGACTGCACGAAGATGATGCACATGTTGGTGCCACAGTAATAGTGTGACAAAAAAGCCAACCTGAGCTGTATAAAAATGTTAATTCTGTGTCTGTTACCATGCTGTGATTGTTTTTACTCCAGCTGTTTAATGTAACTCCTCTTCCTATAATAGCTTCATTCAGATTTTGTGAGTGGAAGAATGTTGGACAGAGTGAAGAAACCCCCAAACAAACCTAACACCTTCCAACTGAGATGAAACATTTGAATAATATCATACTGTTGGTTTTTTTCCCATTGTTTCATGTGTACTGGTTGGATGAAACCAATAGTTCCCTGAGAACACTTACAAAAAAAATTTCATCTGTGTGAGAAACATTCTTACTGGAGAATTCCAGACCTGCTGAATGAGAATGGGACCGAGCTGGAGTTTTTACTGCAGACCATTGACAGACTGAGCTGCCACAAATAAACCCATCATCGGCATTGATACTTAATACCCAGATACTGTGTTCTGCTGCTGCCATTAGTTCACTCTCACGCTTGTCCCCTCAATTTTTAGTTATCTAAGCTTTCAGCATTTACTGCCTTTAGTTCAGAATGCACCTGGAGCTGCAGAGCTGGTTGGGTTATATATTGGTGGTTTAATAGGACTTTAATGACTTCTTCCTTACCAGCTCTTGTTCCTAACTTTCTGCTGTGCTCAACCATTTTAAGGTAGTGTTTTCTTAATAGATACTAATTCTGTTCATGTTATCAGTGGTTTTTTGCTACATTATACTTACTAATTGTATGTTCTCTTCATAGGCACATTTGGGCGCATTTTCCATGGGATTCTAATAGAAGAAAAGGACCCCAGTAAAGAGAAACAAGTTTTTGTCAAAACTGTTAAAGGTATGTGTATGTAAAGAGAGTTTCTTGTGTCCAGTTGTTTGGATTGTGGTGCGTGCTGAGTCTATCAAATCTGTATTTAAAAACAAACCCCTCCTCCCCCCAATATGCAAATTTCTCCTGCTAAAAAAGCAAAAGCAATTTTGGTGCTTCCCTCAGCCAGAGAGAACAGAAATCTTATATGGAAGAAAAATTTGTGTGTTCTCCACTAGTGCCTCCAATGACTGTATCTGGAATACTTTTGCTTATTATTCTTCTAAGTAAAAAAATAATTAATTTAGTTTTTCCTCCCAGCATGTCATTGTTTCCATCCACAGCCTTTTGTCCCGTAAATTGCTGGAAAGAGGCACCTGCAAAAAAAAAAGTCTTAAAAATATTTTACCAACTTGTGTGGCTGTACAAAAGATAGTAGTTTCTGCCATCCTTAAACTTGGCTACCTCAGTATGAGAATTATCATTTGGAACTTAATCTATACAAATAGAAAATACATTTTCTTAGTTCAAGAAATTTGTTGGAGTGATTTAAATCACAGTAGGTAGACTTAAACAAGAAGGTAAGCATAGATGAAAACATATATCCCACGTCCATCCCTTCTTCTACACTCATCATTTTCAGAGTTCTCTAGTACCTCACACCAGTTCTGCTGCACTCCCTGTACAGTGGTACAGCTTCACCAGTTAATTTTGTCATTTCAAAGGTTCTCTTAATGCCTTTGGTTTTTCATCTTACAACTTCCTTAATTCTTTCTCTAAAAAAACAAAGGTAATTAGACTTCTATAAGAATTTCAACTTGTTTTAATTTTTTTTTAACCTGGCTAGTAATTTTTAAAGATGATAATTTGAAAAAGGAAGGTGGGAAATTATAAAGCTGCTAATTATTTTTTTGTTGTTGAATCTTTCTGCTACCCGTTTATTCTATACCATTTTTAAGAAAAGCATATTGCTTAAAGAAAGCAGCCTTCTTTCTATTATTCTTGGTGTGTTTCTCACACAATCAGATGCTTGTAATAATAAAAAAAGTGTATGGGAAAAGCAACGATTCGCTCTCACTTCAAGGGGAGGAATTTCTTAAAGTCAAACTGATTTGGAATAAAAGTAGCTAGAAACGGGGTGGGATGGATGCTGTGGTGGTGTTCAGCTGCATGATGCTCTTGATGTAGGCCTGGCAGGATGGAAAGCTTTGGCAGTGAAGACTGGTCAGTGTCCCACACCATACCTGCTGTCTAACAAAATGTGGTGAACTTACGGAATCATGGAATTGTCTGAATTGGAAGGGACCTTTCAGATCATTGAGTCCAACCATCAACCAACGCTGCCAGAACCACCTCTAACCCGTGTCCCTCGGCACCATGTCTGCCCGGCTTTTAAACACCTCTAGGGTTAGTGGCTCCACTTCTCCAGGCAGCCTGTTCTAGTCTTTGATAACTTTAAAAGGTTTGACTTGTGGGTACCATGAGGCAGGTACTAGCTGTGAGTAATTAACAGAGGCAGGGTGAAATTAGCCTCCTTTCCTGCCTGACCAGTTTGTACCTGCTAATCAGCCTGGTATGGCTGAGCTGTGAGGTGTGATGGGCATGTGGACAACAGGAGGGTAACCAGTGAGTAAATCTGTCTTGGCATCGAGAGCAGAGAGCTCCATCTCTGCTGTGGGACAACTGTTTGTGTCTCTGCTGATGGGATTCATGGAGGACTGAACAGTGAGAATTTGCTGCTATCACTTTTCCTGCTCTTCTTACACATCCTCCTGGGCATCCCTGGGTTCAGGGTGGCAGTGGTTCTCATTGTCACAAGATACTTCTGTTATTTCTTCAGGGGTGCTTTTGAGTTGGTACACTTTAATTCTTTGGCACTTTTCCTCCCTATTGAGTCCAGAGAGGACTTCTGAAAAATAGATGTGCTGCCCCTTTGGAGGGTGTTTGGTAGCTACAGAGTAGCTATAGAGCATCCTCTATATTTTTAAAAATAAAAGTATGTTTCTTTCCAGCATTATGGGGAACTTCTGAATTCTGCCCTCTTCTGTTGCCAATCCCTGCCAAACAGTTCTGTCATTTTGCTTTTATTTGATCTGGTTTGCAAAAGACTTACCCCACAGCATGTGAGCCTGGTGCTCCACTGTGTATGGCAAGGCTGTCTCGCCTGGGGCATCTTTCACCAGCGTTACTAACCTGGGATCCCCTTCACTGTGTTATTTGGTGGTTCTCTGCCCTGATTCAGAGTCAACAAACGCATTGGCTCTTCTGAGCCCCAAAATTGCTGTGAGCTTGCGTAGTTGAACATCTCGATCAGGTTTACTTTTTATAGCATTGGATTAAATGACAACATTTGTGAGAACAGATCTTAATTTAGCCGCCTTCCATCTCAATTATCTAATTGCTTTACCAAAGTGGGGTCCTGTCTACTCTTAAAGCCACATTTCTCCCTTGGGGTGGCTTGTGTCTCTGACACACTGTGTATCCTGATTTCTCTAGCCCTTCCCTTCACAGGGAAAGGTTTGCTGGCTGCCCTGAACCGGAGCGTGGTCTCGAGGGAGTAATGGTATTCACATAATTGTTGTCTGCAGAGAATCTCTCAGCTTTTAAAAGGATCTATACGGCCAAAGTTTATAATAGATTTTGCTGATAGTTGTCTGTGAAATACTACTGGTTTGGGCAGCAGAACGTTGCTAGGAAAATAACTATAAACATCCCCATTTCTCCTTAGGGCAGTTCATTTGCAGTGCTAATATTAAGCAGCTTCGTCTTCATCCCCTGGCTGTGATAGCTGTGTGTGCAGCTGGGTCGTGTAATAAGCTAGGAATTTGATTGCCTTGGAAAAGAAGCAACCTGCAGAAGTTGTCTCTTACGCAGACTTTTTACTTGATCTCGTTCTTTCTGTGACCACACACATGCTGCTGTTTTGGCACAAACACAGGAGTGGGGCAGGACCACAAAAGCAAGATGGGTATGAGAGCTATTAAACTGACTTAAGTATCTCTGTTGCTGGAGGCAAAAAATAAAAGGAGCCTGAGGGTCATGGAAGAGAAACAAGGGAAAAAGGCTTTGTCTGTGTAGCTAATTTATCCCTGCTTTCCCTCCCCCTGAAAAAAATGGGCTACTCCAGAGCTCTCTTGGTTTACTCACTTGTGCACGCTGACAAAATAAAGTCCAGCGGTTCCCTGAATGACAGAAACTAATGGAAAAGGGGGGTGTTCCCGATCCCAGAAAAATATGAACTGAAATTGTTTCAGTAGGTGCTGTGAGGAAGAATAACCTTCTTGAGATGAAAAATCCCTCTTCTCAGCAGGATCAGAGCTTGAAAAACTTAAGACATTGCATTGGCTGTTTTGATATTAAGGTAGTTACTGCGGCTTTAAATCTGGAATTGCTGGTAGAAGAAACCCTTTGGAAGGAGAACACCTGGACATGGCAAATACAATGAGTACACTTGTGCCCAGACTAGGACTTCATATTAAAATCATAATTGTTTGGGTTGGAAGAGACTTTTAAAGACCACTTAGCCCAACCCCCTGCCATGGGCAGGGACACCTCCCCCTAGACCAGGTTGCTCAAAGCCCTGTCCAATCTGGGCCAGTGTCTCGCCACCTTTACTATGGTGGTGGTAGGGGAAATATTCTTCCTTATATCCAGTCTAAATCTGCCCTCTTTCAGTTTAAAACTGTTGCCCCTTGGCCTGTCACTACAGGCTATCATAAAAAAAAAAATATCTCCATCATTCTTATATGCCCCCTTTAATTATAGAAAGGCCACAATAAGGTCTCCCTGGAGCGTTTTCTTCTCTAGGCTGACCAACCTCAACTCTTTATAGGAGAGGTGTTCCAGCCTTCAGATCGTTTTCACAGCCGTTCTCTTGGACCCACTCTAACAAATCCGTGTTTTTCTTGTGCCGGAGACTTCAGAGCTAGATGTAGTCCTCTGGGTGAGATTTCATGAGAGTAGAGGGATGGAATCACCTTCCTGAATGTGGGAACTGTGTATGTGACCTGGATGTGCAGTTGTCTGTGTCACTAGATAAAAGCCTTTGCCCCTGCAGAGGAACACCAGTGTCCCAGCATGGAAGTGGCTTTGTGCTGGGCATTGCCATTGCAAGCTCTGTTGATCCCAGCAAGTTTGTGTTGGGCAGCGTGGTAAGACTAGTGGGTTATAGTCATTATCCGCAGGATGTGCCCAAGAAATCCCAACAACAGTGTGCAGGGGACCAGAAGGCTTCCTTGAGCCATGGGCAGCTCATGTAGGTTGGCTTTAAGGAGAAGACCTCTGCTATACTAGGAAAGGTGTCAAAGAAAGGTTATTGTGCCATTCAAGTAATGGTTTCTGAATACTTCTCATTAAGAAAACCTGTGAAGAAAAGGTCATACCATAGTTACAGCAGCAGATACATATCCTAATGGATCTCTTCTTTCTTGTTTCTTCTTCACATTAATGTATTTATAAGATCTATAACCTTCCAGGACGGTTTACTTCCTAATAATGTCGCCAGAGGAGAATGTGCTGTTACTTTTCTCCTTTCGTACCCTGGAGAGGATGAATGTTGTGGCTGATGTACTCATCAGCAAACAGACCTGTGAGTATTTCATGCTATAAGCAGAATGTGTTTGTAGCCTTGTCAGTTTGCCTTTTGGCTATGTTTTTACCTTGCCCTGGGATTGATCCTTTTCCCCAAAGGATCAAAAAGCAGAGTTAGTTGATGGGTTATGGCAGTAACTGCAGCAGCCCTTTCTGCTTTCCTTCCCTGATGTTTCCTAGCCTTCTGGTGAGGCATTGAGCATTACAATAAACCAGAAGAATGCTAACTGAATCTAAGAGCCTTGATCTTTCTGAACTTAGTACTAGTTTTCTCTTCTGAAGTGATCTGCTGTTAAAGGAATCGGTAATACATAAGAACTGAGAAAGCCTGGACCTGCCTGCCTTTTTCCTGAGAAACTCTGTAAGTGAAAGACGCCATTCAGAGAGTGTGAGACATACTTTCCAGGAATCTATTATATTCCCTGTTTTCTCAAGCTAGGATTGACCTATTAGGTCAGACTCTCAAACGGCGAGTTTGATCCTAATAAAGCAACATCAGTGCAGGAGGTGAAGAGATTGGAGTTTGCTGTTGAGCATTATTTGACTTGTTTCTCCTGCGCCACAAAATCTGTCAGGGGTCTTTCATCTGAACCGTTCATTAAGTCTTTGAAGTGCTTTTCAACTGATTCTGTGACTCCTTGTTCCATAGCTTGTAAATTGATATGGCTGAAAAGTTGGAGACGCTTCTCCGTTGAAATCTCAATGCCACATCTTTTATAAAGATATGGTCTGAAGGCAGAATTCATCCCTGAGTGCCAGAAGTTCACTCCAGGTGCCTTAGAAGAGGTTTTTCTTTCACCTAACTGTAATGCAGTTCAGAGCAAAGTTGTAACATGCCCTGCATGTTCATGAAATACGTTAATTTATAATTGTTTTTAATGCTGCATCATCTAATGCTTTAGAGTGTGTCTGGATGCCTGAGTCTTCTATTATGTGCAGTGCTCTGTGCCAAAGAGGAGAGCTTAAAAGAAAAATTGGGTTATCAGCTGCCAAAATTAGAGGTAGCTTTCCTGAAGCTCTAATAACTTTGGGAGTACAAAGATCACAAGTCCTGGGCAAAGGGTCTCACTTGTTCATACTTTCTGCAGACCCTTCATGTTGGCCATCCAGTTGCTCTTCTCTATTTGCATTTATAGTTTCACTATGTATTATTTTGCTAGTCCTTGTCATAAAAGTTTTAGCTACTTTCACATTTAGGCCTTTCTGTGGATAGTTTGCCTTCGTTCTTTCTTTAAATGGACACTCATGATGATTAAGGACATGTGTCTCATGACCAGTATGAACAAGGATATGTACTATATGAACCTGTACCATATTTGGGATATTGGAATCTGGGAATCAACACAACCCGAGTAAGTTTTTTATTAGAAAGATGAGAGACTTAGCTGGCATTTGGTTTCTTCATTGTGTTCCTTGCTCTGCAGTAGAATTGTTTCAGGCTTCACTTTCTGATAGGAGGTTTCCCATCATGCTGAGCTTTGGGAAGTGCCCAGGTTGGCATGTTTCTCAAAGTTGGCGTTGCATCTCTTGCCAATGACTGATAGATCTCTTCTGCCTTTATATGGTGTGGAATAGGCTTTCTTGTGAATCTTCTAGATCATCTTACATCACAAGAGGAAGAAAACACATGGGTTTCACCTCTGATTTAAGGAACACATTGTTTAATGGTGCTTTTCCTGTGAAGGAGAAAATTCTTTGCAGAACAAACGGAATTGTATTATGCCAGGAACATACGCAGTGAGTTTGAGTTGTGCAGAGCCCTGACTCATTTAGCGTGCTCTGGCCAAGGTACATTTTTGTTAAAAACAACTGATCGTGCTGTTCAAGATAACCTGAGTGCTTCCATTTCATTTTCTAACCACTTAAAATTTTTCTTATGTACAAAGGAGGAGTGTTTGAAAACAAATCACCCATGAAAAACACTGAAAACAGTCATAGTGTAAGTGAAGATTAACTCTTAAAATTTCACCATTTTATTGACTTTAACAATGCTTTGGGTTTTGTTCATACCATCGTGGGTCACTAAAGGACTCTCAGCACTCTTGGATAGCTCCAGCATTATATGTTTTAAAACTTGTATTTATTACTAATCTAAGGGGGGAAGCTGCTCAAGGTGTACCCCTATGCACAGTGTGGATTATGATGGAAGCCTTGGAGCAGAACCTTACCATGAATTTTGACATCGTCTCCAGCAGCTTCCTCATGGGTCAGCTTAGGAAGTGCGGGTTAGATGAATCGGCCATTGAAGTGGATTGAAAACTGGCTGAAAGACAGAGCTCAGAGGGTTGTGATTAGGGGCACAGAGTCTGGTTGGAGGTCTGTAACAAGAAGTGTTCCCCAGGGGTCAGTACTGGGTCCAGTCCTGTTTGACATATTCATCAATGACCTGGACGAAGGGACAGAGTGTATTTTTAGCAGGTTTGCTGATGACACAAAGCTGAGAGGAGTAGCTGAAACCCCAGAGGGCTGTGCCTCCATCCAACGAGGCCTGGACAGGCTGGAGAGGTGGGCAGAGAGGAACCTGATGAGATTCAACAAGGGCAAGCGTAGGGTGCTGCCCCTGGGGAGGAATAACCCCCTGCACCAGGACAGGCTGGGGCTGACCTGCTGGAGAGCAGCTCTGAG
>JAOTQQ010000052.1:26270684-26283724 GCA_026546715.1 Gallinago undulata | reverse complement strand
TGGGTCCAGTTCTGGGCTCCCCAGTTCCAGAAGGACAGGGAACTGCTGGAGAGGGGACAGCAGAGGGCTACAGAGATTATAAGGGGCCTGGAGCATCCTTCTTGCAAGGGAAGTCTGGGGCACTTGGGTCTTTTTAGTCTAGAGAAGACTGAGGGGGGATCTGATCAATGCCTATACATACTTCAAGGGTGGGTGTCAGGAGTAGTGGGTGTAGAAAAAAGTTTATGGCAAAAAATAAATTAGGAAAGGAGCTGCTTCGAATCTGATCTAAATTCTTAAGTGTCCTCAGAAAGGGAAGATACTTGAATTTAATTGATTATGGAAAAGTAAGATTTCCGAATATCAGCTTTAAAAATGCACTACATTTGTCATTCAATCCTGGTTCATTAAGAAAGTATCCCGAGATACCTAAAACAGTACAGTATACGTTCATACGTGCAGTTATTCAGTATCTATTTAGCAGCAGCTCGCAGGGGTTGATGTCCAAAGTACTGTACTTAAAGGTGTGCTATTCCATACGCTTCTGCAGGAAAAAAAAAATCGTAATCTACTGTACACCTTTGTTTACATACAAAGTTTATGTTAGTTAAAAGTTAGTTAAAATCGTTGCTTTTATTTCCATTTTTTTAGCTGCTGTCCTTCAGCAGTTGAAAGACTTTGAAACATTAAATCAGTTACGTCTCTCTTCCCCAGCTTCACTTCACATTTACTTGCACTTTCAACTTTCCTTTAAGTTAACTGGATTCCTGAGCAAAGAGCCTTGGACTTGTTGCTCTTTGCAGCTGCTTGTTGGGTTCGGGCGTTGGTGTTCTGCCAGGAAATAGCGCTGTCCCCAACTCCTGCTTCTCTGTGCCCTTTCCTGTGGTTTGAAATTCCAGGTGGGTTTGTAATGCAGGAGAACCAGGACAGCATTCCCAGTTCTAGCAGAGTCACGTTGAAGCACGTCCAGGATATATAAAAATTAGGCTTGAATTTGAAAATACGAACTGCGTTGTTTTGGAAAACTAACTTTGTGTGGTTGTGGGGTGGAAACAAACATTTTGATATAAATAGCCTCGTTATTAAGATATAATCCTGCTTGGTTGAAATCTTGACAAGACGCAGCTGAGTGTGCTGTGTTGTAAACTCTTTACCTTGTCGTGTGTGTATGTATGTCCTGACATACATTTGAATTCTGCAGGACGCAAGGGTGCCTTGCAAAGCAGATGGATGTCGGTATCGCTGGCACCAGAGCGCCTCTGCACCTTTCTGCACTTGGCAGTCCCTGCCCGAGAGGAGCAGGGAGTTTTTCCTTCACTTCTGTCCTGGGCACAAAGCTGTCGGGTGTGCTGTTGCCATCCGTGCTGACTTCTCACCATCCAACTGATGGGGCCTCTCGAAGTTTGAAAGCATAACTAACTTTGTGTATGTATGTATTTCCCCATTTGTTACAAAAAAGCCTCATGACTACTTGTGTTCCTTGAGCAGTTCATCCTTCTGCTGGAGGAAAGTTCTGAAAATGTCTGCTGGCAGCATGGAAGATGTCATGTGCAACAGACGTGAAATCAGGACAGTCTTTGAGTGTTGATTTTTTTCCAAAAACCCAAAGGCTTGTGTAGAAGGGTTAAAGCAGTATTCGGGCATGTATTCTCTTTGAACCGGGATTGATTTCTGCCTTGGGAGAAATTTTAGATTATGAGTTGCAGGGCAGAAGCAACAGTAATTAAAAGGGATGTTAATACTATGAGCGTTTCTTACCTGAAGCTGAGTATTTAGGGCAGTTCTAATTCTACGTGCGCAGTTCCTGTGGGCACGGACTCGGTGCCCGTTGTGCCAGCCTGGGTGCTTTCAACCCTACAATAACCTGAGCTTGTGGACTTTGTCACAGCGTATTTGGCAAAGCCCGCAAATCTGAAAGATAATAAGGGCAACGCAAGGTTTGTGAAAACAGGTGGCCATGTAGAAAATGGGTTGTATAAATGTTCTGGTGTTGGGGAGTATTAGCTTGCAATGTGAGACAGAAGGAAGTTCGCATGGGAACAAGACGTTACAAATGGTCCAAAGGTGAGAAAAGCTTCGGGTAAAACATCTTTTTAAATATTGCTGTCAGGAAACGTGTTTATCAGAAGCCTTAGACTTCCTAGCGATAGTGTTTGCCAAGCTGCCTCTGATAGGAGCACTGGAAGAAATTGCTGTGTGTTACTGCCCGTAGCAGGCTATGAAAGGGCTCCAGAATTACTTGTTTCGATTTTGAAACCTTTGGTTATAGATTATATTCCTTCTCAGATTCTGCTTTGTCTTCTGTCTGAAGAAACAGATTACAATGTCTGTGCTCCAGTCTAAAGTCTTTAAGTTGTAATGCTGTGCTTTGCTATTTTGAGGTTCTAGGAGGTCTGACTTAAAATGTTATTCTTGAAAGCCATCCAGCTTACTGGGTAAGCCACTGCAATATCCAGGTAATTGCTGCTTTTGATCTCTGATAGGTAATTTGAGGTGTGGAGTGACTCCCTTCTGACATACCACCACCTAGTGAAGGTAGAACGTGATGCTCTGCGGTTGTTCTTGGTGCCCAGCCTCATAGCAGGCAAATTGCCGCGTTGTTAATGTCATCCCAAAACTTGCCAGAGATGTTTTTTGTTTTTTTTTTTCTTGACGTGACTGTCAATGATTCATGCGATGGAGGAGTGATGGCAAACAAAAATTTTAAAATGCAGTTTTGCAGATGGCCTTTTTGAAGTTGGTTAAAAAAAATAAAAATCAAATATAGCTGCTGCTTCTCCCCAAGAGCAAGGAAGGGCCTCAGCACATATCGCACTTGCCAGAATTGTGTGGAGAGATTAGCCTATTATATAAAAATAGCAGTGCCAGGAGCCCCATTGTGCCTGGTTCTACACAAATAATGTAATATCATGAGATAAACTTGCAGCCCTATCAAAGCTTCTTGAAATCCCAGCTTGTTCTTGCTCTGTGCCTCAGGGTAGTCTTTCACAGCCAGGGCCTTGGCACAGAAAGGGTAAAACCAGTGCTTTAAAAGCATCATGCTGGTTCTGGAATGCATTTACATCTATCTCAAGTAGCCTTGGTTTTAAGCACCTTCTGAAAGTTGGACCTTTTTTTGTCCTTGTGAAATATCTAGAATTGCTACTGGGTATTAAATCTTTCTCTTGACTCCCACAACCCTAAGTCTCTGCTGTTCAGTTCACAGAATCCCATGGGGTTGGAAGGGACCTCTGGAGATCATCTAGTCCAACCCCCTGCTAAAGCAGGTTCACCCAGAGCAGGTTGCACAGGAGCGTGTCCAGGTGGGTTTTGAATGTCTCCAGAGAAGGAGACTCCAGCAGGTCCCTAGTCAGACTCAGCAGTTCCTCAGCTGTTGGTGCGTGGTAGCCTCGTGGAAATGGATGGTGCTCTTTCAGAGCAAAGAAGCGCTGAACTGGCAACACCTCCCCATCATCAGGCTCCAGCTGCATGAATTGTTGAGCACTGACGTATTCTTAATCACAAATAGCATTAATATCTCAGAGGGAAGTTTAGGGTTTTTTTAGGGCTTTGAAGAAGTTGTACGACAAGCCCTTGTTGCCTTGCCCTGGAGTGTTTGACTTACGCTTGGGGCTGTTTCCTGATGCACAGATTGAATATATGGGAGACTGTGGCCTTTTCTGTCCTGGCTTTAGTTCCTGTTCTAATTTAAGAGGTTTCTGGCTCTGTGGGAGGCTTCCCTCCCATTCCCCCCTCTTTAGCTCCATGTGTGGCTGTGTGTTCATATCAAATAACTTCACGGATCTGGTACAGAGGAAAAAAAGAGCTGCAAAAGCCTGTGGGCATCCTTGTGTGTTTGACAAGATCATTACCCAGATCTCATTTTGTGTGGCGATATAAACAGTCCTGCGAATAAAATGCCCCCGTGTGTGCTTACATGTAATGCTTAGAGATTTGATATATGGCCTCAGTACAGGATTACGCTTTGGCCCAGGCAAGAAAATGAAATCTTGGATTTCATTTTTTACAAGGATTCACCTTGTAAAAACATCTCGCCAAGCTGGAATTCCTGGGTCACGACTGTCACCAGCTCTGCTCTGGGACCACATATTTCTCATGTCAAAGCCAGAAATCTGTGGATTTTCTGGATAGTCAGACTTACCATGATTTATTACCAAAATTACCTTCTTTGTAATCTATGAAGACCTGTCTCTTAGATGCTCAAAAGTGGGTAGAATCTACTAAATGTGACTGAGAGTTTGTTTAAATGTACTTTGTTGTGTAACTAAAGAAAATGGCCATAAAAGGAAGTCTGGTTGGAGTGGGGACTGTTGCTGTAGCATTATTTTGGTATTTTTCTAACCCCTTTTTGACCAGAATAACTCAAAGAAGTGATGATTTACCTTGTGTTTTGAATTACAGCTAGTGGAATACCACAATAATCAAATTGTGTGGTTGTTCTAAATTGGCACCAGTCTAAGTGAGAGGAGGATTAGCCTTGTACTGCTATTGTTTGTTCTGAGCGTGTTGAATGTGTTGGTGTTGTGTAAGTTTTTTTCCATACAGAAAACAAGGAAATAATATTGATAAGAAAACACAATGCGGATGCTGGGACTGTTTCACGAGATAAGATTTACATTTCCGTATATACTTGAATGGGAGTCAATTGTCCTTTTTGGGTGCTCAAGGCCTGAAGCATCATGTCTCTGAGCTGAAAGAGAACAATGAAACGTTAAGAGTGATCTGCTGAAAACCACCCCATGGGATGGAAAGGGAAAGGCATTGGCAGAAAAGCGTCCTCTCCTGACAGCGGTAACTTGAAGAGATGACAAGGTGCTTTGTCCGAACCAGATCAACTCGTTCTGTAGATTTTAAAGCCACTCTTAAATAATCTCTAATTTAGAGCTTGGAATTCTTGCGTGGTGGCTCTTATAATTAAAAGCAAACCAGTTAAGCAAGCTATTGGCCAAAGAGTGTATAAGGGAGTTAATCACCTTAAGCTCACACCTAATAATCTCTTTCCTGCCTTCGTTGGATGCTGGGTTGATGAGGTTGTGGTCAGTGAATTCTAGTAATGAATGCATTTAAACTGTGTCCCAGTACCCTGCTGGCAGTTCCCCTAACTGCTTGTAATATGCTTTTACACCTCTATTTTTAACATTTCTTGCCCTTTGTAACAGTTGGATGATTCAACCATTCATGCCTATGTAACTTCATTTTAATGCAGTATCCTGGGTTTTCTTCCTTGTTTACAAGCCTTTTTGGAGTCTGTTTCCAACGTATCAGATTGATCATGTAGAAAACGTGTGGGTGCTCTCGCTGCCCAGTAGGACCTTCTCTTTTTTATGCCTTTGTTGGAGTGCAAACTAGAAGCTTCCACTAACCATTACTTAAATGTCTCCTGCACTGCAAGAACCTGTTTGTACCCTCCCTCTGTACATGCTTGTTATCAAATACAAGGAAATGCACCATTTTGACGCATCCCATAATATACTGACACTGTAATTGTCACTGATCTAATGACACCTCTGTGGCTCAACTTCTCTAGAGTGCTGGGGTTTGGGTTTTGGAGATCTTGGTCCTTCCAGCCTGTATAGGGTCCAGGCCGTGATGGCATTCAGGGGTTTCCAAGCACATTCCGGGTTCAGTGCCTCTAGCTGGCACCTGAATCTGCATTTATACCCTCTATTTCCTGATCTCCTCCTCTTGTGGTACCTGTCTGCCTTTGAGAAGACAAGTCTCCCTTTCTATCTCTTCTGAGCTGAGGTGGTAAAGCTGCCTTTGAAATAGTTTGCCTTGGGACAGCATTCCTTTCCCTGGCTTAGGGCAACTTTCTCAGACCAGCCCGTGTTTTGTGGCTCGCGGGTTCTTGTGTGGCCCGATTTATCCTTTGATGAGCCCTTCTCAGGCAGGAGCTGTGTGGTGCCTGAAGCAGGTCTCCACTTCCAGCAGGTCTGGAAAGCTAAATGCCAATTAGTGTGTTATAGTTAGAGCCTATCTGCTGCCTTGCCATTGCCATGAGGGGGAGGCTGTGCTCTCCCTCTGGGCTTTGTGCTTTCTTTCCATACATTGTGCTCATTTGCACATCCACTCATGTGCTCTTAACTCAGTCAAAACTCATGTTTTCTTTTGCAGGGTTGAAGTTCAATTAGGAAGGAGTGTCAGGGCTTGCACAGGGAGGAGGGTAAGGCCGTGAAAAAAGGAGAGCAGAAGAGTTCTCTATTCCCTCTCCTCTTCTTCCTCCCAGGGTAGCAAAATCTTGGTTTGACTCATCTGTAATATGTAAATTCATCCTAATTCAGCAAAGAAAACTGATTGGCCTTTGCTGGGCCAGGTTGCTGCCTGGGCACATGGGTACTAGTTCTAGCACGAAGGAGGGACAGAAAATGCACCCAGGTATGAAAAGGGTGGAATTGTGAGAGCTCTGATTTACACCACATTAAGCTTCCCTGTTGCTTCTTGCCACCAGAGCAGGGGGAAAAAGCTGAACACAAAATATCTGTGGGGAAAGGGGTTACAGGCAACACTTCTGCTGCTGCCAAGTAGATGTTCTGGTTGCTGTGGGATACTGGGGTTATCACGGATTCTTGAATTTCATTTGGCAGCAGTGGTTTGTGTTTGGTATGGTGGTTTGTGGTTTTTTTTTTTTTTGAAAGGTGGGGAAGAGAACAGCAAACATTTCTACAGTTACCAAGAGTCAAGTGTTTGAAGTAGAGAGCGAGTAAATAAGTAAATATAGAAATAAATTGTGCCATCGTGGAATTGCCTGGGTTGGAAGAGACCTTTCAGATCATTGAGTCCAACCATCGGCCTCACACCGATAAAAGCCACCACTAACCCATGTCCCTCAGCACCATGTCTGCCCGGCTGTTAGATACGTCCAGGGATGGCAACTCCACCACTGCCCTGGGCAGCCTCTTCCACAGTGGAAGTAAATGTGGAAGCTTATACTGGTAATTCAGCAGTGAGCCCAGTGTCCACATGCTCCCCTCCTTCCAGCAGCCCCAGCGCAGGATGGGACCGGCACTGCCAAGCACAGAGGGCTCCTGCCTGCTCAGGAGCTGTCGGGAAGCGGCAGGAGTTCAGGCTGTCATCACCTGCAGTGTGCTTTTATTTCCTTTTTCTCCTTTTTTTAAAAAGCAGGCAAACAAGTCCTGCTTGTGCTCAAATGACCTCAACCGACTCGCAAATTAATATGTTGGCTTCTTTCCGAAGTTACATCTGTGGTTCCTTTATTTCTTTTCATTAGATCAAGCCTCAGAGGTCCAGGTGACAATGATGCTGACTGAAAGCTGTAAACTCAGAGGACTTCATCACAGGTGAGCAAGGCAGTGTTTATAAGCAAAACTGTATCTGTGCCAGCTGAAAATACTTGTCCTTAAAGCTTCCTATGGGGAGAGGAAACAATTTTTTCAGAATTCAGCAATATTTTGTATGTTTGAAAGGGTTTTTTAAGCTGTGAAGAGCTGGAAGTAGTTTTGGCTCACTTGAAAATACAGAATTCTAGGTACGCTGCTTCTTGCAAAGAGTGCTTATAAGCTTTTGTCTATCTGCACAATCAATAAAATAGTAGCAGCGTGTGGGGAAAGCATTTGGTTTGGTGTTCCAAGCCTCACAGTGAAATATAGGTGGATATTCCTTTTATATATTCTTAGCTATTAAGCAAAAGGTGCTGCAGGCATGTGCTGGGTTACGCTGGTTCTTGCACGGGCTAGTTGTTCAATGTGGTGGGATCTTAGTGATGATGACAGTAAGTACATATTTGGGTTGATTATCACTTTAGCTAATTGTCTAGTCTGTATTGTTTGGAATTTTCTACATGGCACGGAAAGAACCCTGTGATTAGGTACCCTCCCATGGAGATGAGTGAAAACTTCCAGCACCCTTGCACATGTGTGGTCCTGGTATGGCTTTATGACATCACTGATGCAATTAATTCCTTAAAAATTAATGGCATGATTTTTGAGGGTAATGGCTTAAGTTTTTTAGTTGATGCCCCAAACAGCTTGAGTTGGTGGCAGTTTGCAGCTTGGATTAAAGGCTGAAATTGGCCTTAAAGATCTTCATTACTGGCAAGGAGGCAGGTAAGAGGAAACCTGTACTCATTGGCAAGTCCCTAGATTGTTAATTTGTTGGTTTTTTTTTTACTGGTAATATGAGGGAAATGAGAATAGTTCAAGCAGAATTATTAGTTCTACAGTGGATTTAAAATCTGCTGTTCTAAGAATTATTATAATTGAGACCTTGCCTAAAATTCAGGATTATTTTATTAAGAGGAGTAGCAGGTTCTTGGGGAAGCATACTTAAAACTGAAACAAACAACCCCCTTTCATCATTCAAAATCAGTTGGTGCTTTAGGGAGATGTTTAAGCAGTGCAGCATGGGGGTTATCTGAGCCGTAAGAAGTGATAAAACATCTGGGATAAAACTCCTGACATGCTTCTACATTTAGGGTGCAATTTTGGGTTTAGTTGATTCAAAACTAAAAAATTCTGCTCTGTCATTTTGAAGTGAAGCAAACATGATGCTTTGAAGTGTTGTGTTTTTTTTTTTTTTAAACCACTCTGTAATGGAGCTGTAATCATTCTAAATGCAACTATAGGTATAAAATATAAGCTTTCAAGCTGAGGATATATCTCTGCTTAATCTAAATGATAAGCCTGTATTTGCAGAGATTTATTTCAGCACTTGAGGACCAAGTGAAAAAAAAAAATAGAGGGTTCTTCCTAATGGGAAAGTACTCAAATATTTCATTTAAAAAAAAAACAAACAAACAAAAAAACCCCAAAACGTTTAGGTGGTCAGTTACTTGGAGACTTTGTGCCCTGCAATTCATAGAATCCTAGAATTGTCCAGGTTGGAAGGGACCTTTAAGACCATCTAGTCCAACCATCAACCTAACTCTGATAAAACCCATCACTAAACCACATTCCTCAGCACTATGTCAACCCGTCTTTTAAATACCTCCAGGGATGGTGCCTCAACTATTGAATGCTTAATTGGGCAGCCCATTCCAAGGCTTAATAACCCTTTCAGTGTGAAAATTTTTCCTAATATCCAATATGAACCTCCCCTGGTGCAACTTGAGGCTGTTTCCTCTTGTCCTAAGTAATGCAAGATAAAATGCTTTTCTTTGCTGTTGAATGGCTTTCACTTAATGTTTTTAGGGATTTAGAAGATTTTTTTTTTTAATATAAAATTTCAGTTTAATAAAATTAATTTTTCTCCCTCTCTTCCAGGAATCTGCTGCCTATCACTCACGTCTGTATAGAAGAGGGGGAGAAACCAATGGTGCTGCTGCCGTACATGAACTGGGGGAACCTCAAACTATTCTTGAGACAGTGCAAGCTGGTCGAGGCCAACAATCCTCAGGTGGGCTCAGAAACCTGGGACTTCTTACCCATTAACTTTAGGCTTGGTTTGTCCCCCAGCTGTGTGAGCCTTCAAGGAAATCGTTGTGGGATTCACTACATTCATTGTTGTTGTGATAGTGAAATAATTAGCGAGCAGGTTCCCCAGCAAGTGTTTGTCTTGATTCATACAAGGAAACGTCTTGTGCGTCTGGGCGTTATCATAGACGTTCAGAGGGCACGGAGGTGAGTTAAGCTCTGATTCGGGTAGGAGCTGGTGTATCAGTACATCTTTCCAACAATACTAAAAAAATAAGAAGGTATATTTGGTTTGAATTTAAGTTAGAATACACAGAGGGAAATTGTGTATGGAGAAATCTCAGGTTTGTTTTTGGGGAGTGTATAATTAATAGATTATCCCTTTATTTGCTGGAGTTATTTATTTTATGGTAAGCATAAAGCAGTTCTGTTAAACTTTTATGGTGCTGCTGTAGATTTTTATTAAGTAGAACAACTGGATTTATTTAACTTTAGACACTAAAGAAGTGATCTCTGATTTTTATTTTTTTCCCCTGCTGTGAGTGCTCTTTAGCATTCATAACTGTCCTGTGTTTCAATGGAACCGGGTGCATATAATACATTATGAGAAATGAAAAAGAAAATATTCCTAGATGAGAAACTTTTTTCCATATTTTTAAAAATCTCAGTGAGTACTTAATGATGGATGTGTATTTGTACTAGAACTATATCCCTCTTGGTAGGATTATCTTGTATTTTCTTCAGCTTTGCATTGGTTTGGCTTCTGTCTTTAGACTAAATCAATGCAGTCTTCTTCTGAGGCCAGGAAGAAAAATCACAGGTCCCTGTTTTGTAGCAGATTTCAAACCAGCAAGGGTCACCTATATCTTAATCTACAAGTTATGATAAACTGTCAGGATCTTTAACTTTGATTTTACTTTTTTTGCCACTTAATCTGAGTTATAAATCCATATGCAACGCACTAATATCCCTTTCTAAGAATTTAAGCAGAAATGGTATTTATAATCTGGATTATCTCAAAGAGGAGTTGCCTCTTAGTAACTAGTTATGACTGTACTTCACTATCCAAAAATGGGACATTTGGTGTCCTAGATACTTATTTATAGAAAAGTTCTGTCTTAAAATACCTAAACCACACTCTTGAGTTTTCTGAAGTAATCCATGGCTATTGTTCTTAGTAAGAACCTGTTAACAAAGAAGCCAGTTTATTATCATTTTAATTTAGTATTCACTTTATTTTGACCCCAGTCTTGCAACTCCCACACGTCCACCAACACAGCAAAGTTTTGGAAACAGAGCGAGCACAGGATATAAATATGCTCAAGGGTTTAATTTATACAGGGCTGTGAAGTTGTAAAAGTTGATGGAGCCATCAGTCTTTGGTCCTAGTTTTCAGCAGTAGGTGGCAACAAGAATTTTGACTGCTGTTCATGCTCTGCTGCCTGGGAATGAGTCGGTTTCCAGAGAAACAAAAAGTGGAAAAAAAATTTGGTAAGAAGGGTAAAATTGACTATTTTTTGCCCATGCTCACCGCTAATCAAAGGAAAAGCTGTGGAGCAGTGAGGCAGTTCCAGATTGGAAACACTTGCCCTGACATGGAAAAAAAAATATTTTAAAATGTTAATATTTCTAATAAGGAGTGTTTGTAAGTTTTCAAGAGTGTGTAATAAGCTACTAGAAAGCATCAGCTGCTAAGGTTGCGGGAGGGGGCACTGGAACATGACGAAGCCATAACCTGACAGGCACTGGGCTTGCAGTTTTGCCATGATTCTTCTCCTGCTCTCTTGCAGGCGATTTCCCAGCAGGATCTTGTACATATGGCTATTCAGATTGCCTGTGGAATGAGCTACTTGGCCAGACGGGAGGTTATTCACAAAGACCTGGCTGCTAGAAACTGCGTGTAAGTACTCAACGGGTTAGAGCCATCGTGCAGGCGATGTTCCGTCAATAGCTAGAGCTTTCTCCAATTAATCTGATCTCTGCTGCAAAATGTACCGCTGCTTGGGGTTTTTTTGGGTCTTGTCAGTGAAGCTGTTTGTCTCTAAGCATAAGGCGAACCAGAAAGCATGGTTTTCTAGAAAGCAGAAGATCCTCATCTTAAATACCCTTGCTAGGTTTTGAGAATCCTTATTTTTTCAAAGGCTAGAAAAATATTAAAGCTTCCCTTAAACTTTAATGAAAACTTAGAATATCTTTGGCTGTTTACCAATGGATAGATTTTTGTATTAAGTTAGTTTTCTTCATTTTTTTTATTCTTAAAGAAATAGCCTAGTGGTTTTGATCACTGGTAGATTTCTTAGTTGTGAAATGATGGATGGAAATGAATGCGTTCTGTTTGGTAGGGATGTCCAAGTAGGATTTGAGACCATCTTCTGATTGGAATATGTCCTCAAGATAAAGAGATTTTTTTTTTTTAGGTGTTTAGTGACTTTTATAAACCAAATCACTCAGAGGCCACCAGTTGTGCTCATTCTCCACCTGCTTTGATACGTCATAAGGGGAAACATAGAAAATGCAGGGTTCTACCTAAACTTAGCTAAACATGTGAAAATACCTAAAGGAACAGTTAGTCCATGAGCTTTAGTCGTACAATATCTGCAAATAATGTCATAATTCAAGTAACAGGGGTACTTACCAGCATTCAAGACCATGTTTGAAGCCTTGAATTCAAGTTCTTGATTTGAAGAGACTTCTGCTTTTTGCTGCCCCCTGCAAAGGCTGTGTACTGGTCTATTCATGAACTAGCAATGAGAGAAAAAGAGGAGGAAGCATCTCTGGGCTCTTCCCCAGAGCTGTGTACAAATTGTCAGTCAATGTGTAAATTCTAATGAGGTGACTGAACTGATGGATTATAAGGTTTTTCACCTGAAATTGGCTATTAGAGGTCACTTCGGGATTTGATGAGTTCTGCTTGATCATAAATAATCACCGTTGGATCACTCAGGGTGAATACACATCTTGGATTTTTCCACTTACGACTCTTCATTTATTTTTGGAGGAAAATAGAATGCCTCATGGTCTAGTCGTTTGTTTCATCTCGTCTCTGTTTTACAAAGATAATATTGATGAACTACTTAGTTTCTCAGAATTTCTGCCCACATTTTCATGACTTTGCTGTGTGCATTACACATAATGCGAGAGGCTTTTTGCCTTAGCAACATCTACAGGGTTTTCTCAGATCCTGTCTTTTGCCAGTGCAAGGTGTAAAGACTGGAGCATACTCACAAATCTTCAGGTTCCTCAGTTGCCTGTGAAGGAGTGACAGGGTTTCTGTCTCGGTTCCTGTTCTTTGGCTTCCATCTCTTTCGACTTTTTGCCACCTTTGTGTTTTTCCTTATTTGCCGACATGTTTTTCAGTATGCCCTTGGAAGTACCTCCTGGGATCCTCAAGGCATCAATCCCTCCAATCCATGGTTGTTGAATCACCTTGTTGTGTACCCCATTTTGACTGGGGGTGTGCTCTGATTGTTCCCACATAGCCCTCAAAGTGGAAGCCCACCTCCTGTCTCTGCGTTTTTCATGGCCACCATAGAATCATATGGGGTTGGAAAGGACCTCTGGAGATCATCTAGTCCACCCCATCCCTGCTGGAGCAGGTCTACCTAAAGCAGGTTGTACAGGAACTTGTCCAGGTGGGTTTGAATGTCTCCAGAGAAGGAGACTCCACCACCTCCCTGGGCAGCCTCTGCCAGG
>JAOTQQ010000052.1:26252624-26270584 GCA_026546715.1 Gallinago undulata | reverse complement strand
ACTAAAAAGACCCAAGTCCCTCAGCCTTTCCTCATAGGAGAGATGCTCCAGGCCCTTAAACATCTTTGTGGCCCTTTTCTGTCCCCTCTCCAGCAATTCCCTGTCCTTCTTGAACTTGGGAGCTCACAACTGGACCCAGTGCTCGAGATGGGGCCTCCCCAGGGCAGAGCAGAGGGGCAGGATGACCTCCCTCCTGGCATGACCTTCCATCTGGTGCATGGGCTGCCTCGGGGCCCGGCCACTGCTGTCCCTTAGAGCTCTGAACCTCTGTCTCAGCAATTAATAATCAAATGTGGGTCATGTTTCCAACACCAGGATAGGTCCTGCTCCTGAAATTTAGTCTAACTTTCCTGCCTAGCCCCCTCGGGGTTCTCGGGAGCCACTCTTGCTACAACTTTCATCCCTCGTTCTTCTGTCCACAAAACCACTCTGTCCTCTCCGGTGCAGTCCTTCGCCCAGTTTTTCAGACATCTCAGCCAGAGCCAGTTGAGCTTCTGATGTTGCATCCCAGGGGCTAAAAGTAACAACTGGTACTTCAGTACTTGGGCTTGTCCTAGGGCATTCTTTGGTCTACTTCACCTGTTGGTGTAGCAAATGCTGGGACAGAGGGAGCAGTGAGATCCGCCTGAAGCCATCTCTTGTGCTTTTGAACTGGTGCCAGCACACTAGTCCGGCGGAATCTTCCCTAGTTCTTGTGCTGTGTAAGGATGCTCAGTTTGATACAGTTCCTCAGAGACTCTTTTCCTAATTCCTCTTGCTCTTCCTCTCTGATGAACATGTCGAGGAAGAAGTGGTCCCACAGGAGACAGATCATAAACGGTGCTCCAGGGAGATTGCCTTGTGACAGCATCTCATTTCTGTGCAGGGAATTAATTGCCTGGTGCCCTTGCTGTGTCAGGGTTTGGCAGCGTGGGCAGCTTGGCTCCCTGCCCTCCTGGGGCAAAGTCCAGCTCCACTTTGCTTGTCATACATGTGATGCAGTGACCTGGCAGCTAAAATCAATTCATCTAGCACCTGGCACTTCTTCTCCATGGGAAATGCAGGCAGGAGCTGAGCATCTGCTGACGTGTGCCACAGTGCAAGAAATCCTGGGGTAGCTGTAAGTTTTTAAAGAGGAAAAAGGGGGTGCCAGTAGTCAGGATCCTTTTGATGGGCTTTGTTCCTCTGCCACCCCTGTGTTCCCCAGCTCTATTCCTCTACAGTGAAAGACGGGGAGAAGTTGGTATGAAGCGTATCAGACCTATCTACCTGGGCCCTAATTTTGGGAAGGGAGCCAGGATCACAGTGGTCTTGGCGGGTTTGTTAAAGGGAGAAGTGCTTTTGGTCTCAAATGCCCATGGCACGGTTGGGCCCAGTTAGAGTGGACGCATGGATGACAGAAATCAGAGCTCTCTAGTCATTGGAAAATTACCCTTTTTATATTTATTTGTCTATAGACATGTTATAGACTCATAGAACGGTTAGAGTTGGAAGAGACCTTAAAGATATCCAGTTCCAAGCCCTGTCCATCCTTCCCTTGAACCCCTCCAGGGATGAGGCAGCCACAGCTTCTCTGGGCAACCTGGGCCAGGCTCTTACCACCCTCACAGCCAAGAATTTCTTCCTTACATCTCATGTCCATCTCCCCTCTTTCAGAGTCAAACCCTTCCCCCTTCTCCTATGGCTCCCCTTCCTGATCAATAGTCCCTCCCCACCTTTCCTGGAGCACCTTGAGGGACTGGAAGGGGCTCTAAGGTCTCCCCGGAGCCTTCTCTTCTCCAGGCTGAACCCCTCAACTCTCTCAGCCCACCCTCCGAGCAGAGGAGCTCCAGCCCTTCCAGCATCTCCATGGTCTCCTCTGGCCCTGCTCCACCAGCTCCATGTCCTTCTGCTGTTGGTGGCCCCAGAGCTGGAGGCAGGACTTCAAGGGGAGTCTCACCAGAGCAGAGGGGAGGTAGAGGTCTTCTAAGAATTTCTCTGAACTCTTAAGAGTGATTAGATAATGGAGATTTTCTCATCGTTAAATTTTGAGGGCAATAAACTGACCTGAAATTGCATAGAAATGGGATTAATAAAAAGGTATGTGAGAGAGTGAAGCAGGCAACACACAAATTGAGCATTTCTCTTTAATTTTTCTTGTCAAAATAAAGAAGTAATTGACAAGATGAAAAGACAGCCAACACTGTTTTGTTACAGGGTTATTTCTGTGGTTTTGTCAGAAGAAGTTAAAGCCAACATCTCCCCCAAATTCTGAAGTCAGATGTTTATGAGAACATTGAAATTTGTTACACATTTTAAGTTCAGAAGAATAAGAATTATCATCCCAGAGGCGGGGAAAAAAATCTCTAGGCTTGCTGTGTGCTTTTGGGTCATCTTTTTTCTTGATTAAAAATAAGTTTCCCTTAGTCAGTGTCCTATTTCTGACAGCGGTCACAACGAATATCTCTTGTTGAGAGGAAGAAATATCTTACCAGGTTGCTTGGTTAGAGACAAGCTTTTTAACCACAAATTAATATTAGTTGCTTTAACAAGGTGTTACTAGATCTTGCTTTGCTTATGTCTTTGGCTACAGAGGTACTATAGCTAAAATTTGTTTAATTGCTCTGATGGGGATCTCTAAGGGAGTTTGAGGGAGTTTTGTTTGCTTTAACTGTATTTCTATGCACTTGTAAATGTTTGATTTTATTTAAGACTGATTTTTCTAGTGCTTATCTCTTAACGTAGAATAAATACGTTCTTTGATAATGTTTGATAATCGCAGAATAAATGTGTCTTGATCTAGAAGAAAGCCAGTGCTTTGGAATGTGGCTGCTGTGATTAGCATGCCCCAATTAAATCCCCAGTCAGAAACTTAGGGCTGAGCATAAATATTTCCTGTGAAACTATGATGCCGAGTTTGCTAAAAGCTTCTCTTCTTTTAAAATAGCATTGACGATGCACTTCAGGTTAAGATTACAGACAACGCGCTATCTCGAGACCTATTTCCTATGGACTACCATTGCCTGGGAGATAATGAAAACAGACCAGTTCGATGGATGGCTCTTGAAAGCCTGGTGAACAATGAATTTTCCAGTGCTAGTGATGTGGTAAGTTGTTTTTGTTTTGTGGTTGGTTTTTTATTTTCCTCTTGCCTTTTGTAAGTGCATTTTTTTTTCCCCCAAGGACATGCCACTGATCCATTCAGCTTGTTCAACAGGACCCCATGGTCCTTTTCTGCAAAGCCAATTTCTAGGTGCTCATCCCCAGGCAGCGCATGGAGCTTTTCCCTCCCAGATGCAGGACCCTGCGTTTGCTTTCCTTGAACCTTGAAGTTCCTGCCAGTCCATTTCTCCAGCTTCTGGGGGGCCCTTCTGGGGCCTCTAAGCCCCTCTGCCCAGATTGGTGTCATCCACGAGCTTCCTGAGAGTCCAAGTTGTTACTGAAAATAAGAGTATTGATTCCTCAGCTGCCAGTTGGACGACTAGTGCTGGTGACAGCAATTTGAGTCCAGCAGTATGACCACTTTAATGTCAAGGTCTCATTAATTTGGTGTAAGGATGCTGTGGAAGATGTCAAAGGCCTTGCTTAAGTCAGGGTGAACATCCATTGCTCACCCCGTGTCCTCTGTCTCTTGGCAAAGAACTAGTCAGGTTGGTCAGGCACCATTTCCCTCGGTAAATCCAGGCTGGCTGTTCCCAGGCACCTTTATGCTTCATGTGCATGGAAGTGACCCCCAGGATCCCCTGCTCCCCGACATCAGCAGGAGCTGGTCCTAGACTACCTGACCCATAGTACCCCGGACCCCATCTCTTCAAGAGGGTGCTTTTTCTCCACTCGTCCGTCAGCAGACCCCCACCCCAGTTGCAGTGGTCTCCCAGAGATGCTGAGTGCAGTGTGGTGGTGACTTCAGCCTGCTCCCTTGGCATCCTGTCTGGTACAGAGGTCTGCTCTGCGTGGTACAGCCTGAGTGGTTTCCTCTGTGGGCATTTCATGGTAGTTTTATCATAGAATCATAGAATCATTTGGGTTGGAAGGGACCTTAAAGATCATCCAGTTCCAATCCCCCTGCTCTGGCCAGGGACACCTCCCACTAGAGCAGGTTGCTCAAAGCCCCATCCAGCCTGGCCTTGAACCCCTCCAGGGATGGGGCATCCACGACGTCCCTGGGCAACCTGTTCCAGTGTCTCACCACCCTCGCTATAAAGAATTTCTTTCTAATATCTAATGTAAATCTCCCCTCTTCCAATTTAAAACCATTGCCCCTTGTCCTGTCACTACGCTTCCTGACAAAGAGTCCCTCTCCAGCTCGTCTGTAGGCTCCCTTCAGATATTGGAAGGCTGCTATGAGGTCTCCCTGAAGCCTTCTCTTCTTGAGGCTGAACAACCCCAGTTCTCTCAGCCTGTCTTCATAGGGGAGGTCCTCCATCCCTCTGATCATCTTTGTGGCCCTCTGCTGGACCTGTTTCAACAGGTCCATGTCCTTCCTGTGTGAGGACTCCAGAGCTGGACACAGTGCTCCAGGTGTGGTCTCACGAGTGCAGAGCAGAGGGGTAGAATCACCTCCCGTGACCTGCTGGCCACACTTTTCTTGATGCAACCCAGGACACGGTTGGCTCTCTGGAATGCCAGCGCACATTGCCAGCTCATGTTGAGCTTCTCATCCACAAACTCTCCCAAGTCCTTCTCCTCAGGGCTGCTCTCCAGCCATTCTCCGCCCAACCTGTATTTGTGCCTGGGACTGCCACATCCCAGGTGCAGAACCCTGCACTTGGCTTGGTTGAACTTAATGCGATTTGCACGAGCCCACCTCTCCAGCCTGTCCAGGTCCCTCTGGATGGCATCCCTTCCCTCCAGCATGTCAGCTGTGTCACCGAGTTTGGTGTCATCAGCAAACTTGCTAAGGGTGCGCTCTATCCCACTGTCCATGTCACCGACAAAGATGTTAAATAGTACTGGTCCCAGTACCGACCCCTGAGGAACACCACTCGTTACTGGCTGCCAATTGGACATGGAGCAGTTATCTTCAAGCTTTGCTTTTCTGCGCTCCATCCCTGCACGCTGATGCTTTCTGGCTGTGCTCCTCAAGCTGCCTTCTCCTGCTTCCACCCTCTATTCCCTTCCTTAGTGCCTGAGCTTAATGCATCCAAGGTGGCCTTCTACCCTGCTTGCTCAGCTTCCTGCGCACCAGTACGGACTGTTCTTGCGCTTACAGATCGACCTGTCGTAATTAGTGCTAATTAATGGTAAACCACTTGCCCTTAAGATCCTTTCCTGCAAAGGGAGTATTTTCTTTGATAACGATGCTTCCCTTAACACGGCTACATCCAGAGATTGTAATCTGCTTCTTAAAATGTGCAAGTTGAAAAAACATTTGAGAAGTTCTGGTGGTTGTTGTGGGTCTTGTTTGTGTGGGTTTTTTTTCTTCATTGTCATGGTGTCTGTACTAGTGCTCAAGCCACATAAACAAAAAAAAAAAAAAGAAAAAAAAAAAAAAGAGGAAGGGAAGGAGTCAGCTCTGCTCCAGAAATACTTCTGTACTCACTGGAAAATGTGTGGGGTTTGTGTTATACCAAACTTGAAGACAGAACAGGAAGTAGAAGTTGCCTGTAAAAGCATGTTTTTAATAATACTAAATAGGATCAATTAAATGTTGATTTCTTTTTCTTTTGTTTTGGTTTGTTTTGTTTTAAATCTGGAACACGAAAGCGTTCACTGTTTGTGAAGGCTGGACTTGGAAACCAAAGCTTATGTAACGCTGGCAGTGAAATGCAGAATTTTATTAGGGTGAAGGCACCTCTGTATCATAACCCTTTCAGAAAACTAGTGCAATTCAGCATGTATTCCACACTATTTTAACAAAGAACTTCTCCTTGCATTATTTAGGGATAAATCCAACTCGGCTTCCAATACATTGTTCTTGACTTTGCATATGGAGCTGTCTTGAGTTTTGCAGCCTGCAAATCCAGACGGTTTTTCTTGGTGTAGAAAAAGTACTGTCTCCCCTAAATATCTTTGCGTTTATCTGGACACGTCTCACAAATATGGTGTAATATGTTTTTTGCCTGTTTGCCAGGAAGGAACAAATCGATTGCATGTCCCTTATAATGGGTGGTGAAATGTGTTACAAACCGTTGAGGTGGTGTCTGTTAAAGATGCCATTGGCATGTGTTCTAGGCTTGCTTTTGGGATGCGTTTCCTTAAAATGGTTTTGCTGGCTTGAAACATTCCTGATGTGTTCCTCCTCTGCCAACAGTTGTATCAGTCAGCCAAAGACTAGAAAAACAAGACATGATTCCTGTTGAATTTTAATTCTGTGGTTTTTCCCTCTGTTTGACGTGAAGCTCTGCATCCCTTTATGCCCTTTTAATGCAGCTAGTTAGAGAATTAGAAATAGCTATATTCTTAAAGTAGTTTTGCTTGAATCACCCTTTATTCTCATGTTCTTGCACCACCACTTGCCCCTCGGTATTTTTCTTAACTGCAAATAAAAAGGATGTCCTTCCCACACTATGGCTGTTTGGATCGGGGGTCTAGTGATAGGACGAGGGGTAATGGCTTCAGACTGAAAGAGGGGAAATTGAGATTAGAAATTAGGAAGAACTTCTTTGCTGTGAGGGTGTGAGAGCCTGGCCCAGGTTGCCCCGAGAAGCTGTGGCTGCCCCATCCCTGGAGGGGTTCAAGGGCAGGTTGGAGGGGGCTTTGAGCAACCTGCTCTAGTGGGAGGTGTCCCTGCCCAGGGCAGAGGGGTTGGAACTGGATGATCTTTAAGGTCCCTTCCAACCCAAACCATTCTGTCATTCTCTGGTCTGTGCTTCTGCTGTTTTAGCTCTGAGCTTCCCATCAGTGCTCACTGACAGCATCCCTTAGTTAAAGCTTCTCTCAGGGGTTAGGGGTTTTTTTTGATTATATCCAAGAATCTTTTGAGCCTTGCAGAATTCTGCTCCTTTTTAATAAAAGATGATGTTTGCAGCACTTGTAATTCAGCAGTGAATCATTGGTGTGCAGTATCAGCACCATCTATGTTTTGTCTCTTGGGTCTCTTGATACCAGCTAGTAAATCATTTAACTTGTATGGTACTTGCACGGGAATTGATGGATTGGTTTTTCATCACCTCAAGCTCCTTTTGGCAAGTATTGTCGCCTGAATGTGTCGAATGCTGATCCAGCTGTCAGCTTTACTTAGATGAAATCTTTATTTTTCTCCTGAGTCCTGCTTCTGAGCATATACTCAAAGTATGCAGATGACTTTGATTTTAAAAAGCAATAGTTTCATTCAGTCTGCTCTTCTGAAACTTTGGATTTCATTTTAAGGAATTGCGTGTAGTGTTTTGAAGAGGTAAAATGTAATACAAGGTTATTAATTTTTTTCAAGACAGTTTAGTGTTTAATATTCCTTAGATTTGTCAAGTGTTTTGAAATGTCAAACTGAAAAAATGTAGTAAATACATGATTTCTTTAGCACTTAAATCTTCGTATACTAAGATTTTAATTTGATTTCAACCTAACACCTGTTCTGTGGTTCTTAGTTGTCCCTATTCAAGGCAAAGTATTGTCATGCTGAACTCAAATATATATTTATATATATAGCATTTATGTAAAGCTTTCTTACTCTGTCATCTTATTTATGCCAGATTTTGTGGAATGTCTGAAGGAGCTCTCAAGACCTGGCACGCTCATTGCTGTACGCTTGTTCTTTTTAGTGGGCCTTTGGAGTAACGCTGTGGGAGCTGATGACTCTGGGACAGACCCCGTACGTGGATATCGACCCCTTTGAGATGGCTGCTTATTTAAAGGATGGCTATCGAATAGCTCAGCCAATCAACTGCCCTGATGAACTGTAAGTGCATGTTTTTGGAAAGAGAATGAAATGTCTGTTTTGTAATTTGTAGGTTTTGGCACGTTAATCCAGCTTTATCAACAAAAGAGCCGGGTTTGCCTTCCCCTGCCTGTTTATTCTGCCGTTTAGACAAACACTCCTGAAAGTATTTGTGTGGCTTCAGTGACCTAAACCAAGGAACTCAGGCTAAAATGGAATGCTTGTTGTTGAATTTCACTTAATCCTGACCCAACTCTTTGTCGTTATTCTGACACCTGAGAGAAATGGGGTTGATCAGGGTGGGAGGCGGAGTGGAGGCAAAGGGCTGGGGGTTTTCATAGAATCACAGAATGGGTTGGGTTTGAGGGGACCTTAAAAACCATCTGGTTCCAGCCCCCTGCCCTGGGCCAGGGACACGCAGTTTCATGTTTGTGGGACTGCAGTGGAGGAAGCCACTAGGTTCGTATGCAGAGGGAATGTCCTTTCTTTCATCAGGATTTCGGAGAAGTCTGTGTAACGGGGTTGAACGGCAGTGCTTGGGCATCCTCATCCTAACGGTACAGGAGAAGGCAAGAGCCCAGGCAAGGCACCAGCGCTTTCAGTCACAGCACGTTTGCTGATCATTTTGGGTGTCTGCCTTCTGCAGGAGTTGTTTGGCATTGTGTATGAGAGATGCAGAGTTCCTTTTCTCTCTCTGGCCAGCGGGTTTTCTAGTGGCAAATGCTGTTGTTCACACTCAGGTTGGGACTCTGGTGGGCCTGGCTTATGTTCTCCCGTCTTCCGTTTGTCTCCTGCCTTGCAGGTTTGCTGTGATGGCCTGCTGTTGGGCCCTAGATCCTGAAGAAAGACCCAAGTTTCAGCAGCTGGTGCAATGTCTCACTGAATTTCACGCGGCGTTGGGAGCCTACGTCTGAAACTGCGACAGAGAAGATTCAATTCACTGATTTGGGAGAAGGCACGGCATCCGTCTGCAGCTCCCTGCGTCACTCGGACTCACACACGTGATGTGTATAAAGCAACACTACAGGGAGAAAGCACTTCTTCCAAAACACTGTGCCTTAGAATGCTTTAGTAGTTGGAAGTTGGTTTTTTTTTGTTTTTTGTAAGACCTCTTGATGTCGAATATTTTCTAGATATCACTTTTGCTAAGTTAAATTGAGACCTTTTTATTTGCCATCAGGATTTTTAAAGTGTAGTGATAGTGAACTTAAACACGAGATTTGGATGGACTTTGCACTCTTACAGCAGACACGTGATATGTTTTTTTTTTGGAAGGGTATATGGAACTGGTAGAAAAGTGAGGACAGGGGAAATTCATGCAAAAGCCACGCTGCAGAAAACTTTCCCCACTTTTTAAAAACATTGAAACTAAATCTTTCTGACCAGCTCTAGTGTTTGTTACTTGTATGTATCTGGAATAGCTTTTTTTAGTATCAACTTCTTCTATTTTGAGACAACAGCACATTGTGGTTGGATCCACAAGCGGCATCTTAACTTTTTTAACCCATTCACGAATGTTTTTTTGAAAAGCTGGTCTTCGGGACGCAATATCCCCTTTTTTAAAGCGATAAATGATTCTGTAAAAGTGATTCCAGTTTACCTCATACAGAGAGTAGTAAAGGTGGGGTAAAAATGGTGCCCCTTCTTGCAGATAAAAGGCTGATGTGATTTTTAAGGTGGTTTTATGTGCTAAACAGAGGCCTTCAGAGAAGCGCCAAAGCAACCCTTGTGTTGGGAGTCTTTCACCTCAGACTTCTAGATTACAGTTTCTCTTGTTCAGAAAGGTACTGGTTGTTTTTTATGGGCTTTTACGGCCTGAAATGGGCTTAAATATATAAATATATATTTGTAAAGACACTTGCAGAGTAAAGAATGTTTTTCTATTACATCTAATGTGAAAGCTTGGTCCCTCACGTTGCCCTGTGTGTTGAATGTGCAGGTTGGTGGTTGTCGTTGGGCTGGAGCTGGTGTGAAGACAAGGTGGATTCCCTACCTCCCTGTCTGCATAACTAGTCCCCAAGACTTGAAATAATCTCCTGCTGCCTTTCTTAACCCAAATACCCATTGCCCTTCGGGTTATTATGAGTTGAACACTACTTAAGAGAGGACCAGACAAGGTATTTCAGGAAAATGTGTGGTGAAAAATTGATTGGAAACTTATTCAACCTCAGTGCCTTTTATATTCTATATACAAGAAAACTCCTTGTAGAATAGCTTCCAGTTCTCCAAGTGAACTGTAGGTTGCATCCTCTACACGGTGGCACCGGGAGGCAGGTTACACTTCAGAACATGAAGAATTGCCAGAGTAAAGCACCCCTAACCTCGGGAGGTTGTGCAACCGCGTGGCTGCGAGCGTTGCCCTGACAGGCTCTGTGGCAATCGTAGCGATTTAGGAGGCTCTGGTCTGCAAGTACGAGCAGCTGGATTTGGCTGTGTCATGCAGATGTGCAGCTTTTGTTCTTTCCAGAGTTCTGAACCTTGCTGAAGAAAATTAATCCTTTCTAATTAGCACCACGTGAGGCAGAACCTTGTGCAGTCTGTTCTGAGTCTCGCAGGCTGCGCGTTTGTATTGCTGAGGTAAAACGCAGGAGCTTCCTTGCCTGTGCCTCGGTGTTAATGATCTGGGGGGAGCCAACCAAGTTGTGCTTTATCCTAGAAGGAGATTTTCCTGCTGGCTTAAGTTTGGGCCTGTCATGATAAGCTGTTTGCTTGAATTAATTGAAACTGGTTTCATTTGGTTGGCTTGGGAGTCCCTGAGTGTGGTGGGGGTAGCGGTGAGGCTTTGTTTGTGTGGGCTCCTGTGGTCTTTTTCTTTTCTGACCCAGGAAAACTATGCGATGGCAGTACTCATTTAGCATGACTTGGTTGATGAAGCCATCAGTGGCAGAATTATTCGTAGCCACATCTGTGTTACAATGGGATCTACAGGGCTGTAAGATTGACTTGAGGTGGGAAATCAGCCCGGGGTGAAAATGGTATGCACGTTGTGTGTACCTCACAGGGCAGCAGACACTGCGCTGGGTCCACTGTAGTGGTCACAGACAAGGCCTACATCTTGCAAGATCTGTGGCCACCTGATGGGTATCTGAGGTGACATCTAACCGCTGTGGCCTCGGGGTGGGTGTGGGATGTGCCAGGCTTCAGGCTGCTCTGCTCAATAAGCATGAGCGTGGGAATGGTAAACCGTGTCAGTTTTTCCTTCTATAGGCTGTTTGCGCTTTGTTCCCAGATGAGTGTGCACATCAGGAGAGACTGAGGAGTGGTCTAGTGTGGTGGGAATGTACAGATACAACTACCAGTTTTGGAAATTGTACTTTCATTTAAACACACTTTAACTACAGGGGTCGAAGCTAAGATAGGCATTTTTCCGATGGCAGGGCTACCTAGAGTCGATGCCTTGCAGGCATTTATTGTACCTAAGATTGCAAATAGCTTTCACACTGGCACTTTTCTTCCCTGCTGCACGTGATATATCTTAGCTCCGTGGCCTTTTAGGAAAGCTCTTGAGGAGGAGGTCACTGGGGTAGAAGATGGAAAATACAGAGTTCCTGGCAGGAGAATGATATCAGTAGCCTTTCTCTTAAAGTGTACAGAAAAGTCTCAGTATTGAAGTTTGGGTTGATCAATACCTGTTTCCTGAATACAAATATATCCCCCTTTTACCAAGGTTGAGTATGGCACCAAGTTTCATGCTGGAGTGGCATCAAGAGGGTGTTGATGGTAGTCCTTAGGCTGACAAGCTCCAGTGTTAGACTTGGATAGAGGTGTGTTTTGTGTTGACAAGAAGAGGGTAAAAGAAGAGTGGCTGCTTTGGCCATACTAAACACATCAAAATCTTTCTTTAATCTTTTTTTCCACGTGTCTGACTCGGAACAGGAGGTAACAGGGTCTGGCAGAGAGGTGGAATCTGTGCACTTGATGTGTAGAAGGGACGTTTTGTATGTGGGAGAGCCAGGAGATGGGAGCTAAAGAAGAAAAAAACAGCTGAGAAAGCCTAATGACATTTCTGGGTAAAACTGCAGGGTGGAGATAGACCAGTCTTCCTGCACCCGACAGCAGGATAGCTCCTTGCTGTGGATCCTCTGTAAAATAATGTCACTGGAGACCTGAGTAAGAGCTGTTTCACTTGGAGCACCGATGTTGCAGCTGTAGGGGAGGTGGAGACGGCTGGGGAAGCGACTGTCAGTAACTCTCTTGATGGGCTGAGAGACAAAAATGAGTAAACAATGTGGGATGAGAGTGGAATTGGGAAATTATAGTGCTCCTGTGTTGAGGAAAAGCGAAAAGAGAGGCTTAGGGCAGTAAAGGAAACAGTATGAGTGGCCCTTGGGAGAGCTGGATGGAGCATGGCTGGTAGGTAAGTCAAGGAGGTAAAAGAACAGAAAGGTGTGGTTACAGGAAAGAGGAAAGGAAACAGGGAAGATTGTGGCTTCCAGATTGTTAGTTTTGAGTTTTGGTTTGGTTTTTTTTTGTGGGGTGTGATGTTGGGTGAAAAAAATTGAGGCAAGAAGAGGTAAAAGGCAAGAGGTGCTGAGCATTGAGTGCAGGGTGTCACAAGACTCCCTGTGGAGGCAGAGGTCAGGGTTGGTTGGGAAAACTTACGATGGAGTAGTGCTCCAGAGTGAAGGAGGGGATCAAATCGTGGCGAGAAAGAACAGGGGTGAGGGAGAAGGCTGAGAGCAGACAATTCATCAACAGTGATGGGCTGGGAGCTGCAGAGCTGCTAAATTAAGAGATACAGAGGGCACCTGGGAAGCAGTGCAAAGAGAATAGCTGCTCCGCAGGCGGTTTTTCCATGGAGCTCAAGAGATGCCTTGGAGGACCAAGGCACTCTTCTTGGCTGTCTTGGCCAGCCTCTATGTTCAGGTTGTCCTTTGCTTCCCACTGTCTCCAGGTTTTCAGTGAAGGGTGAGCCTGGCATGGCAAAAGGAGGTGCAGGTGAAGACGGTACTGTTTGTTTCTCTTAGAGGTGACCTCACTTTAGTGAAGTGTATTTACTTATTTATTGCTTGAGTTTGGCACTAAGAATCGGCACTCCAGCTCCAAGTGTTTGACGGGCTTTGTGCTGGGGTTTGTGAGAAGAGGGTTTTCAGTTGTTTGCTCTGGGAAGACACGTGAGTGGCGTGCTCTAGACTACGCGTGTGGAAAGGGCTTGAGTCAGCTGGTGCTTTTCAGAAGCAAGTGGAAATACTGCTGAGACTGTGGAATTTGGAATTCGTGGAAGGGTATTGAGTTTTGAGCATTTTTGTGGTAGCTGATGGATGTGAATCATTTTGAAGAAAAGGAAGATTTAAAAAAAAAATAAATCCTCTGTGTGATGAGTGTTAGGAGTGCATCAACCGCCTGTTGCGTGACTACATTCCTTGCAGGTAAATCTGCCTACCTGCTGCCAGGTATGGATTTGTCCATCTTCTGCAGCTCAGTCCCACAGCCCACGTTAAAAAGAACAAAAAAGGAACTACTTCACTCGACACCAATGAAAGGGCACATGCCTGAAGGGTGTTCACGCAAACCTTGGTTTAGTGTCCTGGGAAAGCGGCCCTTGGTGTGGTTTCTAGCCCGTGTGGGGTGTTATTTTCATAACGTGGTTTGTGACCGGTAGTGGAAATGACCTGTCACCCGGGGATTGTGCGTCTTCAAGGCTGGGTTAACTCAGCGTAAGAAATGTCCCGTTGGTCAGGTGAACTCCTCTTGGTGTTGGTGGGTTGTTCCCGCAGGATGCAACGTGGGTCCGGCCACAGCCTGTGACCTCAGTGCAGCAGTTTTAGTGAGAAGCCGTTGGAAGAAATAAATCAAATTAAAGTAAGAAGAAAGGGCAGGCTGCCTCCTGCTGAGAACTGATGTGAGTGAGTTTTGATCCAAATAGCATACCGGAGCCACGGAGTGCCTGGTAAGGAACCCACCTGGCAGCTGAAATGTGCCATGCTGCTGCTGGGGGAGTGAGGTTTCTATGCCCTTGCCCATCCAGATAAGGACAGTCCTGCAGCCGTTTGGGTGTTCCCAATGCTCTTGGAAATTGCTGCTTCCTCCCTGCTAAGGATGTGGAGAACGTATCTTCTCTCTGAGGTGCTGCCTTGCGGATACCAGATTGGAATGGCATTCCAGGGAGGGAATATTTTGGGGATGGGGGGAACGTGCTTTATTTCTGATGGCTCATCTCATTCTTATAAGGAGTGGACTTTGCCTATCCTTGTCCTCTAATTGTATCTTGCCTTGGATACAGCATCTTGCCTTGGAGCAGCATCTCATGCTTAGCACTCCCTAAATATTGCCTCTTTGATAAAAAGAGGAGGCCTGTATCACCACACAGTAGCTCTGTAGCAGAAGGTGAAGTTTGTTTGCAAGATTCAGTGGTTTTTGGGGCTGGTTATTGGCCTGAGTAGAGCTGGGGCTGAGTAGAGCAGGCTCAGGGCTGGGGAACGCTTGGCGTGTATCCCCACGTGCTGACTTCCATGGGTGTCCTGCTGCACCAGCTGAATCCTACTTTGATTGCGCTGTCCTTCTCCAGCCTTTGGGCCATCTGCTGTCGCTGCTTCTCTTGGCTGGAAAAGGCAGTAACATTAGCTGTCTCCTGCCTTTCATGGCACAGAAACTGTCCTCAGTTGTGTCACCAAGTGTGGCTCAATCAAGGACCAGCTCTCGCTCCAAGGCTGACGCTCCATGGAGCAGATCCCCTTCTCAGGGCTGTGGGGCAGCTGAAGCAGCCACACGTGTCAGCTTTACAAAAGCTTCGAATCAAGACATTTTTTCCACTAAGAAACCCAAGAAATGTGCGAAGTTAAACAAAATAACACCCCCAAGTGTATTTGTGATTCAGCTGTTGGCTTCTGTGCATTCCTCGGGTGGGAGAGGCTGGATGCATCGGATAACCCCAGGTCCTTCTCTCCCTCCTTCCCACCCCATGGCCTCTTCAGCTCTGCCCCGTCTGTAGGCTCAGCTTCCGCCTGGTTTCCTCCTGCTGAAATTAGATGTGCTTCAATTTATAGCTCTTTCTTCCTTAGTAAGTTTTAGATTGTCCTATTGTGTTGTCTCCTGTTGCGTTACCATCCCCTGAGCTCTTGTCCTGATCAGCAGGGTTATCTCTGGGGGTGACCCTCCAGAATCCAAGAGTTCTTCCTGTGCCTTGCATCCGTGGGCTCGTTAGTGAGGCAAGATTAATCTTGCTGAAACCGTAGTTTGTAAGAGAAGGACCTGTGTGGTGCAGTTGGTGTCATCCTGTAGGTGACAGTGGGAATAACTGAGACTTATGTCCTGATGTCTCTGGACATCGGTGTCCACATCCACACTGCATCTGTGGTGGCTCCCTATCACATCACCCCATGGCCTACAGCCACGTGCCCTGTATCCCACCCTGTCCTCCAGCAGGAGAGCTTGCTTCTGATGGAATCCTTCTTGCTTGTGGACACAGGAATGACTCCTCTTCCTCCTCAGATACCCTCTTCAGACCATGACAAAAGCTCCCTTGCATTTTTGTGGACCCCTGGCCCACAAGTCCGGGTTTCCCTCTGCTTGGGCAGGCTGAGAGCTGCAGAAGGATGGCTTCCATGGGAGAGGCCTGCAGCAGAGTCTGGCTGCTCAGGGGTCACATCTCCTGGAGCTCTCCAACACCTTCAAAAGGAATGTTTTTGATTTTTTTTTTTTTGAGCTCTTTGCAGGTCCCAGGCCTGCATGCCCGACAAAAGCTGATCGCTCTCCGAGGGTGAGGGTTTAGGATGAAGGTTAGGGGAGGTGGCTCCAACATGTTTATGATGGAATAGTCCTGGAGAAGGCTGGATGCTGAAGCCCCAGGTGCTAAGTTTGTTTCTGCTGCAAAGTTGGGTTGAAAGCAAGTAGGAATCTCTTCTGGATGTGTTTGAGATGTGGTAGCCTGTACAGAATGCAAGTCACCTTCTGTTGCTAACATGTAAAAGCTGTCTTCAAGCTCACCTGGTCCTAGAGGCCCTGCTTAGGGCTGCCCAGACCTTCTGTGTCCCACACATCCGACCGGACAGCCCTGTTGTATCGCTGCCATGAGGAATTCTTGGTTCCTCGGGCCTCCTTGCCTGCAGAGAAGCAGGCTGTCCCTCAGCTGTGGCCTTTCCCCAGCCCAAATGGAGCTGAGCTGGCGAGGCTTGAAATAAAACTGTCCTCCTGGCATTGCTTTCGAGCTCAGAGAAAGCCATGGACAGGGAAAGGGCTGTGCTGGGAATGATTCATGCTCCAGGAGGAAAAATAAACAAAATCTCTGTCCTCAGGGATGCAAATGGGACAGAGGTTGGCAGCATCTCCCTAGGAAATTCTGAAGAACAGACTGAATAACAGCGTTCGATTGAAGCAGGGCTTGGAGGAATAGGGAAGTGGGGCTGACTAAACTTGTCTCTGCAGAGATGTCAGAAGTCTTGGGAGTGAGCCTGGAGGTGGGGATACAGCAAAGCTGGCTCTGAACGAGAATATGGATGCAATGGGCGTGAGAAGGATGGATCATGAGCTGTGAGACAGGCAAATACCAGGTGAGAACGGGTGCCTTGACCTGACAGGAGGCTTCAGGCTCTTGTGCTGGGTAAACAGTCATGTTTGGAGTTTTGATGCATAAGGAGCTGGACAAGACACCCCCAAGAAGGTAAACAGTTCATCTCCATCCTGGGTGATGGAGGGGACCAGCTATAAAACTTCTGGAGAGCTGCTCCCTACCAGTGACCCAACTGTGCTGAGATCTGTCCTCCCTGGGGCAGTAAAGGCAAGAGAGCAAAGCTGGGGGGGAAACCAACCCACAAAATAAATCCCACAACTAAAAAAGGACAAAACAAAACACACCACCCAAAAATGAACAGCCAAACCAACATTTGATTTTGAAAAGGGGAACTGAGTGAAAACAAAAGAGGTTCAAGGGAAAAAAGGAAAAGGCCGTCAAAAGGGTAATGTGCTCGGAGGTTCTGCTTGCAGGACTTCATTCCTGGCTGGAATGCTGGCCAGAGGGCTAAAGCTTTAAATGGCTTCTTTTTTTTGTTTGTTTTTTTTGTTTGTTTGTTTTTTCAGGAGATTTACCTGTCAACAGGTACAGACACACAGGAGATATTCCTGGAGCTGAGGGGCTGACCAGTGTGTGGATGCTGCTGTTGGAGGGCCACAAGGAGCCTTCGGTGGTGGTGTCCCCTGACACTCGGTCCATGGCAGCGTGGAGAGAGGGAGGGAAGGAAGAGGGCAGGCAGGGGGAACGGAGAAGCAGCAGAGCCCTTTTGCCCTCACCCAGGAGAATCTGTAGGCAGAGCTGCTGCTGCCCAGGAGGAGACACAGCTCTGGTGAGTAGCAGCAGCCCCCTTTTTTGTGTGTGTTTTTTTTTTTTTTTTTTCTTCCCATCCCCATCTCTTCTTGTAAAGCTCCTTTTGTTTGTGTGCTTCACCATGCTGGGACTGGTGGTGTCGGCCTTGTAAGGCCAAAGGGAGGGTTTCAGGCAGGCTAAATAGTGTTAAGTTTTACTTTCATTTGCTTTAAAACTCAGGTTTTTTTCTGAAGAGGAGGATTTTGAGCAGGAACAAAGCACCAACAGCTGATGGTCAAGCCGTTCCCGGTGTTGCAACACTCAAGCTCTCAAGCAGCAGCGCTCACTAGGGGCAAGGTTGTGTAAAAATGATATTTTTTTCCCAATTCATTATTATTTTACATAATAAGAGAAAGAAATGAGGCTGAGGCTGGCTCGCTGAGGGGTTTCCAGGAGGCAGGGAGGAGTTGGGGGGTGGCACGAAAGCCAGGGCTGAGATGGCAAAGAGCATCAGCAATAAAAATGCTGCTCAGGGAGGGGGGAGCAGAAGAAATCTCCACATCTGCTGTAGGCAAAGGGGTGGGGAGGGTGGGGAATGAGCTTTACTGTTATTTAGAGACCTGGATTTATTTTAGGTGCTCTGCTCCACGCTTCTCCTGCCACGTGGAGACTGCTCACTCCGACTCTTTAAGACCTCGGTTGCCCCTTCAGAAAGCGCTGGGCAGGGGTGATGTGCAGAGGAAAAATGGGAGAAAACTGGTAGGTGCTGCCAGCTTCTAACCAGGTGGAGCTGTGGGTTAATGGGTAACGGTGCAGGGGAGGTAACCCGCGGGGAGAGGGAACAGCTGACAGCTTCTGTGGGACTTCAAACAGGGCAAGCGTAGGGTGCTGCCCCTGGGGAGGAATAACCCCCTGCACCAGGACAGGCTGGGGCTGACCTGCTGGAGA
>JAOTQQ010000052.1:26238488-26250619 GCA_026546715.1 Gallinago undulata | reverse complement strand
GTGCAGAACCCTGCACTTGCTCTTGTTGAACCTCATGAGGTTCACCTGGGCCCACCTCTCCAGCCTGTCCAGGTCCCCCTGGATGACGTCCCATCCCTCTGGTGTATTGACCACACAGCTTGGTGTCGTCTGCAAACTTGCTGATGTTGCTCTCCATTCCTCTGTCTATGTCGTTGATAAAAATGTTAAACAGTCCCTGTCCCAGCATGGACCCTTGAGGGACACCACTTGTCACTGCTCTCCAGCTGGACTTCAACCCATTGAGTACCACCCTCTGGAACTGTGGATTTACCTGGCAGTGTGCTGAAATTTGCCATCTCCCCCCCCATCCCTTCTATGTAACACCTCAAACTGTTTCCTGGGAAGCTGGAAGCCCACATTTCCGTGGAGCGCAGGGAGTACGCTACGTCTTCAGACATAAATTAAAATGCCTTTTCTAACAGAGCTCCATTAGGATTGTCCCCTTTTTCCTCGTGTAACGCTCATGCAATAAGGGGAACACTTCATCGTGAGCAATTACCTATACTGGAAAGCTTAAGTATGACTCCCAAACAACTTTAAAAAAAAAATACAAACCCTTTAAAAAATAATAATAATAAAACGTTTAATGGCCTTGGCTGTACACGCAGAGCTCTAAGTTTTTCTGCAAGAAGAGACTTGCAGGTACTGTCTCTGAGTCTATAGAAACACATAACTCTTTCAAAGCTCTTTTGTTCCTTTGGATAAGTAAGAGCCATTCTGGGTGTGTTTCTCTAATCTTGAAGTCTGTGAGCTTTAAGGAAAAGAAAAAAAAGTTAGCTAAAATAATTTTTACATGTATTCTTATGCGGCGCTTCTGAACATGGTACCAGATTACAGGGCTGGCTACTGAATCCCCGATTTCTGTCCTTATGTAGTCGTCGCTATATGAAAAAGAAAAGCAGAGATCTTTTACCATTATCCCCTCCTTAAATCCTGGCTTGATCTGCATCGGTTTTGAAAACTCTGGTGTTTAGCTTTTGGTCGATGAATATCCTTTTTCTCAGTGTTGTCTGCTCGATGGAGGCTGAATCCCAGGGGGGAAGTTTGGAGCCCTGGAAGGAGGGGTGGGTGGGGAGGTGCACTAAGGAGGCATCACTCCCACCAGTATGTTTCCTCTTCGCGGGTCATTGATGAGATTCCATGTAGCTGCAGGAAGCTTGAGTGCTGCCACTTCTTTTTTTTTTTTTTTTTAATCTTGTTCCTCCATTCTGCCAAAGTTCATCTGACGTTAATTGGTGTCGGGCTTGCGTTTTGCTCCAGCTCCCTGGAGCAGAAACTGTTCCCCCCCCTTGCTCTGCTGGCAGCAAAGACGTGTCTTCAGCCTTGGTGGTTGGTGCCCCATAGATTTGCCATGATGTAGAGCAGCTGTAGGACTTGTCCCCAGGCTTCCCAGTTGCGTGGGCCAAAAGCCCATAGCTTGACCATGCCCCAACCTGATATTTGACCAGTTACATGTAAATCACCGCATCCACATTCATCCTGGCCCAGGTAGAAACCCACTGCTTGTTCCTCAGCCAGGAGCAGCATCTCCTTTTACCACTCAAAAAGTCAATTTGGGTTAATTTCATCTGATGTTGGCAGGTCACTGTGGCTCAGAAACCTGAGGGTTTCCAGGCTCTCCTGTCCCTGCGGGTTCAGGGTCATGCCAGGGACAGAGCCCAGACTTAGTCAACTTGGTGGCTGTGATGGGCCACCACAGCTTCCATGTGGGCTCTGCCAAGAGCAGAAGGGAAACTATGCAGCGTAACGCTGCTGAGTGATGCTTTTTGAGCATTTCTTCACATCTGCTTTCTGAAAAATCCTAGGGTCTGGAGTCCTGGAGATGTGAATATCTCGTCATGGTACTACCGCAAGATTCTAGCCCCAAAGAGTCAAAAACTGGAAAGCAAATGGGCTCTAATAGGGGAGGCATTTTAATTTCACCCTTTAATTAGTGGGTTGGTTTGGGGTTTTTTTCCATATTGGAGGAAAAGTGTTTTCAGTCACTCGTGGAGCAGACACCAGTAACGCGTCAGTCCTTCACCATGGCCCTGCTGCCTTGGACAGCCCTAGTGCAGGAAATCAGGAAATTCAGCGTTTGACTGCAAAAACACTGTAATCTTTTGATACCGTTTTGGTGGAGGAAGTGGTTTTAAGTGTTGATTAATTCCTCAAACTTTATTTTATTTTTTTTTTGGTCTTGAGCATTTTGGTTTCCCAATCTCGAGTTTTCATTCTTTCCCCGAACGAGCCGCTTGCTCGGTCCCCGGCTTTGTTCAGCTGCTGTGTCCCTCTGTCACTGCACAACCCCATGGCCCCGTGCAGCTGGGGACCCCCACAAGTGTCCTTGTGTGATGCTCTAGATGGTCCCTAAAGGTAAACGAGGTGGGAGAAAAGGTTCCTCTTTCTCCTGCCCCACCACGAAAGTGTGTTACCCAGTGCAGGGACAGCCAGGAGCCCCATGTGTGGACCCCACTGGGCTGGTGGGAGGTGGTGTGAAGCCATGTCTCTTCTCCCTGACCCCGAGAGTCCTCTGCAAGGTTTGGCTGTGGGCATCCCGCCCGACCCCGGGATTTACTTCATCAGGGACCTTTAGGGTAAATCGTTCCGTAATTGAGCCGCGCAAAGCTGTCAAAGGAGTTGTAAACACTTTTTGCTTCTGTGAGCCTTTGGTTCCCTCCCAACCCCAAAGAGGTCCAAAATTTCCCAAGCCCTTTTGCTGCCCTTTGGGGAGAGTGATGGGCAGGAGCAGGGGGTGCCCAAGTCCTTGTGTACCTCGTGCTCCCCTGGGGAGTGCTTTTTGCCCTGCTGGGCTGCATCCTGGTCCTGCTGCAGAGGGTTTAGTTGCCACCAAAGGCACATGAACTTGCTTGACATCTTCAAAACTTGCTTCCCCTTGGCAGTTTCTGCCAAGGAGCCGTCCCTTGGAGTGGCATGTGCCAGCCTGGCAGGCTCCAGCCCTGCCAAGCCTTCGTTGCCTCTCTTGTTTAAACAAAGGCAGGTGGCTAGTGTGGTTGATGAAGGAAGCCCTAGCATTGCTCAGAGGTCAGCCTAAAGAAAATAAAGGGATGGGAGCTGTAACATTTATGGTAAGGGCCTGCAGAAACCAAAGGGCTTGCTCGCCCGTCTGAAGCATGGGCAGGTCCTGGAGGGAGGTCAGAGGAGCTGGTGCAGCTCCATGGACCCATGGGGCAGGTCCACCACACCCCGAGGATGGTGCCACGTGCCCTAGCCAAACAAAGCACCACCTACGTGGCAGCATCTGAGATAACAGCCAGCAGGAGGGTGATATGGGGTCAAGAGGGCTTCCAGGCACCTCATTTCTGTGTTCCCAAGACTGTCACACCCTGGAGCAAAGCTTGTCTTACATTACCCTTTGTCCCCAGAGATGACCAGGCTCTGCTTCCTTAATGTCCCCCAGGCTTCCAGCAAGCACTGGGTAACCCATCCCTGCTCCTGCCTCCAGGACCACGGGGACCTGAGCAGTAAGGATGTAGCATCACCTTCTGCATGTCAGGTCCTGGACCACCTTGTACATCTCCTGGTTGTCAACACAACCTGAGAAAACTCTGTGGGAGAGGTGGGGGTGTTGGGACAGCCTGCAAGGAGATAGCACAGCACCCTCCCACCATGCAGAGAGGACATCAGCTTCCCCTCCGGCAGAGGGATGCTCCCTCCCAGCAGCACCAAGGACAGTCAGATTTGGGCTAGCAAGAGCTGGCAGATGGCAACACCATCACCTCTCCAGCCCCACAGAGGACATCAGCCTGTTGCGCAAATCCCTGCTGAATGAAAACAAACTCTACTCCTTCCTCTTTCCTTCATCCCTGTTTGTGCCATTTAGTGGAAATGATGATTAATTTTTCACATATATATATTTTTTATTTATTTGTGTGTGTGTGCTGCAGTCAGTGTTACCACAGACTTTTGGTTAAGCTTTTTCCTGGAAATCTGTGCCTTTGGAAGAGGAGGAGTGCCCGGTGAAAGCTTGGGGGAGGTGCTTCAGAGAAGGTAGCAATGGCACGTACTGATCAGGGCTGAAATAGGTCCATCTCCTGGGGCCAGCAGGGAAAGCTTCAGCCAGGAAGATGGAGGAAAACTTGGGTGAGAACAAAACGCTTGTAGATGTATTTTTATTTTTTTTAAAAGGTAGCAAACCCAGTGGGAAATGTAGTAGGGAAGCACAGAGTTGGACCTGGGAGAAGTTCAGATGGCATTGAGGTCCTGTAGGAAGGGCTGGGGACCGCCAAGGGTCTGACCCATGTGAGACAGCACCAGTGTTTCAGTGCCTGTCTGCCGTCTGTCACCTCTGCCACCGCGCCCCGGCATGGAGCCTGGTGTTTGCTCAAGTGCTGTCTCAGGCTGGGTCATCTGGTCCCTCCATGCACCATCTCTATACCAGGAGGATCTCCATGCAGGGAGCTGTGTGGGCACGGAAAGTCCTCTCAGCTAGAGTGGTGTTGGTGGAAGACGGTCTCCTGGGGTGCTGAGGACCTTGCCGTGTCCCAGAGCTCAGCCAGGAGGACAGAGCTGGGTTTTATGTGGTGGCTCTGTGGGCACAGTGAGTCTTACTTGCAGCTCTGCCTTGGAGATGGGTTGGTATGTTAACTGTGTTTTTCTTCAAAAAATCCCATTCTGGGCTTTCGGTGGCAGCTGCTGCTCTTCCCTGCACTAGAGGTGTCATGGTCTGGTGGTCCCATGTCTCTTTTTTGCAGTTACTGGACTTATGGCCCTGTTGGGTTGTCTCACTTGTGGCCAATGCTGGCAGCTGCACACCTTGCCCTGCTGCTGCTGGTGGTGCCCTTATTGTGCACCTCATCAGTGGTCATCTGCTACCCCAGAAGATGCGCAGTGCTCCTTTGCATTACCTCTGTGGCTGAAGGAAGAGGTGGCAGCTACAGCTGTGTTAGCAGCTCTGTTCCTCTGCTCTTTCCACCCCCTCGGCTTTGGTGGTGGCTGGCAGCTCTGGTGACTGTCCTGCAGAGAGGAGGGCCTGACCGTTGGCTCACGATGTTGTCCGTCCCTGTTGACATCCTGGGTGGAACCTGATGGGGCAGATCAGCTCTGATGCATTAACGCTGGTGGGACTCAGGCCCTGGGAGAGGAGCAACACAGGACCAAGCGGTTAAAGTTGAGGTTGAATGGGGATGCTTCAAGTTGGTTGTCTCAGTAAAGCCCTCAGGACTTTTCTGGCACAGATGGGAAACATCTTGGCTGAGAAGCCCAGGAGTAAAAATCACGGTGTCAAAACTGCCACCTTAATGATCTGCAGAACAACCTCATCAGGGCCCTTTCTGCAGGGAGGGTGGTCACAGCTGTGGTGGGGGAGCGGAGCTGGCAGAGGTTTGGCCATCTGCCTGCCTGGGAATACTGCAATATCCTGGTCCACCACCTGTGGGGGTGCAAAGGCAGCCTGACCTACTGGTGCACACCAAGCCCCATTTGTCTGGAGCACAACAGAGCTCCTTGCAAGGCCACCTAACTATGGGTCAGTCCAGCACCATCTCCATTGACACTTGCAAAGCATGATTCCTGATGAGCGGTCTACCAGGATGGGTTGCAGATACAGGCAATACAGGGGGAAATGGGTTGGTTTGTGGTTTGTTTGGATTTTTTTTCTTCATGGTGGGGGTGACATGAAGCATTAAAGCTGTCCCATCGTCCATGGGCAGATAGTCCAGACGGGTGGGTGAGATGCAGTTATGGTTGTCTAGACTTTGGGTCCCTTGTTCCATCTGAGCCTTTCTGGTCAGACCTTTCTCCTTAAGTGGTTGTCTTCAGTGCAGCCACTCCTAACGTGGGTCGTGATGGATGCCATTGCTTGATAAAAATAGAACAATGACCTCAAGGGTTTTTTCCTTTGAGAGTGTCTTGAGGGAGAAGAAATGGGAAGGACTTGAACAGGCCATCTGCTCCCCTCCCATCCGCCTGTGCTGGGCCAGGCCCTGTGATAAGGTTGGGTGAAAGGCAAAGCGTGCCAGGAGGTTTGGCTTGAAGGGTGTGAGAAGGTGCAGTGTGCAGGATGGTAGGGACCTCTTGCATCCCACCAGACCAGGGAGTGGTCTTGGGGAGTAGAAGCCAATGCAGCCCCTGAGGAACTGCTGCCCCTCCTAGCCTGCTGCCCCTGGAGCAGCTCCTGCCCTGAGCACATCTACCTTCTGCTCTTGGTGGAGCTCCTGAAGCCCACCCCAGCTGGACTGGGCTGTAGAGCAGGGACTCCAGCAAACGTGGGCAGTTTGGATTGGGCCTGACCTCTTCATACCAGTCCTGGTCCCTGGAGCTTGGGAAAGCAAGCCTAGGAGAGGGGTGCATCCCCTGAGACCCATAGATCACCTGAGCACCATCATGGAGAGTAGCAGGCCACCAACTGATGGCTCCTCCAAGCTGTGTGTGTGTGTGCCTGAGGTGTGAGGGCACTGTGGCATTCGGGGCTGCTTCTTGAAGGGCATGTCCTCCTTCCTAAGAGCTTGGGGTCGTTGGGGCAGGATGCTCTGGGTTTAATCCAGCTGAGAGCTTCTCTGGGCTCTACCTCACTGCCCTTCCCTCCTCCTCCTCCTCGGGGAAGCGTGGGCCAGCCTGCGTCACTCGGCGATGTCACCACCATTAGTGGCAGGACATCATCAAAGGGTGTTCCTGTGGGTAGTGTGAGTTATGGGAGCCCTGCCCAATGCCAGCGAGGACACAGCAGCTGGGCTCTCCTGCTGCTGCCCCAGGGGTCTGGTCTGGGGGTTCAGAGCCTGGAGCGTCGGGAGGGGACAGGACACTGGCCATCCGTGTCCATGGGCATGCGGTGCTTGTTTCCAGGCATCAACCGGAGTTCAGTGCACTCCATGGGGTGGAAGGAGAACAGCAACTCATCAGCACCGCCATTGGTGACTCCGAAGTCCCACCATGAACTGCCTTCTGTCTCCTCTGGAGACATTCAAAACAATCCTGGACATGTTCCTGTGGGACCGGCTGTGAGTGGCCCTGCTCTGGCAGGGGGTTGGACTAGATGATCTCCAGAGGTCCTTTCCAACCCCATAGCATTCTGTGATTCTGTATTTCTTTAATCTCAGGTGCCCTCCTGGGTTGGCTTGTTTGGTCAGGAGTTATGGTCAGGAGGAAGGCTGGTACTCTGCTCTCTGGTTTTGGTTCAGCTTTGGTTGTGAGGGTGTTTCTGCACATCCTTCTGTCCCAGCCTTTGAGGACTCCCAGCCCCAGCTAGGTCCAGCTTGAGCCCAGCCTGGGAGCCGAGTGGTGAGGAAAGGAGTTACCACGGGCAGGGCTGGGTGACCTCTGTGTTTGCAGTTCTCCTGCCTTTGTTGTGCCAAAAGACGGATCCTGGTAGCCCTGTCCCGTGGTGGGAACGGGAAGGTTAACCTGCACAGCCAGGACCACTGGATGGCCAAGCACAACATCTAGGAGCAGCTCCCATCCCATTTTTCAAGGCTCCAGCTCCTCCCCAAAGCCCATGCCACCCGGCCATGTCCCATGCCCTCCCTGATGCCCAGGCTCTTGCTTGCAGGTCAGGACTGCAGGTCCTGCAGACCTCCAGGAGAAGCCCTGGGACTGAACCTCTTGAGACCCGGGGTGGAGCGAGGACTTGGCTTGGACTGAGCCGCTCCTCTGCAAGAGGCGGCATGTCATCTCCTCTGTCCCTGCGCTGGGCAGAGCAGGGAGGGAGGGCGCCCCGGGCCTGTTCCCGGCACCGTACGTCTCTTGGCATGCAGGCTAACCTTCTACCTGGGCTGGAGCCACCAGCAGCCAGCGCCAGGGCTCTGCCTCCTCCCAGCCCTCTGTCCTCCTCACCCTGGGGTGGTGGTGGTGGGGGATGAGCCAGGGGACCACCGAGCCCCGTCGGCTGCCTGGGCATGACTTGGCTCTAGCGCGGGGGGATCAGGTTGGGTCTTGTGTCCAGGTGCGGGCGGCCGGGTTGCTGCAATGTGCCTGTTCCTGCTCGGCGGGGAATGCTGCTCACCTGCCCGGGGAGGCACGGGCGCCCGGCGCTGCCTGCCAAGCCTTAATCTCCATTGTTTGACAGCTGGCGCTCCGCTGACGTCAATCCCATGGCTCAGGGGGCTTTTTGGGGAGGAATGGGCAAGTCTCCGCACACGTCTGCTTGCAGGCTTAGCAGAAAAACATTGTGCTGAAACCACAGAGGGAGATGAGGGGGGGGGGGGAGAAGAAGAAAAGAAGAGAGGGGGGCACACCCCCCGGGGGACACCGCTCCTTCACGGCACAGCCCAGCCTGGGGAGCTGCGGGCTGACTCACGCCCGGGTCGGGCAGCATCCCTGGTCGAGGCAGGGGAAAAATGCCACCTTATGCATCCAGCTTGCTGGGAAGGGCTGGGAAATTCAGTTCCCCCCCTCCTCCCACCCACGCCGAGGGTCCGTATGTGCTCCCTGAGCATCTCACCTGCCTTTCGGATCCCTCTCCTGGTCCCTTCCAGCTAGCTGAGACCGCTGGCATGGGCAGCTGGCTGTTGTCCCTGCTGCCGGGTGACTGCTGCTCTCCTCTTGTTCTCCTCTCAAGGCCTGGGGTAGAGGTGTGAGTTTGTCCCTTCCTTTATTATATGTCATTAAAGAAGCTGTTCAGCCCTGTCCGGATTGCGCCAGCTCTGGACAACCCTGTCCTGCCCCATGGGACCATTTCAGGATGCTCCCAGAAGCCATGCCCAGGTCTCTTCTGGCATTTCCCAGCTTAGGCTCAGCTCTGCAACTCTTCTCCCAGAGAATTAGTTATGGAAGCAGCACCTGAGGTCTCCCGTGGACTTCTTCCTCCTCTGTCCATCAGTAGATACCTCTGGGGAAAGCCGATCATCCTCTGCTGTTGCTGCAGAGGTCCAGGTCCAGCTCCTCAGTGTCCGTCTCACCAAGCCTCATTTGCTTTGGAGCCTGGGAAGGGCTCTCTAGGGACCTTTGGCATGGAGACCACGGCTCGCAGGCTGAGCCGCCGGCGCTTCTGCTTCCACTCGTGACCTTAACGACACATCCTGATGGCAATTGTTCTCCGAGCTGGAAATCCTGTCCGCTCTGCTGCGGGACTCCTGCTCCCCAGCAGCTCGAGGTCTTCGGTCACTTGCAGTCAACCCTTCCCGCAAGGGAAGTGACTCTGGCCCTGCTGCCACCTCTGGCACGAGCTGCTCCACTCCCTGGGCTTGGCTGCTCAGCAGGACTAGCTTTAATGTCTTTAAATGCTTTTCCTCAAAAAAAAAAAAAAAAAAAAAAAGCAGCAAAGTGGGGAGCGAGGAGACAAAAGAAGAGGAAGCCAGGAGTTACCAGAAGTAGCTTAGAAGGGTAATCTTTAATTTTTCCTTTCCTGGCTTAGAAAGCAACTTGTTAGAAACCAGGCTGAAGCTCAATACGGGTCATACCCGGGAGGTGGATGCCCTGCAAGCCGGTCCAGGTCTGCGCATAGAGCTGAAAGCTCATGGTTGGGAGGGTCAAAGGAGTCTCTAAATCTGCTGCTTTGGCTTCTCAGATTTAAGTTGTTTTCTTTCCTTTTGCCCCCCGCCCTCCGGCTAGTGTGAAAGCATGTAAGTAGCCACTGCAGGAAACTACTTAGTCTTGACTTGGGTTGCCTTTTCATTGCGTTTGCACCATTGGCATTGCTCGGTGCTCCTTCCTGACCCCAGAATTTTGGGGCCTTGGAAGCTGAAAGTTGAGTGATATCCACCAGGCAAGGCTTTTAGCACAGCAGTTGAGTTTTCAGATTGCCAGGGAAAATATATTGACTCTTTCCTGGTCTGGAGAAGGGGAAATAAGAGAGGCTGTGCCACAGTGAGGTTTTCTGGATAAAGCTGGATTCCTTGGTGTGATTAGTCAAATACTGTGATTCAGCCCTGCCCCAACAAATGAGGCATCCAGAAATATGCAGGGAGTTTCTCTTGCTTGAAATTCTGGTCTGGAGGGTATGTTCTGGCTGTATAACTCAAGCTATTTCTTCGTAGGCATAAAACCTGCACTTGATCACAACAAAAACCCCCTCCTTTGATCTCTTTTTTTAAAACAGAGAGGTATTAAGAAAAACAACCTGTGAGCTCATAGCCCTAAGAAAGACAGCACGAGCCCACAGCATCCTCTTGTGTATCACGGTATCTTCTTGCCCAACCCCTGTGCATCATCTGGCAGCCCAGCCGTCAGTGCAAAACCAGTATTTTCTAGCTGATGTTTGTCTGGATTTTGATTTTATTTTTTTTTTTTTTAAATGCTCTGCTGAGGCTGGTGGGTTTGTGCCTCTCCTTCCCTGCCCACAAACAGGCAGCGGGGTGATGGTTCCTGGCACCCTCTCGTCGTGGGTTTGTGAGGTGGGATAGCCCAGCAGGGCGAGTCCTGGAGATGCTGCAGGATGAAGAACAGACATCACCAGAGGACCCATTGCCAAACTGGTATGGACGTCGCACCCGCTCTGAGGCTGTAGCCAGGGGGATGATGCTGCACGTAAGACCTGTTCCAGCTGCCCAGCCTAGGCTTTGGAGACCTAGGCCATTCAGAAGGCAGTTTCATTAATATCTCAATATAATTAACCGCAAGTGTGCCAGAAGCCTCCCTAGAAACTAAACTGGGAAGACTTAGGGGATGTTACGTGCACGTCTTTAGCAAGGCAAGGCTTGGGCGGAGAGGTGATGTTTTATTTAGAAATGCTAATAAAAGATGTTGCTTTCTTCTGCAGACCTGGCCTCACTGCTGTGATGATGCTGGTGATGGTAAGTGCTGTGATTTTATCCGTGACACACAAAATCTGCGCTCACCTGAAGCATCAGGGAAGCTGATAAGGGGATCTGAGCGATTGCCGGTCTCATGGGACAGGAGTGAGGGGCGAGGATGGGACCAGAGAGGTGTTGCCAGAAACACACGAGGGAGTGATTGGTTGGTCTGGATTTTTTTACATGCTTTTTCCTGGACTTCATGGTCAAGCTTGCGGCATTTGTATGCTTCATCTTGGCATGGCCGTGACAGCTAGCTCTTCTTCCTGGCTGCAACATCCATGCTACCTATGGGGGAACTGTAGAAGATTAGTCCAGGTCCTTCTGCCTGTCCCACCTTGTCCCATGCTTCTTTCCAAGTTGGTCCTCTCCACAGGCAACAGGGGCTGTGGTGCTTCTTCCCTGGTCTCTCCCCAGCTCTGAACACTGCTCCGAGTGCTTCTTCCTCCATCAACTTGTGTGGTCTTCTCTTGAATCCCCGTGAGCCCCGTTGTCCGTTAAGAAGTGGGATCTGTGCTTTGGGTTTTCTGAAGGTTGCAGGGGGTAAGTTGCTGCTGGTGCAGCCAGGTTTGCAGTGGCTGGTGGGATCCTGGACTGTTCCCTCTCCAAAACACCTCCCAGCCTGGATTTGGGCTGAGCCTACACCTTCCCAAGGAGCGTTGCTAGCCTTGGCTTGGTGATCACACGGGAGAGAGAATTCAGCATCCCCTTGGTAGTTACAGTGGTTAATCACATCCCCTGTTCAATAGCAGGGTTTAATCAGGATTTGGCTTTCCCTCTGAGTCACAGTGGCTGATGGTGGCTAGGGACTGCTGGTCCCAAACCCCTCATTGAAATGCTGGCTGCTCAAAAACTCTCTGAGATGCCCTCAGAGGAGCTCCCATGGCTTCACTGGCCCCAGGAGCCAGGGAGTGTCTGATGAGAGTGGGTGGGATTCAGGGTGCCGGCATGGAGGGTGCTTGCTAGGGCAGGCAAGCTGCTGGGCCCAGCAACATGTGGTGACTGGCTGAGCTCCACCTGCCTTGGAAGAAGCCTCCTCAGTGGGTCTGCAGCTGGTGCTCAGCACCTCAGCTGATGGAGGACCCACAGCAAGGACCCAGTTCTTGTAGCTCGGGAAAGATATTGTCCTGGGCATGCGGGGAGGAGATGGGTCCCCCTTTGTAGATCCAGTCCCATTTAGAAGACCTTGTTTCTAACAGCTGAGGTGTGGTGAAAAAATGTTCTGCTTTGCCGGCTGCTAACAAATGCCTGGTTGGCTGTGGGGATCAGGACCCACAGATTTAGAATCACAGAATCACAGAATAGCTTGGGTTGGAAGGGACCTTAAAGATCATCCGGTGCCACCCCCTGCCCTGGGCACGGACATCTCCCACCACACCAGGTTGCTCCAAGCCCCCTCCAACCTGACCTTGAACCCCTCCAGGGATGGGGCAGCCACAGCTT
>JAOTQQ010000052.1:26189139-26238388 GCA_026546715.1 Gallinago undulata | reverse complement strand
GGGTTGGAACTGGATGATCTTTGAGGTCCCTTCCAACCCAAATGATTCTATGATTCTATCTGGTGAACCCAGCAGCCCATGGGGTGGAGGGCTGGGAACTGGGAGGCGACGGGGGGCACCCCCAGTGAAAACCTCGAGAGCAGCCAAGGGGAGGCAGCACTCGGGGCAGAGCTGCACCTCGGCAGGGGGTTTCTCAAGTGCTTTGAGAGGAAGCGATGGAAACCGCTGCCGGGTTGATACCGCTGCTCAGAAAAACAGATCTTGTTATTGAGAGGGGAAGAAGGTCTCCGTGCCTCTGAACCGAGCGAAAAAGAAAAAAAAAAACAGTCCTGGAAACAAAAACAATGACAAGAAACAGCTCTCCTCCCTGTCCCGAAGCTTTCAAAGAGCAGGAAGGCCCATGTTTCTGCCAAAGATATTTAGCAAAACAGGAACTTCAAGGGAAAAACAAACCAAAACAAAGCAGAAACATACTTTCAAAACAAATCTCTGCTAAAACATCAATATTTTGAGAACGTCTCTGCCAGCTGTGGAGCAGGGTCTGGCCTGCACCCACCATGTGCAAAGAGCCCTCAGCCACCTGAGGACACATCTGGTGTCCCACCACCGAGGCTGTCACTTGCCCACGACACCTCCAGAGCCCCAGGAGCCCATCTCCAGAATCTTCCACATCCTTGGGGTGTTTGCTCCTGGTAGTCCCTGCTGGGATAGCACGAGAGGGGACAGCATGCCTTGGCTGGCATCCGGGATGAGGAAGGATGGGTGGGAAATGTCTGCTGGACTGAAGACCCCTCTCACCCCTTCTCATCCAGGCTGGGCAGGGGTGTCAGCCAACATTCCCTGAGGTCCAGCTGTAAGTGCATGGGCTTCTCTTCGCCAATCTGAGGGGGGGGGGAGCCGGGAGGTCCTTCCGCTCAACGCTTTCTTAGCAGTTCCCATTAACTTCTCTCCCCAGCTGATTTTCCCTGGCAGCTGGTAATTGGAGCAGAGTGGCCATTTCCCACGTGGAGCCACTGCTTGTTTTCCCCCGCTGTTAACAAACAGAAGCATCTGCAAGCCCTGCCCAGGGTCGGCGGGAGGCTGAGCCGTTTCTTCTTCCACTTCAGGCCTCCTTGCATCTCAGTTTTCTGGTTGGGACCTTTCCTGCACTCAGCATCCCCAGGCACCGCTGCAGACCGAACCACAGACCACAGGAAGCCCATAACCATTCCAGGACCACCCAACCCCACCCAGGGCTGGTCCCAGGGCTGAGCCAACCCAAGGCTCGGGGAAGGGCTCACCAACGTGGTGGCTTGGCTTTGTGTGCCTGGCTGGGCAACTCAGCCCCATGCCCACCTGAGTCAAGCCACCATGTCACCATGGTCTGTGAAGTCTCCCACTCCTCACACCACTCTCTGCTTTCCTTCCTCAGACCACAGCAACCCAGAAGAACGGAAGCAAAGCCATGAGACAAGGCAGGACCCAGCTGGCCTTGACGGTGGGGATGACCTTGGAATCTCCAGCACGAGCAGCCATGGCGAGCCCAGCCCAGCTCAAGCTACAGATGAGACCCTCCCAAGCAGAGAACCCCATTCGGAGGTGAGGGATCCTAGTCCCACCAACTCCTTGCCATGGCCAGAAGGTCCCGAGGAGTGTCCAGCCCGCCCCAACACCCTGGACTTCTCCAAATCCCTGAAGAAGCTCGAGGAAGTGAAGCAGACGGGGCAGAGGTGGAACAGTGACCATGCGGTGGTGAAGGAGAACGGGGTGGAGGTCAACCCCACGGCGGCGGCACCAGTGGTGAGCGAGGAGAGGCGGGCACTGGAGTCTGAGCTGGGGAAATGCATCGAGGACTTCCGAAAGATCAAGATTCCTGTCGCCTTTCCCAACAAGAAGAGGCAGTGGCAGAGTGAGCTGCTGAAGAAATACCAGTTGTGAGAGGAGACCTCATCCCCTGTCCCCAGGGAGGATGTCCTCTGGTACACTGAGTGTCTCCACCGATATAGCAGATGGCAGAGGCTGTCCACACTCCCAAAAAGAAGAGTGTAGGTCGCTCTAAGCCCATCCAGTGGTCAAAAGGGCTACAAGCCCGTACCCACGGCAGAGTGCTCCTTACCGTGGCCACTGGGAGTGATGCATGATGTCCTAAGTGGCATAAGCATAGGTGGAGGGGCACAGAAAAAGGAAGGAGGCCCGAGGTGAACGTTCAGGGCCAGAGCTACCATCCAGCAGAAGTTCACGCATTTCTGAGAATGAATTTTCCTGGCATTTCAAATAATAAGACATAGTTGGTGTCGAAAATGAATTCCAGTCTCCTCATGCCTTCAGTATAGATGTTTGAACTTAGCTGTTCAAAACTGTACAAGTGGTTTAGACATTCGGTTTTTCTGAAATTAAGTTGTATATCTGAGTCCTCTACGTTCTTGCCAAAACTTCTCCTTCTATAGTGTTTACAACTGGATTCAGCAAAACCTTCTTTTCACAAGAGGTCACGATGTTTTGCAGAAATCTTCCTTTTCTTACACAAACACTTGAACGCTCTCCAAACTTGCGTTTGGGCCTCCAGCCAGAAATGAGGCAGTGAGAGGGAGGGAGCTGCCCCAGAAAGCCATGGCCAAGATCACCAACATCACCCCCGATGACCAAGAAGCCCCACCTTGAAAGGAGAATGGGAGGAGCTCAGACCTGTGACCACCTGGATGAGTGCCTGAGGGTCAGGATCAGAGGAGGGGATGGGGAAGGTGATTTTGAGGTTGGGGTGTGTTACAGACCACCCCATCAGGGTGAGGAAGGGCACAAAACCTTTAAACAACTGGGAGAAGCCTCTGAGTGACTAACCCTCCTCCCGGGGGAGACTTCAATCTTCCTGATGTCTGCTGGAAGGACAATGGATCAGGATGCAAGCAGTCCTAGAGACGTCTGGAAGGTTTCGTGGATGATTTCATGACAGAGGTGCTGGATGGGCCAACAGAGGGATGCACAGCTGGAGAATGGAGAAGATCCCCATGGCAGCTTTGGTCCCAGCAGCCAGAAACAGTGGTTTTCAAGCTCCTGGGAGGGCAGAATACAGACCATGGCTGACCTGAGAGGTGGCCATGCTCTTCACTCTGTTCCCCATTGCCCACAGGAGTCCCATGACACAGTCCCACCCCATCCTGCATCCCAGCACCCACCTTCTCCCCCGGCAGCGCAGAGAATTCCATTGCTCTGCAGACAAGAAATTTCCTCACCCCCAATTCTTGGCCGTGGATCCTGGGGCAAGTCAGGGAAAACCCTGCATGTGGCAGAGAAACCTTCTCGTGCTCCGCTCCGACTGTGATCTCCAAGCAGCTCCTCAGATGGCAAATAATCTTTTTTCCTTTTTTTTTTTTTTTTTTTCACATGAAATGAAAACGAATTAAACAAAAAAAAAAAAAAACAACCTGCTGAGTGTTTGCTGTGGTTTCCAGCAGCAAGGGACTGCTCGGCCCCTGAGGGAGCGGAGGGGGTGGCCGGATCCACATTCTTCTTCCTTTTACATGCAGCCACGTTGGGAAAGTGTTTACAGGAACGTGGGGAGCGGGACAAGCGCGAGATAACGCTGGGGCAGAGCTGGCAGCCAGCAAAGGGCTCCATAAACGGGGGGCAACCATATCATGCCCTGCACACGACCTTCAGTTCCCAGGAGACAGACAGACAGACACGGAGCTTGTGAGAGCCAAAGTGTCCCGGGAAGGGGGGCTGAGCCAAAGGCCATCACATCTGGAGCCTGTCCACGGCTGTGCTGGAGGCCCTTCGGTAGAAAGAGCTGCAGAAGAAGATGTCGTGGGTGCTAAAACCAGCTGCCAAGCATCCCTGCAGCTGGTCGGGGGATTGAAGGTGGCTCCATCTCAGTCTGTTTTCCCCAAGACTTGTGCCTTGAGGGTCACGGCTTCTCCCACCCAAAGGCAGCCAGGGTCTCCACGTGCTTTGACCAGCCGCCACCTACAAGATAGTGCCAGCCCTGCCCCAAATCCAGTTCCTCACTGGCAGGGTCAGACTGGCTTTTGGGAAGGAAAGGGAGCCTTGTTCCCGGCAGGAGCCCTTGGAGGTCCTTCTGCATCCTTCCTGGAGCTCTTTGATGTCACCAATCACACCCACGGGTGGCGCCTCTGATTGGAAATGCTAAAGAGCGCAAGAATTAGCCCATCTTGGAGCCAGCCAGCTCTGCACGCACGCAAAAGATAAATAAACTGCTCTTAAACTGGGCACTGGCCAACAGAGACGACCTCTGGAGAGGAGCTGTGGAGTGGTTCGTCAGGCTGTCGTAAGCAGCCACGAGGAACCACCAGCATTGCTTGAAACTCTGGGAGGGAAAAGCTGCGTCTTCAGCCCCAAGGTGGGATTTGTCTTTCAGGGGAGTTGGGTTTTTAAGGCATTTTGGGACCTCCAGGCTTGCAAGTGGTGGCCAGGTACCCACCTGTGAGTTTTCTGCTCACTGCGTGGGACGTCTGGGGAGCTCCTTCCCCAGGGACACATTGGGGGATGAAACCCAGCCTGGCATGAGGATGCACGTGGGGGTAAAGAGTGGGTCACGGCAGGAGAAGGAACCATTTCTGAATCCTTTTGCTCTGTGTGTTTCCAAAAATCACACCTGGGGCATTTTCACTCCTAATTAGTCACCGGCAGAGACCACTCATTGTCCGGGGTGTTGTGTAACCAGGAAGGCCGAGGCTTTTGAGATACATTTTATATAACTGGCTCTATTTTTAACTTAATCTGCAATTAATTAGAAACCGGAGCTTACTGGAGCTGTAATTAGAGTTTCCACACCACCTTCCCTCCCAAAAGTCTCGGGAAACTGCATGTTCCCCACCGTGTCCATCCCCTTCACCCGCGTCGGGATAAAAGCAGGGATCACCTGCAAAGTTACACAGACGTGGAGGAGCTTCGCTGGGGAAGTTTCCTCCACCTTCCTCTCCCAGGAGTGTCCTTGAGTCTTTGGCCTCTTGCATAAAGAAACCTCTGGAGGAGATGGGGCGCGGGGTGTCACTGAGGTGCCGTTGCTCTCAGCATCCTCAGCCTTTCCCTGGGAAACCTCATGGACACGCATTTTGGGAAGGATCTGCCAGGGTTTGACTCTGCTGTAGGAACGGAGGTCCTGACCAGCGATGGCCCTCTGCGTTTTGCGTGTCGTGCTAACTTTACCCAAAGCTGAGCTGAAACATGAGAAGGAATTAGGCAGGAAAAATTGTTTATACAGGAGTGCCGGGAAATAATGAAAATTCAATGTGTCTAAGGAGCCAGTGTAAAGTGTAAGGAACGGTAAATTATTAACAACTTCATTAAATTCTTGGGCTAAACAATTAGATCCAGCAAGCAGTTCCTTCAGAGGAGGCATCAGCAACCAAACTATGAAAGGCCAGTTTGTATTCCCCCCTCTCCCCCCCTCCCCCCCTTTAATTGTTTTGCAGTTCTCAGCTGGAAGTATGATTTTGGAACAAAAACGGCTGAGGGCTTTTTAGGGAAAACCTATTGCAAGCAGCCAGGGAAGAAGAACACTGCAACTTTTGGCAATTTTCATGTTGCATCTCATTGAATAACACTGAAGGGGTGTCCATCTGGGCGCCGGGCACTCGAGCTTGGCTTTGGTCCTCTGCGTCCCCAAGGATGGACCAAGGTGGGCACAAATGAATGGGAAGACGCCTTGATGGGCTGCCTGCCCTGAGCTGTGGTCGGGGGCTTTATCACTCCATCAGCTACGTGCTGGAAAGGCAGAAGCTTGAGCCCCAAACCGACATCAAGAATGCTCCAATGTGGACTTTGGGGTTCAGACTCACTGGCAAATAAAGAAATTATCTGCCTACGGCAGCATCACCTTAAACACCACGCGTTGGAATTTATCTGTGCTTCTTTCCTAGGCTGCAATAACTCCTTCTCTTGAGTCTGATGGGATTTGGAATTAAAAGCATATGATAATGAAGGCCACACGAATATCCTCGCAGAGATGTGCTTTACGTGTGTGGATGGTGGAGGGGGGAGCGGAGCCTCCTGCATCATTGATGCTTCTGCTCAGCTGCTGGCAGAGCCTCCCAGGGAAAGCACCAGCGCAGGAGGAAACCAGGAGCTTTGAAGCACACAGAGACATCGAATCACAGACTGGTTCAGGTTGGAAGGGACCCTAAAGACCATCCTGTTCCAACCCCCCATGCCCTGGGCAGGGACACCTCCCACCACACCAGGTTGCCCCGTTCAACCTGCTCTTGAACCCTTCCAGGGATGGGGCAGCCACAATTTCATCTGCTCTAAGAGGGGGGGGGTGTTGAGTTGGTTGCCTTCACCACAGCTCTGGAAGAGGAAACCAAGAGGTCTTCAGCACCTGGAGACCGTTCTCCTGCTCCTCCTAGAAATAACCTCATTGTCAAAGGATGAGATGAGAGCTATGTTGGAAAGGGTGGCTGGGCAAGCTGGGAAACCAAAAGTCATAGTGGGAGAGCTCGTTATCACCTTCCTTGGATGGTCCTCTGCTCTCCAGTAGCAGCAGGAGTCCCTGCCTTGGAAAGGGAGGGACCAGAGGGGTTCAAACCCTCCAAGTCCTGCCAGAGGTGCCTGAAATATCTATACCCATCAAACACGGGGGGCATTCAACAGCACAGAGTGTGTCCAGCCAGCCAGGAACAGCCGACGGAGCGACTCATTCCTGTTCATCCTTCAATATTTCTCCTTCTTTATTCAAAGCGGTGCTCTGTTCTGTTTGGTTTGGGGAATTTATTTTCATTTATCTTTATCTCCCAGGAAATTCATCTTTTTTTCTTTTTTTTTTCCTGTGCTCTCCTCCGGAGCCGATAGGACACAAGGCCCCTTTTCTCCCAGAGACTTTGGTCCTTGAGAGCAGTTTCGAGTTCACACGAGCCAAGGGCAGAGCCTGACCCAGCCTGAGCAGGGCCCTGGGCACGGGCTCTGGGAACCAGGTGTCGTTTCTGCCATTAACCTGCTGGGTGATGGTGGGAACATCAACTTCTCTGAGGTTTTTGGGCAGTTTTCCTCCTTCCCCAGCCGTTTGGACACCGTGTTTGCTGCCAGGGTGCGTGTGAAGGGGGTCCCCGGGTGCTACAAGGCTCAGCACCCCTTCTTGTCCACAGCTGTGGCCCCTCTCCCCATCTCAGGATGCTCAGAGACCGCCGGGACACCACGCTGCCTCCTGCCAAGGGAATAAACATCTCCCCTTCTCCTCTCTTATTTATTTTCCACAAATGCCTCGGCTTTGCTTGAGCAGCAGGAAGCCATTAATTACCCAGTGACAGTGTTCCACGAGCATCCCTTAATTGAATACCATTATCCCTTAATTAATTAAATACCAATTAATTACCAGGAACATTGCATGACACGTAACAAATGCCATCAGCTACTTGAGACAGAATAATTTAAAACCCGGGGAGCGTGGCCCAAATAATAACGATCGGGAATTGTCCAGCAAAGGAAACGATAACGATCCCAGGTTCGTTTCCCTCCAGGCAGGTTGGGATGTGCCTGTGGGGGGGGGGGCCCTTCAGACTCCCATCCCTCCAGGAAAGACTGGGGGGGCTTTTGCTTTTCAGGCAGGCAGAAGCACGGGCTCAGGCTGGTTTCCTCTGGCACCACCCGTGGACTCAAAGCTGGACCAAAATGTGCCAGGAGCTCAGCTCTCCTGCCAGTGATGCTGAGCCAAAGGAACTGGAATATTCCCTGCACACACAATGGTGAAATAAGCCTTTGCCTCACTCGGTTGTGTAGAATTTGCACTGAGTGGAATTTTCACATGCAGGAAAATGCAAGATTTTGACTTTTCTTGCCAATCTGGAGCGAACAGCGACGTTATTTTTGAACCCGTGGAGGAGAGACGATGGATTTGCAGCAGTGACCTTGTGGGGGGGGGTTTCTGCCTGCAGCAGCACTGGGGACAGCCCTACCCCACAGCCCTCCCTGGGCCTGGGGACACGGCACACGGGGTGTGGGGCACGGGCTATTGCCATTTCCAGGGTGAAGCCACCAAGGTTATGCTTCTTGCCCCAAGCCACACAGGGCAGGAGCAGATCTGAGCCTTGAGCTCCGCCACCCAGGGCAAGACACCCCCAACCACCATGGGCTGGGTCCTCTGCTCCCTTCATCAGCCCTGCTTTTATGGCTGCAGACATGCCCTGGTGCAAGGAATCCCACTTCTTTGCTTCTTTCTTGGCCACGCAGGGACGAAACCTCCCTGCTGCTGGAAGGCAAGCAGCCCCCAGGGCTTTACCCCTTGGGGACACTGTAGGTTTGTAGCCCCCTCCTCTGGCAGCAGCGATGGGACAAAGCCTGGAAGAGGGGACACAAGAGGTCCCCAGGGTCTCAATGCTCTTGGCCACCTTGGAAAGGCAGAAAAGCCAGCTTCCCACTTCCCCATGGGTGGGATGTTCCCTCTGCCCAGCCAGGAAGGAGTTAAAGCTCCGAATCCTCTGCCAGCCAAGCGGAGATAATAGCCTTTCTCCGCAAGGGAGGATCGTAAAAAGATTATATTTTTATTTTAAACTAGCAGTAAAGCCAGGAGCAGACCCAGAGAGTGGAAAGGAAGGCACACGTGTGGGTGCAAGAGGCAGAAGACAGAACCGCCAGCCTTCCAGAAGTAGCCTCCCTGTATAAATGTCTCTGTTTCTAAAGGTTCCCACACCAGGCATCCTTTAAGGGGGGAGCGGATGAAACAATTAGGACTTGGGAAATTTGAAACTTCTTATTTCCATTTAAAAACATGGAGTGTCTGATCAAAACAGTTGACTGTGCAGGCAGCAAGGAGAAAAGAAACCTGCTCTGGTTTAACGCATACCGTGATTTAATTGATATAATGGCCCTGATGTTCTACTAAAGGAATGCTGCAGCCTGAGTTGTTAGATAAACTCATTTTTAACTCTTCTGCAATTCATATGATCTATGCCTATTTTCCAAGCACTGCGAGATTAAAATCAGGATCAATGAATTTTCCAGAAACTAAAATCTGTCAGAGAAGGGTGTTGTATTGGAAGGAAAAGCCCAGATTTGACCCACCTGTGGGTGACTTGGGCTGCAGAGGAGCTGCTCAAGCTGGAGCAGGGGGTTTTTAAGAGGCGGACTGCAAGGCAGAAGAGCTCGGTGAGGATTCTGGGCTTGGCCAAAGTGGGCCAAGGAGGTGGAAGAGGAGCAGAAGTGTCTTTCCCTCACCGGGCGGGAAGTTCCCTGTGGTTTTGCTGCCAGCCATGGGCACCTTGCAGGGAGAGGGGGAAGCCCCAGCAGGAACTTCAAGAAACAAGTTGACAAGGTGCTCAGGGATATGGATTAGTGCTGGGGTGGTGGTGTTTGGGGTGTGGTGTGTGGCTTGTGTGGGTTTTTTTGTCCATCTGTGGTTTGTTTGGGTTTTTTTATTTTTATTGTTTGGTGGGTTTGTTTTGTTTTTTTTTTAATTGGTTTTTTTTTTGTTTGGTTGGTTCTTGTTTTGTTCTTTTTTCCATTGGGTGGACTAGATGACCTTAAAAGGTCCCTTCCACCCTAGGTGATTCTGTGATTCTGTGAACAGGGGCTGCAGGCAGCCTGCCTTCAGGAGTGAGGGATGGGTCTCATAAGTACAGAGGAAAGAGAGAGATTGTCTTCGGCTTGGAGGAGACTAAATCACTTAGTTCCTGTTATATTAACACCCAGAAAACCCGATGGGACTCTGCCTACATGAGGAAAACTTATTAGAGCCTATAACCCACCCCCATTAGTTACAGGCAGCGCCAGGCTAAACACTGCAGGGAAATTAAGCTGTTTGTTTAATGCTTTTTCCATGTTCCCTTATTAGAGATAAACAGCTTTGATCTCCTGGGACTCGCCTCACCAGGCCAAGGCCGATGCTTTTATCTGTTTCTACAGAGGGTTTTACCCTCATCTCTTATTCTTGCAGTTCCCCCCCTCTCGCCGTTTTCCCATCATTTCCCCACCAGAGAGTGATGTGCTGGTGCAATGTGGAGGCACTGCTGGTCCTCAGCCTTGGAGCCTCATCCCAAATATTTCCCCGAGGATGTGGCTTGTGGCAGGTCCTTGGGAGTCCCCTTCCTCCCTCTGTGGGGAAAAGACCTGCAGAGCAGAGCAGGCTTGGCCACAGACCCCGCAGGGGGTGGACACATTGCTGAGTACCCACGAAGGTCCCAGCTCTAGGTAAGTCTCATTGTTTTACTAGCTAATACTACATAATTTTGCAGCAATTATATATTACCCACAGGAAGAAAGGAAAAAAAAAAAAGCACAAATTACGCTGAGGAGGGTGCAGTGGGACCCACTTGCCATTTAAAATGCAGAAACTGTAGCTGCTGCGTAATTAAATAAAACTTGCTCAGTAGATGAGAAAGCATTTCTTCAGCAGCAACTCAGCCCTCGGAAAAACTTGCCAAGAAGTTTTCAGCAGAAGGGTTTTCCACCGGAGAGGCAGGGAGGCACGGAAAATTAAAACATCTTGCAGAAATCCACTGAGAGAGATGAAAAATCAAAGCAAGTCTCTGGATGGCTGGTGCCAAATACAGCTTCCAGCATGTAAAATGAAATAATCCTGGTTTGACCTTATTGTTTCGTTTCATTTACTTGAAGTTTTAGCTTGCAGTGAATCATGAAGTTTAATATGTATCGGCGAGGAATTAGCATATATATAGCTTAATGCAACATTAATGGGTGGGTACAGCAATATATATCACAGCTGGTTTGCAGGTTTTATGAAGCTTCACCCTCTGTGGAGTGAAGCATTTCTACCTTATTGAAACAAAGTTCTTTGAGTTGTCAAAAGGAAGCAATTTGGGGTTTTTGAGCTGATCAGCACACCCACTACCCTCTTTCAGTCTGATGAGTCTTGCTGTTGGTGTCTTCGTTGCTATTTGGTGTCTCGCATTGGAGGTGCCTTAGAAACGCCCGTGTGCGGGTGGTGCTGGTCCTTGTGTTCACCGAGGGGACCTCAAACACACCCCAGACACTCCTGATTTCCCCCTGCAGGTCACTTTGGTGCCAAGAAGCAGGGCACCACAAGGAGCTTCGTGGAGAAGCAGGTTTGGTGCCGGGTGAGCTCCTGTCCCAGCCCAGTTGATGAGCTTCTCCAACGGCTGGAAAACTCTCCCATCCCTCTGCTAGCATGTCCTCTGCCTTTCCCCAAAGGACTTGGTGTCTCCTTTGTTCCTCAGGTGGATTATCTGAGCTTCCCAGGTACCTTAATGCCAGCAGCACTGTGAGATGTGCAGAACAAAGCAGGAGGAATGTGAAGTCAAGCAGAAGCAGGAGGAGAAATCTCTCTTGGGCAGGCAGAGCAGAGAATCACAGAATGGTTTGAGTTGGAAGGGACCCTTAAAGCCATCTACTCTCACACCTCCGCAATGAGCAGGGACACTTTCAACTCAATGAGGTTCCTCAAAACCCCCTCCGACCTGCCCTTGACCCCCTCCAGGGATGGGGCAGCCACAGCTTCTCTGGACAAGCCAGGCCAGGCTCTCACCACCTTCACAGCAAAGATTTCTTCCTGAGATCTAGTTGAAATCTCCCATCTCTCAGTTTAAAACCCTTCCCCCTCCTCCTAGGGCTCCCCTCCCTCATCAAGAGTCCCTCCCCAGCTTTCCTGGAGCCCCTTTAGGGACTGGAAGGAGACTGAAGGTCTCCCCAGAGCCTTCTCTTCTCCAGGATGAACCCCCCCCAACTCTCAGCCTGATGCTCTCATGGGGAGGGACCAGCTGTAAAGAGCAGGATGAGAGGAAGAGGAGCCAAGCTGAGGACCAGTAGAAAAACAAGTGGCCTGGGAGCTCCCAGCCCCCTCCCCTGCTTCAATCTCTGAAAGGTGTTGCAGCAGAATCAAAGGTAAAATTGCAGGCAATAAAGCTGGAATCTGCGCCTGGACCTTCGCAGGGAAGTGGGGGGGGGATGCAGCAGCACAAAAAAAAAAAACCCTGAACAAAGTCAAGGCTGGCAGCAGCGCGGGGACCCTCCAAGCATCCCAGAGAAAGCCTGATAGCTAAAAATTTACTGCCTATTATTTCTCACAGGCTGGTGATGGCTCCTATAAAAGCCCAGGCACAGCCTTGCTGGCAGGTGCTACGGGCGCCGAGTTTAAAGCAATAAAAAGCAGATGTGTGGAGGTGGGGGCACCGGGGGGAAGGGCTCTGGGCAATAATCGGTGCTTTTTCCCCAGTGACAAGAGCTCTTCCACAGCAGGTAAGAGTATTTTTGGTGGTTTCCTGGCCAAGCTGCAAGGTTACAAGGGGGGAATTGCTTTAAGCTGAGAAAACCACAGACAGGTTGGGAAGTCAAGAATAATTTTGTTTGGGGCCAACATAAAAGAGATTTAAAATGAATTGCCTTTTTAGGGGTGGGTGTCTGCTTGAGTCCTTCTCTGGCCAGCAGGCTCCTTCTACATGCCTCCAGCCACGGGAGGGATAGATGACCCTACAATGAGTGTTGCAATGAGGGTCCCACACACCAGGGAGGGGGGCTGCCCTTCAGGGACACCCTCCTCACCCACACCGTAATGGTACCGTTCACAGTTTCATAAATAATCATCCGCTATAGGATTTATGGGAGCAACGACCAATTTTTATTTGGGGTTTGTCTGTAATATCCCAGTAAAAAATGCCTTCCCTCCTCTGCAGAACAGAAGAACCTGTGAAGGTAGCTCCACACCAATTAAAAAACACACATCTCCTCCTGTCACTGTTCTCCTCCAACCTCTTCCTGGGGCTTTATGGTCCCCTCTTATGGTCTCTCTCCACCCCAACTGTCCCATGGGCTCAATCCCAGGTTCCCATCTTTCACTCTGAAAGTGTCACATCTTTCACCTCCCATCTTTTCACATCAAGAACGATGTTCACACAGCTTTCTTGATGAGTGGAGAGCAGCAAAGCCTTTGGGTTTGTCCATCAAAGTGTCTCCGTGCAGCCCTAGCAGTGGTCCTTAGAGCTTGGAAGGGGCCCGGGGGGAGAAAGATGTTAAAAATTTACTGGGCAGGCATTTTTTTTCACTGAGGAGCCAGGAGAAAGGCAGGATCTTGTAAATCTCAGCCGACCAGCCTGCCTGTAAAATCAGATTAAAGAGGCAGACCCGGGCAAAGGAGAGAGGGAGGAGGTAGGTGGTAGATGAAGAGGGGCTGGCAGGGGTCCTACGGCACCTCGGACCCTCCTGCCTCACTGGTTTCACAAATCCACCAAATACTGTGAAAGCAAACAATCCCTCTTGAAGGCAGGTTATAAAAAAAAATAAAATAATAAAAAAAATCCCATCAATCCAAAGATCATCATCCCTTTAACATTCTAACAACTGGCCCAGGGAAGCAAAATGTGTAAGAGACATTAAATGTCTCCCCTGTTAACAAAAAGTATTTACAGGAAGGCTTTTATTGCCAGTTGACATTTCGGTTTGGAGCACAATGGGGTGGTTGTCACTGAACAGCACTTTACACACACACATACACCCTTCTTTTTTTTTTGGCATAGAGAATGTTAACTTGATTTTCTCAAGTAAAATCAAGGGATGGTTCAAGGACTGCAAGGAGACCCCATCTCGGGAAGTGGGGAGCTGGTCTAGTTTCTTCTCTTCTGTGAGAGGAGTGGGACTGTGGGAGGTTCTGCAGCAGGACGTGTTTAGGTGAGGTGAGGAACAGGGCACGAGGTTTCACTGAGCACCCAACACCTCTATCTTCACACTCCCCACCTTCAGCTTGATGCTGGGTACTCTTCTAGACACACACACACCCCCCAAAAAGAAAAAAAAAAAAGAAAACCCAAAGGATGTTTAACACCTTATGGTCAGCAAGGTGTCCAGACTTTGGATGGGTCGGACTTGGGCAGGATGAACATCCTACAGCCCAGGCCACAGTGAGGTGTCCTTCCTGGCTTTGAGCCTGGTCAACAGGCAGAGGAACACCCGGTGCAGGAACAAAAAGGCAGTGAATTGAGGGCTCTGAGTGCTTCCATGAGCTCTGGAGTCTGCTCAAGAGCCCACCACAGTGATGTGACTGTCACTGGCAGCACGGGGAGGTGGTCACGTTTCTTCTAGGGAAGGATTGTACCCTAAACCCAGCTCAAGGCCAATGAACCAGCACTCTCAGTTCCTCCGCTTCCAGAAGCCAGCAGCAGCCCTGTCCCCTGGGTTGGAGTGACAAGATCCACCTCCAAAACTTATTATGGACTGAGGCTGCACTGAAATGGGTGTCCTGGACAAGACAGCCTGATTCTCACAGGAAAGAGGGGTATGATGAGGAACAGCAGCATCTCCTGTGCCAAGTCCACGTTTGGTCTCAGATACCCCTAGGGTCACGGAGCAGATTTCCCAGGCAGGGGATTACTGCAGTCAGATGGATCTGGGGTTTTATCTTCCCTGCACGTTTTCTGCCTTGGCACTCCTCGTTATATATTTCCAAACACTGTTCTTTGAAAGCTCTACCAAGCACAAGAGACGCAGAAAGAAAAGAGGCTGAGATGCACAGACTGACCATCAATCTCATGAGTGAGGAGAGCATCTGCTCATCCCAGGACTCTGGGCATCCTGACACGAGCTGGTGGTGGCCCTTGATTTACTGAAGCAGCCATGGCCAGCTGAAGCACTGGAGATGCCAACAGACCCATGAAATCAGCTCTGCTGGCCACCAGCACCTCGGATTCAAGAGATGCTTTATGGACTCAGCTCCCAGCAGCCAGCCAGGGTGCAGCTGTCCAGAAGAGGGATGGCTAAAAGAAATTAAGCAGATGGTAGCAAAAGCTCTGCAGAATCCAAGCCTGCATCAGCAGAGATGGACTTGGTGATCTGGAATGGCTCTTCCACATCTGCGTGCTGGCCCTCATGCCAGGTCTCAAGCCAGGACAGGATGTGCTGGGAGGGAAGCAGGTCACGAACCCCATGTACATCCACTTCCTGTTTGCTGAAAACAAATATATTTTTCTTACAAGTAAATATTGGCCGTGGCTTCACCTCAATCAATATTTACTCCGTGGGTCAGTAGATGATGATAATCACTTCAACCGAAGGCAGTGTCGTTCCGCTTCTGTTTCTATTTAAACTTCCCTCTTTTTTCTTGGGGGAAAAGTTCCTAGACCCAGTGAGTTGTATGGTGGTGAGTTAACAGATCTTCCTGAAATGCCTTAAAAGGACACTCTCAAATACTAATATCCATATTTTATGACAATACAGGATATACACATATATTCTCTTGATTTTTTTTTTTTTTTTTTAAGAGATGAGAATTTATTTTGAAATTCCTTGCCCAGAACATTTTGTTTCAAGCCCACAGCTTGCTGGAGAGTGAGGCACGATGCTAGTTTCCAGAGATGAATGACTTTCAAAAAGCTCTAAAGAGAGAGTAATTTAGACTTATACAAAGTGTTTGCTTTTAGTCATTTAAAGTGTTGCTAGACTTTATTGTAACTACCTATTTGTTAAGAATGGTAGGATTTATTCTTGTTTTCAACCACTTGGGCGCAAGCCTGGGGGAACTCCTTTGCAAAAAAAAAATAAAAAAATAAAAATCCCTTAACCTCTTTGAAAAAGGCTGAAACAGAGAATCTCTGTCCTGAACAAAGGCTGTGCTAAAAGAAACCCCGATTTCTCTGCCAGGGAGGCAGCCGGGAGCCAAGAGCCCAGGGTCTGCTTTCAGCTTTTCTGGCGGGAAGATGTGATGGGAAAAGGGACAGAGCAGATGGTGGAAGCAGGAAAAAAAGGGGAGCCCCACGGAGAAACCTTTGGGCAGATGGGAAAAAAGACACAGAGGGGGGTTTGTAGGAGAAGAGAGGTGGGCTTTTTTCTGCAGAAGTGACCCAGACAGAGAAAAAGGTGATCAGGGTGGGGACAAACCTGTTTTTCAGGAGGACTGATGTGGATGGTCTTGGTGGATGCAGTCACAGACTCCCACTGGTGGTAAACAGACATGGGGGGAGCAGAGCTGGGCAGGAGGGTTTCCCGGAGAGGGTCGGGGGGGGTCACTGATCGGGGGGTCTGGAGGCATGGGACAGCCGTGGGGCAGTCTGGACCATACTATCATCCATGCAGGGCAGCAGAGCCCAGTGGACAGCAAGAATTTGGGCTGAAACAGCCGAGTCTCCCACCACCAGGGGGTCTTGGGCAAAGCCATGGAGTGGGAAGGACACAATGCACTGCCAGGCAAGGGGGACCTTCATCCCAGCTGGAAACTTCATCAGGAGAGAGACAATTCCTCCCATTGAGCTGTCTTTGTTGACTCAGTCTGTAGGTGCTCTTCCACGGAGGGCTGGGAAACATCAGTGCCATCAACCTTCATAAACCACACATGGGAAATCATTCCTTGCTGGTCAACTCAGGAGAGCATCAAGCAAGTGGTGTCAGGAGCCCACACCCAGCATGGTGCCTTCTCCATGCCTCCTAGTGGTAGGGACATCTCCCACCACACCAAGTTGCTCCAAGCCCCCTCCAACCTGACCTTGAACCCCTCCAGGGATGGGGCAGCCACAGCTTCTCTGAGCAACCTGGGCCAGGCTCTCACCACTCTCATAGCCAAGAATTTCTTCCCCACATCTCATCTCCATCTCCCCTCTTTCAGTTTAAAACTGTCCCCCTCATCCTATGGGTCCCCTCCCTGATCCAGAGTCCCTCCCCACCTTTCATGGAGCCCCTTGAGGGACTGGAAGGGGCTCTAAGGTCTCCCCAGAGCCTTTTCTTCTCCAGGCTGAACCCCCCCCAACTCTCTCAGCTCCCCCTCCCAGCAGAGGGGCTCCAGCCCTCCCAGCATCTCCGTAGCCTCCTCTGGCCCTGCTTCACCAGCTCCATGTCCTTCTGCTGTTGGTGGCCCCAGAGCCGGAGGCAGCACTGGGTGGGGGGGTGTCTCCCCAGAGCGGAGCAGAAGGACAGAATCCCCCCCTGGCCCTCCTGGGGATGCAGCCCCGGGGGTGGGGGGTTTCTGGGCTACCAGAGCACACTGTGTCCTGGGCTTGCCAGGAGGCTGGGGCAGATCCCCGCTGTAGGTAAGACACCGGTTTTGTTTAAGGGCTGCTTAGAGCCCAGGGGTGGGCAGAGGTGATGGAGACACCCTGAGAGGAGGTTTGGCTTGGCTCAGCCTCAGAAGCTCCCTCGCTTTTCAAGGCTACGGCAGCTGATCTGGAGCAGGGACTGAAAGCCTTTGGCCGTTAGATGCAAGTTGTTAGTTTTTTGGTAATATTACGTTAGGGACCTGAGTATTTTTGATACTTCCAGCCAATTTTATCGGGGCTTCGTCAGAAACAGCCCAGCGTGAAAATCTTGCCCAAAAGCTCATCCATCAGCCAATCAGCACGGATATCAACAAGCCAGGTGGCTGAAAGCCCTTGGAGCAGTAATTAGGAAGAGCAGGCAGAGGAGGGAAGGAGGCAGTGCCCCGGGCTTGTTGGCTCCTTGCCCCCGTGGCCACACTTTGCTTTTTTTGCTTCACGCAATGGTCGAGGAAGACGAGGCTTGGCGTGTGCAGGGCTGTGGCAAAGCCCCCAGAGAACACGTAGGGAGGAAACCAGGGGGAATTGGCCACATTTTGTATGGTTTCTATGGCCCAGAGATGGGAGGGTTATGTCTGGGGTGAGATGAGGTGGACAGGAGAAGGCGGTGGCTGCAAGGACAGAGGGACAGGGTGTGGGTGGCCTTGGAAGGAAGGACTGGTGTGGCTGGTGACCTCTGGAGAAGGTGGGGCTGCAAGCAGGTCCCACTTCAAACTAGCCTTGGATGTTGGAGTGGGAGCAACTTTGGGATTCTTTGAATTAAAGATTGTATGTTTTCCATGGCATGTGGGTTGTGAAAAGCCTGAGGTCTGAGAATCTGTGGGTTTTGGTTCCACTGCCCCTCACCCCTGTCCTGGGGGGTCTGTTTGGGCAAGGTCAGATTGCTCTCTGGTGGGCTCTGCCCACATGCTCCAGCAGTTTTGCAATGTGCAATTCCTTTTTCTCCTTATTTCAGCTCTGGAAAGAGCATGGCTGGTCCTGAGAACCCAGCACAGCCTTTCTGCTCATGGCTTCCTCTGGTCTGGGCAGTCCTGGAGAGCGTGCAGCCGGTTTCTCCTCTCCTCCGCCTGACCTGCCAAGCTTGTCAACACCAACCCCACCACACCACGCTTGCCTTTCCCATCTTGGGACGTGGGACGTGGTTGTCAAGAGATCCCCTTGAACGAGTTGCAAAGGGCTCAGGGATAATTCAGCTCCCAAAAAACTGAGTGGATGACCATAGGAAAGCATCCTGAGGAGAGAGAGATGAGGAAGATCTCCCCATCGTTTGCTGCCTGGACCAACAGTGAACTGAAATCATCTGATAAAGCTCAGTGATTTGTCAAAGCTCTATTGTGGCTTGTTGCTTGCATGCCTGCATGGCTTTGGAGTTGTTCTAGCTGAGCGCGTGTCTTGGGAGGAATCAACTTATTCTAAAAATGCTCCCCATCACCCCCAGATCCAGCAGCTTTGAGGGAAAACCCAAAAGGTGGGGACAAAGCTGCACCCCTTGCTTCTACCCACCTCCCTAAACCCATGGAAACTGGGTGGGGAAGGGAGTTCCTTACCCCCCCCCCAGAATTCCAGGAGCAGGTTGATTGTGCAGCCTCTTTGCCACCCTGATGTTTGTGAGCAGGTGGTGCATGGAGACCCTGGACGAGAAGCTCCTGCCACCAGAGTAACCCACACGAAAACCTGCCTCTGGAAAAAGTGCTTTCTTCCTGCCTTTCAATAGGCGACTGCAGGGTGTTCCTGGTGGAACGCAAATATTTTCAACAGGCTAAATAATTATCTTTAATTAGTTTTCATTACGGTGATGCCAATCCACCCCCATATTTGGAAACCCAGCTTCTGAAATGGCTTGAAAACAATGAAGGAGGCAGAATATCCTATTCGCACCGCACTCGTTTCCATCCACCACGGAAAAGAACAGGACCACCGGCCTCCCTGGGCTACACTGCGACTTTCCAGACTTGGCAAGAGAGGCTGGAGCGAGTTTAAAATAGCCTGTCTCTGTGATATGTTTTCATTTTCCCTCTCAAAGCAAAAAAAAAAAAAAATAAAAAAAAAAATGCTGGGATTGCTTCCAGTCCCTCATTTCCCAGAGGCAGCAGCATCAAAGCCCCAGTCCTGTGTGGATGTCTTTTCCTGGGCCAGGTTCCAGCGGTGGCCCGTGGCTGTTGGGGCTACTGCCGGTGGCAGATGCGAGCCCGGAGCAGCAGCAGCCTCTCCTCCCCTGCTAACGGCATGCAGGCATTTCTTATCGCATCCCTGGGCATCTTCCCGGCCCTGACCTGCTGGGCGAGCGGAGGAAGGATGGGGAGGTGACCTGCCCGCAGCCTGCCGCCTGTGCCAGTGCCGCAGATAACAGCCTGGCACGAGCGGGCTCGCCACTCTGGCAGGAGAAGCTGCAGCCCGATGTGCAAGGAGCACCTGGAGACCGCAGGGCGTGATTGCCCCCTGCGCAACACTCCACCGAAAACACGGCCGCATCCCTATCGCTCCATCTCTACGTCAGGAGCGCACGCCCTGCTCCATCCCCTCCGCTTGCCCGAGGTTGGACCAGCCAGGTAGGATACAGGCAGGATCAGGTTGAGCTGGGTCCAGATCACGTTTCTGCACAGGGCCACCACTGACCAACGCTGGGAGGTGGGACCAGAAAGTGCTGGAGCCCCATGGCACATAGGCGTGGGAGGTGACCACCCCGGTCACCCTGCTTGTGGATGGGGCTGTCCCTTTGGGCTTTGATAGCCATCAAATGTCCTGCTGGGAGGCAGAGGGCATGTGCCCTTCGGTATCTGCATCACGCTGTCTGTTCCATCAAGCTGGCACAAACACAATTGTAGTGGCTTCTCTTCTTAGCCTGGAGAAGAAAAGGCTCCGGGGAGACCTTATCGCAGCCTTCCAATATCTGAAGGGACTACAGGAGAGCTGGGGAGTGACTCTGTGTCAGGGAATGTAGTGACAGGACAAGGGGGAATGGTTTTAAACTGAAAGAGGGGAGATTTAGATTAGACACCAGAAAAAAATTCTTGGCTGTGAGGGTGGTGAGAGCTTGGCCCAGGTTGCCCAGAGTAGCTGTGGCTGCCCCATCCCTGGAGGGGTTCATGGGCAGGTTGGAGGGGGCTTGGAGCAACCTGGTGTGGTGGGAGGTGTCCCTGCCCAGGGCAGGGGGTTTGGAACTGGATGATCTTTAAGGTCCCTTCCAATCCAAACCATTCTATGGTAGATCCTCTTTGCTTGCTCTATTTCTGGGTCATTGGTTTCCATCTCCATCGTTCCCCCTTGAATCTATGGCACTTGTTTCCAAATTAGGTGTGCTTACATCGTTTTCCTTAAGTTCTGCCTTTTTTTTTTTTTTTTTGGCCTCATTTCCACCATTTTCTGTTGCTCTGGAGCCTGTCACGTTCTCATTTAATTGGGGAGTTAAACCGGGAAGAGGGAGAAATGATGCTCCTTTGGACCTGCCTTTACCTGGGCGCACCCTTGGCTTGGGGTGTCTCTGCTGCTGTCACCGGCTTCAGCCCCGAGTGCCAGTCCTTACCGAGGAGCGCTCTTCTCACAGAGGCTTATGGCACACACGTCTGGGTGGGGGAAAATAAACCCCAGGACCCCGGTGCGTACCTCCTGCCGTGTTAACCGACCTGGCAGCCTTTGGCCGGCTCCTCGTCTGGTCCCACTCCAAACCCCGTCAGCGATAAGGGGAAATTCCCCAGCCAGACAAACAGAGGAAACCATACTAGCAATGCCAGTCAGTCTTTCCAAAATATGTTTTTAATGAAGGGCACACACCCTCTGCTTCAGCCCGACGAGTGTCCTGTTTACCTTTCTTCTTGGACTCCACAGGCTGCAGGAGAAAGTTGGAGACATCCTGGCATCACCTGGCCCGAGGAAAAGGGGAATTACTCTGGGAAGGTTTGAATTAAGACCCCCGTCTTGGCACTTTGCTGTGCTGAGAAGATGCCAGCAGCACAGGTGAGGCTTCCTGGGATGGGGGTTGCGAAAGAGGGTGAGGAACATCTGAGACTTGGCACTGCGTGGTGGGGGAGGGTCTACTGGAATGAGCCACAGCCCTGCTTTCCCTCTTCTCACCCCCTGTGTGTCGGGTTTACTCCGTGTCATAAGAAGGTGCTACTTCTGTGAACAGCAGTGTTGTCTGGTAAGTGGAAAGGGACTTGGTGCTGCTGAGGGAAATGTTGGCATGGGGAACCCACCAGAGATAGATACCCTGTGCTCCTGGCCAGTGGGGCAGGGGTGGGAGAGGGCCTGGATTAGCCAGGGTATGTTGTTGTGCAGTGAATCAGAAATTGGTTGTAAAAGGACCTTAATGGGTATGAATACTGAATGCTCTGAATCAAACTGCACGCGAGACACCAGGAGTCTGTGCCATCCTCGTGGGACACCCAGCATGGTCAAGCTGGCAACCAATGCACAGCATCCTGTCTGTGCCTTAGTCTGCCTGCAGAAACCCCGGGAAGCTGTAGCTGCACCAAACTCTCCCAATTAAGCATCTTCAGGCTGTCCTAAAGAAGGTTGGAACAGCCCACGCTCCAGTGCAACCCCAGCCCAGCACCACGTGCCCATCAAGGCCATCTGTGTCCTGCAGGAGAGCCCTGCCATGGCCAGGAGCACCTGGAGGGGAAGGACCCACACGGATGCAGGTGAGAGAAACACAGCCCCAAGCTCGCACGGCTGGTGCTCAGGAGATGCTCTCCTCACCACAGGCACAAAGAGGGGCTCAACCTGCTGCCCTCCACAAGGGACTTGGGGGCTGAAGATGAAGCTCCCATGGCTGGTCCCTCCAGGAGCAACGTTGGCTGTCGCTCAGCGCTCAAGTGGCTTAGCCTCTTATCTCTGGCGATGGAGGGCTGCGCTGCAGAACGAGGAGTCCTGGGCCAGCTTCCAGCCGGGGATGCAAACGGCAGGCTGTTTACAGAATGATTTCTCCCATTTTGGTGCTGCCGGGCTCTCTTGTGAAATGTCCTGGCTGAACCCAGCCTGCGCTGACACGGTGAGGGCTGGCGGAGGCAAGGAAAGGCTGTGGGCTTGTTGCCTGGGGAGCCGAGTCCTCTGCAAGAAGAGGAAGACAGCCCCAACCTCTGCCCTTCCAGCACCTCTTGTGTCCATGACCTGTGAGGAAGCTGCCTGGTGTCTTTCTTCAGGGATATAATAGTTATTTTCCCAAATATCCATCTCTCTGGACCATTACATGGTGGACCAGGGCACATGACTGCCCTGTGACAACGGGAAAACCCAGTTGCTTTTGATGGTAGTACCATCCAGATGGATGCAGGGAACCTGCTGCCTGTACCTGTTGTGGATGCTTATTCCATGGGTTGTGTTCCCACCAGGCTGTAACCTTCCCCCTCTTTTTTCCACATGTAATGACCTGTTAAAGCTTCCCTAGTTTCTACTTATCCCCAACTTTGCACCCTTGGTGTCCCACCTGGGAGCTTTCCTGGCTGGCAGGATGAGTCCATAACTACACTGGTTGATGTCGCTGTCCTTGGGTCTTCCCCCACGTCTTGGAGGGGCAGCAGCTCTGCCAAGGCAGGGTGTTGAATCCTCACCAAAGACAACATCTCCCAGCCCGGTTCAGGCTTTGGACGACTGTCCTCTCACGTCCTACAGCTCTTCACAGGGTGATATCTGCCCCTGCTCTGGGCCTCCACCAGCCTTGGAGACCATTGGTCTTCTGCGGGGTGGGATCAGGATCTCCTGCTGAATGTTGCAGGGATGGGGGCAGGCACAGAGGATGTGCATGTGTCCATCTGAAAGGCGTGGGGTTTCACAGCAGCCCGGGGGGGTGAGTCAGGGTTAGTGCTGGCTGTCTCGCTCCAGTACTGCCCTGAAAAGTCACAGAAAAATTCTTCTTAATTTGGGTGAATTAGGAACCTGCTTCCTGCCGCTTGGATAGACCGAGTGAGAGCTGCACTGCTGCTTGTGGAAGCAGAGGGGGACTGGCTTACTCCTAATTCCTTGGGTGGCATCTTCCCCTCACAGCTTCGTTTGTGCCCAGTCTGAGTCGGCGTCGTTCATCTGAGAGCAAATCTCCTGGTGGGAGACTGGAAAAGGAGGTGGACCCTCAGGTGCCTTTGACCTTCCATTGGCATCGGGAGCCATCAAAGAGGGCAGCTTGGGTCCCTGGAAGACCCCAAATGCATGGGCCCCTGGGGATGGGAGGAGGTAGCCTTACAGCCTGAGTCATGCGAGAGAGGAACTGTTACTGTGCTCCACCTATTCCAGCTATGCTGCAGCCCCTGCCTCGCTTGGTCCAGCACGGGAGACGGCTCGAGCCCAGAGATACTGCCTATAAGCAATGAGTCAGTCATTGTCCGGAGAGTCTCCACGGGACAGATATCATAACATCTTCTTTCCTTGGCTATCTTCTCAGCAACTGCATCCTACAGCTGGCCAGGCTTCTCCTCTTGTTTTGTTTGCTTCCTCCTGGCCGTGGAGTGTTGTTGCTGGAAGAGGAAGTGTCAATGGTGCCTCTCAGTCTATCCTACCTAAGATTAAACGGCTATTTTTGTCTTTGCAGTCTCATCATGTCCTGTTTTAAATTAGGAACAAAAAGTCATGTGAGGAAAGGTGCCTTGGTGAGAAGAGCCATTGCGTGATGAAGACCTCGTGCCAGAAGAGCCCCATCCAACCGTTGGTCATCCTCTCTGCATTGGTTTCCTACAGCAGTTCCCCAAAGGAGCGGGGAGGAGGCAGGAGTGGGGTGGGATGACCTGTTTCACTTCCCAGTTGAATGTTTCCAGTCAAGAGGCTCTTTCAGAAGTGTGCCGGTGCCCAGATAACACAAACCGTTCAAGCGGTTCCCAGAACTGGCTTGACATTTCTCACTGGTGCGACCTGGACCAACGGTTGTCCTTGCAAAAGAAAGAAAAGCAAAGCCAGGGGTCAAACGACAGGAACAGGCATTGAGGAAACAATCACTCGCTGAAATTAATGAACTCTCGAGGATAACGTGCTGTTCGGTCTGAGTCAGAGATTTTCCTTTCGTGGTGCTGGGGGAAGCATGAGGGTGTGGGGTTTCTGGTGTCTCTTGGGCATCATGGAACAGGAGATCTGGGCTGGGATGAGGACTTCAGTGGTTCCTCACCAAAAGAAGGAAGGCACTCAGGAAGGGATGTCCTGATAACCCCCACTGACATCATCCCAAAGGCTGTTTGTGGAGACCTCAACAGCTGGCCCCAAAAAGTGCATTGGTGTCCACGCAGATTTCCAAGGCTCTTACCAGGCATTCACCAGCTCTGCCAGATGAAGCCTATAAACACCAGCTCCACGAGGAAATCTGAAGAAAGAAGGGCATTGCAGAAGGACTGTGCAGTTCTAAATGCCCCCTTGTGTAGGCCTTGACTTCTACCATCTCACCTATACAGCAGTGATGTGTGGTCCTCCCTTTGGGAGTCCCCTCCCAAGGGAGTTTCTTCTCCAAAGAACAGCATCTCCTGTATCTCTCCTTTTGCTAAGACTGCAGGGAAACTATTTAAAATGCCACTTCCAAGGGAAGAGAGGTAGCTCCCTGAGCTATCAGCTTACTCTTGAAGTGATTGACTTTGGGTGGTCTTCAGTGGACCACCATTGGCCGCATCCCCTTTTCATTGGAGCATACCAGCTCAACCGTGCCTTTTGCTCTGGGATTCAAACCTGATGGCAGGTCCCTTACCTAATGTTCAGCCACAGCTGTCAGGTACAGAACAGGAAAACAACGTTCCTGATTCAATACAAAGAATTGTTAAGGTGAGAAAATTCAGCCCCATCAAGAACACGGTATCTGTCTTGGTCAAAGGAGTTCTTTTAAGTAGGAGTGGTCCTTTATGACTGTCAAAACAATTTACTGATTTCCCCATAAAAATAAATAAATACGTGTCTCTGGTTTTCGGGTGAAGTTAAGCAGCCATGGCAGAGACGTACCTGACTGAGAAGTCAATCAGTCATCCGATGGGATGGCTCTGAAGCAAGCACCAGTGAGGTGTGAAGGCATGCTGCGAGGATCATCAGAGCTGGCAGCTCTTCACCAGATATGTTTATTTCTTGGTGCTCTGCTTCCTTGTTTGTATGTCAGTCAATGATCATTACTGTTCTCAGAGAAGCTATAAATAGTCAGGTTTCTCCTCTGACGTTCGATCTAAGCTTGCCTGGTAGTGCTGAAACCCGGGAGGTAGAGGACAGTGTTGGCTGGACTTGGTCCAAGGATGTGGTGGGTGACTCACTCCCTCCTCCAGCCCCGCCGCAGCAGACACAGTGGTCCATGAGGCACAAGATGGTCTGGGAACAAAAGCGTTTTCTCCATCTCCATCCTCCTGTTCTTGGAGGGATGTAAGAGTGTGGCTCCACTTACTGCAGCCGGTGTGGTTTTTCAGGGGAAACTTGGGCAGGTTCTTTAAGAGGGCGCTGAGAACTTCAAATACTGGCTAAAACCTTGGTCACACAGTAAAAAAAAAGAAAAGAAAATCAGGAAAACAAACTCTGCTGTGACTTAAATCTCTAGTTCTTCACTGCTCCTGCAAAGCCCAGCTCTGGTCGTCCTCTCTCTGTGGGGTCACACCACGCTCAGAGGACTGTATCTTGCCATTGATGTTCATTTAGAGCATCCAGGTCAAGAGAAGTGGTTACTAAAGGGAAGATGGTGCTGGCTCTGTGAGCAGGCTGGTTTTAAACCCGTAGCAACAGACCCCAAGCCTCTCCCCACCTTGGGAACCCCTTGGCTTGTCCTCACAAAAGAAAGGAGAACAGGAAAGGAAGGACCCTGTTTCCAACCTGTTTGACTGTGAAAGCTTTTTTTCCCTCTTGTATTGAAAAAGAAAAAGAAAAAAAAAAAGGCACATTTTGTTGCAAATGCAAAACTTTTCATGTTCATTTAGAATGTGAAAAAAAAAAAAAGTAGTTGTTTCAGAATCATCAGCTCATTTTTGAAAGGAAACAACGGCAGATTACTGTGCTCTGAAATGATTGTGAACGTGAATGGTAGGAACGTGAGCTCATCCCACAGTACTAAAAAAGCCATGTTCTAAAGGAAATGTTTTGAAATTGTGATAGGGAAATGCTGCAGTCAACGTGAAACTTTCCTCTGCTGATGAAGCTTTTCAAGAATAGGGCTTTTTGTCCGGATTTGGGATGGGAGTGGTTTGAGGTTTCTCAGGCTCTCCAGGTACGAAAAATCTGAGACTACAACAAAGCAGGACTCAGGTTTCTAAATTATTTTCTTTCACTTCCCCCTCGACACTTCTTTATGGAAAACTGACAGGATTTATGACTTCTGCTCTTTGCAGTGCTCTTCTGGTACCTGCACAACAATTAAAATGGGGTCTCTTCACCTTTAGCAGCCTTACCCTGGTGCCCCTGGACACAGCTCTCACTAGGACTTGCTCCCACGCTGGTCTCCTCCAACAGCCTGTGGAGGAGATGCAAAGAGGCAGCGTCCTCCTGTCAGGTAGAAACCAAAAGCTTTAAAAACTGTTCCTGCACCTACTGTTTATCCATTTTATGAACTGAGAGGTCTTGTCACATTTCAGAAACTAGTTTTTTCTTGCTCATAGCCCATTTAGGTTATAGGGAGATCCTTTATTTCTTCATCTTCCCTCAAGGTCTTATGGCTCCTCTCATAATTGGCTCATGCAGGCTAGTACCGATCTCACTGGATGTCTCGCCCCTCCATTTTCCCTATTAAAAAGGATGTTTTCATGAGCTGTGCCCATGTTGACTATTTGGATTGCTCTCTGTCACCCTGGACGTGATGGCTGGATGGCTCTCCGTCCCTCTCGATCCATGCCAAGTGTGTTTTGATGTCTCCTTGGGTCCCTCCAGCTGAAGCGGGAGCGGCTAGAGGAGGATGGAAACTGTGATGGGATGATTCCCGAGTGCATCAGCAGAAGCCTAATGTCATTTCCATTGGAAAATATTTCAAGGTGTTTCAGCCTTTCAAGATGAAACAAAATCCTTCCTTGCAAAATGTCAGTTCCAGCCATTGTTCCAGTTTGACTTGCCTGTTCCAAGGAAAACAAATACATTTTGACTCAAAATGGCTAATGCTGATACCAGCTCCAAATGAGCCCTTCCTACCATACATCCAGCATTAGGAGAGGATCTTGTGGTCAAAAACCTGCTTGCTGTTTATATTCCAGCTTCTCCAAACAGAAAGTTTCCAGCACTTTTTGTCCCACAGACATCACAGCTTTCCATCCCACCCTGGGTGATGCCCAGGTCTTCTTCCTGGGCTGAAGATGGAAGGTGACCCACCAGCAGGGAGTTCCAGTGCTACGTATGGCCAAGCCTTCACCTTAATTTTGATTTTCTGGTTGCTAAATATCAATGCTGGAGTGAACTCTATGGGAAGAGGCACCTTGCAAAGGTATTTTTCATGGGGCACATAAAGAGCATGTGGCAGCAGAGAGGAAAAGCCTCTCCAGAGGAGGGGAGTGAGAAGATCTGAACTGCTTTGGGCATGCAAAAAATGGGTCTGTCAAAACCAATTTCCAGTAGAGCTCTACAAAACACGTGTCAGCAGGGGCTGGTGGCTGCCAAATCCCAGCATGTTACCACCGCCTCTGCCTTGCGTCCAGCGTGAGGAGAACAGGTTTTATTGGTTTGTTTTCAGTTTGCTGCTTATTGAAATTCAGGCTGTTTTATTTAGTGGGTTGACCCTCACACTGCGACAGCCAAACCACAGGCACACACTCTCACAGTATCAGTGAAATTTGGAAGATTTCAAACCAAACAAGGAGTTTTTATGAAACTTCCAAGTAGCTGGGAAAAAAAATATTAAAAAAATAGATGATTATGCAACTTTATTGGCACTGTCATTGCCATAATCATTAAATAAGTCTATATATAGTATAATAAAAATATTTTGCCACATATTACTGTAGAGTGAACCATTTAAATTGCAAACACAACTCTCATTCCATAATTAACGGTGCCCAGACCTTTGGGACTTGCAGTGGTATGAGTGTACAGTTTTGTGGAATGAGATGTGCTGAATTCACATTCTTTTATCCTCTTTTTATTGAATTTAACCTTTATTCCAGGGGGAAGCGGCAAAGCATCCATACTTTGAGGTTTAACTGTCCTTACCACAACTTCAGGAGGTATCATATTGGAGCCATGATTACTGCACAACATTTGGACTAGCTCCTTTCAGATAATTGGGTAATAGTCATTAAAGCTTTTGTCTACTTAATTTATTTTTTTTAATTTCCATTTAATTAGTGGCTGCCAGAGTGCTCAGAGGTCTTTTAGAGGTGGCAGAACAGCTAAATAAAATAGTTTCCAAGGCAAAAGGTCAATATATCCAACAAGCATCACGCTCTTGGAGGAGGTAGGGATTTCCAGTGGGATGTGACAGATGTGAGCGTATGGGTCTCCCCGCCCCTGAAACCATGAAGCCCAGCTCAGCCCTCCTGCCCCTTCCTGGGACTTTTATGGGGACTCTGTAGTCATGTTGATCCCTTGCCTGTCGGAGAGCAGAGACTCCTCACCAGGAGTGAATTGAACCAGCTTTGCTCTTTGGTGATGCATCCCTTGCATGGCCTGCCAAACCTTCTCAGGAGGAGGAGGAGGGTGAAATGTAGGCTCTCCATCAGCCCTCTCAGCATTTTTCCTGGGGAGGCCGGTGCTTCTGGACTGTACCCCACTGAGAAAAGTTGTTGATGTGGGTGATGCTGAGATGTCACCTCCTTCTTCCCTGTGCTGGCCCATGCCACCTGCCAGGGCGTGGGACATCCTTCTGGGTAGGAGCCTCCTTGAGCTGCTGAAGGTCTGATTTGGTCATACATTTTTGCCTCTCCTTAGGATGGCATTTCTGTAGATCTGCTGCCAAGGGTTTAACAACATACCTACGAGCAACAGCAGCAGGTTTTGGTGCTGCTGGATGCAGTCTTTTTGGTGGGAAATAACAGGTTTGCTCTGCAGTTGGTTTCAGGGCACAGGGCAAAAAGCCTGTCTGCCCTGGGTATGTAGGACCATTGAGGAAATGTGATTAAGGAATTTTACAAAAATATTTGACTCTCTACCTTTCTGGGCTGCAAAAAGCCTTCCTTAGGGGCACTGTTCCTGAAATATTTACTGACTGTAAAATGCATTGGCAGTGGGCAGAGTTAAATCAGACCGTGTCTCATCACGATCACTTGAAGCAATCTCAAGGAAACCCAATCCTGCTTTGAATGGCAGAGGCAGATCCTTGTCTGCCTCATTTAATTGCTTTTACTACAGGATACTGATGCTTTAGATTACGAATCCTTCGAGGCGAGGGCTGTCTCTTTGGTCTGGGTTCGCAGAAGGCATCCTGCAGCGAAGGCCAGGGCTCTGGCCTGGCTACAAAGGTGGGGTTATTTTGAATTCTGTACTCGGAGAGCCTAGAAGGGCTTGAGGGTGGTGGCTGGAGGGTGTGAAGGTCCTCTCTGGCACAGCCCTGCTGCTTTTCACCAGCACAGCCCCTGCTATTCACAGCACCCCCATGGCTCTGAATGATGCACATCGTCTTCCACCCCAGCTGTGGCTCTTCTTTGAGGTGGAGCAGTGTTTACGGTGCATGCAAATGTCATGCAAATGGCTAGCTGGGGAGGGCGTGGAATAAATAGTCATAATTCCAATCTCCCACCTCCTCCTTTTATCAACCTTCAGAATTTCTTCTGCAGAACGTGCCGAGCAAAAGGTTCCAAATGTGACATCTGGGGGCTGGCATCTCCCAAAGCTGTTACAGAGAAAGGAGAGGGGGAAAAGGTATTATGGAGAAAGGAGAGCTGGCTGGTTCAAGGGGGAGCCACCAAAACAATCCACACATCAGGTCATCATCTCCAGTTTAACAGAAGACCCTTTGGTATATTGTGGCAGGAATTCCATCGATGGTGAGCCTCAAGTGGCTTCACTATAAACAAGGCTTACTTAAAACAGACAAGGAAAAGAAAGTGGCTGTTAAAGGGGTGTGAGATAAAGCACCATCAGGGCTCACTCAAAAATATTTCCTCTGCTCCCCTGTTCACTCATAGCCCTGTTAAAAGCAGAGGAGCTTTCTGCTTTCCTCTGTGCTCTTCTTAAAGACTCAGCCTGCCAAAATCACAGCCTGGTTGTGGGCAGCCAAACGTGGGAGGGATAGTTCAATGCTGACGTGCCCCTCTGCCGTCATCTTCAGTATAAATTACCTGCTCTCCCATCCCACCTTGACCTCACTCCTAATCTCTGGGCATGGCTGGCTTCCCTGCCAGGCTGGTGGTGGTGGCCTTGGCTGGAGGGTAAGCAGTGTCACGTCTCCTCTGTAAGTGCCTCTCCACCGTGGGGACCATGGTGTCCCCTCCCTGACGGCTGGACCACCTTCTTGGGTGCCAGTAAACCACCTTCCCCTCACTCTCCATCCCCAGGAGCAGGTCAGGCTGTGAGCCAGCCAAGCTTGTTCTTCAGGTATGGCTGTGTACCTCCCTCTGACCAGTATTTCTGCTCCAGATCAAATATACGTTGCTGGTAAATTAAACCCAGCCTGTCACGGTCTGTAATTTCCATTGCGACCGCTGATGCACGCTGCCTGCCCCGTCCCCTTCGGTCCTTGTCCCCTGCTGTGCCACAGCCCTGGAGAATAAGTGGGGTTTCCAGGGGGTGGGTTTGGCATGCTGGTCTGCAGCCCCAGGGACTGTTAACGCGCAGGGGGTTGTTTTCAATCCGCATTCCCAGAACAATGTTTGTACTTGCAAGTCTGAAAACCTCCAGGAGCCCCAGGGGCTTCAGGTTTGCTTCCGCAGAGACTTGCGCTGTCCTGGTGTGCAGCGAGTAAACGGGGGGTCACGGAGCTCCAGGAAGTTTGTTTTTAAGCTGTGCGAGGTTCCCAAGTAAATAGGGGGATCACCTTTTGCTCCCTTCCTAATCCTGCTTGCAGCAGCACCACCCACAACGCAGGAGACCCAGCACATCTCAGGCAAAACCCTCTAGGGTTGCTCACTTTCTGAGCTGGATGTAGGCTCAGATCCTGATTTTGTTCTGTCCTCTCTCTTGCAGAGCCTCCCCAGGTCTTCCCAGCACGATGTGTCTCTCTAAGTATCCGTCCATCCTCACATCTCCTCGGTGGCTGATGTCTGTGGTAGGATCTTCATCACTGCCATATCTGAAAAGACCAGAAATTCACTTGGCTCACATCTCACTCCCTTCCTCTGCTGAGCCAGGGCGTCCTGAGGTCTGATCCCTTCTCCAGATTCTAGTTTTATGCAACAACAGTGAATTTCCCAGGCTGGGAGGTGCATACAGGCTTTCTATGGGCTTCCCTGCTCTAGTGGGAGGTGTCCATGCCCCTGGTGGGGGGGTTGGAACTCGATGATCTTTCGGATCCCTTCCAACCCAAACGATTCTGTGATTCCCTGTTATTGCTGGGTCACATGAAGCCACCAAAGAGTTTGGAAGGCAGCTGAGTCTTCTGGATTCACACCTTTGGAACTGGGAAGATATAACTTGTGCTCTAGCAGGAACCAGGCTGCTTGGGATGTGGGGAAAGAGAAGAGCTGTGGTCATGTCGAAAAGTGGCTTTTGAGAGTCCTGCTGTTCTGCAAGCAAGGTGAACATGCCCTGGTAGCATGTTCGCTCTTGGACCTGCCTCGGTTCCTGCATGACTACACCAATGAAAGTTTGGTCTGCCCATGGGAAACGGGCCTGGTGGGCAGGTTTCAACTGATGGCTTGCTTTGGTTAAGGAGAGGAGGTGAGGTAGGGGATGATCTGATGGTGTACATGGAGAGCTGTGGGCCTGATTCAGCTTTGCTGCTTCCTTCTCAGCGGCAGCAGCAGCAAGGTCTTCTTCCAGCTGGTGTCTTGGCCAGGGGAGCATGACTGCTGTAGGAGGAACTCATTTCAAAAGCTGAGAGAGAAATGTGGCCCCAGGAGCCGTGTAAAACGAACCAAACCCTGTCAATGTGTGATCTGTCTTGCCAGGCACTTAACATCGGCCGTATCGCCCTAACGAAGCATGATGAGAAGAATTTGAAAGCAAACTCCCCTCCCTTTGTCAGCGCCGCCGTAAATCACTTTCCTCCTGTGCACTCGTCTGCAGGCCAAACCATTCCTTGCCAAGACTTGTAACCTTGCAGGAAAGAAAATGCAGGGAGAATCCTCAAAAAGAGGCAAAAGTCCTATTTTCTCTTGTGCGTCTCATTTTGTTGCTCCTGTTGCACAATCTGTTGTCTAAGGTCCGTCATTGAATTTGTGTCCAAGTGCTTGAATTTCTCTTCCAGCAGGATAAAAGCTTGGAAGATGTCACAGTGCTCTCTGATGGTCCCATCTAGGTGGACAGAGCCTGCTCAGGAAAGCCCTTTGCTTCTGCTGCGCTGGCCACACGGAACCTTGTGGAGCTGCTGCAGCCTTTAGTAACTGAAACCACCACAACCGGGCTTTTAAATTCAGATTTGTCAGCTTTTATTGTATTATTTACTACAGCTAGATAAGCTGCCAAGGCTTGGGAAATGCTCCTTGCTTGGGAAAAATGTTCACTGGAAGCTTGTGCACGGGAGAGTGGACCAAGAAGCTGGATGGTGTGGGATAAGCCAGGCGTGCAGTCCCACGGGGAGGTCCCCAGAGCTGTGAGTGACCCCCAGCTGGGTGGGAAGCAGGTGTTTTCTTGCCTTACCTATTGCAAAAGCTGGAGAACGAGAAACACAAGGGCAGCTTGGATTTGCCAGTGTGATTTCTTCCCGCTCTCCAGCAAATCAGCCTCGCTGGGGCATCCCTCCATGTCCAAGGTCCTGCTGGGGGTGGCCGGACCTGGAGAGCACAGTGCTGCCTGGGGACACAGTCCTTGGGTTGAGAGCACATCAAAGGCTGTCCCAGCCTCTGTACTTTCCTTGGCCAGCTGGGAAATGTGGTCGGTTCCTGGTAAGGACCCACATCCCAGTGGGGCAGTGACGTCCAGCCCCAGGGGTGTTTACCAGAAGCCCCGATTCCCTATTGACTCACCACAGCCTTTTGCTTCCTCTTGTGGGGGCTGTAAACTCCATCACCACGGGGTTCCCAACCCTCATCCATGGGATGCGGCATCAGGGCAGGGGTGTTTCTGGCCGCTGCCCATCCTGCCCCCTCCCCGGCTTCTCAAGGGGCATTGCACCTCTTCCCTGGGGCGTTTTACTGCGTGGAGACAATTTTGCATGAAAAAGCTGAAGCGAGTGGCCGAAACAGCTGCTGTGTGTAGAGGTGGTTGTTATAACAAAGTGAGTGTCACGGGTCACCACGGAATAAACTGAAAAGTCCGGGCCATTAGCGAGCGGGTCAGGCATTGCCTGAAAAATGAGCTCAGCAGCATATCAGGTTCATGGGGAGGATGGGAGACGAGCAGAGGAGATGTTGGCTTCCATGAGCATCTCTGTCAGTGAGGCTGAAACTCTCTGTCTCTTTGCCATTGAGTGGCGAATAAAAGGGCTGGGCTAACTCTGATGGGGAAAAACGGTCTCTTCACATTGTGTCCTGACCCCACATCTAGCAAAATTGGGGATGGGAGTGGAAAAAGAGAGATAGGAATATGCGATGCTTTTTTTGCCAGCCATGAGTCAGTGATACCCAACTGTCCCTGCAAGCGGTGCTCCTGGGATGGGGGTTGGGAAACTGGGAAGCTGACAGCCAAAATTAGCTCTTTTTGTCTTAGCAATGCTAATTTTTCACACCGCTTTCAAGCCCTGCGCCTGGTCAGACTGGTGCTGAACTCCAAAGGTCCTGACCTGGGGGGGGTTCCTCTCGCAGGATGGCTTGGGGGAGGTGGGAGGAAAGGAGTGCCCAGGGAGCCTCTCCCATGGGTGCAATGCACCCTCTCGTGGCCAGTTGCCACGGCGGATGCCCGGGCAGGAGGGTGGGTGTCAGTGGGTGCCCACTGAGTGGGATTTGTCTCCCTGGCACCATGTTGGGGTGTTTGTAGAGACCCACCACCCCTCCTGTGGGGAAACCGTTCAGGGAGCTGGCATTTGTTTTTTCCAGGCACAGGGCACCCCAAGGCGGGCTCCACCATTTCCCACAGGATCCACCCACCTCTCTCCTCCACCCTGCTTTATGCTGGGAAAGCAATAATTTTCACAAAATACTTGGAGCTGGCTTCCCTTCAACCTGCCCTTTTTCCTCTTACACTTTTCCTCCCTGTGAGGAGCCAGCGAAATAAATCAGTGCTTTGCATAAACAAAGCCCTGGTGAAAAAAATGGTGAAAAAATAGTGCTCAGGAATGTCACAAATGCAGTTTTCTCCACAAGAGAAAAGCAGGAAAAGTTTATTTTCTTCATAGCCACTTAACCCAGGGAGGGATTTCTCCGTCTGGCCACCCAGTTTCCCCCCCTCCTACCACCCGGGAGCCAAATCCCAGTTGGCTGAAAGGTGCTTCCCTTTCCTCTCGCCCCTCCGGGGGGGACTTGAATTAAAACCCCATTTGCTTCCTTGCGGGAAGGCTGTGCTGCCATTGTCTTGTCCAGCCGCATCCTGCAGCCTCGGATGCGAGGGTGGCAGAGGGGTGCTGGGTGTCCCCCCCAGCGGGTGGGCGAGCATCGTCCCACCACCACCGTCCCCATCCCCAAAGCGGCCGGGGCTCGGCGAGCCCTTGCTCCCACCTGCTCCCCGCGCCCTGGCGTTCGCTTCCTGCGACTTTAAAGTTCCCTCGGCACACAGAGCAAAAGAGGGAGGAGAAAGGGTTTCATCATCACTCCCCGAGAGCAGACTTATAAAAACTTTGCGCTCAAGCTGCCTGCCTCACTCACGGGCTTGGAGGGTTTTCGGCGCAGACCACGCACGCTGCCGGCAGTGGGACAGGCCAGAGAGGGACCGGACCCCACCTGCAGCCCAGCTCTTTGGAGGTCTCCAGGAAGCCCCCATGATGGGAGTCCACCCTGAAGCTGGCAAACCCCCCGTCGATGTCCCGAAAAGGTCCGGCACCTGCTCCAAAAGTATCTTCTGCAACATCAAGGTAAGGAGCCGTGCCTGGCAGGGATGCGCCGCTTCCCCGGCAGGGAGGGAGGGGGATGCTTGCACAGAGAGTGACCCCAACCCGTCCCACAGGTCCCCGCATCCCCGGTACGAACCGCCGGTAAAGCGAAGGGTGTTTGATAAGATGCAGAATTTGAAAGTCAGCTCCCCGGGCAGCCCCGGGTGACGCCGCTGAGGTCTGTCCTGCTCGGCGCAAGGGAAGGGCTGGGGGGTCTCGGTGGCTTTCGGAGCGGTACCCCCCCCCCCCAGGGCAGGTGGGTGTTGCTCCCCGTGGAAGCGGCGTGGGCAGCTCTCCGTGGGCTGTGGAGCTTACCCACGGCATCCGGTACACAGTGTGCTGCTGCTTAGGGAATGATTAACCACATCCTGGTGCCAAAGGAAAACACTGCCCGTAACAACACTGACTGGCTTCAAAAACCTTGGGGAGAAGGGCGCTTTCGAGTGACAGGAGAAAAATCCCGGCGGGTTGAAGTGGGTTTTCTGGTGCTGGCTGCCCAGGTGCTCACCTGCTCTGATTAACGAGGCGAGACCTGTCATCTTAAAGCCGGTCCCTGCCGGAGCTTCAGGCTCCTGAGCTCACTGCCCACGTGAGGGAACTCCAGCCACCCTGCCCGCCTCTCGTGTTTTAAACCCTGCCAACCCTCCCGCTTTTACACCGCTGCTCGCCCTGTCTTTTTTTTTCCCTAGATGGCACAAGTTTGGCCCATTTTTGGGGTGGGCACCGGGGCTGCTGCACGTGCTGGTTCCCATCCCCGGGACACCCGCCTGCCTTCCCCAGGATTTCCCTGGGGGGGGTGGGGGTGGTGGATTTTTGTGCTGCTCTTGGCAGCACCTCTGGATGCTCTGGGCATCCAGAGCAGCCCAGTGCAGTTTTGGGGAATGGCAGCTCCCAGCAGCTCCCCCTCTCTGCCCACAGGCAGAGCGGCATCGTGGTCTGCCGTGGGGTTTGGGTTTTATTTTGCCACCCACCTCCTTTCCTCACCTCACGTGGAGGATGGTGCTGCCCCCTTGTCTTTGGTGGGATGTGCTTGCTCGGGGTTGGTTTCTGGGCAGGAAGAGTTTCACCGAATCTCAGGGCCCCAGCGTCTCTATCGGGGATGCTGTGGGGCTGTTCCCAACAGGCTGCTCCTCCGATCAGCAGCAAGAGCTTTGGACCTGCAGGGGTCAACCGGTGATATGGTGGGGGCTCCCAGAGCTGGGGACATCATCTCAGATGGTGCCTTCCACTCCTACAAACCTGAAGGTCCCTGCTGCCTGGAGTGAGCTATTCCAGCAGGTGACTTGATGGCCCTTTTTGGCTGTGAGCTCCAGGAGGAAGAGCTTGAGGTTACCCTGGGTAATTTAGGGCTGCTTCTGGGCTGCTCTGGTGTGCCTCCAGAGGGGACTGGTGGGCTTCTCCTCCCTTCTCTGGAGGAGGTGCAAAACATGACCCTAACTCCCTCCCGGCTGCTCCAGTAACGACCATGGCTCAGGGTGAGTGAAATCACCTGAAAACAGAGCTCTTCTTGCAGCTAATGCTTACAGGGGAGGATGCAAAAACATCCTGGAACTGAAAAAAACAGTGCCAGAGTTGATGCCTTTTTCAGGATGTAAAACTTTAGGGTTAAAAAACACCAAAAAAAAAAAAAAAGAAAAAAAAAACCCAACTAATGTTAATTATCCATTTGTGCGTCCCACAGGCAGCCGCGGGAGTGGGGCTGGGTGCCCAGCACCCCCACACCCCAGGGTGCTCGGTGAGGGGCTGTGCCCAGGACCTCCCGGATCCCTTCTCGGGATCATTGCCCGAGGGCAGATGATGCAAGGGTTTTACTTTGCCGGCAGCAGGAGATCTGGGTTGTGCCAGGAGGTCCTCGTCAGCTGCCTGCACCCGTCGCCGCTCAAATCGCCCAGAGCCTGGTGCTGGCTCAGGTCTTATTTTCAAAACGGGCAATGAGCCTGGAGCTCCCCGGGCCATTCTGGCACCCCCCACGGAGCCCCTCCAGGGGGTTCTCGGGGGGTGATTTCCGAGGGAGAGGTGATGCTGCAGCACCCGGTGTGGCAACCCAGTGTGGGAACGTATGTGGAGTGACACACCCCCCCCCTCGAAGCAGGAGATGCCACCAGAGACCCCCACATCCCACCTGCCCCAGCAAATACAGCTGCACTAGGGGAAAACCAGTGTGTGAAAAGAAGCACTTCTCTTTAAAAAAAAAAAAAAATCAGCTTTTTTGTTTTTTTGCTAAATCGAGAGGAAAAGCACAGCACTGTGGAAATACATTAAGGAGCTGTTTGGGTTCTATCAAAACATGCTTGTTGGCATGATATATAGCACCTGGGGGTGGTGGGGAGTCAGGACACCCATCCCTTGGAGTAAAATTCTTGCTTTTAAGAGCAGATGTATATAAATTGACGGACAATGACATCCCCCACCCTTTCCTGACCTGTTCACTCTTCCTGTGCTGTGACATTTGTGTTAATAACATATATGCGTTCAAAAGAATAACTGCTTCAAGGTGGGAAAGCAGTAGTCTGTGCACAGTTGTTAATCCTCTCTGCCCACAAAGAATTAGTAGAAAAAGTGTCACAACTGGAATTCCAGGTTTGAGAAGTTGTTGTGTTGTGAGTGGGTCGTCGGAGGGCAAGGTGTACAGTAAGCATCTCAGGTTTTATGGCTTTGTAGCTCTTGTTTGTATGAGAAGCCTTTGGTGCTGCAAATAAAGTATTATGTAAAGTTTTCATCCAGCACCTAATTGTGTGGGGAGCTGCTGGCATCATCCCACAGTGAGAGAGATGCTATAAAGGGGTTTAAATTAATGAGATGCGGTGTCCTCTTATAAGGGATGGAAGTTTCTAACCAGGACAGTGTTTCCAACACAACAAAATCCCCTAGTCGTAGCAGACTCCAAGTCCTAATCATGAAATTAATATTTATTCCCCTAAGGCTCACGTGCCAAGATAATTTTCAGAGTGCCTTTGGCAGGGCTGGGGCCAAAAATAACAAATTATTTTTTCTGTGCAAACCATCTTTCTCCTCCATGTTCTCTGCGAAGGGGGCCACCATCCCCCTGCACCACTCCCCATCGCTTTTGGGGTGGTTTTTGGCACTGACCCCATCACCGCTGATGTTCAGAGGTGGGAAGCGTGATGGTGCTGGGGATGGGCATCAGAGAGGGACAGGTCCTGGTGGAAAGGAGTAGTTTCAGTGGTTCTGCAGGGGTCTGAAGAGCAGGATGGGATGGCAGCTCTGGGGATGGATGGCACGGAGGTGCCACTGGGGACGCAGAGACAGACGCTCCAGGAGGCGATGCCCAGTGGATTTGGCTGCTGGCTCATGCCTGTGCTCTGACACATTTACAGCTGGTCTTTGAACCCTGCGGGAATATGGTTGGTGACAGTTCCTTGTTGCTGCAGTGGAAGTCACCGCGGGTATGTGCTGTGGCTAGTACTGCAGTCATAGCAGATGGCACCAAGACTCCGTCAGCGCTGATATTTCAGGGCACCACCTAGCTCAGCTGACAGCGTGTTTGCTGTCTGCACCGTATCTGCAGGTGGTAGATGCCCCATCCCTGGAAACAATCAAGGTCACGTTGGACAGAGCTCTGAGCAACCTTATCTAGTTGAAGATGTCCCTGCCCATGGCAGGGGGGTTGGACACAATGACCTTTAAAGGTTCCTTCCTATTCAAACTATCCTCTGATCTTGTAGCTGGAATAAACCTGGCCACTACGTTTATATTTTTGAGTGCTCTCTTAGATATGGCAAGGTTGCTTGAACCCCTCTAGAAGTTGGCCGTTTGTCTTGAATCAGCCTGAGGACAGAAAGCTGAATGCAAAAAGTCTTCAGTCCTTGGGGCTGGGAGGTTGGTGCTGAGCACAGTCCCCTGAGAGAAGCCTAGAGCATTCCGGTAATCCCACAGCGGTGGTGGATGTGGGTGATGAGCAAGGACAGCCCCCTACTTTGCAGTTCACCAGAGCTTCCAGATCTGTGTTGACTGGCACTAGGAGGCTTCAGTTGCTCTGCTTGGCAAATGCAGGATGAAGCCAACTGTTAGGTGGATGCCGGCACCCAGTGGCACTGGGGACACCGAGGACCTCAATGCCTAAAGGGAAAAAAAAAAAAAAAAACAGGCTTGAAAGGTGGAGAAGAAGTGGATGATTGGGCTTTTTGATACCCAAGCATGGCCATGGACCCTATCGGTGCCCCCAGGTCCAGAGTCCTAACTACTGTCGCCAGTCATCATGTCCACGCCCACCTTGCCCTTCCAGGCAGCCGCTGAAAAATGATTATTCCAAAGGTGTCATCTCTGCAGCGCCTCAAATGTTTTGGCTTCTTCACCTTTATTGTCTCTTTCATGGGTTTGTGCTGTTTTCCTTGATAGCTAGTTCCTTGATCTGGATGCCCAGAAACAGAACAAGGAGGAGATCTTTATAAATAACTTCTTAGTTAGCTGAGTTGGACTGGTTTCAGCTGAAAGTTGGTTAGCTGGAGAGCACAGGGGAGCAGCAGGAAATGGTCGGGAGGCTTTTACCCTGCAGACCACCTGGCATGGAAAAGGAGGCAGGAGGATAACAGGGAGTTACCGTCACTTTATCTCTCGTCTTCCTTTCCTTGGAGCGAGAGGTGGGGGAGAGCATCTGTCATCTTGTCATTGGCCAACCTGGCCCAAACCACGGCGCCTAAATAATGGCAACAGTAAGCATACAGTTCCAACAAGAAGGGTAAATTCACTACAAAATTACAGCTGGAATATATAAATAAAATAATGTGATAACTAAGGAATCATTTTTAAGGTGTTAAAGTAACTGTTCTATAAATTAATGATAACTAAGGAATAATTTTTAAGGTGTTAAAGTAACTGTTCTATAAATTAATCATTTAGTTACTCCCATGGGGAGCGGGAGGGGAAATTTAAAAGCCTTAGGGGCAGATTTAAATGGGATGTTTGGGGCAGTGAGAAAGGTGATGTAGACGAGTGTAGGAGAGGGGACAGCAAGGTCAGGAGGAGAGGATGGGCTCTCAGGGTGTGATAAGGCTTTAAAGCATCCCAGGGTGAAGATGTTGGGGTCATGCAGGGTGTGATGGCCAGAAACAGGGAGATTTTTCTCCTCTCTGGGGAGGCTGGGTGCCTTCTGCAGAAGAAACGGGAGCCTTGCCCTGGAGTCTGAGGTCCCAACAGCATCAGGGCAAGTTTTATGTCCCTTCCTCTAAAGGAACTAAAGGAATTTGCTGAGGAGTATTCAGAAGCCTGGAGATGTAAAAGTTGTGCTCTCATATCCTGTTGGAAAAGATTACGGATTGCTTTATTTAGCCATTAGCAAGAACAGGAGATTCATCAGGTCACTGATCTGAAGACAGCATGGCTGTAGGTTTTGGGGATGGAAGCACCAAGAGGAGAAGCCATTGTTGATAAGGGACATTGATTTAAGCAAGAAAATCAAAGGATATTCCAATGCTGGACTGTGCAAGGAGAAACAATGAGTTGAAAGAGCGTTTGTAGCAAAGAAGCAAACAGGGTCCTCAAGGAGAAGTGGGACAGCATGGGGAGAACGACCTGCTGTGACTGGGGTCTTCCAGCAGTCGTAGTGATGGTACTAGTATCAGAAAGTGAAGGTTGGGTTAGGATGGATCCCACACTGTGTTTATGTCTGGGTTTGGTGGGCTCAGAAGATCTGCCTGGCCTTCACCAGCAACACCAGCAGCAGGATAAGGAAAAAGATGGGGAAGAGCCAGAGAGTAAATTGGGTTGGAAAGTTTAGTGGGATCAAGGTCTAGGAGACATGAAACAAGATAACTTTATGAGGGGCGAGGTGGTTCAGTGCCCAAACACAACCAAGGAGTGGTCAGCATAGATAAGATTATCGTGAGCAGAATGGGAGAGGAGTGTTGCTGATAGGGAGCAAGAGGCTTGGCCAGGGCCGTGGGCGGGCAAGAGGAGTGTTTACATTCACTCGTGGTCAGGGAAAATGCCGCCACGCTGGAGCTACCTTCAAGGAAATCATGGCACTGTGAAGAAAAGAGACCTTCAGGAAAAAAGGAAGAGTGAAGAAGAAGAAAAAAAATGAAGACCTACCTGTGTGCTCAGTTGGGGGGGTTGTAAAGCGTGGATCACTTCCAGTAGACAGTCATCATTACAACTAATAACCTGGGCAGCGGTGTGCTTCAGACAATCCCTAATTATTTTATTTTTTTAAATTTTTTCAGTGAGTTTTTTTTTGTAATAGAAATAAAATTTAGGAGCCAACTTCTGCCGTTGGGCCATGCTCCAGGCTCAGAGGTTTTGTGCTGAAGGACCTGTGGTGTGGCAGGGCATTTGGTTCCTTCTCTGGAAAATGTTGGGTTTGGTTTTTTTTCTTTTTCTTTTTCTTTTTCATGGTGCTTTTTGATCTATAGATCTAGGCAGCTGCACATAGGAAAGAGATGCCAAGGAGGGACACATTTCCCCACACATGTCCCTATATCTTTCATTTCCAACCGATGCTTTCCTTTGTGACCGAGTGGTCTCAGCCGTCCTCCTGCAGGAGGGTCTCGTAGTGTAGTGAGTGTTGCTCATTTGCAAGCTCTAAAATAAACAACCCCAATTTTGGGACTATTCTTCTTACTTCCTGAAGTTCCCCCCTCCGTTTTTTGTTGTTGGTTTTTTTTTCCCCTCTTGGGAGCTCAGGAGAGTCAAGTGGAGGAAGTCTTCAGAGGCGGGCATGTTGGGGTCTCCTGCTTTCGGCCATGACTTTCCATTAAGATCAAACAATTTTGCTTTGGCCTTCCGGAGCCCAAAATGCAGCTCTCGTAGTACTATGTGGAGGGAAGAGACGACAGAGCATCCTCACTCCTGCTCCCTTCCAAACATTTACTTCAGCCAGATTCATTTTGTGCCTTCCTGCACCAACTGCTCGGTGCTGGTTTCTGTGGACCAGCAGGTTGTGGCTGGTCAGCATGAACATGTGGGGATGGGGACGCGTGGGGAGAGGAACAGGGTTGGGAGAGACCCATGAGGACCTGCGAGGTGGACACAGGAGAGTGGTTCCCTTCATCTCCACCAGCCTCAGAGGTCTGCTCTTCCCAGCTGGAGCATCCTGGCCAGTGCCAAGGTCAGGCATTGCAGGGGCTCCTTTTGGGGAGCCCTCTAATAAGCCCCTCTCCCAGCTCTTTGCACTCAGAGCCTTCAAGGTTTGGGCCATCATTATTTTAATTACAGTTGAGTCTACTGACTGCAGGGGAAGTCTTAAGTCAGGCACATCTCACATCCAGACAGTCAAAGTGTGTCTGGAAAAGCCGAGCTCCAGCTGCGCAAGTCCTGGAGCAAAGGCTGTTTTGCTTTCCTCTGACTGTTTTGGGTGGCAGCTTCTTCCCAAGCGGGAAAAAAAAAAAAAAAGTAATGATCTCCTCTGTCCTTCCCCTCCCGGCCTCTGGGCTCTCCACATCCAAGGGCTGAGGCTGCTGTGTGGTCTCAGTGATCAGGTCCCCTGGAGCATCCCTCCTGCTCTTCTGCCTTTCCTGCCAGCCCTGCTCACAGGAGCCAGGTTAGAAGCTCTCATGGGCCGAAGGTGGGGGAGAAATCACACCCGAAAGGCTTTCTCTCCCCTCATCAGTGCTCTCCAGCTGCATTTCTCCCGCCTTGCCTTCCCTCACAGCAGGCAGCCCCAGCTTGTTCCCAGGCTCCTTGGGATCCACGGCCCTTTTTTTGTCTGTCCCCAGGTTGTTACCACCAATGCATCGACCCCTCTCAAGCCAGCTCTGCCTTTTCCTCTGATGCCACTCGTCCCTCTCATCTCCTGCTCTCCATCCTCTCGTGATGCACTGGTTCCCCATGGTCCTTCCATCCCTCTACCTTCTCCTCACCCCTAGCCAAGCCCAGCATTCTGGGGAGTCAGGCTGCCTCTCCTCCTCCTCCTCCTCCCTTCCCACCAGCATCCTCTCTCTCCCCAACGCTTCTCTATTTTGCCCTGGGATTAGGCTGACATTTGCTGCACTAAATTCAGCCTCGGTGATCCACCCTCTTCCCTCCCTGTTGGTAAACAGCTTTGCTTCTCCGACTGACGCCTCGCACCGGGAGAGCTCTCCCTCCAGCTGCTCCGCATCTCCGGCGGTCCCAGCCCTCCGCTGTTTGAGCCAGCGCTTCCTTCTGCGAGTGACTTCAGTAGGGTCTGGCCAGAGCTGCAGGAACACGAATTAATGTGCTCTGGCAACAAGATCCCCTCCCCATCTCTCATCCTCGCGGGAGCCACCTCTCTGCTCCCATGGCTGGACTAATTGCACGGTGAATCCCAGGTCAGGATTAGGGAAGGTGGTGGATCCGGCTTTCACCCGCAGGACCGTGTGCTGGGATGGGTTTTTGAACGTAGGAGTTGATAAGCTGGAGGGTGCAGGGGTCATTCTGCTTCAAGGCTTTGCTTTCAGATGTTTCACTTCCACTTTGTCCCTGTCTGGGAGGGTTTACCTTTCCCACGTTACACCCCACGTCGCTGCTCTACGGCTTTTGTTCGGGGCAAAGTCCCAAAGCCTGGGACTTAGTCCTCCCCTGCTTGGCTACCAAAGTGGCAGATGCCTGCCTGACGCTAGCCTGTCTGCTGACAGCCCTCCAAGGTGTGGCTGGGGAGCTCCTGGTGGCAGCTTGTCCCTGTGACCCTTCTTCCCTCTTTCTTGGTGTTTGCCTTCCTTCCCAGCCTGCCCTCACACTGCCAGGACTCTGTTTTCTCCTTCATCTCCAACCCCTTCTCTCCCACTGTCCGTCAGCATCTCTCCCATCTCCTGTGCTTTAGACACCCAGCTGTCCCTTTGGGCTGGTATCCTCCCTCACAGGAGAAGCTTCCCAAGGAGCTTCCCACCTTCTCCTACCCAAATTCTCTTGCGATTGCTGGAGCTGACTCCACATCCTCCTCTGATCCCCAAAAAGAAGCCACTCCACCCACCTATGGCATTTGCATCCTCTGTGTCGGATGGACAATTTAGTTCTTTTTCCTGATGAGCGCTTTTTTTTTCACACAATGGGTCAGGGCTTCTGGGTGCTACCACTGTTTCAAATAATTACTAATAACGAGTATTGCTGCTTTCCTAGCCAGGGACATAAGGAATTTGTCAGCTCTGCAATACCTTTGATGCCCCATTCATCATCTTGGACTTCCCGCCGTTATCTCGGTGGGACACGCTTCCGGTATCCAGCAAATATTTGATTTCCTGTGAACTTAAATAAAAAGACCTTTTCCCTATTTTTTTTTTAAATTATTTTAAAATACTTTTGGCACCGTGTGCATGCATTCCATTCCAAGAAAAATAAAGGAGAACTGTTCTGACTAAATATAGATCAAAAGACACTTGTGAGCTGCCTCTTGCGTCCCCGGCTGAGAGCCCTTTCCTCTCCCAGGCCACCCGGGCTCTTTCGACCAGCTTCTGCCCTGCCCCGTGAACTCTCCGTATTCCCTCCTCTGCTCCAGGCAACCTCTGCCTCCACTCGCCTTGATTTCTGGCTCGGCTCACGGCCTGGCTCAAGGGAAAGTTGCTGTTTTTAGAATACTACAGAGGTCTTCCAGTAGTGAGACTGGGTTGTGCATGTTTCATCCTTTCCCTCTGGGGCTTTTAGAGCCCTTGTTGCACCTTTTTCTTGCAACACCCCTTGGAGCAGGTTCTGTTAATTGGCTTTACCGCCGAGTGAATCCAAGGGGCCGGCTGGAAATACTGGATCTCAGGCGGTCTAAAGCGGCGCGGCTCCCTTTCAGCTGTAAGGTTGGCTCTAACATGGTCTCAGGAGCGAGTACGTGTAAAGTCAGACCTCTCTCATTTATCCTTTTACAGCTCCCAGTGCAACAGGTCCTCATCAATTTGGAGGGTTGCTCTTGAGGGTTGCTGTAGTGCAGATACCAATGAATATTAATGGCAGTGAAGCAGAGGAAAGATAAAACCTCAAGAGCTCCTTGTCCTCTCTTCTGACCATGGCATCACTCCTTTTGCAAAGCTAAGTTAACCAGGGATCCAGGACTAGGCCCTTCAGTAGACATGTTGCATGTCAGATGTGCAGCCATGTTGGCCCACTTGAGTCCATGTGCGTGTGACTCTCAAATCCCTCTCACCGGGCATGGTCTCCAGCAGTTACACATCATAGGGCACTAACAGGGTACTAACTGGGATGGCACTTTTTTTTGCCTGCAGGTGTTTGTGCTGTGCCATGGACTTCTGCAGCTCTCCCAGCTCCTCTACAGCGCCAACTTCAAGAGCAGCCTCACCACCATTGAGAAGCGCTTTGGGCTCTCCAGTCTCTCTTCAGGTTTCATCTCCAGCTTGCATGAGGTAACTGGGTGAAACGCTTGTATGGAGACCCCAAGGGGTGGCGAGAACATGGGGGGGATCTTCCCAGAATAGGGTCTCAGGGTTTTTCACACCCAGTGCTTCCTCAGCCATGCCTACATGTGCTGGATGAAGTAGCTGTTGCTGTGCATTTGGACACGTCTTCACACTTCTGCTGTACCACACGCCTGGAGGTTGAACATAGGGTTATGTGGTAAGGACGTGGCCTTGGAGGACAGCAGCAGAAAGCAGGTTGCTTCAGAGGAGACAACTACACACCTCCTGCAGAGACATGACTAGAAGATGGAAAACATGCAAAGTAATTCTTCTCCATTGATCACAATTCTTACAGCTTTTGTGAAGAACTTTTTATTACGAGTAGCATCCACACAACCACAACTCTGTGAGCAATTTTCGGTAAAAGTATCTGTTTTCATAGGTTTCTCATTGGCTCATTAACCCTGGCCTGAGCCACTCCAATCTTTCTCTAAAAGGACACCTGGGCCAGCAGTCTGTCCAAGATCTAGCCCTTTTCTTCAGTGCTCCCATCTCCTGATGGTCCTGTGGCAAAGGACTGACTTTCACTGACATATTGCTGAGCTGGCTGAGGATTTCCTAATTCTAATTAGGAAATCTAATCATTTTTCTAATCACTTACTCCTCTGGAATAATTTTTCTAGTTCACATCATCATGAATTGTATCCTTTTTGGTAGCTCTTCAAGGCCAACTAGGCTTTTTGGCCTGCTGGCAGAACTGGTCTTCTCCCATGGGATCCTCCACCAAGAGACTGGGCACTGGGAATCTTCTTGGGTCCTTGGGGAAATAGATGGCCAGGTCTTACCTCAACCAGCACCTAAATAGAATCATAGAATGGTTTAGGTTGGAAGGGACCTTAAGGATCATCTAGATCCAACACCCTGCCATGGGCAGGAACACCTCCCACTAGAGCAGGTTGCTCGAAGTCCCATCCAACCTGGCCTTGAGCATCTGTTTCAAAGCCTGTTCAGACTTTCCACTGATTGTGATGAGCTCCAAGGCATGCAAAGAAGGAGATCCAGCATGGACTGGATGTAACATTGGTAATGATGAACTGGCAAAATTAAGCCCTGCAGAGTTATCTCAAAGCTATAACCCATGTGCTCCTTATCCACTAGAGAACTTATGAGAATTAATGCCTGGAGAAGTAATACCAAAGCAAACATCATGTAGGGCAGTCTGTTACTGCAGGAGTATAAAGGGAAAAGGATTGGAACAGGACACGTGCCGCGCTGTTAAAGAATAGCAGCTTCAGACAACAGATACATCTTTATCTCTCTGCTTTATGAGAGAGAGTTCTGTGCTTTACTTCAGCCCTGTGTGAGATCCTCTGGCTGTGCAGGACCACAATCTCTTTGCCCTGATGGCTGCAGCAATTCCAAGAACAATAAACCACAAAGAGACAAACAAGGGAGCCCATATAGACATAAATAAAAAGTATTCTTAGCCATACATGCCAAGCTTAAAATAATGTTTAGCTTCTCCCAAGCTGACAAAGCCCATGTCTTGGTAATTTTATGGTCTTCATCTACTTGCCTGAGCAAGCTGCATGTTTTCATATTTTGTCAGCTGATCATATCTGCAGTTGCAAATGTCCAGAGTCACAAACATTTGCAGTAAGTTGGACTTTGCAGCTGGGCTCATGTCTGTTTAGAGTCCTGGGAAAGGAGGCAATTCCTATGGAGGAATTATTAGTTTATGCCACATCCCATGGGGGGGAGGGGGGCAGGTGTGGGTGCTGAAAAAAGCCCCAGATGGATGACAGGGAGGTTGTGAAGTTGAGAGAGAGCAAGGGATGCGCACAGGGGACAGAAACCAAGGAGTTGCTGGCTTTTGATGAGAAAGGAGCACTAACTTGCTGTGAATATGCAGGGTGAAGGGCTGTCCCAGGAACTGCTCCTGGGGAGTTCAAACACCACCTGGAAAGAGAGCTCTCCACCCGCCCCAACGCAGTCATGGGGGACCAGTTATGGGGTTTTGACTTCCTCTGGGACATCCTCTAACGTTCTCCCTGTTTCTCTGTGCCTTTTTCAGATCGGCAACGTGGTCCTCATCATCTTCGTCAGCTACTTTGGCAGCCGAGTTCACCGCCCGCGGGTGATCGGCGTGGGGGGGCTGCTGCTGGCGCTGGGAGCCTTCCTGGTTACCCTGCCCCACTTCCTATCAGACCCCTACCAATACACCGCCCTCAGCACCGGTAAGTGCCTCCACCCTCATCACCATGAGCTGTCCCAGCACAAATCCATCTCCAGTTGCTCCGGCTGGGTTTACTGGTGCCTACCCAAAAAGAGGGGCTGTGTCCAGCGCACACACAATTTAAACACAATGTTTGGAGGGAAAGACTTAAGGAAGAGAAATTCTATTTTAAGCCTGAGTTCCCTATAGCTTTTCAGCCCCTTCCGAATGCAATAATTACAATAATTACATGTGGGATCCCTCCTGCCTCTTCTGGACGTGTCCTTCCACAGCTGTGGTTTCAGGTGCCAAGTGCTGTGGTCATGATGAAGTAACTAAATTCCCCATAGATGTTCCTGAAGGCCTCCAGAGGGAGCAGTCTGTGTTTCAAGTCCAGCAGCCAGGGTGTCATCTCCAGGCTGCCAAGACATCTCCTTGGTGCCCAGGGAGGTTGCTGTAGGGCTGAGAGACCCTCAGAACACCATCATCCCACACGGACATGCCACCCCAGGAATCTGGGTTTTGTTTTGTGTCTATTTACTCAAAAGTGTAGAAACTCCACAGTTACAACGTTAACAAAAAAGACGTGATGGGAATGTTGAACTAATTACAAATAAAATTAAAAAAAAAAGAAAAAAAGAAAAAAAAGAAAAGCCAGATGCTGGAAAGAGACAGGGCTTACTTTGCTCTGTAACGCCTTAATTTTTCATGTTTTTTCCAGCAATGAGTATTTAGGTTTTTCCACTGGTTTTGACACCGTCTGTCCGAAGGCTTATGTCAGTTGTCTGGGTGCAGCGTTGCTGCAGCTTTGATGGTGAGGTTTTTTTTTCCCTCTGCCGACAGTTTGAATGCAGCTCGCTGGAACTGGGCTGCAAGGCTGACCCTTTGTAGCAGAAATTAATTTATTTCCATCTTCTCTGATCAGCCTGTCCTTAAAAGTTTGATAAAAATCACAGCCTGGTTGTTTGCTATGCTGACCTCAGTATAATGCCCCAAAGGAAGGGAAAGACTCACTAAATCATAGAATCATAGAATTGTTGAGGTTGGAAGGGACCTTTAAGACCATCGAGTCCAACCATCAACGTAACTCTGATAAAAACCATCACTAAACCGTGTCTCTAAGCACTATGTCAACCCATCTTTTGAATCCCTCCAGGGATGGTGCCTCAACCCCTTCCCTGGGCAGCCCAGTCCAAGGCTTAATAACCCTTTCCGTGTCAAAATTTTTCCTAATCTCCAATCTGAACCTCCCCTGGTGCAACTTGAGGCCATTTCCTCTTGTCCCATTGCCTGTTCCTTGGGAGAAGAGACCGACCGCCCCCTGGCTACACCCTCCTTTCAGGGAGTTGGAGAGAGTGAGAAGGTCTCCCCTCAGCCTCCTTTTCTCCAGGCTGAACACCCCCAGCTCCCTCAGATAAAATGAACAATCCATTCAAAGTCCAACAGTGTATGCCTATTCAGCAAATTTTTCAAGATTCCCGGTATTTAGTGTGGGGAGAGGCAGTGGATGTGCTCAGCATTGTAATGCTCATTCTTCTCCCTTTCAGGTAACAAAAGCCAGGTCCAGGATGAATTCTGCTATGCAGAGAATAAGTTTGTGTGCCCAAACACCACCCAGGATCCCCAGAAGGAGGCCAGCAGCATATGGGCAATGATGGTCATCGCCCAGCTGCTGGCTGGAATCGGGACAGTTCCCATCCAGCCCTTTGGGATATCCTACGTAGACGACTTTGCAGAAGCAAACAATTCCCCGCTGTACGTTGGTAAGTGGGACCGCTGCTGTATATCATTTTGTTTCCTCCAGACATTAGAGGTGAGATGCAGAGGTGGATATGGAAGTGCTCATCTGAAGGGGAACCTGTGGGCATGGGTTGAGGAGCCAGTGGGACACAGATGAGATCCTCTCCCATTAAAAGGCTGGGCTGTCTCTCCCCTTGATAGTCAGCATCTCTCTGCATTT
>JAOTQQ010000052.1:26175419-26189039 GCA_026546715.1 Gallinago undulata | reverse complement strand
CAGCGAATTTGCTGAGGATACACTCCGTCCCCTCATCCAGGTCACTGATGAATATGTTGAACAGTACTGGACCCAGTGGTGTGGGTGTTAGGAAGGCAAAGAATTGGGGCAAGGAGATGAGATGATAAGATGAGATGAGATGAGATGAGATGAGATGAGATGAGATGAGATGAGATATGACATGAGATGATGAGATGGATGAGCTGGGACTTCTCTCTAGTGTCTGTGAGAACTTGTGCCCTCTGTGAAGGGAAAGAGTAGTAAGGAAATGTTCTCAGACCATCCCCTGCTCTTGTTGGGTGTCATCTGATCATGGTTTAACCAGAGGTCTGACAGCCTCCTGTCAATTAACACAGGTTTTGCATTGAGGGTTCAAAATCAACTTTTTTTTTTTTGCCATGAAATCGGTCCCTGCCCAGTGAGGGCTGCCAGGTTCAGGAGGACTTCTGGATTGCAAAGAGATAGGTGCTGGCTTCCACGTTAAACTGCATGGCTTTTCCCTGTGAATGGCAAAACCCATCTGGTGTTGACCTGCCTACGTGAGCTTTGAGCTCATTCCATAAATTGTTTAAAAACCCGATTCCTCCTGGTGCCGAACAATGTCTTTGAAGCAGCCAAAGGTGCCAGAGTGATTTAGGAGTTGAAAGCGGATGTTCCAAAATGAGGTAAGCACTAAAGGAGAAGGAAAGCCTTAGGGATTAGACTCCCAAGGACAGGCTTTGGACAAGCACTAGAGTGCTTGGCAGGGTCTCCAGACCCACCCAGCTCTGGGATCCTGCTGGGAAGAGCTGCTGCATCACCTAAGAGCTCTGCAGAAAGTCTCCTGAGTGGGTAGCACTGGCTCCTCACAGCTCAAATATAGTAGTCTGGGCTGGCAAAAGGAGGCAGAGAACAGCCTCAGCTTCCCCCCAGTGGCAAGGAGTCACTATTCCCAGGACCTCTGATTCCCGATGGATTCCCAAACCTGCAGGTCCTGAAGGTGAAGGACAATAGGACTGGCTTGTTCTTTAGGTGGTCACTTTAGGGCTGTGGGAATGTCAGGGGGTATGGCTGCTGTGAGTCTGGATTGACTCAATGCAACATAAATACCATCGCCCTTTGAGTCTTGTTTCTTTTTAGGTTCCAACATCCTGCTATGAAAGGGGACACTACTGTCTGTGTATAACGTTAAATAGTCCTTCTTGAGAGACCCCAGCCTTCAATACTTAGGTTTGTGGTGTAGAAACGAAAGCACTGCCTTGCCTAATTGGGGGGGCAGGGGGGGAAGAGAAAAAAAAAAAGCAGCTTTAAAAATTTTAAAATAGGTGCCCAGCTGAGACATAGATGTGATCTTTCAAACCCAGTACGCTCAAAGGTTCCAGAGCAGGAAAATGCACAGAAATGTTCAATGCAGTTCAAGCAAACTGTCTCCTTTTGAACAACTTAAGAAGGTTGTGTAAAAAATTTCTTTCAGGGAGGAAACCTGAATCCTTTCATTCCAAAGGAGTCAAAAGGAAAAAAATTTGACCTTAGGGGTTAGGTCCAAGTTATCTGTTTTTTGAACGGGATAGTTCAGCTGAACCGAGGGTGATCTGCTGCCTTTTTTGCTCTCAGCATCTTTCACCTCCCCTGAAGTTTGCACCAAATGCTTTTGCTTGGATATAAGGCCTGAGGTGGCTTTGTTTCCTTAGCTTCCTGTAGGAGATTAAGGTCTCTGTCACCTGCGGGAGCCCAGGATGCCACCCTTTTGTCACAGTGGACCATGGATATCCATGGTGTAGCTGACAACTTCTAGTACATTGGCAAAGCCTTGATGGCAGCAGAACAGAGGGACTTTTCCTGCAGGCGGCTGCCTGCCCTCCTGTCAGATAAACACTGGGTTCAGTGTCTGAGCAACAGGGATCTTCTCATCATCTGCCGTTTGATAAAAGGTGGTTTCTCTCCCCTGTCTGTTGTAACACCGTTCCCGTCTCACGGGGGAAGACAAATGCCATATCTGCATTGAAGCTATGGTTCCCTGCTCACACGGGCATTCTCTGCTCCCTTTTTTCAGCCATCCTCTTTGCCATCGCCGTGTTTGGCCCTGCTTTTGGATACTTGCTGGGATCCGTGGTGCTGCGGCTCTTTGTGGATATTGGAAGAGTAGACATGGGTGAGTATTTCTCAAGTAGCAATGGACTTCCTAAAAGCCTTCTGTGAGTGAGTCAGAAGGTCACTCTGAGATGACTCGTGGCAGAAGCAACAAGTTCCGTGACCCACCAAACCTGCTTCCCTGGAAAGACCTGACCCCCAGAGCACTTCTCCATTCCATCTCCCCATGAGGAAGGCTACAGATGGTCCTGAAGCCACCACTAAAGCAGAGCCCTGTGGTAGAAACATTTCAATGTCCTACTCATGGTGCTGCACTGAAGCTCTGGTGGTCAATGCTGGGGTCTGCCCACTGCCACCATGCTGAGGAAGTATCAAACTACCCCAGCACGGTGGTGCACAGGAGCGGGGACATCTGAAGCATCCAGGGATGGAGAAGACAACCACAGGGCAACTATTGCTCTGTGGGTGCGTGGGAAGGTTCAGGTCTACTTGCCCTGCTCCCCACCAATTTCACCAGCATCTGCAGAGAGAGGGACCAAGCCAAGGCCACCACGGGACTTATTTTCTTTATCTGCACTCTGTGCTTATTATTTCTGGTAACTTAATCACTGAAGAATTCTCCCCAGCTCCATCATTAACGTGGCTTTTCCTGTGTTTCCTTCAAGAGATCGGAGCTCGCCTGACATTTTTGTCCGGTGGCCGATAAGAATAATAAATGAACCTGGGGCAGGAAACAGCAAGGAGCGCCTTGGCTCGCTCCCCATGGTGACAGATGGATTTAGCGGCCTCTGCCCGGTCGCTCCATGATGACGTCCAAGCTCCAGAGTGGAGTGGTCCTGTTTGGGGAAGCGGGGCGATTGTTTCGGTGGGGTGTGGGCTCCTCTCCTGCCCGCACCCTGGCACGGGGGCTCCCACCAGGAGGCCACTGCCGGTTCCTTTCCCAGCCCCAACATCCCGGAGATGGGGAGATGTGGTCCCCATGCCAAGCCAAGCAATCTGTCAACCTCCCGTGAGCACGGCTTGGCCCAGCCGAAGGATGTCTGCGCTGGAGACGGAGTGGCTCTCACCTTCTCCTCCTTTTTCCGGAGAAGGCGCCCAGAGTTTGATCCACTCGGAAACCAGGCTCGTTAATGGCACTCTTCTGCCAGCACGGGTCCTCCCCTTGGTCTCTGCGACCAGAGAGTGACCAAGCCTGGAACAATGGGAGAGCAATTTTTTCCAGGAAAGCGGCTGTGCCCTTTCCCGTCCCTGTCTCAGCTCAGCATCCCTGGCAGGCAGCGTGGTCCAAACCCACCGCACGCCCCAGGCAGAGGAGGACGGAGTCAGGCCCTCGTAGTCACCGCCTTGCTGGCTGGCTCGGTGGGGAAGAGTTGAACGTGTGCCACCAGCATGCTTCCATGCTGACTAAACCCATCCTGCAGTCATTTGGGAGTCTCGGCGCAGTTTGGATGGGGAGTGGCGGTGCAGGATCCTGGCCAGGGGAAAGGAGGTCAAACACCACCAGGGCTGGTCTTGCTACCAACGCAGGGGGGAGCTCCCACCTCCATCCATTTGCTCTTCCAGGCCAGAGGAGAGACCCTCAGACTGTGCCCATGTGGACCCTTCGTGCTCCACTGGTCTATATTTGCATGGGTGTTTGGCCCTTTCCCCCTGAGACGGGCAGGAGCAGAGCTCTTACGAAGGGTTCTTCTGTCTTGCAGCCACAGTGGCCCTGACACCGAAGGACCAGCGGTGGATTGGAGCCTGGTGGCTGGGACTGCTGATCTCCTCAGGCTGCTTGGTGCTCACGTCCATTCCTTATTTCTTTTTCCCTCGGTACATGGTGAAAGGAGAGGTGAGACCTCATCTTTGGAGGGCCAGAGGATCTTGGTGCCAGGGCTCTGCTTGGGGAGGGAATACCTGTCCCTGGAGGAGAGGGGTGGGAGGGAACAAGGGAGCTGAGCAATCCTTCTCAGACGTGATTACAACTTCTCACAAGTCCAAGGTCTCCCAAACAAGCTCTGTGCCTCTAACAACGTGAAGGACCAGACCCCTCAGAACCACCACAGCTTGGCAGACCAAACCCAGACCTCCTGCCGTCCTCCTTGGTAGGGGTCTGTCTGAGGGAACTCGAGACCCTCCTGGGGGTGCCTCACCTGGTTGTGCTGGTGGTGGGTCCCCACTGCAACACCCTCCACAAGGTGACACTCCCCTGACATCCGCAGCAGCAGCAGCAGTGACAGCCCCTGCTCGGAGCGGAGCATCCTCACGGGAGGCAGCACGGGGATGAAGCTGGGCAGCGGGGTTTGATAGATCAGCTTTGCCTTTGGGAAAAAAGTTGCAGAAAAGAGGTGAGCTCCTCGTTAAAACAAAATTTTAAATACACAAAGCTATCAAAACGTTTCACTTCGTTGCTTTCAGAGCCAAGCCCCACTGGATTCGTTTCAAAAAAAAAAAAAAAAGCTTTGTTTTGTTTTGAAACTGTTTAATCATCGATTCATTAATGGTCAAAATCAAACCCCAAACATTTCACGATTATAGCTAGAGGAATCACCAGATAGAGCTGACCTTTCTCCAACTACCATTTTCAGGCTTTTTTGCAGAGTTGAAAAAGAGGTATCGTGTCAGGGTTCAGGAGAGGAAAGCTTTCCAGGCTCTTAAACCTTTCCGAGCAGGATGAGCTTTTATCTCTGCTCAAGGGCTGCAGTGATTTTTTTTTGAGATAATTTGCCCCTTCGCTGTGACGGGCAGGAAGGCGGTCAGGCTTGGCAGGGGGACAAAGGGTCCGGAACAGACCCTGCTCCTCCAGAGCCTCGCTGGGAGCCGGGAGGGTGCCAGCTACACGTGGGTGCTCCCCTCTTACCTCAGGCTGCTCTTCTCTCCCTCCCCAGGTCCCGACCGCAGAGGCTGGCATGCTCAGGAAGATGGAGAAGGGGGTGGCTGAAGAAACCTCCCTGTTGGAGTTTATAAAAAGTAAAGTGCTGGCACTTAAAGGCGAGGGTGGACGGGGGCGCTGGGCCATGCTGAGTGGTTGGAGACCACCCATGCCAGTGTTTTCAAGTTGAGGGTGCCTTTGAGACCCTCCTCCACATTGCGTGGAGATACCAGGGTCAGCTGAGGCACCTCAAGGTCTGTAGCGTGCCCTTCCCTAAGGACTACAGGCAGATGGACACAGCCTCCCTCTTGCCATAAGACAGTGGTGTTGATGTCTGTGGAACCTGAATCATCTCTGAAAATGGGTTTGAGGATCTTACATGACATGAGCACGCTGGAAAACGCTAGCTGGGTGGTTTAACCCACGGGTCCAGGAGAAGGCATGGAGCTGCTGGCGCTACCAGCCACCACTCTGAGGTCACCACCCTGCAGCTTCCACCAGTTTGTTTATGCCTAGCTGAAATGGGTTTGAGTAGGGATGTCACGGATGAGAGAGATCAGTCCAATGACTTTTTTTAGCTCCATGATGACTTCTTTCCAGCTAAAGCCTCCCCCTCCTTCCCTCTCCATCCACCTCAGTCATATCCTGAGGCTGTCAGCTCCTTCTTCTCTATCTCATCAGGCTTTGATGAATGAGTCTGGGGCTCCGCAGCACTCTCTGCTGGAAGGGGAAAGCTAATTAGAGCCCAAATAAACAGAGCGGCTCCCGAGGAGCCCGGAGTCAGTCTGTCTCTGCTGAAAGGCTGTCCTGGCTGGGCAGGGGGACATGATGTCCCACCAGGAAAATACACTGTGTTCATCAGCTGCAGGAGCCAGACCCTGCCCTTGAGCAGCTGGTGGGGCTCTGCCAAAACCCCCGTGGCTTTGTCTGTTTGCGCTTTCTGAGGATATGGCCCCTGCTCCAGGAAAACATCCTTAAACAGCCTTAGACATCCCCTGTATTAACGCGCTGGGAACAGTCTAAAGGTGGGGCTGTTTCACAGTACGGATTGCTGACCTGAGGATCACAAGGATAAAATACATTTTTCCTGCCAATTCTCTGTAGGATTCCCGAAGATCTTCCTCCGGCTGCTCCTCAATCCCCTCTTCATGCTCCTGGTGCTGGCTCAGTGCAGCTTCTCCTCGGTCATTGCGGGCCTGGCCACCTTCCTCAACAAATTCCTGGAGAAGCAGTACAGTGCCTCCCCCTCGTATGCCAACTTTCTCATAGGTGAGCACAGCCGGGCAGCAGCAGCTATAGGGTAAAAATAAAAAAAAAAGATACCCATCAGCAGGGAGACACCTCCAGGCTTTTTAATCCCGTGGGAGGAAGTCATTGAAGAAGCCATGGTGAGACCTAGGGATCACCTCAAGATGGTTGATGACTTTCCTGACCTGAGATGCCTGCAGGCCAGGCTGTCTGGAAGCCCCTCAGAGACTGTCTACATTTGTTTGCTTGCTCTTGTGGGCCAGCAACTGCTCTTGTTGAAAATGTGGAGCCCCACCACATGGGTGAAGCAGGTCTGCATCACTCAGATGCTTAAAGAAGTTGTCAATTACACACCAAGCTTGATCTTGCATCTCTAAGCCAGGCTCCTGAGGCTGAGGTTTCTCGTAGGGGTTGACTGCCTTGGGTTTTGGTCTTCTTGGGTAATGGTGGGGGTCTGTGGCTTCTCCCAACCACCATGAGGTTCACAAAGCCACTACCTCCACCCCCAGTCTGCAGAAGGGTGCTTGGCAGGCGGGACCCCAGCTAACACCTCCCTTCCTCTGCAGGAGCTGTGAACCTGCCAGCAGCAGCGCTCGGGATGCTCTTAGGAGGAATCATCATGAAACGCTTTGCCTTCTCCCTGCGGGCCATCCCCCGGTTTGCTGTGGTGGTGCTCGTTTTCTCCATCCTCATCTGCCTGCCTCTTTTCTTCATGGGCTGCCCCACGGGGCGCATCGATGGGATCTACCCCCACAGGTAACACGGGTGCTTGGGTCATTGACAGCTCCTTATTCCTCCAGCTCTTGACCTGACTGTCCGTGGGGTGGGATACGTGCAGGTGGAGGGGAAGAGGCAGGAGACATCGCCACGCTGCTGCTTGCTCCTTGCTCCTTGATCCCACTGCCTGGAGGAGATCTAAGGACATAAAGCTTGGGAGGGCCTTCATTCCCCATTTTCCATACCAAACAAGCAGGGTGTAGTTTTCATTCTGGATTTCGAGGGGGAAATGAGTTACTATTAGTGCCCTTGTCCACATAAACTCCACACATGGGCACCTCCAGCACTCCCTTTGTTCCAGCTGGACATCACTTTTCTCCTCACCTGGATGGAAAATTTTGGCTCTTACCATGTCTTTTTAAGACAAAAAAAAAAAGGTATTTAGAGTCCACCCCAGGCTCGCTGCCAAGTGCATCGTGCTCATTTCCCAATGAAGCTTGCCCACAGCCAGCAAGCGGCTTTCGTACAGATGTTCCCCTTGGCCACCAACAAGCCTCCTGTCCTGGGGGCACAGCGGAGGGGTGAGAGACAGGGCAGTGCGTGCGCTTCTCCCACTTAAAAGCCACTTAAATAACCATGGCAAAGGAAAGCAACAGCACTCTACAAATTCATGTGTGGGCGACATGTTTATATTTTGCTCTGGGATCTGCGTGGCGCGCACCGCGAGGTCAGGAGCACGTAGAAGTCCACTGAGGAGACACTGGCATCTCAGGGTTCCTGCGTGAGAGCCAGGCTTCGAATGTGAGGAGATCTCCCGAATGAAGATCGGGCACTGCAAGTGCTAAATTTTGGGAAGCACCTTGGCCTCGCAGCGTTTGCTTCTTGCCTCCAGTGTCAGGTTGAGTGTCTCTCTCAGCTCTTCTGCAACACACCAGTCCAGATGGGCTTTGCTGGGAGCTGCTGGAGGGACTTGCATGGAAAAGGAGGCTGTTGCCTTATATTGCTTTGGAAACCTCCTCCATTGCAAGGGCAGCAGCTCATAAGAGCTTTTTGCCTGGAACCCCAGGTAGCTGTGGGCTATGTGGACAGGTGAACATGAGCTCTGCTCCATCCCACCATGCCCAAGGGCAGGTCCTTGGTGCCACCTTCCCATAGGAGATGGAGCAGACCCAGCCCACCACGCTCAAGGGTAGGTCTTTAGTGCACCCTTCCCATAGGAGATGGAGCAGCCCCAGCCCACCATTCCCAAGGGCAGGTCCCTGGTGCCAGTTTCCTCCATGAGACAGACTGTGCCGCTCCAGCAGATGAACTCCCTTAGGTAGTAAGACAAGACAGGACAGATAATTCGGTTTGTCCTCTTGACTTTCACGCTGTCGTCAGGCTTGTTGTTTGGAAACGAGCCCGCTTCCAGTTTCTGTCTGAATGGTGTATCCAGCTGGGGCTGTTCACACATCTGTTTGTGCAGTTCTGGATGGAGCCCAGATATATTTCTCCAGGCATTTGGCTGATTAGTTTTCAGCTGGGGGGGGTGGGGTGGGGGGGTGGGGGGGGAAGTGTGTGAGTACTTGTTTGCAGACATAATATAATTACTGCTAAGTTCACTGTACACTTGCAGAGGTACCTGCGGGGGATGAGGGTCTGGCACAAGGCCAGCCTGCTGCTGGCAGTGTCCCAGCACAAATAGGAATGGGGAAACTGGTTAACTAGTAAGAGCGATTTTTTTTTTTCTTCCTCCTGTCCTATTTCTTAATTTTTTAACATTTTATTTTTTTTTCCTCTTCTTATTTTGGCAGTACATTGAGTTCCTCACAGCAGGTTAAGGCGCCGAGCGGGTGCCACTGCTCTGAGCACATCTTTCACCCAGTGTGCGGAGAAAACAACGTGGAGTACATCTCCCCCTGCTTCGCTGGCTGCACGAACAGCACTGCTAATTCCTCCACTCCCAAGCAAGTGGTGAGTAAAACCAGCGGTCTGCAAAGCAGGGAGGACCTGGCTTGGTGGTGATGGTGGAGGCTTCAGCGATGCTGGAGGAACTTGACCAGGGCAATAGAATGAGTGGCCTTTTTGATGCGGTGAGAGGGAAGGTCTATCAGAGATGCTGAAGTTCTACGGTGTAACAGAGAATTGCTGTAACACCCTGGGAGTCTGGTGCAGAAATGGGGATGGCAGCACATCCTGTTGCCATGCCTTAAAATCGGAGCTGATGCTCTCACCAGTCTTCTGCAAAGCAATGTGGCCTGATGCATCAATAAAGCCCTTGCTCTTGGCTTTGAGAGTTTTATATTTGGTTTCTTCCAAACATTTCCAACAGATCTACAAGAACTGTTCCCTGATCTCTGCTGGGAATGGGCTGTCCTCCGCCAAAACAGGCTCCTGTCCGCTCAGCTGCTCCCACATGCTCCTTCCTGCCATATTCCTCATCTCCTTTGCTGCCCTGGTAGCCTGCCTGTCCCACAACCCGCTCTACATGATGGTTTTACGGTGAGCACCGGGCAGGGGGTGTCGCAAGGCACTGGGGGAGGCATGATGTGATGGTTCCCCGTGCTGGGATCAGTGTACAACCAGGCCAAGATGCTTGGCCAAATACAACTCTGACCTCCCATGGCTTCCCCCCTGCAGGGTGGTGAACCAGGATGAGAAGTCATTTGCTATCGGAGTCCAGTTCTTGCTAATGAGGCTGCTGGGTGAGTGTCCATCTCCTAGCGAGGCAGGGGAAGGCTCAGAGTCTTACTTGAGCCCCAGGAGGTGTTGAACCTCTTTGGGGACAGCAGGCAAAGCATGCAGTGGAAAAAGGCAGGCAGCCTGACTCCATCCTCTCTTCTCCAAAGCCTGGCTGCCAGCCCCAGCCATGTTCGGTGCCCTCATCGATTCCTCCTGCATCTACTGGCAGAAGCAGTGCACCCAGCGACGGTTCTGCGCCTACTACAACAACGACTTCCTCCGCAACAGGTACCTCACCATGTGTCCCCATGTCCTCCCGGGCGGGGATGACCATGGAGCTTGTCCCCAGCTCAGCCTGGCACTGGCTGGCAGTACCACCTGCAGACCTGGCATCTCCCTGCTCTTCTCCCCACAGATATCTGGGGCTGCAGGTGGGCTACAAGGTGGTGGGCACCATCCTCCTCGCCCTCATCAGCTGGAAGGTGAAGAGGAGCAAGGAGTACAACGTGCAGGAGAAGGCGGCGGGGCTGGTGTAGCCCACCTGAGGACTGACTGCACACCCCCCACTACCCACCGCCAGTACTTTGTCTTTTTTGGGTTTGTTTTCCTTCTAAGGGAGCGTCTTCACCTTAGCAGCTCTGAGCTCCTCTCCTGCAGCCCACGGCACCACCGTGCTCCCAGCGAGGGATGCTCCATGCCAGTCCCATCCTGGTACTGGCTCCTCCCAGGTTCTCCAGCCGCACTTTGCCCATCGCTTTGGGGAGGGAGCAACCCTCCCACCACCTGAACCAGGAGGCAGATGGGGGCTGGAGCGCAGCCCCATCCAATTTACCCAGAGAAGTGCCTGCTGTGGGTGATGGTCCCTACTCTGGTGAGACATTTCAAGCCGGGTAATGTCCTCCCAGCTGGGACAGGAGCAGAGGAGACAGCTGCCAACCCTGTGGGGCTGCCGCATGTGTCCCCCTGCCTGCACCCCTCGCCGAGGTCAGCATGGACACTGCACACGAGTTGTGAGAAGTTATCACTAGGGGTTTATTGCAGAACGTTTTGGGGTTTGTTGCTCTTTTTATTTTTTAAATAAAGGTCACTTTTCCAACTGTGGTGCTTTGCCCCCCACCCCCAAGAGCTGCGCCAGCAGCCAGGCAGTGGGGATGCCTGCAGGTGGCACCCCAGCAGATGCAGGCTGCTCTCAGCTCATCCCTGGCTGGCCAAGGCGAAGAAATGGTGGCAGACAGGGCACTTGCTCCCCCTGCGATGAGGGGCTGTGCGGAACGGGTGGGCAGCTGAGGGCCAGCCATGCCTGCCCGCACCCTGCCCACGTCATCCTGCCAAAAGGTGCCTGGGCATGTCAGTGGGCAAAGCAGCAGGGAGCTGCAGGCAGGGCACAGGGGGCTGCAGACACGTCTGTGCACAGAGGAGCTGAGAATGGAGCTCTAGCCAGGATGAAGGGGGGGGGCTTTTAGCACGGGGCTGCAGGCAGGGGGCTGCAGGCAGCATTCGGGGGCTGTAGCCAAGGGGCTGAGGGCAGGGGGGGGCTGCAGTTATGGGGCTGTGGGTGTGGGGTTTGGGGCACGGAGCTGTAGGCAGGGTGCAGGCAGCTGGGGCAGGGGCCGCAGGCAGGGCGGAATGGGTTGGAGGCAAGGGTCCGTGGGAAAGGGGCTGCAGGTAGGGCTGCGGGAAGGAAGGGGGGGGGGGTACTGGAAGCTCCAGGCATGGAGCTGCAGGCATGCGGCAGGGCCCGTGGGGCTGCAGGAAGGGTTCGTGGGGTGTAAGCAGGGTGCTACAGGCATGGGGGGGCTGATGGCAGGGGGCTGCAGGGAGGGTAGAGTGGGCTTTGGCCATGGGGATGCAGGCAGGGCACAGAGGGCTGCAGGTGGGCACGTGGGCAGAGCTCTGCGGGCACACAGAAGCAGGCAGGCAGTCGTGGGGCAAGGGGCTGTAGGAAGAAGGCCGTGGGCAGAGTGTTTGGGGCTGCAGGCAGTGGGCAGGGGGCTGCAGGAGGATGCAGGGGGCGGCAGGTATGCAGCTTGGGGCTGCAGAAAAAAGGCTGCAAGCAGCCACAGGCACTGGGGCAGGGGGCAAGATGGATGGGGTTGGGGGTTGGAGACAGGGTTGAAGAGGCGGCAGGAAGGGTCTGTGGACAGGGTGGAGGGCTCTGCGAGCTTCAGGTGTGGATTTGCACAGGCAGGGTCCACGGGGAGCAGGAAAGGTCAGCGGGCAGGAGCCTGCAGAACAGGGTCACGTGCTGCAGGCATGGCCAGGGGGCTGCAGGCAGGGGGCTGTGGGGAGGGTAACAGTGGGTTTGGGTGCCAGCAGGGGCTGTGGGCAGGGCTGTGCAGGATGTTCCCCTGCCCATGGCACGTCTCAAAGGGAGTGCAGCAGCTCCAGAGCCTCCCTGCTCCACTCCGGCAGCGCTCCTCCTGCCCTCCAGCGCCAGCCAGGACCTCCCCGTTCCTGGCAGGATGAAGGCAGCCCGCTAGAATGGGAAGAGAAACGTTGGCTGGTGGGATGTCAGGAGGCACCCGCTAATGACGACAGCCTGCCATCACCTGTAGAGGGTGACATGGGAGCACCACTTGACTCTATCACAGGAATTGCTTCATGAGCTTGTCAAGAGCCTGGTGTCCTGCAAAAGACACACCATTCATCTCACCAACGGTGCTAAAAGGTGAAGCCACGAGCACTAGATCTGAGAAGATCACATCTTTTCCATGGCTGCCGAGTGGAGGGGTGGCTACTGAATGGGCCACCCATAAGGGACCATGGCAAGATGCTGCTGGTTGGGATCTGCAATACCATCCCCAGGGCTGAGACAGCAAAGGGTGCTGGTCAGTCAGTGGGGTCAGGATCAGCAGGGTCCCTGGCCAGGCACAGACATGGCCATGGCTGAGCTGGAGATGGCTACAGCAGAGCTCAGGAAGGGACTGGAGGGACAGGGCTGAGCTGAGATGGGGTTCCTGGGCCCATGGGCAAGGAATGTGGGACAGTCAGGTCCACCACACCTTCCTCCTCCTTCCCATTGTGGCTGTATCCCCTCCTGGGCAGCATCACAGACTAAGAGAGATGACCTGGGTGGGATGGGACAGAGAGGGAGCAGAAGAGTTGTCTTGGGTAAATGTATTTATCCCATCACTGCGCAGGCCAAGGCATGGCTTCTCGCTGTGCATCAATGCTCACCAAGAATAAAGGGAAAGGAGATGTTTTGGATTTGCTCTGGATCAGCAAATCTTTATATTAATGAGGTCTGTCCTTGTTATTCCTATTTCTGTGCCCCCTCCACCTGACAGGTGTTCCCTTAACCTTCCCCCTTCTCTGCCAGCATCCCATCAGGAGTACCATCAAGCTGGATAAACTCCAGGAGGTGCTGGCCAGAAAGTGTATAAGGTGACCCAAATGAGGCCACATGGAAGCTTCCTGGGCCCAAAGGTGTCAAGATGGCTGGAACTGCCCAATGGCTCTATGCACAGCAAAGGTGATGGTTGCAACATCTGGTTTTAGGAGCCTTGGAAACCACCACCGCTGGGATGTCAATGATCCCAGTCTTCAAAAAGGGCAAGGAATACCCGAGAAATTACAGACTGGTCAGCCTCACCTCCAGCCCTGGAAAGGTCATGGAACAGCTCATCCTGGGTGTCATCTCAGAGCATATGGAGGAAAAGAAAGCTATCAGAAATAGTCAACGTGGATTTACCAAGGGGAAGTCATGTCAGACTAACCTGATAGCTTTCTATGATGGCATTACTGGTTGGATAGATGAGAAGGCAGTGATGGATGTTGTCTACCTTGACAGCAAGACTTCTGACACCGTCTCCGACAGCATCCCCATTGCTAAGATTAGGAAGTGTGGGTTAGATAAATGAAAAGTGGATTGAAAAACGGGCTGAAAGAGAGCTCAGAGGGTTGTGATTAGGGACACGGAATCCAGCTGGAAGTCTGCAACACATGATGCTCCCCAGGGGTCAGTACTGGGTCCAGTCCTCTTCAATATATTCGTCAATGACCTGGACGAAGGGATGGAATGTACCCTCAGCAAGTTTGCTGACGATACAAAACTGGGAGGGGTGGCTGAC
>JAOTQQ010000052.1:26133504-26159795 GCA_026546715.1 Gallinago undulata | reverse complement strand
GGGGGGGGGCGTCAGTCTCTTCTCCCAAGGAACAGGTGATGGGACAAAGGGAGACAGCCTCAAGTTGTGCCAGGGGAGGTTCAGACTGGTTATTATGAAAAAATTTCACACTGAAAGGGTTATTAAGCCTTGGAATGGGCTGCCCAGGGAGGTGGTTGAGGCACCATCCCTGGATTGATTCAAAAGACGGGTTGACATAGTGCTTAGAGACACGGTTTAGTGATGGTTTTTATCAGAGTTAGGTTGATGGTTGGACTTGATGATCTTAGTGGTCCCTTCCAACCTCTACAATTCTATGATTCTGTGACTGTGTGTGTGCAGAGACGCTGATGCCTGACCCATCTGGGTTAGAGACCAGCCACCAAGAGGAGTTTCTGAAACGCACCTGCAAGGGCATAGCCTGAGAAAGAGATGATAATCTTATGTCACACGAGTATAGCGTGACAAAAGCAACCACTACAATCCAGCTGTTACTTCAAGGTGTATTTTCTAAGATGGCAGAGGAGAAAGAGCAGTTCGAAAGGGACAAAGGAAGGGGGAGGCTAAGGGACAAGATTGTCGCCCCACATGGGTAAGATAAATCTTCCACATTGCGCTGACTCAGAGCATCATTGCTCTAAAAATGCCAACATGCCACACAAAAAACACCCCAGAACATTTCTTCTGTTGCCAGTACCACTAACCTCTTGTCGCTCCAGCAGCTCGCTGACTTGCCTTGCTTTCTCAGGACGCGTGACCACAGCATGGGTAGGAACTTTGGCCAGGTGGCAGTTCCTGTAAGCCATGACATTTTCCCGCCGCCCGTCAGTGCACAGCAACTCAAATTGGTCCATTTTCAGATTTTTGGCCCAGTCTTCTTGATTTTTGCCTGTGAAGAGAATTGGTTTGGAGATTGAGAGATCTTGTATAGCAGAAGAATGTCAGCCTCACAACACCCAAGCAAGGCGTTCGTCTCTGCCTACGTGTGCGCTGGAGACTTGGCAGGTACAAAGGAGGCTGTAAGTAATGGTTGGAGTAGATGATCTTAAAGGTCCCTTCCAACCTAGACAATTCTATGATTCTAAAACTCAGGAAAAAATTGAGGGGATGAGTCAGACCCTCAGAGCAGGCTGGGGAGATTTAGTTACGTCTCCTGCCTTGCATTTTTTTCCCAAATGCTTGGAAAAGCATTACTTTACTTTGAGAAAAGAATTCAGCCGCTGCTTTCAGAAATTGCAACTGAACTTTTGATTTCCAGGCAAACAGGGAGCTAGGGTTCTGTGCAAAGGTGTCCAGGCAGGAGCCTGTGGTTAAGGGACCACCTGAATAATTGTGGTGCTGAAATTAAATGATAGGTAGCGGGGAAGTGTCTCTGGGCAGACACCAAGTGGTGACATTTGAATTCTGCTCCTCCTGCGTGAGGGTGAGATTGACAGGATGAGCAGGTAGAGCTTGCTGTTACCCCTGCGCTGGCATCAGAAAATAATGCAGCTGGGGGAAGGCAGCCCTGCCAAGACCCGCACAACAGAATAACCACCTACCATCAGTATTTTCCTCCACGATTGAATGCTTAATAAAGGCCACGTTCCCCTGCTCGACCAAACACCTGGAAAGTACAAAGAAAGGCAAGTGATGTAGGTGCTTGAATCTTGGCCCTTTCTCACAGATTTGATTCTGACCTATGTCTTGTTTTGTAAAGTTAGTCCCTGGAGACATCTGGGTCTAGGACCCCTGCCATGGATATGTTAAGGCTATCTGAAACGGAAGCTTTTGATACATTCTGGAAAAAAAACATGCTTCCTTCTCATATGGTAAGTAGCCGATTTATTTTGGTTAAGCGGTTTGGCCAGGTACAGATTTCACTTTGCTTTCTGCAATGCCTGCCTCGTGTGAATAGCCGTGTAAAAACACTAACGTGCACCAAAAGGACTGCAAACCCTGGAGCAGGATCCCTTTGCTATTAAATGTAAATGAAACAAGATTCCTTCTCTTTCTACAATTCATGCCCAATGTGACTTACTTAGACTTGAGCAGATACTGAGCAGGTGTGGAAGAGGTGGCATGGAGGCTGACCTCTGGTCTCTGCACTTTCTAGAGGATGGCTCACTCTAACTATGGCAAGTAGCACTTTTAGCAGGGAATGTCTAGTGGCAGCATTGTTTGCAGGTCCCCATCTTTTAATGATCTAGGAGTCACACTTAATGCCTAGGAGAGCAGCTCCGAGGAGAAAGACCTAGGAGACCTGGTGGACAAGAGGATGCCCATGAGCCGACAATGCGCCCTTGTGGCCAAGAAAGCCAATGGCATCCTGGGGGGCATCAGGAAGAGTGTGACCAGCAGGTGGAGGGAGGTCATCCTGCCCCTCTGCTCCGCCCTGGGGAAGCCCCATGTGGAGCACTGGGTCCAGTTCTGGGCTCCCCAGTTCAGGAAGGAGAGGGAACTGCTGGAAAGGGGATAGCAGAGGGCTACAGAGATGATGAGGGGCCTTACGAGGAGAGGCTGAGAGACTTGGGTCTTTTTAGTCTGGAGAAGAGAAGGCTGAGGGGTGATCTGATCAACACCTATAAATACTTAAAGGATGGGTGTCAAGAGGACCGGCCAGGCTTTTTTCAGTGGTACCCAGGGACGGGACAAGAGGAAATGGACACAAATATGAACAGAGGAAGTTCCACCTAAACATGAGGAGGAACTTCTTTCCTGTGAGGGTGGCAGAGCCCTGGAAAAGGTTGCCCAGGGAGGTGGTGGAGTATCTGTCTCTGGAGACCTTCCAAACCCGCCTGGACATGTTCCTGTGCAACCTGTTCTGGGTGGGCCTCCTTTGGCAGGGGGTTGGACTAGATGACCTCCAGAGGTCCCTTCCAACCCATCATTCTGTGATTCTGTGAGTTAAAAGTGTAGCCCTGCTGCCGTTGTAGGAGGTCTGGCCAAAATGCTTGTGCCTCTCCAGGTTTGCCTGGAGGCACCAGGGCATTGAGTTTTACAGAACAAGAACATTTGACTTCATTTTGCAGGAAGCTGCATAGAGAAAAAAAGTACAGTTTATGTATAATATTACAGACATAGTGTCACATTACTGTATATACTTCAATACTGTAATGGAGAAAAAGAGGAGGTCAGCAAATTATCATCGGCATACTCTGTATGTGAGTACATAACCATAACCTCTGTAATTAGCCCCAGGGTATTTGAGAGCACCCAGAGTGTTCCCACCACCTACCGGAAAGCTCCAGTATATCCATAGTATTTCTCATGGCTGCTGGCGACACACTTCTCCGGCGGGACCCCCCCTGAGCCCTTGCAGAGTCGGCAGAGGCGGGAGTTAGGAGGAGACCCAGGGGCACAGCCCTCGCTGAAGTATTCATCTGAAGGCAGGAATAAGAGAAATTCACTTTTCCTGCACTGAAAAGTTAGGTTTTCTTTTGATAACATGTCCTTGCACTGGATTTCTATTAGCTGTCCCTGGAAGCTGGAGACAGGTTGTTGGACGGAGCACAATTTACCAGACAGCAAATCTTATGCAGCCAGTTTTCACTATGAAACTTGTCTCTCATTATTATTGATAACAAAGCGGGGCCTAAGGCTGAAGTGCAATAGGCACTGCCTTGGAATAGAGAGAAGAACGTTTTAGCTGCAAGCCTTTCCCAGCCCAAGCCTCCACAGCTCTTATGGGTTGGTAGAGTTTGACAGGCATTTGACAGCGATGCCAGAGCTCCGGGGGAAGAAGGGACAGTGGCAAAGGCAAGCAGGAGGGTGGAGTTCGAGATTTCCTTTTATGTTCTTAATTTGCCTTGGTCAATAATATTTCCAAATTATTTCAGTCGGGCCATAATTCTCACTGGTTGAAAGCTGAATGTGGAAGTTGATCTTCTGAGCTACCTCTAAAGTCCCACACCCAATACCCCCTTTGTCTCAGGCAGTCACATCAGTTCCTTTAAGTTTTCTGGATGAAGATCCCCTGTTCTCAGCCTTTCCCCTCCCTTCTGAGATTCATAAACCCATTCTTTACCCCCACTCCACACCCTGCACAAGCCCCAGGCCCCCTGTGCCTGGGGCAGCCTGTATTTCCTTTTTGGGAATACCTTTTGGGCTGCTGCAAGGGGAAGGGAAGAGGTGTGAAAAGAAAGCAAAGCCCCCAAAACAATCAACATACTGTATCTTACTCTGACACAGCCTAAAACTTCGCTCAGTGAAACCTTAAGTAACAGAGTGTTCTCCTTTTCACACCTCCAGGTGGGAATCTTTGAGGCACAAGGAACTTTGAAGATCGGATGAAGGATGGGAGAACATTTTTGCAACCAGACTTCCCAGCTTGAAGAAGTGGATGCAAAACTCGACTCACCGAAATTGCAGTTCCCTGTCTTGTTGTGAATCAAGCCCATGGGGATGTTCCAGCCAGCGGTTCTCCCGACAGCGGTGTGGCACGACTTCTTGCCCTGCAGGTTGTTCCACGTGATATCACTGTCTGATTTCCACACAACAGCCACAGCAAAGTAGGACGCTTTTGGAACATAAAACAGAGGAGAATTAAGGGCTGGCCCAAGGATCCCACTCTGCTCCCTCAGGAGAGCATTGGCTCCCCTTGGGAGAGGACACCTATGAACAGCACAGGTTCATGAAAAGTGCAAAGGAAATACTTTACACTTATAAACAATTTGCCAGGCAGCGATCACGGGGAAGAGTTTGCAGGTGGGATGCATCTACCCGCACCAAGCTCCTGGGAAATTGTCATCCATGACATTTCCCCGCACCCCAAAACTGGCACTTGGGTACGCGAGAAGGCTGTAGCCTGACATACATGATGATTTCTTATCCCCATATCCCGATTTCATATCCCCTCTTTAGCAAAGGACAAAATCCTTCCCTCCTCTCCCTCTTCTCATTTCTATAAACAACTTCCTAAGGCTGCAACCCAGACCCTCTTTCCCTGTTTGCAGCCCTGGCACTGCTCTGGTCTGACTGTGCTCCAGACAGCAGCAACTAAGAACAAATCTCTGCCACTGCCATATGCTTTGCTTTGATATTTGTTTGCAGACCCAGACTTTCCATCTGGCTACTAAATTTGTCTCCCAAATGCTTAATATCTACATTGGACACAGCGGCTCTTTGCATGGTGACTGGCCGTGTATTCTCCACTCATGACTGCACATATTTTTTTCTGCTTATATTCATCAGGACTGTTTTCTGTCCCTCTGTTGGCAGTAATTACCTGGTTCTCCTTCTGCTTTGCTGCATTGACTGTAATCTGAGGGAGGGGAAAAGAAGAAGATATTAGAGAAAAGATATGACAAATCCAAAAAAGGATCAAGCTCACTCATTTCTGGAGAAAATTCATTCTAGAGGTAACTACTTCAGGTGACACCTTGTGCATCGACAGAACAAAGCACAGCCTCCATCTGCTCCTCTGAGCTAAACCAACGAGTTTTACCGAGGCCAGTGCTAAAGGACAGGAGACATCAAGATGACAAAGAGGAAGACGGCTTGTTGTGTTCCTGACTGTCAATGCCTGATGCCCCAAGGCTCATGGAAAGCCACGGCGTGTGGCGGTGAGCAGAGCTGCCTCAAAGCACTCTGTGCTTTCTGTGGGATGCAGCACTGAGGCTGCTTTCTGGATTTTAGATGAAAAACAGTGCTTTTGCACTTCCAGCCTCTTCCCCACCCCCTGGACCCAGAGGGGCAGCCCGGGCTGTGCTTACCATCATAGCTTTCTCCCATCACTGGCACCAAGCCACACACGCCAGCAGTGTAGACAAAACCTCCGTCCAAGCTGATAGCATCTGCTTCACCTTTCTGCAATGAAAATGGCGCAGAGATGAAATGACACCGTATGTCCCCAGAGCAGAGCTTTTCAGAAATCAGACTGTAAAAGAAGCACTCAGTTGTGTGTCCATGCCAGCCTCGTGAAGTCCAACAAGGCCAAGTGCAAAGTCCTGCACGTGGATCACAGCAATCTCAAGCACAAATCCAGGCTGGGCAGAGGATGGCTGGAGAGCAGCCCGGAGGAGAAGGAGTTGGGGGTGTTGGTGGATGAGAAGCTCCACACACCCCAGCAATGTGCGCTGGCAGCCCAGAAACTCCCCGCCCTCTGGGCTGCATCCCCAGCAGCGGGGCCAGCAGGGCCAGGGGGGCGGGATTCTGCCCCTCTGCTCTGCTCTGGGGAGACACTCCCCTCAGTGCTGCCTCCAGCTCTGGAGCCACCAACAGCAGAAGGACATGGAGCTGTTGGAGTGGGGACAGAGGAGGCCCCGGAGATGCTGGGAGGGCTGGAGCCCCTCTGCTGGGAGGGGGAGCTGAGAGTTGGGGATTCAGCTTGGAGAAGAGAAGGCTCCGGGGAGACCTTAGAGCCCCTTCCAGTATCTGAAGGGGGCCTACAGCAAAGCTGGGGAAGGACTTTTTACAAGGGCATGTAGTGATCGGATGAGGGGGAACAGATTTAAACTGAAAGAGGGGAGATTTAGATGAGATTATTGAGGAGAAATTTTTCACTCTGAGGGTGGTGAGATCCTGGCCCAGCTTAGTGGCGAGTGGGTGGTGAGACACTGGTCTTGAGAAGCTGTGGCTGCCCCATCCCTGGAGGGGTTCAAGGCCAGGTTGGAGGGGGCTTGGAGCAACCTGGGCTGGTGGGAGGTGTCCCTGCCCAGGGCAGGGGGTGGCACTGGATGGGCTTTAAGGTCCATTCCAAGTTGAACCATTCTGTGATTCTGTGTAAGGGAGAAGGTCTTGGGGAACGTGAGAAGCCATCCCTTAGCATATGGACAGAGAAGATCTCACTGGTGCGAACAGAGGAATTTTTGAAATTATCGTTCCCATGTGCTCATCACCTCCTCCAGCAGCAGCAGGTCTCTCCTAGCCTGCTTCCCTGCCAACACATTTCCTAATCTCACCTGTCCTTTCAAGTTTTCATTTAGTGTTTTCTTCACAGTACTGACCCAATGCTCCAAGCTGCCACCAGCACCCTCACCTATGCTACAGAATCACTCCTTTTCTAAGCAGGCAACTGTTTTTCTCTGCATTTTACACAATTTGTAGTTTGCCTGCCTTTTCCAATGAAAAGTTATTTCACACTAGGAAACTGATTTTTATTTAGGAAACCTCAAAAAAAAATAACACTATCCAATAAAGTTTTTTGAAAAATATTAATTGGTGAAAAGCTAGTCAAGCCTTTTCCCTGTGATGAGGTTGGTTTCTGCCCACTGGCATTTTTTACAAAGGTCCCAATATTTTATCTTAAAACCTACCCTCTGCCCCATCTATTCTCAGGCTGTAAAAAAAGCACCACTGTTTTCCATCTGAAAGGTTCACAGGGGGAAGAAACTGGGGGGAAAAAAAGCCATACCATGATCTTAATAATACACTCCTTGGTGTTGTCTGCCACGATGCACTCCACCTCCCCATTGCTCATCACACTCCAGAGGTCACACTTGCTCTTCTCATTCTTGCCCACTGCACACCACCGTGTCTTGTTTTCTCTGCGGTTGGAGTTCAACTGATCTGTAAAACCGGGGGAGGAAATAAAGGATAAGTCCTGCTGAGCAATAAGGCTACAAACAAGCGACTTTCTGGGACTCAGCCATGACACCATCTGTACCCACCAGCCTGCTTCCGCAAGAGATTCTTGTTCAAAAAGCCCTGGCCTGGCTGACAGGAGAGGATGATTCTTAAGCTGAAGGGTGCTCAAAAAATCAACTTGCAGGTCAGAAAGGACAATTTCTGCATAACACAAGCCATTCATGCAGATTTGTATTAGCTAATCATTTAATCATTTGCATCACTAATAGTATTATGCATTAATAGTACTTGGCATTGCATCTATAATATCTCTCCAGACCTCACTGCCCAGATAACCATGAAAATAAGATGAGACCAAACTGGAAAAATACAACCTGGTTATGTTTCTGTGAAGTGGAATTTGAATAATCTGTTTTGATGCTGCATGAAGTCCATGCACCCCCCTGCATAAATGCCAGAGCATCTGAGCCTATGACAGAGATCTCTGAGCAACTGTACATTTTAAATGGATTTTGGGAGACATTTGTGGGTTGTTTGTCTCTCAGAAAGCCAGCTAGGACATCAGTAAGTGCTTGATGAGTCCAGACAGAAATTAAGGACACTGTTTCCCTCAAGTGGTCATTACTGGACTCTGGTGTCCCAGGATGTTCTTTCAAAGTTCCTCGTAGTTCCCACAAATTTTGACCCAGCAGTTTTTACCATGCCCAGTCCCTATCACCAGCCGAATAATCGTGGGCAATTTTTGTTATTGTAATTGTGGTGAAGGGACAAGGGGTGGAGTGTGTGTAACTTTTACACCTTTGTCAGTGTGGTGATGATGTCATTTTGATTTTTGGCATCAACAAATTCCTTTGGCTGATCTAAGTGAAGACTGTGGGATTTGACTGATAATACCTTTCACAGGAAACACTTTGCAGAGAATACTATCTGTGTTTGAAAACAATTGTGTCCCTTTTCCCAGAGGTATTTGCTGATCCCATCTCTTCAACGCAGCTCACGTTGACATGACATTAGTATTTCATGTCCTGCCTACCTTTCTGAAGGCTCTGGATGGCACTGTAGTACTCAAAGCCAAGGTAGAGCTGGGAATCCATCAGAGATGGGATACGCTTCAGCTGCACAGCAGAGTCTTTGAAAAGCAAGTCTTTGGGGCCTTGGTCCTTCTTGCCAAAGAGCTGGAAGGAGCTGGTTGTGCCCACGCCAAATTTTTCCTACCATGAGGGAAAAATAATCAGCAAATGACCATACCAAAGTGCTTGGAAAGCTGGAAAGAGCAAACATATCCAGGGGACAGAAGAGAGGGTGTCAGGGGAAGGAAAGAAGAGCTAGACAATACCTGTGCTTTTGAGAGGAAGTTCCAGATGTCATCAACCTTGTTATCATCTCGAGCCACAACGGCGTGAGCAGGCACCCTGGCCCAGTGACAGGATTTGTAGTTGTCCACAGGCTGACGGCTGCCATCCAGACACAGCAGCTCGTACTCACCCTTCTCCTCTGGGGCATTTTCTGGAAGAAGGGAGGAACCGTGAGTTGCATCACTATGAAAATAGATAAAAAAGCTAGTCTGGGTCAGCTTTGTAATAAATTTATTTCGGTGGGAAGACAGTTTGCTGCGGTAACGGGGCATCATAGTCATACAAAGACAGTGCAGAGAGGAGAATGCATGTGCGTGTGAAAGAGAGATCATCTCTGCCCCTGTCATAACCAGCCCGGCAGCAAGAGGATTGATGTGGCATTGGTGCCTAGACATCCAGGCATGTACAAATAGATACAAACACAAATAGATCTACAAACAGCATACAAATGGGTTGAGCAGGTCAGGAGCTACACATGGTCTGTGAAGCTCAGTAGCATCAAGGCTGAAACAGAGCCCCGGTCAGAGATGACAGGGTTACGGGAGAATTCAGGTGGGAAGGGACCCCTGAAGATCTCTGGTCCAAGCCTCTGCACAAAGCAGACCAGGCTGCTCCAGGTGGATCTTGAAAACTTCCAAGGATGGAGAGTGCACAGTTGTCCTGGGCAACCTGTCCCAGTATATGACTGTCCTCAAGCAGAAAAAATTTCCCCTCTTATCCGGTCCATACCCCTCTTGTTTCAGTTTATGATTGCTGTTTCTCATCTTTCCACTGTCTACCTCCTTAAATATCTCGGCTTCACCTTCTTGATAACCTCCTTGCAGGCACAGGCAGGCTGCTCTGAGTTCCCCCCAAAACCATCTCTTCCCCAGGCTGATCAAGCTCTTCCCACTAAGCATCTCCTTGCAGGACAAGTGTCCCTGCCCCATGACCATCTTAGAACCATAGAACGGTTAGAGTTGGAAGGGACCTTAAAGATCATCAAGTTCCAACCCCCCTGCCCTGGGCACGGACACCTCCCACCAGACCAGGTTGCTCAAAACCCCATCCAGCCTGGCCTTGAACCCCTCCAGGGTGGAAGTGTTCTCTTGGTGGCCCTCCACTGAGCTCACTGCTCAGGTCCTGGGTGTGCCAGCCCATCTTCTGTCTCCAAGAGGTGTGGAGTTAGTGAACTCTTGCTGTGGGCTGAACTCCCTCCAAAATGCCTCCCAGAGGGCTGGGTGAGTGTAATAACCTACACAGTTGCTCACCCTGCATTTGCGGTGATAACGTTACAGCTGACTCTGAGATGTGGCACCAACAGTAATACCACTGAACTTAAACCAAGCAGATTTTCCTTCTTCAAAGAAGAACCCAACAGAAGAGAAAGTGGACCCCACCACAACCTTATTTTTCAGTGACAAGGATGAGTCACTCCACAGCGTGCCAAACATGCTTCTAGAGATGAAAGGAAAAGAGGTCTGGGGCAAATCTGGAGAGGAATGAAAGTCTACATAGTGTAGACTAATTGCAGGGCAGGTTGGCAGCAAGAGCTTGGACTGGAAAGGAGAGAAACAAGTGATCTCACAGGCCTACCTAGAACAGTTGTGTGTTTCACAAAAGCCACCTCTCCTTTTCCATCTTTCAGACATCTGCAGGTGGAAGGAACAGAAGAGGTGTTAAAAAAAACCCAGATATCGCGGCTCCCAATCTCCTGTTTCAGCAAATTGCTTCATCAGAAACTGCAACCGTAGAGCAGTAGTCTTCCCCCCAAAAAAGCTATGCTGGCAGGAAAGAAAACATAATGGCAGAGAAGTAGTGCTCAAGAAACCCAGTTAGACTTAGCTCGGTGCTAATGCTGTGTATTCTTAAGTCTGTGCAAAACCATACGGCTCAGCTGCCTCTCTCATCTCCTGCTATCTGCCTGCCAGCTATTACTAATTGGATCTTTAATTACCAGCACTTCCAGTTGTTCTATAAATTCAGTCTCCTCAGGACCCCTCATTACAACACAGCCCTCCCTGGTGTGATGAAAACTTGCATGTGTCAGGGCTAGAATATTTCCCCAAAGGAAGAATAACTTTCACTCACTGAAAAGCTCCAGAATATCCAGAATAAGGTGCTGTGCGAGAGCATTTGGTTTTGGAGTCCCCTTTGCATTGCTGGCAGAGTTTTTGTTCAGTGGTGGCACCAGGGACGCAGCTCGCAGAGAAAAAGCTGGCCACCGCTGCGGATGAGAAGGAAGCAATAGTTAGTCTAAAACTCACTTTTACAAGGAGCTGGAAGGGAAGGGTACACATCAAGAATGTCAGTGACTCAACTGCTCTGCAGGCCACCTCTGGACCTCTGCAGAAGATTGGGCAACATCGCTTCCACCATATGACCACCCCTGGCTTAACATCAGCCCATTTATCTCGCCATTTCCCACCTCACCTTGCTCGATGGAGCCGGAGTCTTTGCCATCCCACTTGATGTCTCCCCGGTGGAGAAGTGTCCCGATGGGGATGTTCCAGCCAGCGGACCTGCCCAGGCCAGTGTGGCAGGAGGTCTTGCCCTGTAAGTCATTTATTGTGAAGCCTGTTCCTTTCTTCACCACGGCCACAGCATAGTAGCTGGTTGTGGAGCCTGCAGTGCAGGAAAAAGCAGGAAAGCAATGAAAAAACAGGACTTAGGAAGATTTCAAATCCTGCCAAGCCCCCAATTTCAGAGAATAAAGTGCTGCACTTCCAAATAATCAGCAACTTTGCTTGAACATTCATGGTTTACCCATTTTTTGAGGCATGAGCTACACTGTCGATATTGAACCACTGCTGCAGGTTAAAATTTATAATGGTAAGTGACCTGAAAATACTATCAGATGCAAAATGTTTCACCATTGAACAGACGTTAGACATGCCCATGATTTTGTAAGGATGCTTCAACAAGCCTTCTTGGCAAATCTTTCACAAGACTATTCTCAACGTGCTGTATACCACACTGAAGCATGCATGTAATCCTTGCGAAAATGAAATTCCACATTTAGTCTTTAAAGGTATACCTAGTCCATCGCATGCTACGTATGAATAAAATGACTTAGTTTAGGTGCATTAGATACCACATCCTTCCATTTCCTATCTGTATTTTTCTTAGCTACTGTATTGGGAATGATTCTGCCATGTTTCTTTGATCCTGAATATTGTGTACAAACAGGCTGAACCCTGGGGTGGAGGTCAAAAGAGATTGGGAGCTTTGAACGTGGTGGGACTGCATGAGGCAAGAAAGACAAAACCAGAAAATAGCACCTGTTCAGCTCCCAAGAGAAAGACGGGAGAGATGAAGGACAGTACAGAAAGTGAGCAACAGAGCTAAGTCTTATCCAAAGGTATAGCTGCAGAGCACTCTTTATGCTTTTTTTCTTTGTTCTGTGCAAAGCCTGCACCTCTTGCCTCAGTAATCTCAACTGGCTGTTCCTCCACAACCACTAATGGCAGTGCTGTTGGCTCTTCAATCTTTTTTTCTTTTTTTTTTTTTTTTTCTCTTGATAACCACACAGGAAGATACCTGGGTTATCTGTGCTAGCTAGCTCAGTGTTTTACCAATGTAGTTCAAGGTCACTGAAAGCAGATCATCTCTGGGGCAAGCATAATTTTTGTGCTATGCTTCAGGATGGCCATAGTTTCTACTCATGGTGCTCTCCTTCCACAGCCACTGCATCATCACGGGATCGGTGACTTTGATCACAGCTAACGTCAGAAACAGGGCACTGGCTCTGCCCCTTTCCTTTGCAGTGACTCTGTGGCCATGGGTGATGATTCACATTTTGATGTAACTGCCCCTCAACCCTTCCCCTCTGGGATCTGGAATCAAGGGGCAATATCTCGGACACGCAATAGAAATCATAGTAGAATCATAGAATGGGTTGGCTTGGGAGGGACCTTTAAAGGCCATCTAGTCCGACCCCCTGCAGTCTCCAACTGGACCAGGTTGCTCAGAACCCCAACCAACCTGGCCTTGAATGTTTCCAGGGATGGGGCATTAACCACTTCTGGGCAACATGGGCCAGTGTCTCACCAACCTCAGCATAAACAATTTCTTCCTTGTATCTAGTCTAAGTCGTTTCTCTTTTAGCTTAAAGCCATTACCCCTTGTCATATTGCAACAAGCTCTGCTAAAAAGTTAGTTCCCTTTCTTTCCTGTATTCCCCCTTTAAGTACTGAAAGGCCACAATAAGGTCTACCCGGAGCCTTCTCTTCTCCGGAGTCATAACATGGGAGCTCTGTGTGGGAAGGATGGCTTTTGCACCATCAGTTTGCTACCACTGCTTGGCTTAAAAATACTGCCAGAAAACGTACCTCCGCTTTGTTCGTAGACCTCGGCAACAATGGGCTTCAGCTTGTAAGGGGCAAGGCCTGCCTCAAAAACGTGACCACCATCCAAGCTGATGGCATCTGCTTCATTATTCTAAATGACAAAAAGATTTTGGTCAATAAACAAAGAGCAGGGCCGCAGGAGGGAAAAACACTTCCCCGGAGTCTCTCCTGGATCATTGTGGGCGAGTCCTCCTCTACAGAGGGCTCACGGGTAACAACCAGTGACTCAAAGGAAACCCCAGCCTTCTCCAGGCTGCTGAAACATCCTCAATGCCCAGCTTGGATATTTGCTGCCCACTCACCGAAATGGCTTTTATGCAGTCAAGGTACGTTCCTTTCTGCAGGCAATTCAATGCAACGCTCTCTTGCTGCATGAGCTCCCGTAGAGTATTGCATTTGTTCTCTTCTGCTGAGGATATTGTGCACCATCTGATGCTTGTCTTGGGAGGAGCAGCAAAACACAGAGCTGTAGAAAGAACCAGAAGTAAATAGTCTCAGAGAGGTAGAAAGGCACCACGTGGAGAGAAGCTTCTCTGTGAACGTGAGCTCTGGTTCCCTGCAGTCCTGGCCTCAGGTGATGGTCAGGGTGCAGGGTCTCCCTCACACATCTCCTCGGTCATGCAGGAAGGCCTGACGTGCGCTTTCAGGAACATCTGGGAGGATCATTTCTGTCCCTGGGCAATGGTTGCCCTGCACAGTATTGTGATTCAAGCAGCCTGAGCTCACCAAAACATCCACAGAAATAGAAGAACAAGTCCACACACTTCAACAGCAATCAAACTCAGGACTTTGCAAAAATGGAGAGAAAAGCCATTCCACTGAAGCAACATCTTTGCAAATAACCCCAGAGGGAGAGCAGCTTTCGCCTGGCCAGACTACATTCAGTACATCGCCACACATGACCTCCTTGGCAGCTAGATGATCTCATATATTTAATGATCTTTTTATGTCTCACCTCCTCCACTACACCCAGTAACGGAGATGCCATTCCCCCTCCACAGTCCTCTCTCCTAAGAGGCCACTAAACACAGATGACTGACTACTCTGGGAGACCCAAGCAAAGCAAAGACCTCAGGTGGACACAGGTTCATGCCTCCTTGAGCAACCTAAACCCCAGAAACATTGGAAACTTGCAGTTAAGGTAGTGGCCAGCCCGTGCTTCACCTTCACTCTGTCCCTTCTGCCCAGATTGTGCAGACCGAGAGGCTGCATCCACAGCTCACTCCCTCCAAACCCTTGATGGCACATTTCATTCCAGCATCTCCAGATTAACCCATGCTCTTTCCATTTTCTCTTTCACCTCTGAAATATCCTCTCTTACTTCACTTTTGAGCCATAACTCTGCCAGTGGATGCCTCCCCTCCTCCCCCTGGAGATGCTGAATTTGGCCACAGGGAGAATCCTTAGCCCTAATTCCTACTGCCATCATCTATGTTCTTCAAACCTTGGCTGCACAAAGCCATGGTCTCCATAGTCCAGTGCTGGCAGCCATCCTGCCCTGGGCAGAGGCTGGTCGAGGACCTCCTGAGGGAGTCAGCCAGGCTGCACTGGTGGACACTGAGGGAAGGCAACGGGAGCCCGAATGCCACAGTCTCTGCTTGCAGAGCTTGTAGGCAACCTCTTGGCTCCTTCCTTGGCCACTCTTCACCATTAATGAGACATCATTGCATGTTAATACTCAGCAAAGGTGCTGGAGGGCTTTCCAATGCCAGCAGCACAGGGAGCACTTCCCACCAGAGGACATGAATCACCACCACACTTTATGGGGGATCAGGAGAGACCCCCCCCCAAAGAAGGGAACACCTTTTTCCAGGCTGCAGTCCCCAGGTCAGGTGCAGATGGCAGCAATCTCCTTATCATGGCCACCTGCCCATCACCTTCCAAAACTGCCAGCAGAGAGAGAAATAGTCACCTTAAGCAGAGCCAGCCCTGCAGCAGCACAATTTAGGCATAAAATACACAGGAGCCTAAGCAAAGTGCAGGATGGAGCAGTGCAGGAGCAGAGCGGGGAGGCACACGGAGGAGCCTTCCGTGATGTAAGCTCTATTTTATTGTCACTGCCTTCAGGTTTAGCCCACCACACATGCAGGTCTGTCAGGCAGGTCTTGCTCTAGTTTCTATCCCCCCCCCAGGCTGAACCTCTGCTCCTCTCCCAGCACAGCAGTTGGCCGGAGGGTGGTTTTCCCCTTCACCCCACGGCAGCAGGAGCAGGGAGCCTTTCCCGAGCCGTCCCCTCCCCGGCGGTGGGTGCCGAGCATCCCTCCTCCATGCCGTGGGGGGGGCTGCAGACCTCCCTCCAGCCTCCACGGGCTGGCCCGAGGAAGAAGCTGCAGCCACTCCTGCTCAAAACACCGGTCCTGTTGGTGGAGATCCAGAGGCACCAAAGCAAGTGTCCTGGCAGGAGCTCCTCTGCTTTTACTTCACGCCTGCCCACTGCTGCGGCTCTAAACCAGCCTGGGCTGGGGGAAGGCCAGGGGTCCTGGCAGGTTTTGATGCTTTCTTTCCCCCAGAACTGCTTTCAGCAGACACTTACCCACTATCCCGAAGGCCAGCACAGTGGAGAGGACGGGTTTCATACTTGAGCGAGGGGTGAGGTGCCGAGGAGGGGGCGCAGCAGCCGCGGTCACAGACCCTCCCCTCCCAGTCTGTGATGGCTCTGGAACCGCTTTCTCCCCTTTTTTATAGAGGAACGGCCCTGGCTGTGTTTGCAGAAGCAATGACCTAACACTGTTTGTCCTTCCTTGTTTCTCAATAGCTCCTAAATCGCTCGCACACACACACACACACACACACACACACACCACCCTCCCCCCCCTCCCCCCCGGATCAGCCCATTTTTAGGAAACCTTTCCCTTTGGCACTGAACCCCTCCGCAGGCGGCAGCCGGAGCAGGGCAAGGAGCTTTTCATTTTACAAGGGGCTTCAGACGGAAAATTCCCGAGTTGTGACATTTGAAATTCCCCTGCGGGCTGAAACGCCACGGGGGGGGAACTATTTTCTTTGTGCTAGGGCCCCCCCCCCCCCATCTCCCCCCCCCGTCCCTCCCTGCCTTGCACAGCCTAATTTCAGAATGTCCCTGCTGGACCTGGCCCCAGGTTTGGCACGTTTGCCGGGAACTGCTGCTGTGCCCGTCGCCCCTTGGCTCGCAGCCCCCCGAGCGCCCGCCCGCTCCCTCCCGCTCTCTTGGCACCGGCAATGGGGTGGAAAGGCGGCGGTGAATGTCCCTTCCACATGATCTGGCATGGGCAAAGAAAGCCAAAGGCAGCCACCAGACAGCTCGGTAAGTGCCCTGCAGCCAGAAGGAACCGTCACAAAGGTCTGCCTTCATGATGCCGTCCCAGGCCCGATGTCCCCCCAGCTTTGCTGCAGGCTACAAGACCTGCTTCAGGTGGCCTTTGGTACATGCACACTAAATGAGAGCCCCCGGACCACATCAGCTAGCCCACAAGCCCTGGCAGCATCCCTGGAGAGCAGCTGCCAGGGCTGGTCCGCCCACCACGTCCACTCAATACAAGCTACAAGAGTTCTATGGGAACCCAGCAGTGAAGTCAGCTCCCAGGCTTGCTCTCAAGAGCAACCAGCCCCCCTTGGTGATCTTCTGGATCCCCTGCACAGTTCATCCTCTCCCTGGATGCCCAGGCCGCAGTGCTATGGACTTGCCCACAGCGGGCTCCTGGCTGAGGCTGGCTGGAAGTAGCCTGGGTTGGCTCTTCTCCCTCCTCCCAGCAGGGTCAGGGCACAGCGACCTGGAGGTGGTGGTGGGGGGGGGTGGCCAGAGTGGCTTCAGTGCAGGTGTGAGCCCAGTGTCAGGTCAAGAATATGGCTTTTACAGAAGAAGGGGGCTGCTGGAGACCTTCAGACAATGATCACCTCCACTGTGGCATCATGAGCCTGCCCTACCTGTGACTCTGGCTGCTGGAGGCCCCTACAGGTTGAGCGAGAGGCACTTGTAGCCATGCTGATGGTTTCAGCATCATCTTCAGCAGTTCCTTCAGCATGGTTAGTTCCTATTTCTCATCCCTTCTTCCCTTGCTTTCCCAGAAGAGCAGCACTTCCTGTGTCCAGAGCATCTCCAAACACACTGCAACTGGAGAGGAACTGACTTGCTCCCACCACAAGCCTGCCTGCCTTCTCTTTTAAAAGATTTCCCATCATATTTACTCCAGCAAGCTGCGGCCCTCTGAGGACTTCCTCCACTGAGACATGTAGATGCCACTGAAATCCGGTGCCAGCTCTCTGTGGGTCTCACCAATCCTTGCCTCACTCAGGGTAGCCTTAGCAAAGTCCCCACCCATGAGAAGAAGAGATACAAGGGTTCACAGGAGGCTCTCCTAAGCTATGGATGGTTCTTCCATAGCTTTCTGTGGAATTGTTCCAAAATGCTTCTTCTAACAGATATCCCAAGAGATCCTAGAAATCGCAGTGCCACTGAAAATGCAAAGATATCTGAGCACATAAATAATGGTGAAAATATTTGGACATCCTGACTCCACACACAAAGTAGTTACAACCCTGTCCAGAGCAGATAAAGGTATTTTGCCATGTGACAGATGAAGGGGAAAGATGCAGAAGAAAGTTTGGAAAACATAAAGGGTGTGTTTAAGCAACAGAAGAGCAGTTGCTGGAAAAGCCCATACTATCTTGCCTTCTGCTCGAGGTTCCCAGCCTTTTTTACATGGACCACTCACTGTTCCTCTCTCTCTTCTCAAATTGCAGCTCATCCCCAACACACTCCCTGTACCTGCCAAGGGGAAGGCTGTGATGGGTGGCTTTCACTCCACACCTCTTTCCCTCCCCTCCCACATGGCATCAGAGCAAGTCTAGGGGTGAAGGAAGAGGCTTGGATTGCAATAGTTTACCTCTTGTCCTCCACCTTTTACCAGTAACTTCTTGGACGTTCAGATGTCCAGCCACTAGTTATGTGCAAAGTCACTGGCCACGTAACAAGCAGCTTCTATGCCTCCTTTTGATGCTACCAAATCCTACCTTTCTTCACAGTGGATTTCCATTCACCTCCTGCTCTGTGCCCATCTTGGGGTTGCTCCTTCTGTGGCTTTGCCTCTCCTGTGGCCAAGATCCACTGCTCCAGGGTGCCACAGAGCTGTTCTGGGGAGGTGAATCTCTTCCAACACACAGCTTTCCTTGGAGGTACCCAATGGCAGAAGCACAGGTGTGTCGTATAGGCCAGCTGGGCTTGAAAGCTCAGACCTTCATCATCAAAGCACCCAACAGACCTCCAAGGTGCACCTTTCTGAGAAGTACCTCCCGTCAAGTGAATTGATTCCCTTATATTGATTCCCTGGAGGGAATTCCAGCTGCAAAATAACTTCCTTTTGAAGTCCAGGAAGGAAAAACTTCCTGGTGCAGCCAACTTCTTCCCCTGAAATCCTATCAGATGATTGCTTTTCCAAACTTTGTGTTAGCAAATGCACACTTCTTCACACAGCGGCTCCCCTCTCACACTAAATATACGCACATGCTTCTTACAAGTTCTAGTTGCATCCATATCTCACTGCCCAGGTGCACAGTTTTGTGCAAAAGGAGAGCTCCTCCCATGCCCAAATGCATGTATCTAGCTGACTAAGCTGAGATTGAACAGTGAGGGCCAATTCTTACTAACGATGGAAATTCTTGTTGTCTTTCAAGGTAAGAGCTCAATGCTCTGGCTCATGCGAGCCGGATTGGCTTTACCAGAAAGGACAGAGCTAAGCCAGTGCCTCTCAGACTTTGTCCTTTTCTCTAGAAAGCATCAAGCCTTCCACAGTGTGCATCTTCATGAAACAAGCTGAATTATTATGACATGTCACAAGTTTGTTGTATTGCAACACTGCGGCTGTTGTGTTTCCAGAAAGAGGATGCTGCTAAAAATTGCACGAATGATGACGAAATACAAATTAACACACCCTCTGACCAACCACAGGTCACTGGCGATGCATAAACATGTCTGAACCCCAGGAAAAGAACAGGGCTCGGCCCCACGCTAAGTAAAACTGAAGGTAAAATAATACTGCTTGTTTCTACAAATCCCTTATTGCTGCAAACCACACTGTGGTTTGTGGCTGAGACGAGGCTGGACTGGAGTTTTGATTGTGTCCTGAGGAAAGGACATCATTGGCTGTAATTGGGCTGCGATAAAGTTAGAGCTGGCACAACCGACTGGGAGAGGGCTCGGCTTTATCACAGTGCTGGCTGCTCCCCATGGCAGAGCTCATCCAGGAGCCAGCACAGCTGAACGGAGCCAAGCCCTGGTGGTGTGTGCGTGTAGGGACAAACATTAACCAGGGAGAGGGAAAGCCAGGAGCAAGGCACCACACCAGTACAGGCATCTCACCCAGCTCCTTGGGGCAGTTGTTTCTGTAGGGGTGCTCCTAACCAGCCGTGGAGGCCTTTGGAGCTAATGCTGCTGTTCCCAGGGGTCACCAGGCTGGCAGTTGGGTGATGAAGAGTCAGCTCACCTTGAGCTATTAAGGAGAAAACATACTGAAAATGAGAAGGACACAAAAGGAATCCATCCAGCCTTGAGGTGGGATGGGCTGAGAGTTTCTCTGTAGGAGTTGACTTGTTTAGCTCTAGAAATGGGAATTTCTAGTTTGTGGCTTGGAGAAGGCTGTCCATGACAAGGATGTCAGCATGGTGAGCCGCAAAACCTGGCCTCAAGTTCTTGTCCTGTCCTGGCAGGTCACATTGCAGCAGATGAAGGCAAAAGAGCAGTCTGATAGGAACCCGATAGGATGGTTTTCCCAGACCATCTGCCCTGCTCCTCTGTCGATAGCTCAGGATGGGACGTGGGACTGAGACTGGCACTGAACTGGCAACAGAGCCCATCTCAAGAGATGGGAAATGATGATGCTGGGTGGGGAATGGATGTAGAACAGCCCTGTGGAGAAGGACTTGGGGATACTGGTGCATGACAAATTGGACCTGAGCTGGCACTGGGCAACTGCAGCCCAGAAAGCCTCCCAACCCCCCTGGGCTGCATCCCCAGCAGCGTGGCCAGCAGGTCCAGGGAGGGATTCTGCCCCTCTGCTCCGCTATAGGGAGACACCTCCCCAGTGCTGCCTCCAGCTCTGGCATCCCCAGTAGAAGACACACATGGACCTGTTACAGCCAGTCCAGAAGAGGGCCACAAGGGATGGAACACCGCTCCTATGGAGAGAGGCTGAGAGAGCTGGTGTTGTTCAGCCTGGAGAAAAGAAAGCTCCAGGGAGAACATACTGCGTCCTTTCAATATATAAAAGGGGCGTATAGGAAAGATGGAGAGAGACCTTTTACCAGGGCCTGTAGTGTCAGGACAAGGGGCAACAGTTTTAAATTGAAAGAGGGGGGATTTAGATCAGATACAAGGAAGAAATTTTTTACTCTGAAGATGGTAAGACACTGGCCCAGGTGGCCCAGAGAAGCTGTGGATGCCCCATCATCAGAAGTGTTCAAGATCAGGTTGGATGGGGCTTTGAACAACCTGAACTTCTGAAAGATGTCCCTGCCCATGGCAGGTTGGGTGGACCGGGTGGTCTTTAAAGGTTCAGGTACCCAGGAGGGGCAAGGAGAAGCCAGGGGGCTCCTGCAGAGCTGTCTGACCTGGTCAGTGTAAGCATCTGGGGGAAATCCCAGCCCTCCTGCCCGATGCCAGGTCTGTCCTGGAAGAGAAGGTCACTCGTTCGTGTGCCCTGGAGCCCGGGTTGGCTCAGGGCTTGCGGCAGCCGAAGGCTGCACCCTGGGAGCGCCGGCTCTGCGAGCGCCTCTGTGGCCAGCGGTGGACTGGGACCAGCTTGGCATTCCCCGTGGCTCCCAAGGCCCAACAGATACCTGGAGAGCTGCGGCAGTCTTTCCAGAAACAAGCTTTCAGCCTCTGTTTGGACCCAGGAGTCAGTTCTGGGGCTGGGCTCCAACGCCAGAGTCGTTGCGGTGCGTTTATTTTACAGGAAATGCCACAAACCCCTTTCCCCGCCGCTCCCGAGAAATACCCGGCGTCAGGTTCCCACTCTGTTGCAATATGCTGTTTTCTGCCTGGGATGAGCAGAACGGGCCACTGAAGAGTGGGAGCTTGATGTCGTTTGAACCAATATTTGCTCCTAAAGTGTTGCCTAATTTCTAAACCGCACACAGCAAACAAAGAGCCCTCTGTCAATTTTAAGCAGCTCTTCCCAGCTCCGAGCACCGAGCCCAGCTGCAGAGTGTACCCTCCTGCCCGGAGACGCTTACCATGGTCGTGCCATTACAGGTTTGCATTTTTAGGTGGGAAATTAAAGTCCAGGTGACAGCTGAGTTGGTTACCAGCAGTTCGACCCTTTCTGCCCTGCAGAGCAGCTCTGTAGGACTGTGCCGCTGCCTTTCTCTGCACATCCCCCCCTCCAGCAAACACCAGCTGGTCCAGCATCCATGAAGAAACAGCTTTTCTCAACCTTGCCTCTCAAGCAAGACGCCACTAACCCCCCCAACCCCCTTGCTGAAGTCAGCAGTGGTTGGTTTCTGCTCCGCCAACCAAGCGTTCTGCACAAAACTGACCCTCTGGGATATGCAATTAGTGCCATTCCTCCTAATGAAGGATTCCAGTTGTCTTAATTAACCCAAAGGTTAACAGGATTACCGGCAGCTCTCGACAACCTCGGGAGCCATGATATTCTTGAAGGGCTTTTGGAAAGGAAAGCAGAAAAACACACGGTGGGTTCATCGTTCCTGCTGCAGAGACGCTCGCAAATAGAGCGGCTGGAGCCACGTAACATCCAGCCTGTTTTCCAAATATCTGTGGGAACAAACCAGTAAATACTGATAGCTGGGAAAGGAAGGGCAGGCGTGCCAGCTGCCCTGCCCTGCACGGCCACGGCACCCTCAGCTCCTCTCCCCAGGACTCCCAGGTCCCACACCAGGGCACGCAGCAGGGAGTTACACAATTCCTCTGTCCACACAGCGGTCGTGTCCAGCTCCATGGGCCATGGCAGACAGTTTCCATGGGGCCACGTACCCACAATGAGATGCTGGACCACCCCAGAGGATGTGGCTGGGTGAGAACAGGAGAAAGGGTGGCTTATTTCCAGGGCAGGAGGGAGCTGTGGCTCACAGGAGCCCCTGTGCAGACAGCCAGGGACAAGGCAGTAGGGGTGGCAGTGGGGATATTCCCTGCAGTCACAGAGCCTGGGTCACCAGGATGGGGACAGAGGCAAGACAGTGGCAGAGCTGGTCAAGAAGACTCCATGGTGAGAGGGGAGAAAGAGCACCAGGTGCACCTGGAGGTGAGCCACAGCCACCCCACCAAACCACCACAAGGGGACACCCAGCTGAGTCCTACCCTTTGGCTGCCAAAGGAGCAGGGGGACATCACTGAAGCAGGCAGAAAAAAGCTCCTGGCAGAAGCAGCCAGCCTTGCTCAGAGAGCAGCCCTGTGTGTGCTGCAGAGGGATGCTGGTGATTCAGGAGGACCAAGAGTGACTTGGAGGAGCTACGGGCACAGAGCTGCTGGTGGGACCAAGAGTGACTTGGAGGAGCTATGGACACAGAGCTGCTGGTGGGACCAAGAGTGACTTGGAGGAGCTGCGGGCACAGAGCTGCTGGTGGGATCAGGCAGTAGAGGCCAGCAGCCAGAAGGACCCAAAAGGAGAAAGTCTTCCCAAGAAGGGAAGACTTGTGAACTGGCTTCACAGAGCAGCTCCGGTAGCATGAGCCCTGGGGCTGGCAGCACTGGCTGGCTGCTGGAGCAGCTCTCGCTGCTGGATCCAGCCCAGGGATCAAGGACTAAACCTCTTCGTGTCCTCCGCAGCCCACGGGCAGCCCAGCTGGGCTGGCACGGCCACCCACCGCTGTGCCAGGCATTGTGTTCAGCTGTTGGGTAGCTGCTCCAGCCAGAAATGAGATTAGGGCATTAAATGAATGGGAAAAGGGTCAGCTCACCAGTGGGTCAAGCTGAACTTCACCACTTGCTGCTCAACCCCTCTCCTGTTAGTTAATTTGTGGTAATCATTAATAGCAACCTCCTGTCTGCATGTGGAGCCTCACAATAGCTAATTTCTAAACTGTCACCACAACTACACGCTGTTACACGTGTCCTGGTTGAAGCCACCTTCCCATTTAAACATTCCTACGGCTGTACATTTCCTTGCTGATTAATAGTGGTTGTTTTGAAACCACAAAAAAAAAAAAATGTGTTGGCCAGCATTCCCTTCCACTTTGTAATTTTAAAGCAGCATTAAAGGGAATTAATGGAAATAAGGCTTCAGAATAACAGCAAGGCTTATTCTTTATTCGAGACCCTTTGAACTCTAGTTAAATTAATTTTCCTTCTGCTCTTGAGATTTTCAAACACAGATCTGGCAGTTCAAGTCACGAGCCCTGCAAACACCTCACCCTTTGGGTGTCCATGGCTAAGTACGACACCAGTGACTCCATGCTGGACCCAGGACCTGGGAGGGCATATCTTCCCTGCCAGCATTGGTGACCACCATACCGTCAGAGAAAGAGCCCCCTGCCCAGGGACTTCTGAGGAGCTCAAGGGCAGGCTTGACCTTTCAGTTACCTTTGTCCCTCCCAAGCAGCAGAGGAATTTGTTTCCTGGCCATTGGTCAAGGTGTTCTCATCAAGAGAAAATCCGAGGGGAAGAGCCCCACCTGTCCTCACGGGTCCACTCCCTGGTCGCCCAGGGCTGGCACAGCCCTGAAGGCACCACTGGACCCTGGCGTTCAAACCACTGCATCCCTTCCAGTAATTACTGTTTTGCAATGTGGAAAATAATAAAAATCTTGGTACTATTCAGAGCTCTGGGAGGAGCAGAAGGGGGGGAGCAAAAGGCCAAGCTGAGCAGATTTTAAACCCCCTCCTGAGTGCTTTTAGACCCCCTTTGGCATTTTAATCCTCTCAGCATGTGGAGGTAAAGGAGCAGAAATTCTAGGCAGAGGTGTGGGGCCTCCAGGACATGTATCTGGCTGGGGATGGGGCTGGTCCTGGGCAGGGAGCTGGACGCAGAAGCCCTCTCCCAGAGCCCCCACAGCATCATCCATCAGCCCCAGGCTGGGCTGATGGAGGTGCCTCAGTGTTGGGGAAAGTGATGGCAAAGCCCAGCTGGAGTGTGACGTGGCCCTAACAGCTCCTGAAAACTGTTGCAAGAATAAGGAAGGAACCAGAAAAATTTCTTGCTTCAGATGCTCTGCTAAAGGTTGCCTAAGGTGGGGGAACGTGGCCGTGCTCTGTAGGTGCAATGACATCTCGTAGACAAAGAGCGCTATGTGGGAAGAAATGGCTTCATGCTACCACAGCCAGAGTGCACCAGGGACACAAGGCGAGGGCAGAACAGCCTTGGAGAAACACTGGTGAGCTGTGCAGTGCTGCAAGAGACATCCCACTGAAAGGCTTCACCAGCTCTTACAACTGCATCCTCCTTCATTTTCAGCCTCTCCAGGGGCCTCCAGCGACAAGCCTCCAGCAGCCCATCCATACTCGTCCCGTCAGTCCCTGCCCAAGCAATGCTAGAGGAGCACTGGTCCCCAGTTCCGCCACAGCTCTGCCCCTACCTGGACATGGCCCTGTTGATCCAGGACACCAATCCATGGAGAGACTTCCCAGACACATCTTGAACCTGCCTGGTCACTGCAGACCTGCCTGGTGGTGCCTGGGTTATGTCCAACCCTGCTACTGTCCCCAGACCTGATCCCAGCCTGAGGTCTGCCTTGTCACCACCAGCTTCCCAGGAAATATGGACTCTGGGCTGGCACCAGCTGCTATCCCAGGGCCAATCCTTCTCACCTTGCATGGAGACAATGACGGATGAGTCTCCTGCCCATCTGGTCATGCCATCACGCTGGGCTCCCCGTCCCGCCGGGAGCAGTCAGCCCGTGCGATACCCTGGCACCTAGGAGGGAACAACACAAAGCTGTCTCCTGGCTAGACCAGGGAATGGAAATTCCAGGGAATGAAAAACACGGGCTTGACTCTCTGGTAGAGCAGTGATCCCACATTTCTGTCTATTTGCAGCCCACTGTATCCTGGGCAATTATTTTTTGCATGCAGCAGTAAAGACTTTCCCATTGAGCCAAACACTTCTCCTGAGTGCTGGCTCTCGAAGGAGCCTCACAGCCCCAAGCTGACATCAACACCATCTTCTATAAACATGCCATGGAGAAATAACATGAACAAACAACAGGAAAGGCTTTATGGAGATCCTATTACAAATAAGGTATTTGTTCCTCTCACACATTCCCCTTGAGGTGGGAAATCCCCGTGAAAAGACCAGGCTGGCCTTTAGTCAAGGACATCAGAGTTGTGTAATGACAGCGGGCGCCAGGGAAGCTGATACTACCAATCCCTCTCTCCTTTCTTGCCTACCATGAGGGATGCTAGCACAAATTTTAAGAGCACAGCAGAAAAAAAAAAGCTTCTTGGAGGAATCTTTTACACCAGGAGAGCAATCAGCTTTTTAATCATTAGCATAATATTTCTATTAGTAACACTTGCAGGCTCTTCATAAATTGGAGAAGCCAAAAGAAGGGACCATCTTGCTCCCTTTTAGCCCTCTAAGAGTTAAATGTGGGCTGCCTGTGTCATCCTGGGGGGTAGACACCTTCAGAGGCCAATTCATCTCTTTATAACAAAGGTGGCACTAAGTATCCTGAGGAGGTGGCAGAGGACACAGATGATGGCTCATACAGGGCACCTGGTTGCCCGGTGGCAAGGGGAGTTTATTCCCACCTTCAGCAATCAAAGCTGAATTAAAGGATTAGCTGATTGGAAGTCGAGCTATCCTGATTTTAAGGAGAGACATAGGCACCAGGAGCAGTTCAGGGTTAAACCTACAGTACTCAGAAATGCCAAAGTACAGGTTGCTCATTTATCCAGCAGCCACAGTGCAGTTTCTTCTGGTCACAGGTGACTGCTTAAAAATAAAAGAGGTGGAGGCAGAAAGGTAGGAGAGGGAAACACAGAGGATGTGCCACGGCCAGACTCCCGTGGCAGGGACATTCCCCTCAGCTGGGGCACTGGGGAGATGGGGCTGAGGCTCCTGTCCCAGCTCATGCACTGCTAGCACGCAGGGCCTTGGCTTGAAGGGACACCCACCCTTAAATTATTTATAGGTGTTGATCAGATCCCCCCTCAGCCTTCTCTTCTCCAGACTAAACAGACCCAAGTCCCTCAGCCTCTC
>JAOTQQ010000052.1:26088334-26133404 GCA_026546715.1 Gallinago undulata | reverse complement strand
TGGGGCCTCCCCAGGGCAGAGCAGAGGGGCAGGATGACCTCCCTCCACCTGCTGGTCACACTCTTCCTGATGCACCCTAGGATGCCATTGGCCTTCTTGGCCACAAGGGCCCGTTGCTGGCTCATGGGCATCCTGTTGTCCACCAGGACTCCCAGGTCTTTTTCCTCAGAGCCGCTCTCCAGCAGGTCACCCCCAACCTGTCCTGGTGCAGAGGGTTATTCCTCCCCATCTTCTCGTCTTCCCTTCTTCTTTCTCATTTCTCCCCATCTTCTTTCTCCCCTTTCTTCTCATCCCCCTAATCATCTCCTGAAGGTTTTCAGCAGGGTGCCGAGTCTGCTAAACTCATTTTCCTGCCTCTGCAATCTTCAGCAGCAGGGTACTGAGCCAAGAAGAAAACTGCAGCACAAGTTTGTCTCTTGGGCACAAGACACAGCCCTCCTGCAGCTCTTTCTGCTCATACAGCTTGACCTGGGACTGCTTTTTGAGCTCTAACACAGGGCAAGATGGGTTCCCAGTTTGAGGAAAGATCCCACTGTTGTTTCATTGGCTGCTTTTTTTTAACTCAGCCCTTTCCCAGCTCACAGTTGTCAAATTCTCATGTTCACACATCTCTTACTCAGAGACTTCGATGGTGAAGGGGAAAGCAAGGGAGATCTAGAAGATCAAAATTTGCAAGATTAGCTAAGGTGAGGGAGCAATGAAAAGATAAAGAATGGCCTTATGCGTTATTTCGTGGCGTTGTTTTTTTCAAAGGAAAATAATGCTCTGAGACAGGCTGAGAGGGAGATCTGGAAAGAAACAAATCCTTCACCAACAGAAAGACGATGCCTGAAGGTCTCTGAGCACTGATATCCATTTCCTGGGGAAGAGAGGCTGTGGTGGAGGGCCCATGATGCCAACCCCTCCCTGGAGCTACCATGTATGGGAGCACACACACCACCCTCCAGAGACAGTCTTCAGACTCTCCAAGGCTGGTGGAAACCACTGCAGCTACACAGACACCAGCAGAACTTTTCCATCTCTTGTCATATGGCTGGAATTTGTCCCAGGCCATTTTAAGCCATTCGTACATCTGTGTCTTCCCCCTTTTCTCCTGTTGGTGTCAACAGCTTGAAGCACTTTAGTCTCTCTCTCCTGGGGCTTAGTTCCTCATCTCTTAACTTCTTCCCAACCTGGACCTGCATTCTCCTTATTCATAGTTTGCCTTTTTGAAGATGTGGTCAGCAGATGTGATGACCTCCTCCTGGCATGTGGAGTCCCATTAGACTGTTTGCAGCAGTTTCTGTTCCTCTTCCCTGCTCCTGAGCTGGTTGAGCCTCACTGGTCGAGTGTCTCCCTCGGGTTACCTTTGACACAGGTCTTCTATCTGACAGGGGAAGGATGTCTAGAGCCCACTCTGCTGCACAACCAGTGACAACACTGGCAATGTGTCCCTCATGCCTGCATGCTTCCTGCTTCAATCAACATTGAGTGGCATCTGCATTAGCCTCGTTTCATCAAGAATTAGTTATTTTCGTCAATATCAGCTCTTGGCTCCTTTCAGCATCCCAGGGAGAGGCACCAAAGAATGCGTCAGCCCTATCCAACTTCATGTCTGGTGGGACAGCTGCCCCTCCAAGGTGTCCTGCCAGTGGCCCTAGGGCAGTGTACTGCAGAGGATACAGAGGATAAGCATGAGGGGGAAACATAAAGCAGCAAAGATAGAAATAAACGGCCCAAATGAAGGTCATTCCCTCAGTCGGCGGCAGAGAAAAGGATCCAAAGCCAAGGTAGCAGAGGTGAGGAGGGCACAGGTTGTAATACGTGATCCTCGGAACAAAGTTTAACCAAACTGTAGCCTGATGAATCCCCTCTGTGCAAACAGCGGCTGCTTGCTCAGCAAATACACTACCCCAGCCCCGGCTGCCACAGCCTTGGCCAGGATTTTTGGAGGAGGGGGTGTTTTAACGACTGCAAAGAACTGGTATTTGGACCGCTTATACATCTGTTGCACATCGGGGGGCTGTACCTTCACGCGCAGCCACAGTGCACCCTCATTGAACCCCCACCATCAGTCTCCAGAGGTGTAATCAAGAGTGCCCTTGGTAAAACACCTGTGTCCAAACCCACAGCACATGAAGGACTCCATCCCCGACCTTCTTCAGCTCCTTGGCTTTCTGTGTAGGACTATGTATGTTTGCTCCAGGCCCAGGAGCAAGATGAGAAACAATATCAGAGACATCAGGGCAGGAGGAAGGAATGAAGGCAAATGAGGAGATGGTGCAGGAGCAGAGTGCCTGTGCTTGAATGTGCAGGAAGGAAAAGAGCTGATTGAGCTCCTTCTCCTCACCCCATACCCAGGGCTACTGCATCCACCTCGGTCTTCTCCTCTCCTCCTGCCCCACAAGTCTACACGGAGCTCTTGAGACCACATCACGGTGCTCTAAGTCCCCAGACACTACGTGCCTTTGATGAGTCACAGCTCTCCTCACACATAGACTCTGGACCTGAATCTGTCCCTCTGAACCTCCAACCCACCATGGCCAACAAGAAATGACAGGGGCAGTCTTACCCCGGCACGCAGGGCTGTTTGCACAGCCCTTGCTCAAACACGATGGCCGGGGCTGGCTCTGCCCAGGGCGCAGGACCCCACCAGCAGTGCTGTGACCTCCCTCCCACCCACCCGGACCTGCTGCCTCGGTGGGATGACAATGCCCATTGTGTGCCTCCATCCCTTGGTTTGGAGCCTGCAGGCAGGTGCCCACAGTTCAGCTCTGCAGAGGATGAAGGATCATGCTCTTTCTGTGACTCGCCTCATCGCTCCTCAACTAACCCACAGTGTCTCCGAGGGCACTGACAGCCAAATTAGGTTAATTAATGTGGTTGAATATGGTAATCAAGCATAAACCTCAGACAGTGTTGTACAGTAGGGCTTTGTTGGTCTTGGAGAAGACAACAGCCTTCTGGACGGTATTCAAGCCCTGGATACCTTCTGTGTCAACACCTGCCCTGAAGGTGAGAAGTGATGGGAATGTGACTTATCTACAGCCTCTCCACCAGCTGAGCTGCAGCAGAACCAAGCAGAGAGGCTTGAGAGCCCCAGCAGGAGCCTGACCTACAGCCCTTGCTGCTACACTCCCCATTTACACCTGAGCCACAAAGCCCCAGAGCAGCAAAAAGAAATGAATAAATAAATAAATAGATCCATCATCAGACACTGGGTCTCCAAAAGAAGCAACTCCCCTCATAGGAAAGCTTCAAGTCCAGAGTCTTTCTGGCCAAAAGGAGAAGCAGCAGACCCCTACCTCTTGTGTAGGTGATGTGTGCAGTGGAGTCGGCTGTAGGAGCAGAGCACCAGCTTTCCATTCATAGTCAAAAGTCAATCATTCACAAAAGCTCAAGAGACCACACCAAGAAGCTGGTGGGACCAGCACAACTCAGACCTATGGGGATTTGACTATAAACATCCTTCCTTCTTGGGGTGAAGAGGTCAGTGGTAAAGGAGCCAGGACAGAAGAGACAAGTACGTGCTGGGGGACAAGCAGAGGGGCAAAGTGAGGCTTCCTGTGAACTTCTTTAGCTCCTTTGCAGGCTTCCAAGGCCTGCAAGTTATTTTCCTTGCCCTGAAAACATTTCAGACACGTCAACAGATTCTCCCATTGCAACCGAGGATAGAAAGGGCAAATTTCAGGGGCCTTTTCCTACAAAAAAAGTAGCTCTGATCAGGAATTACTTTATTGTGCCAGTTCTCTGGGCAGCTACCTGTGACTTCCATGCTGCTTTGATGACCCCTGCAGGGACAAGCAGTAAAAAGTCCTGAGATTTTAATCCCTCCCTCACTGTGAAGAGCTGTGGAGTGGACATGGACAATGCAGGTTTTGCAGGAGACAGCTATCAAGGCCAGACAGTCTCTCCTCCTTGGGGAAGCAAAGATTTAACATTTGCAGGAAGCCCCCGGAGTTTGAGGTCCTTGTGCAGGGAAGGATGTCTCCTCTCAGCAGCATAAAACTGTAGTGGGGTAAGAATGCAGGAGCCCACTACAGCATCTGCTGCACGGAAGTTGCTGCAGAAGAGCCAAAATATGAGTGCGTGCACATTGCTGACAGCATTCAGTGGGGTTGACCATGTCTAAGGACATCTCCTGATGTTTTCCAACTTTCCCTTGCCTTTGACATACAGAGGTCTTCCATCCCTCCTGAAAATCCCAAATCTCTGAATAGTTGTTTTCAAGCTCATCCTTCTACAAAGCCACACAGGTGCTGTTTTTTTCCCTTTCACTGGTGGGCACTCTTTCTTCTCCAAGTCCTTCAAAGACACTAACACTAGTCCTCTTGTTCCCTCTTTGCTGGTGGGACTCTGATCAAATCCCAACAGCTCTGACACAGCCTCACATGAGGGTTTAATGCTCTTGGTGTATGAGGAAAAGGCAGCTCTTCTATCGTGATCTGCAGGAAAATACAACAGCAAAACCATGACTTCAGCATCCTTCTTCTTACTAAACTGCGGCTCACTTGAGCGCAGCTGGGACTGGGAAAGAGCAGAGCGAACTCTCACGTCCCACCTCTCAGACATGAAGAGAAGATGAGAAGACCTGATTTATCTGTGGAATCTCCTCCAAAGCTAGCTGACCATGACCATGCAGTAATTACATTTTATCATGGCTGAAAGTACCCCTAATATGAACTGACCCAGTGTTTTAAGAGATCTCGGACAAAAGCTGTTAAATTAATATCAAAGAGCACACCCCTAGTTGTGATGCCCTCTTTGCAGGGTGCTCACAGGAACCCTCTGCAGTATCTCTCCACACTCCCTCCACCACTGCCAACCTCCTCCTTCTGGTCTCATCGCCGGAGGTAGAAGGCAGGACAGTGGTTGTGGCATGACCCTGGCAAAGACCTCTCAGTCAGCGGGGCAGGTATGCAAAAGATACTCATCTTGATGACCCAGCAGAGCAGCCCATCTTGGCCATCATCTTCATACAATGACCCTCAGCTTCCTGCCATAAACCAGGGAATACCCCTCAGTGAGAAGTGAGGCCAGGGGAACTCGCACATCTCCACCTTTGGGGCAACTGTTTAGTACTCGTGTGTCGATGCTGTGGCTTTCCTAGAAATCCTAAAATGTCACCTAGATTTCACTCTGGTTTGTTTGTTTGGTTTCTTTTTTTTTACCAGGTGAGGCATCAACATTTATCTGGTGCCCTGTCATGCTTTCCATAAATAGGAGGTAGCATCAGACCATGAGGTCCCCACCCTGTTTGCCTGCTGAGTTGTTTCAAAAGGAATTTGCTCTGTAAATGTCTGCTCCACCCGTTTTTCCTCCATCAACATGGCTTTTCTAGCAAGGTTTTATCTGAAAACCATTTTCACTATTTTGTCGTGGGCACCAGGTGCTGGCCAAGGCAGAGCCGGGGCTGGACCCAACACTTGCCCGCTCCTCCAGGTGAGATGCATCTGCACCCACTGGCCATGGAGAGCCCTAAAGAGGTCTTTGGCCGTCCCCATGTCAAACACAGCTTCCCAAGTTCCAGCAGCCTCCTCTCCCACTCTGCTCAGCACTAGTGTGGCCACATCTGCAGTGCTGAGGCCAGCTACAGGCTCCCCAGTACAAGAGAGAGATGCACTTACTGGAACCAGTCCAATGTTACTGGGAGTGCTGGCTGGTCTGTCTGCAGGTCAGAATTATATGAATGGCGTGTATTTTAGTTTGCTCCCATTACCTGCTGCCCTGTCCCTGGGCACCACTGAGAAGACCCTGGCTCCCTTGTCTTCATTCCCTAAGATCAGAAGTTTATACACATCTATGGGGTTCCCTGGAGCCTACTTTCTCTTTGGAGAAGATGACACAGACAGCCATCAGGAATTGTTCAGAAGATCCTAGGCTCTGCAAGGCCCTGAGGGATTGGTTCTAATGTCAAAGCCACCCTAAAATATATAGGTCTTTCAGCGCCTGAGTGCTGCCAGCACTGCAGGCTTCAGAGCCTTCAAGACAAAGCCCGGGTTTGTGATGGATTGCTTCTAATCTCTTGGAGGTCTCTGGCAAGGAAACAAAACCAACCAAAAAGAAATTGCAAAGCCTGTTCCCAAGGTGAGTGGAGATGTATTTGGTCATTCAAAGGCTTATGATAAGGTGACTGAGATTAAAGAACAAATAAGTGTAGGGTTAGTGCCAAAGCAAACCAAAACCAGCCAGAAGCAACGACGCACTTCTCCCCTAAACCCGAGCACATCCAGCCATTCTTCAGCCTTCCCACCCAAGGGGAGCTCTGCCTGGAGCTGGCCCAGGCTCTGCCTCCTCCCTCTGGGACAAGACCCCCGTGCTGGTGGGACCCCACACAGCCCAGCATGACATCACCGGTCCTACACTCAGCTCTCTCCATGCTTTGCTTTGCTCCCAACCTCCCAGTTGGACGCATTTGCTCCCATTGGCCCCGAGCATCCCTTCGGAGGGAGCCGGTGTCGATGGGCACGTCACGGCAGGGCGGGCTGACTTCAGTGTCACACGGAATCAATCACAGAATCTTAGTGGTTGGAAGGCACCTCTGAGATCGTCGAGTCCCTGTCCCAGGAGAGGTGTTGAAGGTAATAGGAGCTGGTTCAATCAGCGGGGCTCACTCGCTCTGCAAAGGGTAAAACCAACTAAATATCGATTTGGGTAGGCGCTAATGGACTGGTGGCTGCCCGGGAGCGGAAGCGGAGGCCTGGTGTGTGATAGATTTCAAAATAACTCGGAAAGTGAACTCCCACTTTGCTGATAACGCCACGTGCACTGGGTTCCCCACAGAAAGTCGTCTAGAAATTATTGTGGCTCGTTTCATGAATAGGTCTGTCTGGAAACCTGGTCCGGAAAGCAAACAGAAAAGCTGCACAAAGAGTTTGCTGGAGGTGGGGGGAACGCCCGTCCCTCTCTGAAGTTTCTCTCCCCAGAGGTTTGTGCAAGAAGGAGTGCAGACCTCGGAAATAAGGATGTCCCAGGTCCTGCCTTCCCCACTGTGTCTGGGACTGACTGGAGAGACACACACAAACTTTTTGTCTTTCCAGCCCCTCTGAGATCCAGCAGGACACATGACACGGCCAAACTGAGCAGGTGCAAGCAGAAAATTATGAAGATAAACCCTTGTTTGGGTTTATCTTCCCAAGATAAACTTAAACAAAAAAAAAAAAAAAGGCAAAGAAATAAAAAGGGGGGGGTGGGAAATTCTGAAGTGATGTGGTCAGGGACAGCCCTGCCAGCCTTGGCAGCATGTAGGACTTGGCCATGCTCTTCTCTCTTGCCAGGCTCAGGACAATGAATTGTGGCATTGCTCAAAGGTACCTTTTTGTGTGTCTATTCTGATTGTACTTTTGTGCCTGTCAAAGGCAGATCCCCAGCCTCAGCCACAGCTCCACCACAAGGACAGGGAACTGCTGGAGAGGGGACAGGAGGGGGTACAGAGATGATGAGGGGCCTGGAGCATCTCTCTGATGAGGAAAGGCCCCATCATTCTCCATTCCCTGCTAAGGAAACCTCTGCAGGCCACTCCCACCCCAAGAGGTCCCAGGGGTTGCCCCAGCCTCCATTGGCAAAGCCCTAGAAGCAGTTTCCTCATCTGCCCAGGGCCCCAGTCTCTGCTCTCTACAAAGACACCTCCCTGTCTGCCTGTACCCCCTGGGCTACAGCTGCCTCTCTCTTGCCAACACACACAAGGAGATCGGTCCCCTCCTGCTGTACCAGCGAGCAGCGGTGGCCTTTCTCATGCATCTTGCTCAGCATGGTCTCAGCATCCCAGGATGTTCCAAAGGAACATCCCAAAGGAAGATCCCAAAGGAACCGTCCTTTGTTCTCGCAGGAGAACAAAGCTTTGCTGCTGCTGCCTGGAAAGCCGTTGCTGACTTATCACCCTGGCAGGGAGATCTCTCACACCTAAAGGCGGCTGCTCCCACCCTGGGGCTCAGCGAGGAGCGGTGGTGGTGGCAAACACATCTGCAAGACCAAACAAAAGCCCACGCACGGCTTTCCACTTTGTTATGTTTATGCGGGCGCAGTCCCCACCTGGCAGGAGAAGGAGCAAGGAGCAGATAAAGGGAGGCAAACAGCTAATCGATACCGCCGAGAGGCTCAGGCCCTTGCGAACCCCAGTGCTCTCCCTCCCACCACCCATTGTTCCAGCAACTGGGGCAGCACCCGAGGTTGGAAATCTGGGCCACAGGTCTCCTCCTCGCCGGAGAGGCAGTCACCTTCCCACTTCACCTCCACCCCCATACAGGCTTGCAAACAGACCAGAGATGCTTGCTTTCCAGGTGCAGGTGCAGCTTGTCCAACAACCCTGGGAAAAAAACCCACCAGCAGCCCCTCCAGGCCATGGACAGGCCAAGCAGGAAAGTTATTGCATGAGAGTGGCAAGGTCTGGGGTATATCTCAAGGCAAGGTCTCCTTGCTCATCATCTTATGCAGGGGCAGGGGACAGGGACAGGGAACAGGAAGGGACCGGAGTCTTTGGGGCTTTTCATCTGCCTTCTGCTGAGATCAACTCATCCCCAGGGAGGGGAGATGGGATCACCCTCCTAGATGGGTGTGTGTGCCATCATAGTATGGTGACACCATGAGCATCATACTCAGCAACAGGCACCTGGGGCAGTTCTGCACCACCAGGACAGTCCTCACACCTACATAAGAGTTACGAGGCTGTTAGGCCACCCCAGCAGGACCTGGCTGCCCAGTCAGCAGAGACAGAGCCCAATCCCCCCTACGAGGGGCACCTTTCACTTCTCCAGAGGCACAGCTGCAAAAGACACATTTGCCTGGCAGTATCCTGATCCTGCTCCAGCCTCTGCAGGAGAAATGGGTTTAATCTCAGATGACTGCCATCTCCACCAAGGCCCTCAGACACTGGTCCACAAGTGGAGCCTCATCCCATCCAGGTCACACTCCAAAACAGCTTCTCTTGGATGCTGTTGCAAGGTAACAGAAGCAGCCCTGAAGAGCCAGCAGAAGAGAGCTGCCAATGTCCTGCAGATGTGGCCTCCAACACAAGAAGCATGCAGGCAGATGAGCACATCAGCTGTGCTTCGCGTCACCAGATCCCAGCAGGAGCAGACAACCACCTTTTGAGTTTCGCTTCCATGTACGCATCAAGCCATGCCCAAGCAAGAGTCTTCCAGGCAGCAAACAGGAATACAGGAGACCCTGACCAGGATTACATGTCAAAAATGGACCATGAGGTCCCCATGGACAAATAGACTTGTCCTTTGGCAAACAAGTGAACTGAGCAGCAGCGAAATCCCACAAATTACAACTGAGCAAGAGGACACAACCAAAGAGGAGTGAGATCAAGCTTGGCTGGGCACCCTCACATTGATGAGCCTCTAGAGGCTCACAGGTGAGGGTTCCCTATGCCCTGTCACCCAAGGTCCTGCTTGGAGAATGCTCACAGAGCCTTCAGCCACCTACCCCACATCACCATGCCCCCCCCAAGCAGAATTATCCATCTCAGATGGCATGGAGCATGGCTGTGCAGAGGGAAGGAGAGGGGAGAAGAACCAACCCTCAGTCCCAGCAGCGGGAAGGCGTTTGATCCCTGCAAACTGTGAGCTCACCCAAGGCTCTCACCCAGCCCTGGACTCCTTGATAAGCTGCCAGCTTGGGCAGATAGCAGGAGCGCAGGATGGGTGGAGAACGCGACAGACCCACAGTAAACTTGTGGTTTTGATGAGGTGGATGGGGAGAGGCAGCGCCGGGGCGAGCGGAAGGGCTGCCTCCCTGTCTGCGATGGGGGAAGGAGGAAGATGGGCCCTTCTGTCCCTCAAAAAGTCTGAGGTCTGGGCTGGAAGTGACTTATCTGCCTGCTATGCATTTCCTGAGACCCATGGTGGTAGGTAAAGGGAAAACAGGCACCACCAGGGTCCTCTTTACTAGTGCCAGGAGGCACATGGGGACCCTGGTCCTGCAGAACTGGTGTTGCACAGCCTGAGCCACCACATGTCACAACCACACATCCTCCATCACCATCGTTGCCCCAGGTGTCTGGTGCCCAAGAACGAGGAGTAGATGGTCCCACTACCCAGGCTTAGGGTTTCTGGTCATGCAAAACCATGGCTGGGTCTTGCTGATGATGTGGAGGATGCTGGGATGAGCCCCAAAAGGGAAGGATGGGGAAGAAAAGCTACTGAAGAGGGAGGATACCCTGAGCAGAGGCCTGGCTGTGGACCTCCATCATGGAGGCCAGCCTCCCAGTCCTCCTTTGGGTTGTCTTGCACTGTCCAGCAGCCAACAAGAAGCAGACCCAGTGACCATTTTTCTACTGGTACTGAGAGACAGTTGGCTTCCTATTAGGGCTGTGCTGTTCCTGGTCATCCTGGCACAGCACAGTCCCAGCATGGGACTTCAGCCAGTCTGAAGTTGGCAGATGCAAGATTTCTATGTGTTAAGCAGTGCCTGGAGCAGCAGGTGGTTAAGTGCTGTGTCTGGAGCACTGAGTATGGCGAGGGGAAGGAAAGGAGTGAGCCAGAGATTGCCATAACCCCAGCCCAGGGTGGATGGAGGCAGATGGTGCTGAGAGAGGATGAGCTCCATGCCGAGCAGGTATGTCCCAGCAGCACAGACCTGAAGGCTATATCAACATAGGGGTTATCAAGAGCTAAAAACCTGTGATCGAACCATATCTGCCCTCAGCTTGGTCAAGTAGAAAAAGCAAGACACAAGAAGGGCAAAAAAAAAGGTCAAAAAGCAACCACAAAGAGGAGGAGGGCATGAGAAGTCAAACCAGAACATCAACTGCTGTGGGTGGGAACCAAGGAGCGAGGCAGGGATGCAAACATGGGTGGCACGGCCACCCCCCGCAGTGTCCACAAGCACCTGGACGGCCTGCCCACCCACCCGCTCTGCGTGATGTGGCAGCGGTTTGCAGAAGGCTGCCAGCAGCCCTGGAGGACACAGTCACCAAAAGGTGCCCCTCACCAGAGCGGAGGCCGGTCACTCCCCGGGGCAGGCGCTGGAGAGCAGGGCACCGGTGGGACGGTCTGCTGTGGGCTCACCGTCCTGGGCGGCCCCCCCCGGGGAGGGGCCACCAGCCGCAGGCACACAAGCCACACAAGGCTGCGGGTGTTTGCTTTCCATTCTCCTGGTCGGACGGGTAACCACCCGCTCCCCAGCCCGGGCTCCGGCTCACCATGCTGAAACTCAGGAGGTATTTGATCACGTAAGTGGATTGTTTATTTATTTATTTAAGTAAAATGCCGGTTCCTTAAGTAAAATGCGGTTTCCATCCTACCTTGAGGTCGTGCCCTTCGTAGGTCCCTCTGCACTGAGAGATGGTTGGAAGTGGAAGGGATGGTGGGAGTGGGCAGAGGAGCACTTCTGCCCTGCACAAATACAGGGAGGTGTGGGTCGATGGGGCTCTCTCTTCTCGTGAAGCTCCAAGGGCAGCACTTTTTCCCAGCATGACAGGCAGGAGAACAACGTCTTTTGTGAGGTCCAGTTCTGCAAAGAAGGAAGAGTGGCAAAGACCGTGGAGAGGCAAGTAGGATGCTGGTCCCTCCTGCTCCAGCCCGGGCAAGGGCTCGGGGCTCTCAGCTCCGCAGGCTGGACATGGAGCAGAAACACGGCTCTGTGCAAAACCGATGGATGCTCGTAGGGTGAGGAGCGCTCTTCCACAACCTCTGTGCAGGAGAGGATGGACGAGGAGCAGAGAAGGGCAAGGCTTGACTTCACAGCAGATCCTTCTTGCCAGGGGTAGGTTGTTTTGGGGCAGGACAGCCTTTTCCCAGGCACCTGCAGTCTCTGGGGCTTTGCAGACCCTGCTGCTGAACACGGAGCAGGGGGCTTTCCAAACTCAGCCGTTTCACAGGTGGTTGGGTTCCACCTTACCTTCTCCTGAGCCTCCTGCAGACCATTGTTCCTGTTCCCTCATTTATTGTGATCTAAGAAAATGGTTCCAATCACTGCTGAGAGGAAGGAGGCTCTCACCGCTGTACTTGCTGTGTTTATGAATACCCCATGCGATATCGCTCGCTGCCTGCAGCATATCTGGCAAATCCTGGAGCATATCTACCCGTGGCAAATCAATAAAGTAATTTTCTGCCAGTTATCTGCCTGGAGAACCCAACCTCAACCACCTCCCATAGCACCCAGAAGTCAGCTGAGACCTTGCACAGCTCAGCAAGAGCCAGCCCACCACAGAACCATCCCAGCTTTGTGCTGGATGGGGAAGGGGCACAGGTCAGAGAGAAGCAGGTTGTCCTCAGAGGGGAATCCGCAGTGATTGAAATCCAAGCAGCCCCCCACCTCCTGCCAGGAGCAGGCAGTGAGACACGGCTGGGGGCATCATCCCTTGGGAATAAACAACAGACAGATGGGTTTGACATTAAATCCAGCCACAGGTGCTGTAGCTGTGCTGCTGAGCCCTCGCATCTTGGGATGCCACATCCATCTTTGCACCTTGTTTTGTCACCCCACAGGCTGGGGGCAGAGTGGCTGGAGCTGCCTGGCAGAAAAGGACCTTCTCGGTCTCTCCAGCTCCCTGAAAGGAGGCTGTAGCCAAGGGGAGTCGGTCTCTTCTCCCAAGGAACAGGCAATGGGACAAGAGGAAACGGCCTCAAGTTGCACCAGGGGAGGTTCAGATTGGAGATTAGGAAAAATGTTGACACAGAAAGGGTTATTAAGCCTTGGACTGGGCTGCCCAAGGAAGGGGTTGAGGCACCATCCCTGGAGGGATTTAAAAGACATAGTCAACATGGTGCTCAGTAACAGGGTTTAGTGGTATGTTGTTGGGTTTTTTTTTTTATCAGAGTTAGGTTGATGGTTGGACTTCATGATCTTAAAGGTCCCTTCCAACCTAGACAATTCTATGGTTCTAAATGAGCAGGTTGCCATCCAGGTTTGGGGGATGCCATGTTGCTGATGACTAGTCTGTTCACTGTGCTAGTAAGTACGTGCCTTTTGAATCCTCAGCAGCACCATCATGACCTAAGACCTCCCAGCCTTTAAAGCCCCAAGTAATTTTTACATTAAAAGTCCTCCAGAAGGTGCTCAGCATTTCAGCTCAGTGAGGGACATTCTTGACAGCAGAGCAGAACCGTACCCATCAGTGTCCAAACTGATGCAGAACCACAACTAGAGAAGGAAACTCCAGTTGGTCGTAATGCTCGGTCAATTTTATTTTTTTTCTGGAGCAAGTCCAGTTTTTTCATACCCAACCCAAATTCCTCACCGGTACCAATGGGATGCACGTCACCACTTCACACAGCCCGTGTTTGCATCATTGCTAGCTCATTGAGCTGGCACGTCTCCCTCACGTCACCAGAGTAGGAGACAAAGCACCAAGGAGAGGAAGAAGCTCTGGGACGAGCAGGTCTGTGCATTCCCAGGCCCACTCTCTTGGTCCAAAGCCATCCACTGAAGGAAGCGGGCAACATCGACAAGCATCAGCTGTCAGAGTGGGCCTTCTAAGCAAGGACTGCCAAAATTTCTGCTTTCCTTAATTCTTCCTAATCAGATCCCTCCATATCATGCTCAGCAAAGCAGTCTGTGCCGGCTCCTTCCCTCCAAGAGGTGGAAAGCACACATCTGAGGCTTCCAAGCCGGCCTCCCATCCAAGAAGAAGGCCCACAACAGAAGATTTAACCGGATTCTAGGTACAAATCATCTCCAGGGAACCAACAATAAGTTCCATGGGCAGAAACCAGCAGAAATAAAATACAAACTAATCCTTTTTCTCCAGGAAGCTTAGTCCCAAGACTGCTCTGCTTAAGACTAAGACTATGACCAAGTTCCACCATGGTTTGCAGCAAGCCCTACAAACAGCAAAAGTCTTGCAGCAACGATTTTGATGGCCGGAATGTCCCCCCCCACAACCCAAAACCCCATAGCATAGTGCCGATGGCTTGCAATTGCGCCGCCATTGTAGACTTGGCCAGGACCAGGCTAAAAGCCAGGTTGAGCACCAGAGAGGCACAGCTGGGACCTCCAAGGCAGCACCACATCTGCAGCCACAGCTGCAGCCTGCGCAGGCGGCAATCCAATCACCTCCAACGGTGGGCACCAAGAGAAGGGGAGAGCAGGGAAAACAAAGTTGTATTGTCTTTGTTTATAAAGGCAGAGTCCCGATGGCTCTGGGCCGGGCAGGGCACGTGGAAGCGGCGCCTGGTCCAGCTCCTGGAGTGGGAGCTGAGGCTGCACCCACAAGGTGTCCCCGAGCGGCCACGGGACCGGGCCGTTATCACTGTTTATGTTTCGGTGCGATATTTGCGTCCCCAGCTGGAAATTTCCACTAAGCTACACTGCGTGAGCACACCTTCTGAGGTTATCGCTGCCCCCGCACCTCTTTCACCTGCGAAAACGTGATCTTACTTAAAAAAAAAAAAAAAAAATATTAAACAAAGTCTCAAGGCCTCTTTCCCCTCTGCCTCACACACGTGTTTCTTCTACCCGTTAATGGTCTGAGACGTCTTCTTCCTCGTAGGAAGCTGAATGCAATATACAGGTGCCAACCAGGTCGGCTCTGGGTCTTCTTCAGTCTCCTCATCCTCCTCTTGTTCACACTTCAAGTCATGGAGAAGCTGCAGCCTCCCAGGTAGGTCCCAAGCAGGACTGCAGACCTGCACCTCGTCCTCCAGCCTCTCACCGACCACTGAGGTTGGCACAAAACTGTCCTCCCGAAAACCACCCACCAGTGTCTTCTTTAGACAGAGAGGAAAATTCAGGTGGGAGAGGACCCCTCTGGGGCTCTCACATCCAGCCCCAATGCCTTGGTCAGACCTGAGCCCGCTCTGGGTCCAACCCAGGCTGCTCTGGGCTTTGTTTTGGCTGGCCTCAAAACCCCACAGCCCTTGAGCTGTGGATCCTCCCAGTCTTCCCAATTCTGGGGTCACCTGAAAACTTTCCTTTAGCTTCTCCAGGCCACCTGATCGTCTCTCTCCTTGCCTTCTTTCCACCTGCCCACCATGCTCCAGGGGCACAGGGCTACTGGCACATCTCTGCTGACCTGTTCTTCTTTTCTTGCACCCACCCCGACCTCCCAGGGCAGCGGTCAAGTCCTACACCCACCAGCAATGCCACTCACCCCAAGAAAGATAGGGGAACAGGCTTTGGGGTGTCTGCAGGGGGGAGTTGTTGAGCTGCAGGGGGGGAACTGCCCTCTTTGCACGCTCCATCCATCCTCTGCCCTCTTGCAGCTGTGTCTCAGGTCCTCTCGGTTACAGAAACTGCCGGTGTGAGCTGGAGCGTGCCCTGCAGCAGACCACAGACCATGGCCAGAAGAGGCTTGGCTATGCCCTCCAGACCCCCAGCTTGCTGTGGGAGGACAGTTCCCTGCACTGGCAGAGGAAAGCCATGCCAGACCCCGCTTTGACTGAGAGCTTGCAGGACATTTTTCAGATGCATCTGTATTTCAGCCGGGAGACCCCACTGGAAAGCAGCCCAGGCAGCCAAGAGGAGCACTGGAGGTGGCAGCCTGTGCGGAGCAGCAAGGAGGTGAAAACCCATCCTTCATCCACCAGGCTGAAGTCCTGGCTTCCTGGCCTGAGGAAAACAACCAGAAAGGGTCCTTCTCCTAGTCTTCCTGGGAGAATCTCCACAGTTTTGGGAGATGCTGATGCTGGCACTAGCAAGATCATAAACTTTGCAAACAGGGTGACTGTAGAGGAGCACAGGAGAACATCACCACCAGGAACAAGGCAGGTGGTGGTACAGAGCCAGCCTCAGCCTCAAGCCAAGGGCTTCCCCCACCATCGGTGGGGCAATTTGCTTGAACACTCCTTGCCAAATTCAGCTCAGCCTCCCCAAGAAGAGGACTTTTACAAGACAGACCCCAAGAGAGGATTTTTCCCGAGCTGGACAGACATCTCTAAGGGTGACAGAGTGAATCTCAGAGAAAGCCAGAAGGTCAGAGGGGTCTCCTCTCAAGGGAAGACGTGCAAACCCAAGACTGACATTGTCTTCCTCAAAGTCCACAAGAGTGCCAGCAGCACCGTCATGAACATCCTCTTCCGCTTCGGCGAGACACACAACCTCACCTTCGCCTTCCCCATCGGGGGTGGCAACCAGCTCTTCTACCCACGCCACTTCTTGGCGAGCTTCGTGCAGGGCTTCTCCTCCAGCAGCCCTCAGCAGTTCAACATCCTCTGTCACCACATGCGATTCCTGCAGCCAGAGGTACGGGCAGAGCCTTGGGAATGATGAACAGGGGAGGGAGAGAGGGGCTCGGAAGGACCAAGGTGGGACACCTGTAGAGCATGGTAAGCTCTTCATGTAAGCTCTTCAGGGACGAAGCTGAAGAGAGATGGGGGGGGACTTGGTGCTGCTCTCCCTGACATTGAGCGGTACCTCCGTGTTACGGTCATCTCCTGAGAACTTCTGTAAACAGGTTTGATGAGTCGTTGTGCTGTGACCTGAGACAAGCCAGGAGATGGTGTCCCTAGCAGTCAGCAACTGTCATCTTGTTCTTGTCTGGTGGGCCCCTGGAGATGGTGGGCTCCCTGGACAGGCCCAGAGGGTACCAGCTGCAAGAAGAGAACGTCTTAAGCACATCAGCTCAGGTCAGCTGTGCCCAGCATCCACCCTTCTGGATGCCGCTGGAGGGCATGAAGATCTGGAAAGGAGATAAGACATATCCTGCACCTGAATAGGCCACCCAGCGGTGGTGGGGAGCTGTGGTCACTGCTCTCCCCTCTACCTCTTCTGGGGCTCCGTATGGCTGACATAAATGTTCCTTTGATGAGCTTCACCCTAAAAACATCCCCAGCCCCCACCATCTCCAACCCCAGCAAGTGTTCCTGCACAGGATTGTGAGCAAGCAGGTCCCTTCTCCCTACCTCACCTTTTAAACCTCCTTTTTGTCCTTCACAGGTGCGTAAAGTGGTGTCCAGCTCAGCATTCTATTTCTCCATCCTGAGGAACCCTGTGGAGCTCATGGAGTCCTCCTTCGCATACTACAAGGGCGCAGCAGCTTTTGCCCATGTCCACAGCCTGGAGGAGTTCCTCAGCCAGCCCTACCACTACTACAACCCCACAGATGGTGACAGACACTACGCCAGGAACCTTATGACATTTGACTTTGGTTTCAACCCTGACGGAGAGGTCTCAGCCGAACGTGTGCAACTCATGCTGAAGTCCATTGAGTCATCCTTTGACTTGCTCCTCATCTCGGAGTACTTCGATGAGTCCATGGTGCTACTGAAGGAGATGCTGTGCTGGGACCTGGACAGTGTTGTCTCCTTCCCGCTCAACATCAGGGACAGCAGCACCAAGTCCCCTCTCTCAGACACCGTCATGGAGAAGATAAAGGACTGGAACAGGCTGGACTGGGAAATCTACACCCACTTCAACAGGACCTTCTGGGAAAGGATTGACCGAGACATTGGCAGGGAGCGCATGCAGCGGGAAGTAACGGCACTTCGGGAGAGGCAGGGAGAGCTGGCGAGGACCTGCCTGCAAGGGATGGGCAGCGTGGCCCCAAAGCACATCAAGGACTCTTCCCTGAAGCCACTGCAGCACGGCAGCGCGAGGATCTTGGGCTATAACCTCAAGCAGGGCTTGGACAAGGAGACAGAGCGCATGTGCCGGCGGCTGGTGACCCCAGAGCTGCAGTACAGCAGCGCTCTCTACAAGAAGCAGTTTGCCCAGAAGCCCCCTGAGACCCACCAGCCCTCTCAGCAGGGCGATGCCCTGCACCACAGGCCAGAAGGCACCCAAAACTGAGCCTCCACATCTCCTCCAGGCATCGCTCTCCAGCTGCCTTTGCTGAGGACAGCAAGGTGCTCCCCTCCTGGGTGCAGGGGCTGCTTCTGCCCCAGGGGGGCAGGCAGGCTGGGACAATGCTTGCCCAAGAGAACCCCTGGCCATGACAGGGCACAAGCCCTTGGGTGCCATTGCTGCAGAGCAGGATAGGCTGCAACAGGGGGTCCCTGGGGGCTGGACACAACCTGACACTTCCACAGTAGGTCCTGAGAAAACAGGTCAAAACCCTGGACTGGTGGCCAAAGCCTTGGAGGAGGTGACCTGGGCTCTGCGCTGCATAGCACTGACTCCAGCAGCAAGGAGGAGAACCAGGAGGACAACCCGAGTCCTCCCACTGTGGGCAGACAGGGACAGAACCGCATCGCTGCCCCTCTCCTGGTGCTCCCACCAGCCGGAGGCTGCAGCAGTGCGGGGCCAGGCTGTAAATCAGAGCTGCAGAGCTTGGTTTAGAGCTTGGGAACAAGCCTGTCTGTCCAGCTGCAGCTCTCCTCCACTGCGCCTTAATGCTACCGTGCTGGAAAAGCAGCCTCTTAATTAAAAATAACAATATTCACCGTCCCCCTTGATTCCCCTTAATTACATCAGTCTGCCCAGTAGGCAACCTCCCCAGCAGCCCAAGAAACAAACTTCAAACATCTGAAAATGTACTGGGGGGCGGGTGGGGGAGAAAAAAGAATGGTGTTTTTTTTTTTTTCCCTGACTCAGTGGTTACACGTTGCCTTGGGATGCTGCACTCACAGGCTGTGTTTGCAGGATTGGCTCCTACCCCGGAGCTGACGGCGACACCGCAGCCTCAGGCTGCGAGCCAAATGCCCGCCCGTCCGAGAGCAGTCTCGTGAGCATCTCTGCAGCCAGACATCCCAACCCAGACTTGGAGCGGCTGTAGGAACATTCCACGCTCTGCCTGTGGAAAAAAAAATACCACAAGAGCGGGTTGTGGTGGGTTAGTCAACCTTACTTTTCATATCCTACACTTACCCTCGAATCAAAAGCAGAGCCAGCAAATCACTTGGATAAACAGAGGCTCCAGCTCAGGATTTTCAGTATGATTTCCAAACCAAAAAGAGGTTCACAAAAAATTGCTGAGGGATCTGGGCATCGCAGGCTCTCCCTTGGCCAGCCATGTGGAGCCTCAAAGGTTTCAGTTTCCACCCAAAAGGTGCCCCGTCTCCTGCTCACAGTTTAACTGGGATAAAACCCAGACCGTGTTCCCACCACCCTTCCCACAAGGGACCAGGCAGCGCTGAGCATCCAGCCAAGCACCATGAGGGGGATTTACTGCACGGGGTTTGAGGCACTGTTTGATCCATAAAGTGTCACCTCTGAGGAACGGCCACATATCGCTGTGTTGGTCCCTTCTCTCACTTCTCTTGTTGGGAGGTGGCGTGATCTCATGGTTTGCAGAGGTCCAGCTCTCCTCTGGGAAGTCTCCAGTTCACCCCAGAGAGCAATCCCAGATGGGAGCAGGGGAGATGGGCAGCCCATGGGCAGCATAGACAAGATCATCCCCAAAAAACCCAGAGGGAACACAGAGGGGATGCAGGGAGAAGCAGGGCTGGCACCCAGGGCCGGGGACATCACACATCCAGGTACCAAACCTGCATCTGATGCTTTCATTCTGGATTTTAATTGGGTGCCACTTCCTTATTCACCATCTGCAACCCATCAAACGGGAACAGATCTTGCCTGCCCAAGCTCCTGCCAAGGTGACCCAGGGCAGGGACACTGGTAGAACGAGAGCATCGCATGGGAAACATACCCTGCCCTGCAGCATGCACCCCATGATTGCTCCAAAAAGCTGTGGGGCTTCAAGAATATGTTCAGCTCAGGAATTTTCTGCTCAGAGAAGCCCTGAAAAATTATCTGTTTGCTGTAAAATGTAGGAACTGGCTGGTTTTGGCAAGGATAGGGAGATCTCTGGGCAGCAGCTCCGTGTACGTGCCTGTTCCAGGGATGCTGGGTGTGGGATTGCCCCAGCCCCTGCTCTTCCCTGTGGAGAGACCCCCAGTGTGCAGCACCCCCGGGTGCCCTGACCCCAGCATTGCCCGGGGGCAGCCCCATTTGCCCCACAGGTGTTACCCCCCGCTTCCAGAGCAAGAGGCAGGCAGGGCAGAGTTGGTGTGGACATCTTCACGGCTTCTCCTGTTTCTGGGGATGAGATGGGCTGATGTCCCACCCCCCAGACCTCACAGGAATGACATCACTCACCTAAATGCCAAATCACAACATTTATTTTTTATTACTATTTCCACAAACATTTTATCTTTAGGAATATTTCACGTAGGCATGGAGAGGAGCCCAGGGATAGCCTTGCTCACCCGCACTGGCTGCGTACTGGCTGCCTGGGTCTTGTTTTTTTAACCACGGCCACTTTTTCCACGACTTCTCCATGCCCTACAGCACCTGGAGTCCAGGCTAAGCATGGTGTCCGCAGCGGAGCAGGGTCTCCTATGGCCAGTGAACTCCCTTGCCCTGGAGCATTTTTAACCCTTCTCCAAGAACTGCCAGGTTCAGCCTGTGCAACTCAAGGACCTCAGCTTAACCAAAAAAAAAAAGAATACCAGTTTTTGACCAATATCTATTTAATAACTCAAAATATCAAAGCCTGCTTCCTCCTCATCCCAAGTTTCCAAGGCAGTTGATGGTTTATGCTTTTTATGGCTGCAGGAGACCCAGACAGATTGTTTCAAGTGTTGCACGATGCAATAACGTGGGGGCTGCCCAAGCCTACCCACGCAATAGTCCTTGCTTTCTGTAACCTTCCTGGCAATACAAAAGAACCAGCAATTTATGCAAAAGTGTTAGGTTTTCCCCCCGCACCGTGCTAGCAAGACAGGCTTGAAAAGCTTCGGGCTCTTCAGGGTGACTTTCAAAGCTACTCCCAAAGGAGCTCAGGGATTCAGAGGTCCTGCAGGGCCAGCATGGTCCATTCCTTTGCCGTGGCTTAAAAAAAGAAAAAATAATCTCACCCTGTGGTAGGGACTGAGCGGGCAGGAGGGACGCTGGGTGGGATGAGCAGCAAAATCCTCCGCCCCAGGAAACCCGGTCCCGGGAGAGGGGCTGCAGGGACCTCCTTGGCCCCCATCCGCAGCTCAGGCACGAGGCTCGGAGTTGCTCTTCTGTCCTTTCCTCTTCCGAGGGGGTTCGTCATCCTCCACGTGCGTTGCCACCCGTGCCTTGGGTATCTTGTATTTGCTCCTCTGGCTGTAAAGGAGGTTCTTCTGGAAGAAGCGCGGTATGTTGCCTTGGTAGAGCAGGAGGGCAGCGAACATCCCTGAAAGGAGACCACCAACCCCCTCTGTGGGCTGCATCGAGCATCACCACAGCCCAGCAGTACTTTTCAGGCCCTTGCCACAACCTTCCTCACGACCAAAACATAGCTCAGCACCACTGAAGTCCCCACCGAGGGTATCTAAAAGACCCTTGCTGTATTACTTTAAGGAGAATTTAACCACAGTGTCCTTAATACAATGGAGAGGCTTGTTTTGACCCAAAAGAGCCATAAACCACGCCAGCAGCCTCCTTTCCCCACTCTCTGCATTTGAAGCAGCACGTATCCTGCTCCTCATGGTCATCCTGAAGCTGTGGACAACCTCAATAAACACAGCTCAGCCTGTCATTGCCCTCACACCCTCACACATCTTTGCTTCATCTCCCCCAGACTTCGCCCCCAGGGAGAGTTTTGCCACGTCCCGTGTCGAAATTGGATTTAAAAAACGGAGAGCAAAGGGATGACTGGGGTGCCAGGGAAGGGGGACAGAAGAGGACACTTGCCACTGGCAAGATGCAGGTTCAGCCCTTTGTCAGGAGCGGTTTTTGTGTCAGGTCCAGCATTTCTGCCTTTCCTGTTGCCTCCCATCCCAACCCCTGCCCCCTCCGGTCCCTCCTGGGCAGATCTCACCTGCGAGGGGCCCCAGCCAGTAAACCCAGGTGTAGTCCCAAAGGCTGTTCCCCGAGCAGTGGAAGGTGGCAACCGTGGCCAGGGCAGGGTTGAAGAAGGCCCCCGTGAATGGTCCAGCTGCGTGGGAAGAAAAGCACGGCCATCAGTCTGGCTCTCATCCTTGGAAAGATGGACAAAGAGCTGGAGAGGGAGACCTGTGACCCCTCCTGCCCACTGGGAGCATCTCAGCTCCTACAGCCACATCTCTGGGACTGTGAAACCACAGCACACGGGGAAATCCCACCCCTCTCACTCTGAGCTTCGCAAGAAGCAGAAGAGCTCGGTGTGGGACCGAGGGCTTGCGTTGGGGGACATTCAAGGAAAGTCTTCCCAGTTTTTGGGGCAAGCTATGGGTGCCTAGATATCCTCAACTGCTGCCTTCATCCTAAAATAAGTATTTCCCAAAATCACTAGAAAACAAATGTCTTAGTAATCATTTCCTCGCGAGTCCTGGAAGATGACAAAAGGGACTGTTAAATCCCACAAATGAGGAATTTTTCTAAATGTCTTTGAAAAAGGAAGGCGGGTGCTGCTCACCTGTGTAGGTCAGGAAGGTGACAGTCGCTGCCAGCACAGGGACCCGGTACATTGGGTGACTCCGGCACAACTTGAGAAGGACAAGGTGGAAAAGGAAAGAGCAGGCGCCTTCCACAAAGGCAGCGTGGTGCAGGGGTGTGTGGATGGAGGAGCTGCACTCTGACGCTATCAGGTTCTGGATGAGGTGGAAATGGGTCAGCTCCCAAGACCAGTAGAGCTTGGTGACAGCCCAGCCCGTCCCCATGCCCGCAGCCTGGGCCAGCAGCTTGGCAGCAGTCGCGGCGAGGTTGGACTCAAGCAGCAAGAACTCCTGGAGAGAGACGGTGGGGTTGGCGGATGCTCCATCAAAAGAGGCGCCGTGAACAGCGAAGAGGAAGAAGAGCAGAGTCAGGACCACGTCCGGGCCAAAGCCACCACCCCACGGGCCGATCTCCAACAGCATCCTCAGCTCAAGGCAGCTCGTGCACAACTGCAATGAGCCGGCGAGTTCTCTGGCCAGGCAGCCGTACACTCCAGGAGGCAGAAGCCTCGTGGAAAGCCACCTGAGCGCCTGGGCCACCCCGACCACCAGGAAAAAAAAAGCAATGGAGACGTTCAGGCCAGCCATAGCAAAGGCTGCGCTGGGGGGAAGGGGCAGAGAAAGCTTCTGTGCCTCCTCTTTATGAAGCCGCGCGTAAGCAAACGCGGCGCAGCCCCACGGGCCTGGGAAAGGCCACACGTGCTGCCCTCTCCTTTGTGGGACAATATCTGCTGCCACCGGGAGCCACCCAGCTCACCCCCAGCTGGAGCAGCCCACAAGCTGTCCCAGCGAGCAGGTCCTGGGGTTATTTATCTCCACCCAAGGTGAATAACTGAGCGCTCCCCGCCCCCATCAGCCCTATCCAAGACCCCACAGCGGCTCCCAGGGCTGTTCAGATCTTCCAGAAGGAACAGAAACCTTCATTTTGTTCTTGCTCAGCACTGTAACACACAACCATACTGCCTCTGTCCCAAAGCCTGGGACCTGAGGGGACTCCAAAAGCCAGCAACCCATCGAGGAGCTCACCTCTCTCCAGGGCAGAGCCGCTCGGAGCCACGGCAAAGCCCATCTTTTTTGACTTTGAAAGCCAGGTTTGCTTAGTGCTTCCCATCCTTGGCTTGAATGAGACCTCACCTCGTTTGTTGGTGGCACTAATTGCACGTGCCATTGGTCTGCAGGTGGCACTTTGGTGACAGTGACACTTCAACTCCTCCCGCTGGTAACGCACATGTTGGAGACGGGCTCTTCCCCAGCTCCACCAAAACCACCCCCCCCATGGTTTCGTCATGATCTGCCTTCTGAAGCCCACACCATCCGACCCAACACATTTGGGTCAGCCCTCTGAATCCACGATGGAGGCAACAGCAATTTTAAGGGCCAAAATATGCTGGGTTTGCTCTGGAGGCTGCACCCTCTGCCCCGGCTCCTGCCAGGTCACTGGGAACCCCCAGACTCTCACCCCTGGGGTCTGCAGTGAGTGATGACAAGTGCAGGCCACAACAGGAAGGGCGGGACGAGGCAGAAAACGTCATGTTATCAGGGACTCATGGCTAACACAGCACAAACAGTGTCTTTTGGGTCACTTCCCCGCTCTGCAGCAGCAATTACACCACCCCGAGGTCACGCTTCCCACCCCCGCAGCAGGAACAGCACCAGGGATGCTGCAGGGATAAACGTGCCAGGGTGTGCTCCACTATCATGGGAACAAGTGGTGGGCTACTCCATGCAGCCCTGTGCCCTTGAGGGTGGGTAACAGAGGCTTCTCTCATCACCCCATCACACACAAGGAGCCAAGAGCTTTTATTAATGCCATTTTGTCCCCCTCCCCTGCTAGTCATTTATAAAAGAAATTGCCAGGATCACAGGTTTGAAGGACACTTGAGCCAGGGGTGAGGCACTTCACACACTGTGGCAACACACACCAACCCAAGAAAACCAGAAGGATCTGCTTCCACAGGGTGGGAGCTGCTCAGCCTCCCTCCCTTTTAGCCCTTGGCACAGCAGGAAAGAAACATGATATTTGGGTAGGGCATCCTGGAGATGTTTGTGAAGTTCACAGCCACCCTCAGCATCTCCTCCTGCACCGCTCTCCCTCCTTCACAGAATTGTCAGAGTTGGAAGGGACCTCTAGAGATCATCCAGTCCAACTCCCCTGCCAAAGGATTAATAAGGTCTCCCCTCAGCCTTCTCTTCTCCAGGCTAGAGTCCCAGCTCTCTCAGCCTTTCCTCATCAGGCAGATGCTCCAATCCCTCCATCACTTCGTTGCCCTACGCTGGACTCTCTCCAGCAGTTCCCTGTCCCTCTTGAACTGGGGGGCCCAGAACTGGACACAGGATTCCAGTTGTGGCCTCCCCAGTGCAGAGCAGAGGGGGAGAATGACCTCCCTCCACCTACTGGCCACACTCTTCCCTACGCAGCCCAGGATCCCATTGGCCCTCTTGGCCACAAGGGCACGTTGCTGGCTCATGGAGAGTTTACTGTCCACCAGGACTCCCAGATCCTTCTCTTTCCCGCAGTCACTGCCATCACCCCAGGGTGGTTTGGGGTGACACACCCCCCCCATGGTAAACCTGGAAAAAAAATAATCCCAACATCTCTTCCTTCCCACAGGAACTGAATTTTCCCTCCTTCTCAAGAGCTTTAAGAGTTGGGCCTTAGGAAGTGAACATTCAGATGTTCAGAAGTCTTTAAAAGCTATTTCCTGTCCATCGCCTGTAATTATACCCACAGCACATCCTGCAATTGTGGGACACTTAACCCAGGCTGGAGAGAGGAGCTGGAAGCTGTTGCTTATGAGGATAACGAGGAGATTAAATAACAGCAGTGACAGATACACGAGCGGCTCATTTCCCATCTCCCATCAGTGCTGGTTTGGTTTTGTTTGTTTGGTGTTTTTTAGCCACGGGACAGGAACAAGTTGGCATTTTCACAGTGAAGTCAAATAAACACCATCCAAAACCACTGAAGGGTAACAAAAGCTGAGCAGAACCATGTTGGGTCCTCCCCCCCCCAGCACACTGTTTTCACCCACAGAGGTAACAGCTACAGGTGAATATACTCGTAAGGTTATTTAAGGAGAGTTTTACTGGGCAGGGGGGTGGACAAAAGCTTTCCAGGAGCAGCCACCCGTTATCAGCTGCTGCGACAAGACAGCAGATGAAAAAAAGCTCAGGGAGAGCCAGGAGTTAACTGGGCTTCATGAAAAGACCTGAATCCTTAGAACAAGAACTGGGAGGAGAAAATAACAAAGAAGGATCATCCTTGGCTCCAGAAACCTTGAAGTCAAGAGAGACGTCTGTCCCTGGGTAGATTCTCCCTCCAGAACATCCCATGGAGACGTCCCAAGTCACAGCAGCGTCCCTCTGCTGATCTGCAGCTACAGAGAGCCAGACCCATCAGTCACAAGCCTTTCGGAAAACACCAGAAACTTGAGTGTGGCATTGAGACAGATCTGTGCGTGGAGACATACATCCCAGTCCCACCCTCCTCCCTACTGACTCCACACATCTCCAAAGCAGAAGCCTGGTGGCCTTTTAGTATCCTAAAAGGACTACACAATCATTAACTTTCCAATGCACAAATCCCACCCCACCCCACCCCCCCCAAAAAAAAAACAACTAAGAAATCATCAGTCCTTACGGGCTGTTTCAAAACTAGGTCAATAAGTTTTTGCAATGAATTTATGATGCACTGGAAGATATTTCCCCTGCAGACACCGGCAGGAACGGGAAAAAGCAGCATCCCCACTGCGAGAGGGCAACGGCAGCAGGAGCTGCACCAGCACTGCCCTCCTCCCTCGGAACAGCCTGCAGATGGGGAAACTAGTCAGAAATTCCCTGTTCTCACTTGTTGGTATTTTCCCCCTCAAGAAAAAAAAAGAAAAAAAAAATTCCTTCCTTAGGCTGGAGTTCAAAGTAGGGGAAAAAAAGCTCTTGGAAAAACCTGCTTCCTCCAGACATCTGGAGAACATCATCAAGAATCTAGCTGAGCTCAGCAGTTTCATATACCTTTCTCACGTGACTGAGGATGGCTATTTTTATTAAAAACAATCTTCAGAGCAAAATGCAAGTTATAAAAATAGGAGAAAAAAAACTGCAGCTGTACAAATCCCTGGGAGCAGCCAACTACCGTGCTCACACAGGAGCCACGTAAATTGCACTGAAACCCAACGCTTTTCTCCAGGCACCACTGGGAAAACGCTAATTAGAAATTAAGATCCTCAACTTTCAGCCGTTCTGGTTTTAACCAGGGTGTTGCTGGCGCAGCCTGAATAATTGTGCTCAGGTTTGCGGCAAACTCACTGCAACCAAACTGCAGCCCTCAAAGGGAGAAATCACTGCCCCCACCTTTACTATCTTGAAGAAGGATGTTTTAAATGCTCAATCTTGAAGAAAAAGGGATCTAAAATGAAGGGGCTGCTCTTGGGTTTACTCTAGGCCGGGTATATGCAAGAATGAGCAAGTTCACACAAGACTTAATAAGATTTCTCGAGCAAGGACTAGCAACTTCCACCCTCTGCAAGCCCCATTCAGCCAAACCCCTGCTCTCCCTCCAGCAGCGCAAGTACCAACATCCAGATCATCAGCCAGTTCTACCAAGGACCTTCTCCCCCTCCTCTCATCAACCTTTTCCCCCATAAATTAAATGCAAAATCATCACTTAAATGCAGAGTTAGAGAACATCAGTTTAAATGCATAAAGGGTCAATTATATATAAAGACAAGGATACTACAACAAATTAATTAACCTGAAGAGACAGTGCTTTGTGCAAAACAACATTCTCATGTCTGGTTGAAAAGGCTTCTGAAGACGAGTGGTTTCTTCATTTCCCTTTGTCAGTGGTCTGAGCAAAGCTTGTACAACACGCAAGGAAGGGGAAGAGATGATTTCCCAATAACAGATGGGAAACACACCACCTGGTGAGTCCTCGACATTCACAACCGAGCCAGACGCCTTCATCTGGATTTCATCTGAACCAGTCTCGACCCCAAAGTAAACTTGTTTCGATGTCCTTTTCTTTAGCCAGGCTGCCACACCAACACGCCACGGCATCTCCGTAGTTCAGATGAAAAACAGGGAGCGAGTCTCGGCAGCCTCCCACAGGCACGGTGGATTCACCCCGAGTCCTCACCCCGTGCGGCTCCACCGGCCAAACGCTCGTCAGCGGGGACGGGGCAGGACCCGCAGCAGCCTCTTCCAAGCAGGCACCAGGACAGATCATTCCCCCCTCTCCTGTGCCCTAAATGTTTATATGCAGGATACCGGATGATATTCACGGTGCAAAATAAAGCAGTCTTGTTGGGAATAGTTACTGGGACACCATGACATTGCCACGGTCGCAGTTTACTGGCCCATCAGTCCCACCCCAGTCGCTATCAAAAGGCTACCTCACAGCAAAGGAGCGGAGGAAGAGGCGACGGTAACAAACCAGGCTGGTCTTTGCTTTGCTCCCTTCGCGAGAAGAGCCGGGAATTTCTCTTCCATGGCAGGTGAACAGGGTGTTTCGGAGCTGCTCTCCTCCCGTCGGTCATCTGGAGCGTTTTGCGGGTGCACGACGGGGAGGAAAGCTTGCAGTTATCACCAGGTTGGTACAGACACTGAGGAGTAATCAAATTTTAAATGAAACGGGACGGGCTAACATAGGATAAAATGATATCCGTCATAATCAAAGCATTCACGAGAAGCTTAATTACAAACAAATACATTCTGGTAATCTCATTAAGACACCTAAACACGGACTCTGTTCTGCTACTCTCATCTTAAAAGGTATAAACTCGTGATGGGGAAAGGGGAAAAAACCAAAATGTTTTTTAAAAGTTTATTTCTAGCCCTGAAAGAACAGTTATTAAACAAAGTCAACAAATACAGTAGTTAATATTGCAGTAACAATTAAATAACATAATGGGATTAAATTACACAAAAGGCAACATTAAAATCTGAAGACAGTTAAAAAAATAAAAAGAAAGCTTGCACCTACTTCCATTTCCATTGACAGCGTGAGGAACAGAGGGAAAAACGAACCGGAGACATTTATTTATTCAACTCTAGATGGAGAGACCCTGACCAACCTCCTGGCTCCCCCCCCAGCCACCCACCATCCCCTCTGACAGCGGGACCCAGCCTCTCCCATCTGCTCTGACCACTCCTTTTGTGCACCGGGAGAGCCAGGGGGAAGCCTACAATTAGTCTCGTTAACACCTAAGGCAGGTCAAAGTGCACACTCCCAGCACCACAGTTGCTCTCTATGAAAGCTTTGGTTTATTCTACGATAACAAGAAAATCCCAGGAGTCACACATGCCCTGCACTCTTGCTGCCCAGCTCCATCTGCCCAACTAACCACATCACTGTACATCACGCTTCACACGTATCACGTGCATATTTGATAGGAATCTGACCCTGGACCTTGTGCTGGCACCCAAGAGAGAGGAAACCCTGACCATTTCAGATGCAATCCTTCCTTTAGCACCATCTCCTCGGACTCCGGCCGGTCCCTGGCTGCCCCAGCGACAGAGCAGATCGAACAGCCCCACAGCAACTCTCAAGGTTGCTCATCTGCTCCCTTAAGGGGGAAAAAAAAACCCCACAGCTGGCATTTTTTAATCTTGCTGACATCATTAGGAAAGCAACGCCTGACCCACTAAGATACAAAAGCACAGTCCAGTGACCTTCTCCTGGCTCTCCTCCTGTGCCAGCTCCACTTCTGGCCCCCATTTCTGGCAGCGGGGGGTTGAAAAACCTCCCCCCCTACAATGTAACTGCCGCCTGGGGAAGGGGAGATGTGGACACTTCTCAAGGTCAGAGCTAACCACCATTCCAGAGCTAACCACCATTCCAGAGCTAACCACACAGCAAGTGCTGAGATACGGTAACTTCAGTAACTTCTCGATTGGGCCAAGTTTTGTGTCCTAAGATGGCTGAAAGTTTGGAAATCATCCCCTAGTAGACTAAATTGGACAAATTTTGTAACATATATTTTAAACCATTCTCATTCATCAATAAAAGTGAACCAATAAGTTAAAATTACTCAGGATTTCTTGGTTTTCTATTTTAAAAAACCCTAAATTTATGGCAAGTTATCTTGCTGTCTAGATCGTGCCATCAAAGAAAAAAAAAAAGGAAAAGATAGAAGGAAGAAAGAAAAGCTCCCAGTTTAACTCTGGCACAAGAGGTTTCACAAAGTCCATTGCCAGCAATGGACGAAGAGGGAATCATTGGTACGACAGGTTGGATTTTCTCAGCCAAGCCTCCTTGCTACTTCATTTGGTCAGGGAGCACTCAAACCGGGGCAACGCCATCACTGCAGCGTCCATGGCTCAAATACATTTTGTCTGGGAAATGCATCTAGATTTATTTGCCTGGAATGAGACACTTCCTCCAATTTCAAACCGTAACTATTCCTACACTTAGAGCTAGAAAGATTTAGTCCTCTGACAGAGCAGTTAACATCATTTAACCGATGCAAATATTTCCTACCATGCAAGAGCAGAACAGGAGCTGCCCCGTGCCACCACAGTGCCCTGCACAACCAGGAGTCCTGCAGGTACCATGCCAGCTCCCAGAAGCCAACGAGTCACAGCAGATGCTGCAAGACTCTCGTCCCACGTCCCTCCATCACCAACACAAATAGCCCCCACTGTCCTGGCCGGCCCCTCGCAGCTGGAAGTTGGTTTTGTCATACCTTGGCTATCAGTCCCCAAAACATAATCATCTCTATCGCTATACAAATACCAAAATTAGCTGAAAATGACTTCTGTCTTCTGCCAGCAACGTTTGTAAAAAGTGTGCAAAAAAGTTTTATCCAGGGTCCTCCATCCATGCTCAGCCATAACCCATCTGTCCCAGGTCCTGCCCCGCTGGGAATGTGATAAAAATCACACTAAAGTAACGGTTATTCTTTCACAGAATCATTTGGCACATTTTAACTACAATTGGCTCTTCGTTAAACTGTTGGGGAAGCTGAGGCGCACAGACTGTAGCACTAGAAGAACCCGGGGCACAGGCTCTTCTACACTTGCCCCTGGTGACACCTCAAGAACTCAACCGCTCAAGTTGCTCACTGTCCGTCAGAGGGAGGCACTTTTTCTTGCGTTGACTGTTAGATGTCAGCCGTTCTTGCTGGTACAATGTCCTTAGCGAGGAAGGATTGGCGTGACACATGGTGTCTCCTCAGCCTTGGACTAACCAGTCAAATAAGCCCCAGGGACGTCTGATGGCACTGTTCTGCCCCCCCAGCTTTCCTCTTCTCAGAACAGTGCTTTGGCATTTCCAGGTGTTCATAATCTTCTGTTTGAATCATATTTAAAAATTCCTGTATCTTCAGTGTCCTCAGATCTGATTATTTGTTCTTCTGATTTCATTAGCGCAAATGGAGCACGTACAAAATTGGAAAAAAATAGCTCTAATACTTAAACTCTGACAATTCCATAGAGGTTGATGCATTATTTGCTTGGGGGGGGGGGAAATTACAACATATACAAAAATGTATTTGATACAAAGAAGGGAAACGCAAAATAAAAAAAGTCAAAGGCACCAGCATAACTTCCAAAGCCCAAGTCAGAGCACAGATACATGTTTGTGAACCACCGAGCACCAAGCACATTACCCCTTAAGCTTCTGGCCAGCAAGTCTAATGGGGAAAAAAGAGCAGACAGGAAGACAGCTGGAATTTTTTTTTTCTTGCCCTGACTATCGCTGATCATTCGATCATAAATAAAGTATCTGACCCCTACCTACATATCCATAAACTGACATCCAAAGACTTGACCAATCACTAAGTTTCTACAAAGAGGCCACATCTTTGATTAAAAATCCACAGAGCACAGGCATATGAGAAACAGTTGAATACTTCTCTTCCCCCTCTCTCCATACTCATCTTAAAAAGCAAAACACATCTCAATACATTACAATTTCTTAAGTAGCCAAGTTGTCAATTCTACAGTACAGTAACAGCTAATTCATAAAATAAAGTGAGGGGCAAGATGTACCTTCACATTTGTCACACTTGCCATCAATCTAGTCATATGGGAGCTTACTAGCAGGGCTTAAAAGTAAATAGGTAGAGGGGAGGAAGAGGAGAGTGAAAGAGATCAGCAGGTAAAATTAGTACTGCTCTCTGAAAGCTTGAATCTGTCATTCAAGTATTGAAAGTACCCAGAAGGGTACAATGAATGGGAGCTGCGACAGCAAAGTCGTTAAAAACTCTTAAAACCCCGGGCACATAAGTGGCATTTCTGGGCTGTCTGCAAAAAAAAAAAAAAGGCCAGTAATTCAGTCCTCAATTCCTTCTGGACCCCAGACAGGGATCACTAGAGTCACCACAATTCATTTTGGGTGTCTTCTGGATGAGAGTTTCTTCCCTTTTGCAGACGTTTTCCCCCCACCCAAAATCCCTTCCCTCCCCCCAGAAGTGTAACAATTTCATATATTATAAAGATTTGTAAAATACAAACAAACACAAAAAAAAAAAAATGAAGGCTGTGGCAGTAATGTTAGCGGTTACTCTTCATTGCTTCTTTGGCTGCCAAGATCAGTGGCGTCAAGCTAGACAGAGGTTTGGCCAGTTTCAGGAAGGGATGCTGCCAGGAAGAGAGAAACACAGTAAATTCATGAGAGGCAGTTTAAAAAGCCAGTAAAAGCCATATGTCTACAAGGCAAACATTATCAATGCCCAGTTCCTGAAGAGATAGATCCAGAGCACCTCAAAGCCTGATAATCGCTCCTCCTCACCCCAAAAGAGCCTCGGCCTTTCCTTTTCCAGTGATTCACTATAAAGAGGTTTCCCACTCCAATATCTTCTGTCAGTGCTATTCTGCTCACTTCACTCCATTACAGTAATTCCGTAAATTGTCGTGTGCTTTATCAGCGGCAGAATGAAGGCACAGATTACCGATGGAAAGACTTTGGGGTATGTATTACAATCTACAACGACTGTAGCTCCTACAAACTGCTCTCCACTAGGTTCCTCAGAAGAAAACCCAAAAAAGAGAGTGCTGGTCTACAGTGTGGTTTATCACAGGCTGACCTTACTCGTGGCTCCTGTGTCACACATGACTGAGAACCTGATTCTCACCTGTAGCAATTCTTTGGCTGATCCTCTTTTCTCTACATCCATCTCCAAAGATCGGTTCAAGAAATCCCGGAATATTGGGGACAGTTTCTCGGGGTTCTGCAGCTCTGGCGTGCCATTAGTTGCTATCAAATATAAAGCCTGTAATATGAAGAATATTGTATAACCAAGCCAAATCTTTAGAAGATGCCCAAGTGACCTGGCTAGTGGCAACCCCTCGGTCTAGATGAGAAAGGGCTCTGCCACCTGCTTCTCACTCTGATGACATGACAAACTAAGAATGCCATAATTCTATGCAGTTGTGACCTATTCTTGCAAAGTAACATTCGAAATCTTTTGGCAACAGATACCTTGGCAAAAGAAATACCAGCTCCTGACACAAGCAGCATTTTTCATAACCTAATGGATTTACTTTCCCTTAAGTGCAGGAAGACTGCATTCAAAGTCCAATGATTTAGTTACAAGCAGGTAATCATCTTCTAAACAGAAAAATTTGGGGTACGGCTGACAACAAATTCAAGACAGCTGTCTTCCTTTTGGAGAAACTCTCTTGCACTGCTAATGCTTGTTGCCTTTTCTATTTCATTTTCTTTTTAACGTAGGTACTATGAATGAACAATCACTGAAAACATCTGTATGGTAAATACCCGCAAATAGTTCTAGCTACATCTGGGCTTCTTACCCTCAGCGGGTTTTCGTTGAGGTACGGGGGTTCTCCTTCCACCATCTCAATAGCCATGATGCCCAGAGACCAGATATCCACTTTAGGGCCGTACGCTTTCCGCGTGACCACTTCAGGAGCCATCCAGTACGGTGTCCCAACCATAGTGCTGCGCTTGCTCTGCTCTGGGGTGATCTGAGCACAGAAACCAAAGTCGGCTGTAGGATAACAGAATTTTAAGAAGTTAAATTGGTGCACCCCTAGTCAGTGGGCTTCCTACAAGACTTCTCTATTACTACACATACATTTTACTCCTCCACACTTGAGGGGCTTGGGAGTGTCTCCTTTTCTTTTCCCTTCCCCCCACTATATTCACCGTAATAGAAAAGCGAACGTGCAAGATCGATACAAAACCTGAAGGTGTTTAAGAAGGGCAGATTTCCATGGAATGAAGATAAGGCTTTTTGTCCTCTGGAAAAGTGACATGAGTATTACCCTGTAGATGAATGGTAATTTGCCCAGTCTTCAAGATTCCTAGACTGGTAGCAGCCAAAAAGAAGTCATGAAGCAGAACCCAGAAGGCAAGTGTTCTGAACATGGCGTGTTATACGTCCAGCTCTAGAAAACACGAATCCACAAACCACGGCTTCTGCCCTGCTAAACAGATTTAATTTGTGCAGCTACTGAGTTCGACATTACACAGCAATTTGCCCATCAAATACAGGTACTACAGCTGACAAGAGACATGGAAACAAGGCTTTGGATAAGTGAAGTGCTACCGCGCTCAGCAGAAGGAACCTGGACAAACAAACCTTTCCACAAGGTAACTACTAAAGAGAACAACCACACTCAAGAAAACGAGAAAAGTCACCTATTCCTATAGCCTTCAGGTGCAGCAGCAATGCATGTTCCATCATGTTACTTTATCCAGCTGCAGCACTCCCACTTCCCAGGCATGTAAAGCATCAATAAGAACACAGTTAAGGCAGGAGACAGATATTACCTTATCATTGACACTAAGTTTGAGAGAGAAAGAGAGAGAGAGAAAGAGAGAAAGAAAGAGAACGTAAAATTTCGAGTCAATTTTGAAAGTGTTATGCCACACAGTGCTGACAAAAGAGCCACAGTCATGAAAATGCCAAGTTGTACCGAGGACAATCTAACAAAGAACTACCCCCATCCCAACTGTTGAGATGCTGCTTGGAAAAAAAAAAGAAAAAAAAGAAAAAAGTCAAAACTATAGCAGCCACTGAGTTCCTTGCCAGCACTTCTTGGCCTTTATCAAGGTGTCATACTCAACTCAAGGCACAGCTCATTTCAACGAACACACCAGAAAAGCAGCAGCAGGGTCTGTCTCCTGACCTACCAAGGATGCCTTCAGCATCATGCCACCAGCAAGGAGAGCAAAGACAGGCAGAATGTAGAACCCAGTTTCACCAACCCGGAGTGTGTGGGGGCACGTAATGGTGACAGGCAGACTGGTATCTCTCATTTCTGCTGTTGCCAGTCTCCCAGCAACCACACGCTTGCAGAGACAGGGAAGAGCTTGAAAAGAAGGTGTGACTTCTTCCATCCTGCACAGCTGCTAGAAGCCACAGAAGGGCTAGTCTCAGCACTGATTACTGTACCACCCCTTCAGATAGGCCATTTTTACAGCTAGCTCCTGTTCTCTCCTGTCTCCTTCCTCCTCATCTTCGACCAGTCTCCTGGGGATGATGCTTCTTTACATAGGCTGCTAACCCTGCCTTTCGCCTCTCTGCTTTGACAGCTCTTATATTTTTGAGTCTTCTCCAGCTAAGTCTTCCCAGCCACATCCTCCACTTTAACTATTCGCTCACCTTCAGCCTCCGAATTCACACAGTTTGTGCACAAACACATCACCCTCTTTAAAAAAAATACTAAAGCCTCCTATGCAAGCAAGCAGTTCATCCACCAATGCTGGTAAGCAAATCAGGTTGCTCATAATCTTTTTTCACGTTCCATTTCACAACTAATATGAGACTGCAAACCATCTATAGAGTAAGGAATATTGCTCAGATGTGTTTTCATGGCATTTCAAATTCCTACCCAGCTGTAAAAACACCATCTCTTACATCCCTTAACTCTTTGCGCGCTTTATGCTTCACACATTCCTACATACAAAGAAGTCAGATAACACACCTCTCTCTCTCTTTCTCAATAGTCCTGACAGCTTCTTCATGTGGTTTCACATTTTTTCATTGCCACACACGTTTACCCACACCAGAAACCCACTGTCTGTACACAAGTCCATGCATGCATAACAATTACCTGAAAAGCAAGTAGTTTTGTTTGCCATTTCATAATTATATTAAAGAAAGCGTGTTACACTTTCAGTCCAAGAAAAGAAGACCCAGTAGAGGCGCAGCATTAGACTGCAATATAAATGGTTAATAACCTACAGTGTTCTTGTCAGCGGCAAGTCGTAACAACTTGAAGAGACTAACGAAGCAACTGCAGTTAGCTGCAACTCTTCTGTTGCAATCATTTGCATCTTTGCTTCACTGCATGGTGCCAGTTACTTCATATTTACCAACGTGTGCATGTGGCAACGGCTTTGCTTCAACAACCTTCCAGCCTCACAGCCTTATCTTAGGGCCCTCAGAATTTCGATACCTGCTCCCTGCGAGTTATATGCTTCGTAGCACAGAATGAATTTCTTTTACTCCTAGGCAATAAAAACGCACCTCAGGTTTCCCTGCCAACTCTCCTTCTACCAATTTACACTCTCTGAGTCAAAGTATACCAGGAAAGGGGAAAACAGAACCTTGAAACCATTGTCTGGAACTCACTTAGTTTAACTGATCCATCCATTCCTAAAAGCACGTTGTCGCTCTTAATGTCTCTGTGGATGACCTGGTTGGCATGTAGGAACTCAAGCGCTTGCAAGCACTGGATGGGAGGAAAAAGAAAATAATATTCAGCATATGGAAACAAATTCCAAAGCAATGCTCACAGCCTCAGCCAGTGCTGAGTGCAAAAATAGGACAGGTATTATTTAAAATCACCAGCAGAGGAAGCTCTTGTGCTAAAATATACTCTCCAGATCTCATGAGGTCAAAAAGCATTTTTTAACCATGGAGTTTCCCTGCTATCTTAAAAACCCATAAACTAAACTTCTCATCATGCAAGATGCTCTCAGAAATCCCAGATGTTAATTTTGCTACCTCTCCTAAATACTACAGAGGAACCATAAAGGTCTACGTGAGAGCTTTTTAGCCTGAAGTCCCACCAAGAGGAGCTTATTCTCAATAAGCAACTTTTCCTACTGTGAAGGCTTTCAACCATCTTCATTATGAAGTTGCTAATACTGATTTTCCACTGCTTTTAGATTAAAACATTTCACACCACATTTCTGCCTAAAAACACTATGAAATTTACTTTTGCTACCTAAGAATAAAAGGGGGAAAAAAGAGTAAGATTTTTCTCTTTTAATATAAACAGAACATTTCCCATTTGCAACTTGGCATGGATGTAGTCCCCAGTGAGTTTTCTGTGTTTTCATTTGCTTTTCAAAGTGGCACTAATTTGCAGAATGAAGTGCATCTGACATAGTAGGAGAATTTTGAAGCACAATAGTTCAGTATTAGACCTTTTCCTCAGAAAAGTTAATTACTGTTACAGCAAGTAGTTACTTTCGATACTTTGCTTCCAGCTCTGGTTTCTCAGGAAACCATTACCTGTCCATACACGTTAAGGTATAAGTTTGCTTTTCATCCCCTACCTCTCAGTGAGTCATCCCAAGCAGACGTCATGTTGATGTAGTCAAATAGGGGTTTTAAAAGCTTAAGTTTCTCCTGCACAGCAGCTAATACAATTACCTCTCTCTCTGCCATAATAAATCAAGCCTGAGCTGGATGCTGGCACTCTGACTCAGGGCAGAAACCACTGATGAAGTTGTGACATCAGCTATTTTTAACTCTTTCATTCAAAATCTTACCGCAATCTTCTAACTACAATCTTCCGGAGAATTATTAATTACAAAGAAAACTTAACTGTCAGAGAACTATAGATTCCACACAACATGAAAACTATAAAAATGAGAAAGGGGTAGTCTGCATCAAGTTCATCTTTATTTTAGTACATGTTTCTTGAAGTATTCCTGTTTCACCAGACTCACAGTCTAAGCACAGTTCTCCTTTTTCCTTCTGGAAAACACTCCAAAGCTTTCAAGCTTTTTTTTTGTTTTGTTTTGTTTAAGTAATCTAGAAAGTAGAGGCGTGAGATTACTTTATGTATGTGAATAGTCACGGTTTCTTTTTGGCACCTTTGAATATTCTTTGTTAGTCGAGGCTAAAAACCACATTCTCTCCAGCTGCTACCTCCTTCATTGCTCTTACTTCAACTTCAGTCTGCACTAATAATAGCTTTTTGTTAACATTGTCAGCAGGACTAGGCAACCCAGGTACCAAAACTGAAATATTTTCTGCTCCATCACTTAACATTCCCAAGCACTCAGCTCAAAACATAGCTCGTGCTGCAACTTGCCAATCGCCAGTTTTCTGAGGTAAACTCAATTTTGCTATTTCCTAGCATTGTAATATTTATTTCTGCTCAGTGTCATTCATTCTTCCTAATTCAATGGCTCCAACAGCAATTGTTGCAATTAGTCCTAACATAAGTGTACCATAAAAGCCAAGAGTGCACCTCTTTCCTCTACCCATCAACTATAATACTTACCTCTCTGCAAACAGCAGCAATCTGTGCTTCATCCATACATGTTTCTGTGACCACATCTGTGAGCGAGCCTCCAGCTAGATACTCCATCACTACAAACAATTCATCTCCTACGAGGTAACTACAGACAGAAAATGAAAAGCATGCCCACCTGCCATCAAGAGATCGAGAACTGAAAAATGCCTGATTAAGAGCTGCTCAATGAAATGATTCATAAGTGCTAAAGACAAACAGTGAAGAAACTTAATCTCTGGAAGGCAGCCTGAAATGTAAATGCTGACAATAAAAGCTGTGTGCTTTTTACTACCTAAACAGGCAGGATGACACCCTGCATCTCTCACACACGATGCAAGCATTGCTCCAGCTGGGCTCTTGTCCACCACTGAAGCACACACGGCCCTGCATTCATGACAAAGTGGCTCCTTACTGAATCATCAAGATCATTCCCTATAACAAATGACTTTTTTTTTTTCTTTTAGATGACAGTCTAAATACAGTCCCATTTCCTTCTGAGACCCTTATGTACAGGCAATCAGGTCTATGTGAGTATATCAAGTTAAAACCACTTGAAGCCCCTGGGGATGAAGGAATCAGACATCTGTCTGCATTTACCTGTCCAGGAAGTTGACTATGTTGGGGTTCTTTAGCTCCTTCATTACCAAGATCTCATTAATAATCAACTCCTTCTTGGGCTGTTTCTGCAGGTTTATCTGTTTAATAGCAACCTGAGTAGGACAAAATAAAACAGCAATCACTCAAACCCAAGTTATCAAAACCTTTCAGACATTCTTAATACAGCAAAATGCTAGAAGATGTTCTGTAACAGGATTAAAGGAGTTCAGCATAGCCTGAAGCTGGCAAGTTATTTATTTTTTGGCATACAACTTAAAAGAATACAACTTGACGAGCACACAACTGGCACCCATAGCCATCCTCTTGCAGCTGAAGAGATCCACAAACAGTAACAAAGGCCAGAACAGACAGAAAAGGATACGTTCAGGAGATAAAGAGATACTCACCCGATTTCAAATCAACAGGCCTAAAGCAGAAGAGAACCTTGTAGCAGCTAAGAGCAACAGCATAAGCCTTCCAGTGCAAGGCAAGGCAATTCCTTATTCTACCTTCTGACCAAAGTAGTGTTTGGGTACAAGGAATGCTGCTGGGAGGCGGAAAGAAGTGCTCTCAAAGCAATTAAGCCAATGAACTATCCCAGAGAGAAGGGAAGATAAAGACCTATCTTATCTTGATTAGCTTATTTCCTGGACAAGTATTCCAGTCTTTAAAATGGAGAAGAATTGTCCCAGTTACGTTAGCTGCAACACTTTGAGGAGGCCATTTGGAGTTTTACAAAATAACCTACCCATGAGTCCAAAACCAAAGGCAAGAACCAATATAATCCTGTAGAAATGATGGCTACCATATTGCCAAGGACATTAAAAGAAGAGAACTTGTGGCACAGAAACACAAAATAATTAAGATTAGAGGGGACTCTAGAGGTCAGCTGGTCCCATCCCTTGCTCAAAGCACAGCCAACGTGGAGCAGGTTGCCCAGTGTCTTGTGCAACTGAGTTCTGAACGGAGATCTCAATGAGCAGATATTCCACCACCTCTGTCCCATGTGTGGTCATCCTGACTGTTTAAGGAAATAAAATTTCTAATACCTAACCAGAATTTCCCTTACGGTGATTTTTGTCTGCTACCTCTTGTCCTATCATTGCATAGCTCCAGGAGGAGCCTAGCTCCATATTCCCTACATCTTCCCGTTAGGGAGTTGAAAATAGCAATAAAATCCTCCTTTGGCCTTCTCTTCTTACCATTGAACAGACCCAAGCACCAAGGAAGCTGCAGCACTGCAGCTGTTTAAGGCCCCTCAGCCCACCTGCCTGATGAGACACAGGGGAGGTCTGAGAAACAAACCAAGCTACAAAATTTAGTCTGCAGTCTCTAAAAGGACATGAAGTGCTGCGACACATAGAAAGCAAATTAAGAGACAATACACTAAAATGGTTGAAAGGCTTGCCATTTATCAAGATGAGGTGCTCTACTGCAGCACTGCTAAATGGGGTTAGTGTTGAAAGGGCAGTGACCTATGGAATGGCTACCTGTGGATGCTTAAAGGAAAATGAAGGAAATATAAATTCAAAGAGAAGCAAATAATTCCTAGAATTTTAGTCCTGGGAACCAGAGATGACCACAGGATGACAAGCATGAAGAGTATTGCTGAAGTCATCAACCTCACCAGGTGGGCTTGGAGGCACCAAAGAGTAAAAGCCGAGAGCAGGATGTGGAGGAGGCATTCTGACTACAGCCAAGAATCACACGGGGCAAGCTGCTTCCACACAGATAAGGCACATCCATCACCTCTCCTGGGACGGGACTAGAGAACAAGTGTGCACAGACTAAACAAAGTTTTATTTCTGAAAATGCAGGACTCCCATGCCCAGAACTCTTGAAGTATAAACTGTTTTCAAACCCCATTTCTGGAATATTTCACTCCCTCTTCATTGGAAAGACAAAATTCTATTTTTAGCTTTCATCATCTGATTACTACAGAACAAGGCACACTCTGTTACAAAGGACTATGACAAACATCCTTCTGGGAGGTGATAGCAGAGATGGGAGCCACAGAAAGAAATCTCATCACATCATTTCAGCCATCTACGGAAGAACATTTATACAGAAAAAGTATTTTCGCTGCAATGAACATAGAAATCTTACCTCCTGCCCTGTTGCCACATCAATAGCTGTGAAAACTGTACCTGAAGCCCTGTGAAGAAAAAGAAAAAACATTACAGTTTGCATCTCTCTGTAGCAAACATGCACATGAACAGAGAAATCACAAATACAAAATCATGTCAGTTCTCAATGCTGCAAGAGCTTTCTCAAGAAGAAGGGCTATTAAAAGCAAGGGGTATCGTAGAAATGCCAGTTGGTTCACACAAAACAAACTAATCTCAAATATGCTAATGCCCCCTGCATTCAGGATGTCCACATCCCCAGAACTTGTGCTGCTCCCCACCACCAGGTAGGCTGGGCAGCCCCTCCTGTAGCAGGTTATTACTTTTTGTATTCTCCCAGGGGAAAGCACCCCCCTTCAAACGCACACAGACCTATTCAGAAAGTATACAGTAGGAATTAGGCATATATATGCACACATACAATAAAAGCTGGAAAAGGCAGAACTTCTTTCTATATACATTTTTTTCTAAGAAGGATTCAGAGGATCACCAGGAGAATAACTCAGTTTAAGGCAGCACTGTTAGCACAGCACACAGAAAACCTTCCGACGTGCCCTCGGGCTATTCAGCAGTCATATCACAAAAGGGATGAACGCATCTCAGTGGGAGAGGAGAGGACTAGATGCCCCCACAGAGAAGTTGCAGAGCTACGCTCTCGCATTAAAACACACAATTCCAAATTTCCCACCACTGTCTAAAGCCTTCACCATCTGCTTATTGCTGCTTAATAGAACCAACGTTTCTGCCTGCTTCAGTAAGCGGTGGCTACGCGACAGCATCAGAAAGAGAACACTACACTGCTTTTAACTCTGGCTCACTGGGAATAAAAGTTGGGGAGAACACTTACCCCTGCCCAATTTTTTCGTATCTGGTGTATTTTTTCTTGGGATCTCCTATGCTCACAATAGTGCCTAAAAAAAAAAACCAACCACGAAACATTTTCACACAAAATCTTAGAGGAGTCACGGCTTTAGGAAATGGTCTTTGCTACTGTAGCACAGCATTACACCACCTCTCAGTCCTGCTGTCCCCCTTCAGTAAGGCTGGCTTGGCCAAGGTGGCCCAGGAGTGAGTCAGCTCAAGGAGCAAAGGCTGATGGGTGAACAGACAAAGGTTCCTGACCAGTTTCAGTTGCAAATGGCCCCACCTCAGACAATCATTATGCTAGATTTTACCCTTAACGAGACAGATCATGCTATTTTCCACTACTTTCTCAATTTAATGATAGTCTTCTATGTAGCAAAACCCCATAGGAGGTTATAATAAGTCCATTAGCTTAGCCTAGGCCAGAAACTAGCCAGATCCTGACTTAAGGACAGGAACATTATTAGTACTGTGAAAAACTATCTTCAAGATGATTATAGAAAAAGCAACAGCAGAAACTACTTTGTATTATCATAGCTGTATTATGCATACATTATCATAACTGAACTTTAATGCAAACAAAAACCCCAAACCCATTCTACTTCTTTTTTACCCAATAGAGCTCTGAATCACATAAAACAGCAAAACTTCTGACTGCAGCTCTCAGCTACTGTCAGACACAAAATCCATCACGCACAATATTCATACAACCCTTGCACAAAAGTCAGGGCAAAAACTTAATATTCCTCCCCCAGTCCTAAAGCCTTTATTTATCTGAAATAAATAAATAAAAAAAAAACCTACGTAGTTTTTCCATGATCTCCTCATCCGACATTTTGGTCTTCTTTTTCTGCTTATCACCTGGTTTCATCGCACTGTCAACAGAAGTGTCACCGGCTGATGCAGGGATGGGGTCAATTACAGACCGTGTATAGATCTGTTAAGAGAGACCATTTACCTGAGCATTTTCTTTGCAATCACTGATCTTCAGTTTAAAAAAAAAAAAAAAAAATCACAGTTCTTCAAACATTCCTAAGCACCATTTTACATAACAGATTGGAGGCAGAAATTAGACCTGAGACACGTTAAAGCCCAGTAAACCCGTACTCTGGCAACCTCACCGACCTCCAACAATGACCCAGGCACCTCCTGGGCACTGCGGATGCCAGAGGATGAGTTCACAGAAACTTTTAGTGGGTTTTCTACTTGCTTACTCCTTATAACTCATTCTAGTTAACAGGAGGGGCTCTTTCATCTACTTACTTCATCCTTGCAATTTCCAAGTTTCACAGAACAGAAATCACTATTTAACAGTGAGATCAACCAAGATCTAAAGGACAAAGATTCACGCTTCAACATGAGACTTTTGGAATTTTCCAGTTGCCCCCAATTTGGGGGATTTTCTTAGAGCTTTAAGATCTTCCTGAGCTGTTCACAGACATACACAGCTAACCTAGAAATATCAAACTGGAGACCTCTCCACATTTTATATCTGTTTACATCCCCAGAGTGGGCACTTATAAAGCACTATCACTTGACAAATATGCACAACTCACATTGGTGCTCCTGAAGCAAAAATAGGTGGGCAGAGTGGAAAAATGCACACCTATCACAGTCAAAAGAATGACCTGGAATAAGTGGGAACCCTGGGACATTATTAACAAGGTGTGTAGTTCAGGACGACTAAACTTAAACAACAACTTTTAAATTGTTTAAGTGGTTAAGTGCTCAACTTCTCATGCAATGCTGAGGATTTTGCGAGTGAAATGAGCTTTCAGGTCTTAAATTCGAATTGGCTTGGGGTTAGGTAGTATATTTGGTGACGCTATCACACTGTAATCGAATAAAATAAAGAGAATCAAACACACTACTCTTATACCACTGCACTGTGCAAAGTTACAGAAACTACTTGTACTCTTTCAGGACTAAAAAGCCTCCTCCTGGCATCCTATGTCGAAGGACAAGTGTAACTGGGTTATCTTCAACACAAGCCAACAAGCAAATCAGCATGAATGTCAGGATTTCTGATCCAATGGATATCCAGAAATTAGGCATTTTCTTATAAAACTCAAATAAAACCAGAATTTTTCCCTAAAATTACAACAGCTCATTTCACAAATAAAACACTTTGCTAGAGAACAGAAGTAGAAAAAGTCCTACAATATGGAGAAATCTGATCTGCACTGGAAACTTTACAACTGCTCACCGATTTTGTGTGATCTGGCCGCGGAGCAATAACAGGAGGAGGAGCTTCTTCATCATCCTCATCATCATCTACCACAGTTGTTGATGGCTCTGAACCTTTGGCATTGGTCTACATGTTCACCAAATGTAAAAAAAGAAATAAATAAACAAAATTGTCTCCCCTACAGTGTTAAAGACGTGCCCCCCCCCCCCAAAGATAATTCTTACTGATGTCAAAAGAAAAGGACTGGTTGAGTGGTTTAAGTGCCCTATCACATTTTATTAAAATTCTAAAATACTATTGCTCCAGTCAAATATGCTTTGTTGACACCCCATTTTATGTTTTTATTCCACAAAAAAATCTCATTTTTTGTGGAATAAAGACTTAGTATGTAACAAATACAGAAGATACGTGCCTAAGAAGATACAAAGAAGAGTAAATACGCTCACCGTTGGTATTCCTGAAGCGAAATCATCTTTGTCTAAATTGGAAAAAACACAGAATACATAAAATCATCAGCACAATAATAAAAAGTTAACTTTACAGAGTTATTGCTAAGCTATTTTCAGAAGGCATTCAGAAAAAACCTAGGTAAAACTGCATTTGTTTGTAGGACAGTCACTGTCTCTGTGATTGTCACTCCCATTGCCATCTCCTGACCTAAGAGCCACAACTTATTTTGCATCTTTGATGACACCACATGGTGTCATCAAGTTTGCAGATTGCTGTTTTGGCCACAGACAGAGTAGCAAGGTCTCCAGCACAAAACCAATTCATCACAGTCTCAGAGATCCAGCTTCATAAACACAGACTGTTAAAGTTAATTTTGGCTGCTATTCTGAATTATCCAGCTCCATCTCTTCCCCTCTCCACTTAAAACAGGAAATAAAAGGGAGAATGCCAGTTTCCATTAAGTTTTAAATCCATCTTCAAATATTTGTTCCTCATTGAAAAGTAACTTGCTCTTTCAGCAATTGAATCTGATTTATTATTCTGAAAGAGAGGAAGACTATGTTCTACATAGGCAACTCCCCTTTGATATGCCTTGCACGCACTAGAATCTCACCTGGAGCAGAAAAACTCAGATACTTCTGTTTTGCTGTGTCTTTGGAATCGTAGAATTTCAGCACATCTAGTACCGCCTGGGGGTTTTTCTTCTGTTCTAGCTTTGTGATATTTGAGGTCTGCAGCAACCGAGCCCATTGCTCTGGCATTCCCTGAAAAAAATAGGCTATTTTTGAGCATCCTTCTAGGATTTGAGAGATATTTTTTTAAAGTGAACAAATTTCTTTATAAAATGTGTAATATTTACATCCTTAAACACATGAACAAATAGGATGATTTAACAGGGAGCCATAGGTGATACAACACATATCAAGCCACAGCTGAAATCTCTCCTGATGACTCAGTATCTCAAGGACTCAGGAGCTCCAGCCCCCTGTGCCTACATGACACCACCTCTTCCAGATGTATCAAAATGTAAAGAATCATAGAACAGTTTGGATTGGAAGGGACCTTAAAGATCATCCAGTTCCCACCGCCTGCCCTGGGCAGGGACACCTCCCAGCACACCAGGTTGCTCCAACCCCCTCCAATCTGCCCTTGAATCCCTCCAGGGATGGGGCAGCCACAGCTTCTCGGGGCAACCTGGGCCAGGCTCTCACCACCCTCAC
>JAOTQQ010000052.1:26062670-26079545 GCA_026546715.1 Gallinago undulata | reverse complement strand
TCAGGCACTGGAACAGCCTGCCCAGGGAGGTGGTGGAGTCACCATCCCTGGAGAGATTTAAGAAACGTGTAGATGTGGCACTTTAGGGCATGCTCTAGTGCCCGAGATTGTGGGGTTGGGTGTTTTGTGTGAGTGTGTGCATGTGTGATTGGACTTGGTGATCTCAGAGGTCCTTTCCAGCCATGAAGATCCTGTGATTCTGTCTGAAAAGCATATAATGTTATCAGTGCCATTCAAAAGAGTCAGAATAATCCAATCCCACTTATCACTCCTTATTTCCAAAGTATAAATACTGCGCTATACAATGTCTCAGCACAACACATGCATCTCGCACAACATGGGCTTAGCAGCAGAACTAAAACCTGCTGGATTGCCACTCCTCGTCATTGTGCTGGGCCTCCCCTTAGAGACTGATGGGGAACCTCAGTGAAGCCGCAGAGCACCCTCCCAGACAAACCTGCCTTCGAGCCCCACGCCTGATGGGGGAGCGAGACACATAGACCTGCAACACCAGAACGTGTCTGCAGGGATGCAGCTGTGACTTGGACTGCAATTCCCATCCTCCAATAGTCTTCCAAACACCCTTACTGATTGCTCTTTCAGATGTTGCAAGTTATCGGCAGGATCTTCTATATTTTCCAGTACCTACACTACAATATGGGGAAAAAATTAAGAACCCTGCAATCTAACAGCAGGTCTGAGCAGCCTACCCACAGGGATTTTAATTCAGATCGCTTTCCTAACAATGCATATTGTTTGTGCAAAGTGTGTGCCACCACTTCGGGGTGTACAAATTTCTGGACTGACCCACCAAGTCAGATAGAGGGTACTCAAGGGTCCTGTTGAAGCTGGGCTTGGAATGATGGCAGCACAGGGGACCATAATCCATTTCCCTTACTCTAGTCAAATCTCAAAAGTAAGATACAGGGTCCTTAGCTATCCAAACGGGACTAGACATTTAAAAGAAAGCACTCCTCCCTTTGAACAAAGAAATATAATCAGATGGCTAGATAAAGGAGCATATCACTAACACCAAAACGATGCAGTATGTGAAGAAAGCAACATTGTGAGAAGCCATTTTGTATTTTTATGAAGTAAACTATTATTTCCTCCATCTGTGCAGTTCTTCGAGCTGCAAGATAGTAGCAAGAGCAGGACAGAAGGGCAAACAATGGCTAACCTGCAGCTGAAACTAGACAAGAACAGGCTTGGCCCTCCAAGCCCATACTAATTCCCTGCAGGAGCCCAGTCACTGAATTCACAACGCCATAATGAGGTACTCAGGTTGCAAATTAAAAAAAAAAAAATTCCTGGAGTTTTATTTACATATATTTAAGTAAGTTTCTCACTATAGTAAAAATTCTTGATTTTCAGTGACACAAGCAACACGAGCTGGCCGATTACTTACTCAGTATTACAGCTTCTTGGTCTGAAACGAATTATTCCTTAGTGCCTCACATGCTCAAGACGCTGTTAAGCAGCAAGTTGGAAGCGAGGATATGGAAATCCAAAACTCATCTATTCCACAAGAAAATAGGTGCTTTAAACTGGCACGAGGGCATCTGTGCAGAGTAGTAGCATACACAGTAGTATAATTTCTGGGCGGCTGTATTGAAGACCTTTGGTTAAAATAAACTGCTAGATCCAAAACTATTTTGCACAAAAGACCTTTTCAATGCACAGCGGCTTTGAATTAATAGTTTAAAGAAATTACCACAGCTCCACTCACAACAGATCGCTTCAGGAAACAGAAGTCTGATCCTTCAGTCACCACCAGAAGTAAAAAAAATAAAATAAAAAAAAATCAATCATTTTTGTTCAGGTTCAAATCCAAACAGCCAGTCTCCCTCTGACAGCTGAGTGCAGAAGAAGAGAGCAGTTTCCCTCTCCTTTCTCCTTACCCTTTCTTCATTATGCAGGGAAAGTTTCCACAGCATCAGGAAGTCCTTTTGAAATTGCTGCGGAGGTTTGGCATTATGGGCAATGACTGGAGGAGGGATTAAAAAAAAAAAAAAGAAAAAAAAAAGAAAGAAGAGTGCAAATACACCCTGAAGCTCCTTTTCTACTGACTCCCCCCCCAAAGAGGAAAAGGAGCCCATTCATCTCACAGCAGCTCCGCAGAACTCACGTGGAGAAAGATGACTGAAGCAGCAAAGGTAACAGATGGGAGAGAACGTAATCAGGGGGAAAGGGATTCACTTTCAACACCAGTAATAATAACTTACTCAAGCACATCGGCAGCTCCCCCACAATCACTACTCTATATTTAATTACAAGAATGCAATGGAATGAACCACAGAGACAAGCTGTGAAGCTGCAAACAATACTTAACTACAGACTTGAGAGATTCATTCCCAGCAGAGGACAGTGTTGTAACCCACTACACTCTCACACACATACGAAAAAGAGTTAAAAGCTTTTCTCCCAACAGTTTTGCTGCTTATTCCACAGAACATACTCACAGGTACCAGTGCTGGTGACCACAAGACTCCAGTATATGACACTGCTCCCAACAGCTGTCCCCTCCTTTTGACAAAGGTTTCCTGCCCTGCACTGGGGCAGCAAAAATGGCAATACTCTTTTCATCCTTGGCAGCCTTGGACACCATCGTAACGTGAACTGCAGCAGCTGAAGAGCAAACACTCTCTCTCTTCTGCTGCAGAGGGGGCAGCAAGTGGCCAGCCAAGGTCCGTGCTGTCTCAAGTCACTCACCACCAACCCCAGGAAACCTGAACCAGGCTCCTCAGAAGGGCAACTCTTCTCTTGTCACCTTTGCCCAGTGAAGTCGAGGCCAGACCAGCAGAGGGAAGCTCCCCATGTGGCTTAGCCCACCCTTTTCCTCCCAGCCCCTGGAGAGACCTGCAGTGACCAATGTGCATGAGCGTTCAGAGTTTCATTTGTACGACGATGTTCCACGAGTCAGTTCTGCTGATCGTCAGCTTTCCTCCTTCTGGGGAAGAAGAGGGACCAATAACTTACAGCGTCCCCAGGTCACAGAAGAGAGAGAGAGAGCAGTTCCTGTCACTGCCACTGGTGGGAAAACACCCAGAAACATAACCCTGACAGTGAGTAAAAGCTGTAAAGCAAAGTGAGAATTGGGCAGTGGTTTCGGAAAGCTGATGAACAGACACTGCTACAGCACATAAGTCTGAATGCTCTGGCTCAGGTTTTTTCCCCTTAATTCCCTCTTGTGTGAGCATAAAGTGGGGCTGCTTCCTGAAAACCTTCTTAAGTACAGCTCTTCTGCTGGTCCGGGCTCCCTCACGGTGGGCATGGAGGTGGACAGACCCTCCCGTCCCAGCCCAAGTGGAGCGCTCCCGCAGCAGCAGGCTCCATCACAGAGACCCCTCTCCACCACCTGCACCGCTATTTACCTCCTCTGACTTCTGATAAGGGACATTTTTCTTCTCATACTTGTTTGCAGAAGGACTAAAGGGAAAGAAAAGGAAAATTATCATCTTCAATTTCGTATCTGCTACAGTGCAGAGTCACGTTTTTCCTGGAGCACTTGGACTTGAGTTACTGAGTTTTAAATACACATTCTGTGTGCATCCATGTTGGTCGTACAGTGTAGCACCGCAAGGCCCCGAGCAGGGGTAGGAAGGGGATGCCTCACGTCAAATGTAACAGCTGGTATAGAAAGTTCTCATACCATAATGAGTTGAATTTTGTCTTCTTAAGCTGTTCAAAGATCATGTATTTGAGGAATCTAGGCTGCACCTGTATTTCACTGCCTGGGAGTTGATGCAAAAATAAATCGGACTGCTGCTTGGGTAAAAAAATAAAAACAACAAAACCATATCAAGCTAGGAGCTGTTTGATAACACGGACATAAATTCCTACTCCTGGCACACAATAGTCCGGCTTTGCACTGCCATTTAAGCAACAGGTCCCCGATGAGCCAGAACTAAATCGGTGAAATAAATCAAATTCTCTCTACGTGCATACCCTGACAGGAGGCTCAGAGCTGCAAACTGAACTCAGTTCTGGTTATTGCAGGTAAAAATTACTCAACCCATTTACTACTGGCAACATAAGCCAGAAGAAGCAATACAAACATCAAATTCAAGTCGATTTTGCAGGGCTGAGCAAAAAAGCAGAAGTACCGGATTTCAGGCTAACAGTGCATTAAGAAACATAACCACTTTGCTTTTGAAATCGAAATGTTTGCTGTGCCCCTACAGCTGCAGGACCTCCTTGGGACACCACCTGAGCTGCTGCAAGGAGAGCTGCAGAACACTGGGGCCATGGACACCAACAGCATGAACAGTGCTAGAAAACAACACAGAAAAAGTGTTCATTGTCCAGCAGAAGGAATGGAAAAATAAAATAAATAAAAAAAGACGCAAAGCGAAAAAAGCCCTGATGGTAAGTGCGTTTCCCTGTCCCTGCTCTAGCAGAGGGCATGAGGGCTGAGAAAAATAAAAAGTTATCCTTACAGCAATCTGCACGGCGGCGGCTGTCATTTGCTGCCTTCCTGTTCAGCCTTATAGGGTGCTACTGGCAATGTCTGTCACGCACAAAGAGTGGCGACATCCGGGACAGCCAGGTCCAGAGCAGAGGAAAACAGCAAAATAGATGCCTTGCAAACAAATCTCCAAAGCAGAAGGATGTTAAGCGAAAAGAAGCACTGAGTAATTAAAAACAACACAGTAGGAGAGCTAGCCTGTGATGCTGCAAGACAAGACACCTGTAACAAGACAGATTTAAGATAGTCAAGTGCCACTCCTGGTTTATATTATAAAAATCCTTGTTGACCATATCTAGATACTCAATTCCTGGTACCCTGAACCCAGGCCTCCAGTGGTTCTGGACTCAGCCTCCCCCCACACACACCTTTTAATACCTGAACAAAAGTCTTACTGGAGGAGATGAGACTTGACACTTCGCTATTCTGGACAAGAGGGCGAACAGACACACACACTGCACAGTTTTCAAGTAGAGATCGGCGGGCTGCTCATTTCATCAGATATTCTATTTTCTTGGACCAAACAGATTTTGGAGTCCAAAAGAAGAATTAAACATCTGCATATGTGTATTTTTCTTTTTCCCTTTCTTCTCCCTCCCCACCCTTTTTTTTTTTTTTTAAAGGCTCCTGTTGAGCAATAGATTTCCTGTGATTAGCTCACTTAGTACTGATTATAGCTCACTTCCTCCCAGGGATTAGCTGAAAGCAGCATTCTGACAAGTTTTTTATTCTGACGGTGCTACCTAGCCACAGCTCGCTTCCTGCCCCATCTCTAACTGCACTGTTAGTTCAGCAGGTCATCAATTTGAAATTATTTCAGCCCTGCAGAAAATTGCACGTAACCAGAAAAATCTCAGACTGTCTTCTCCACAAAAAGCACAACAGATCTGTTTGGATGTTTTGCTGCTTTCCAACTGGAAGCATTTGGATTGACGAGATTTATTTCATCGGATCCAAAAAGAAGTTTTCTTGAACAGTATGAGACTACCTTCAGAGACTGAAAACATTTATCTTTTCATTTCAACTCAAAAAAGTTGTGCAAAAAAAAAAATCAGCAGGAGCAGACAAAGAATTACTTTCTCGCAGACTTGGCAAACGCAGCCTCAGATCTTCTGCCTGCCAAAAGAGGACTTGCGCGAAAGCAAGAACAAGAGTAACCTTGATAATGGCCGTCAAGAGCCAGCAGGATAATCTGTTCCACCTACGGTTATTGGAAACACGTGGGGATGCTCTAATGCAACACACAGCTCTCAAAGCCTTCCCACCTCTAAAGGCAGGCACCAATCTCCACGGGACTTACTGAAACACCCCTTTCCAGCTTTAAGGGTCTCAAATAGAAGTAGTCTGTCAATGCCAGATCACATACCTGTGAGAGCTAACAGTTACTTTTATTTAGGAAGCTGTGCTAACCTGGGATCCTCCAAACAAGCACAGATCACCCCAATTTACAAGCACAAACAAGCAAGATACCCCCTTCAAATGACACACTTGAGAAAACAGCTAAAAAAACATCTGAGCCCGTCAAATGTAAATTTTTCATTAAGACTTAAGCGAAGACTCACAGGAAGCAAACTGACTCCTTGGCAGGGCTGAGCTATGACTGGGGACCATAAACTGCCAATGGTTTTTGGTTTTGTTTTTTCGAAATTAACAGCCACAAACTCCGTTTGCCTCCTTCAACCAGCAAGGCTACAACCATGGAGTTTATAAAAACATCCCTTCTTGCTGTTTTCCCTTTGCTGCTACATGTGACAGAGGCAACATATAATACCCCCACTCTAACAATAACGTAGGAGAACCTGCAAAAATCAGACTGGATGCAACGTACCCAGCTAAATTCTTTCCATTTTGTCTTTTTCCTCAATTTCCTTATGATTTTTGCCGAGTCACACAAATAGAAGGCAAAATGTAGCACAGAGAAAAGTAACAGAGAAAAGTTTAACTGGCAAGTGCAGAAGAGAATTGGGGTGGGGGGAAATAAGAAAAAAAAAAAGCATGGTCAAACAGAAAAAATAAAATAAAAAAAACAAAAAGGCAACTATGTTTTCTTCAGAAGAAGGAATAGTCTCTCCAAAACTTAATGAGATGTGCTTTCCATGAACCAAGTTACAGAAGACAAATAGTCTATTCATGGGGTATTCAAAAGGGTTACTAAAGCTTCTTAAAGAAAAAATATTCTTCAAGCCCATTGCCAAGGTACATTACAACCTAAAGCAATTCAGCTATTTACTCCTTAAGGCACTTAGCAGATGTGCACAGTCTTGCACTGAGAAGGAGCAGCCAGTCAGCAAAAATGTCATTTTTGAAATAAAACCAGATCCCAGACCTCTAAGAAGCAACCAGCCGGAGACATCACCTCCTCACCCCCGGACAGCCGACACCAACGAGCATTTGGCTCGCTCATCTTCACACCCCAGTGCAGGCACGTTAAAGTACAACTTTCATATAATCATCGATAAAGGTAAGCGAAGCAGATCAGACTTCACTTTTTGAATTGGGGATGGGGGGGGATAATTTCTTAATTATCAGCTGGTTGGTGACCAAAAAAAATATATCAACAGGGAAAAATCAGAAGAGGCACAGAGAAGAGACAAGTTGCGCAAGAATCCTGGTAAATGCCCATTAGTGCATAGAAAATTTAAGCAAATGAATGATACTTGACTTCACCATGTACTGCAGCCACCTGTGAGTCTTGTGACACATCTCCACTTTGTCCCTTTAAGCCATGCGTAGCAATCAACTCCCACCTCAATCGTCATTTCTGCTTCATAAGATAAATTTGGCACTATTGAACTGTGGTGCCATAATTTATTATCAGTGAACTAGAAACCTTTTCTGTGCTTTATTGCCGCTGAAGCAGCTCAAACCCCACAGGTGACAGAACCAGGTGGGTCTCCAAAGCGACTTCCCAACTGCCTTTATTCCCCATTCCCCCCAGGTTTGGCAGGAAAACTCACTTGGCACAGCTACAACATCGTTACTGCCAGCTGATGACAGCAGCGCCAGAAATGAGCTGGGCGGCGGAGCTGATGGCCACAGATGCTCATTCCAATTCCCACCTTGCTCTGAGAGCAGCCCATGGGGCACAATGGAGGAGGAATGAAATCAAGAGGCATCATCCATCTCCATCCTCTGTCGCAGGGCTGGGCTGTTACCACCTACCAGCCGAATTCAGGCCACACTTGGTTTTATATAGCCCACAGCCACCCTTTTCCTTCAAGGAACCATTGTGCAACACTGCATAACGATAACACCTACTCAAAGGTGTTTGAAAAAGCCTATTCAGTCTTCAACGAGGAAATTACTTACCCCTCTTCTACCTACTTAAAAACCTGAGTCAACCAAAGACAGCCAAGGCAGCCTGCAGCACGCACAGCGCCTGCGAATCCATCATTCAAGGTGTTTGTGCTTACTCATATTTCACTAACTAGAAGACAGTTTTCAGCCTTCATTTTCACGAGCTGAGGTTTTCTAAAGATCAAAGGAGAATGGGGAAAAGGGCAAGTAGGGAAAGTTTACAAGGAAAAAAAAAAATAGTCTGCATCTCATCACTCAAGACTCTCTCTTAATTAAACCTGGCATTTACAGGCAGGGAGGGATCACACATTCCAGAGCAAAAGTTATTTGAATAAAGGGTAACCTGCATGAGGTACCCATACGGCTTGGTGCACTGTTGTATTTCTAACAGCATTCGTGGCTGTTTAACTAAAGAATCACCCCTCAACACAGCAATGGTATCACTCTAAACCTGACTGGCTACTGGTGTTGGGTGGAGAGATCACCAGTAGCTCTAATTTCCTGAGTTCAAGAGAGACAGGGAACTGCTGGAGAGAGTCTAGCGTAGGGCAACTAAGGTGATGGAGGGATTGGAGCATCTCCCTCATGAGGAAAGGCTGAGAGAGCTGGGACTCTTTAGCCTGGAGAAGGCAGAGGGGAGACATTATTAATGCTTCCAAGGATCTAAAGGGTGGGTGGAAGGAGGATGGAGCCGGACTCTTTTCAGTGGTTCCCAGGGACAGGATGAGGGGCAACAGGCACAAGCTGGAACATGGGAAGTTCCACTCAAATACGAGGAAAAACCTCTTTCTGGTGAGGGTGGCAGAGCCCTGGCAGAGGCTGCCCAGGGAGGGTGTGGAGTCCCCTTCTCTGGAGATCTTCAAGCCCCACCTGGATGCCGTCCTGAGTGATGTGCTCTGGACAACCCTGCTTTGGCAGGGGAGTTGGACTAGAGGATCCCTAGAGGCCCCTTCCAACTCTGACAATTCCCTGATTCCATAATGTAAAACAAAGGCTTTTCTTAACCTCTGGAAATATTATTGGGCAACAGTTAGACAAGGCCATGGCTGACCCATACAGATTAGAGGTCCAGGGCTAACTGGAAAGACAGGAGGAAACATGCAGTGTGTACCAGGATGGCAAAAAAAAAAAGCAAAGAATCCAAGATGAAGGGATGCACCACTCCCTCATCACACTGGTAGAGCTGTCCAATGTCAGCTACAGAACAAATTAAACAATACAGGAAAAGAAGAGGGAAATAGCTCCCTGCAGAAAAACCATCTTTTTCACACTCAGAGCATAGTTGTTTCTCCCCAGCGGCTGGCCAAGGCTTGCTCCAACCCCAATTAGTGCCAGCCATCAGCAGTGGACACTGGTGTGTGTGTGGCTGGGAACATCGACTCAGGAGAGGCTGGGTTTCCCCCTGTGGTGTTCTGTGCGGGGCTGGCACCATTTTGCAGCCCTTCAAGAAGAGTTGAAGGTTTGGCCCCTGGGGTTGAGGAGCAGATGCACCAGTGGACACCAGTACAGCCTTGCTGCCCCAGTGATCACAACCACTTGGAATGGTTCAACCATCTGCCAAAACCCCTACGTGAACAGACCCAAGCTCAAAAATTGAGCTTACTTCTCAATACCCTCACTGAGCATAAATTCACCCAGAAAGAGCAAAGCCTACAAGAAAATAAATGCGAGATCTGTAAATACAAAAAACATTGAGCATGGTGGTAAGTCCTTTAAAAAAAAAAAAAAAACAAAACGAACCACAAAGAACAACCAAACCAGAGATGACTTGGGAGGATACAACTCATTTTCTAGGCATATTCTAGCAGCACCGTACAGAAAACTAGAGATTCTTTCTCCTGGGAGAATTATATTCCATTTGTGCCACAATAGACAAGTGCAATGACTTCTTTAAACACTCAGATTCCTACCTGAAAAAAGCTCCCTGCAGCATCCTGCCTCTGCACCAGGCCACTTCACTGGCTGCCAGCTAGGAAGGCTCTTCTCGGCCAGTATGCACAAATCATAGAATTATAAGAATCATCTAGGTTGGAAGGGACCCTTAAGATCATATAGTCCAACCTAACTCTGATGAAAGTGCAAGAGAAAACCATACAAAAAAAAAAACCCACATCACTAAACTATGTCTTTAAGCACTATGTCAACCCATCTTTTGAATACCTCCAGGGATGGGGCCTCAACCGCTTCCCTGGGCAGCCCATTCCAAGGCTTAATAACCCTTTCCATGTAAAAATTTTTCCTAATATCCAACCTGAACCTCCCCTGGTGCAACTTGAGGCTGTTTCCTCTTGTCCCACCACCTGTTCCCTGGAAGAAGAGACCGACACCCCCTGGCTACACATTCCTTTCAGGGAGTTGGAGAGAGCGAGAAGGTCTTCCCTCAGCCTCCTTCTCCACAAGACTTGTGCTCCAGACCCCTCACCAGCTTCATTGCCCTTCTCTGGACCCACTCCAGCCCCTCAATGTCTTTTTTTGTGGTGAGGGGCCCAAAACTGGACAAAGCCCTCAAGGAGGGGCCTCACCAGTGCCAAGAACAGGGGGACGATCACCTCCCAGGTCCTATTCCCCACGCTGTTCCTGACCCAGGCCAGGATGCTGTTGGCCTTCTTGGCCACCTGGGCACACTGCTGGCTCATGTTCAGCCGACAGACCACCAACACCTTCAGGTCCTTTTCTTCTGGGAAGCTCCAGTCACTCTGCCCCCAGCCTGAGGCACTGCAGGGGCTTGGTGTGACCCAACTTACTTTAGATCCTCGGAAGCATTAATAATGTCTCCCCTCAGCCTTCTCTTCTCCAGGCTAAAGAGTCCCAGCTCTCTCAGCCTTTCCTCATCAGGCAGATGCTCCAATCCCTCCATCACCTTCATTGCCCTACGCTGGACTCTTTCCAGTAGTTCCCTGTCTCTCTTGAACTGGGGAGCCCAGAACTGGACGCAGTATATTCCAGTTGTGGCCTCCCCAGTGCAGAGCAGAGGGGGAGAATGACCTCCCTCCACCTACTGGCCACACTCTTCCCTACGCAGCCCAGGATCCCATTGGCCCTCTTGGCCACAAGGGCACGTTGCTGGCTCATGGAGAGTTTACGATCTACCAGGACCCCCAGATCCTTCTCCTCAGAAGTGCCTTCCAGCAGGTCCACCCCTAACCTGTATTGGTAACCTGGCATTCTTCCTCACCAGGTGCAGGACCGTACATTTGCCTTATTGAACCTCATGAGGTTCTTCTCTGCGCAGCTCTCCAGGCTGTCCAGGTCATGCACAACACTCTGGAGTGTCAGCCAGCCCTCCCAGTTTGGTATCATCAGCTAACCTGCTGAGGATACACTGTCTCCTCATCAAGGCCATCGATGAATATGTTGAACAAAACTGGACCAAGTACTGACCCCTGGGGGACACCACTGGTTACAGCCCTCCAACTTGACCCTGCTCCACTAATGACAATTCTCCGAGTTCTGTGACACCGCCAGCTCTCAATCCACCTCACTGCCCCCTTGTCCAGCCTCAGTGTCCCGCAGCTCCCCTGGGCCGCTGCCCGCTCTGCCTGGCAGGTTCTTAGAGCTTCTCCAATTGAAAGTTATTTGGACACATTCAAGCAACGTATTCATGTACAGTTTGATGCAGCAAATCCCCAAAATTTGGGGAAACATTCTCCTATGTCTTCCAGGGAGCCAAAAAAACTAATGCCAGAATGAGGGTTTTTTTAAACTAATTTTTTCCTTTTTAAGTCATTCCTAGTAAAACTACGCTCACTCTTCTTTCTCATAAACAAGTATTTATCTAAAATGCTGAAGAAACTAACCCAAACCAACTAGAACCAGGTGTACAAGCTACAAATCAAAATATATTAAAAAAAAAAATCAGCCAAAAAAGTTTAAACTGTATCCTAATTCAAAATCAACACAGCTTTATTCGTCATATGCTGATGTGGAAACTATTTTTTGCACAGCCTGTAAGACAACTATAGATGCCGATAAGCATTAAAAAAACAAAAAGATTAAAAAAAACCAAGCCCTTCTATGTATTATTATTATTACTATGTGTGCTTCTTACAGCTCACAAATGAAATGTATAATAAAAGTCATAAATATATGCATAAATAAATAAATGTACAATGGTTTAAACACCAATTGTGAGTTGTCAACCAAATTTATGAAAATTTCCAAGCGATGTAATACATCATACCACTTTACGTTAGCATACTTTGGAGAAGTTACTATTTTATCCTGGCTTTAGTGATGGGGAATTAGATACAAATTATCTCAAGCCATATATGGCTGTTCATATAGCTCAAGAATAAAATACTTTTTAAAAACAAAAATACAAAAATGAAGAACAGAGTTACCATGTAAATAGACAAAAAGACTATGAAAACGACACCACCGCATGATAACCAGGACTCTGTGAAGCAGAAGAGCTTCCAAAGGAAGCTGTCAATTTAAAATAATATTTAAACAGTTGTCAAAACATAATATTGACCTTAGAAAGCTGCAGAAGACTTAAAAAACCTACTTATATCATTGTACAAATTATAACAAGAGTTTAACACAGAAGCATAGGTGAGAGAGCAAACACCGTGTGAAAGATCGCTGTTGCTGGTGACAGGTTGTCTTTGGGCATCTCTCAGGTCGCTTAATTTATACAAGATGTTAAGCAACTGTAAACGTGATCTTACTATTCAAAGTGTTTCCTTAGGGTGTTTTATGCCATTAGTATTTCAGCTGTCACAGCTGAGCCACAAGGCCTGGCCTGTCTATGCAAGGATGCTGTAGCACTTGGAGAAGTTTAAAATTAATTAGCCCTTCCAGCTCCATATATTATAACTATGTACTAGGTCAATAAAGAATGAATGAAATTCTTCTGGGCAGAATCATAAGGTTTCAGTGAAATATTACAGAGCAAGAGTAAAGCTTCGGAAAATGCATTTTTACAAGGGTCAGACATTTACAAATGAAAAGGACGCAGTTAAGCCTCGCTCTACCTTACTATCTTGCTCCAACACCAGTTGTGCAATTATAAAGAAGCTGAAGATGTCTGCGAGGATGAAACTGAACTCACATAAAACAGGCCTCAAAGACTAACGTCTACCATCTACAAAACACAAAAACTCAACCATGAAGGCTGCCATCCATGAGGTCCTCACATACAAGCATAGCACCCTAACAAAAAATTTAAACTACTGACTGTAACAGAAGTAAGAGATAAGAAAGCTACTAACTTTAATAGAAATAAGCCCCTTGTCTGAGGGGCTCTAACTCCATTGCAAGGGATGCATAACAATTATCTATGAAAAAACAGAAGGCAGATATTGCTCGTGCTGTGCCATGAATACAAGAACTCAGGCGTGCACTACAACATTACCTTAATCTTCAGCACCAGCTGAGCCCTAAGTCATCACAGGAAGGTAAAGGATCTATGAGGAAGGCACCACTCTGTGATTGTCTCCTACCGCATCTGGAGGTGCTGCAAAACCAGGGTCCTGCAGGCAGCACCTGAAGCAAGTCCTGGGCCACATCCCAGCTCCAAAAAGCCATTTGAGAAAGCCCTCACAATGAAGCTGATATCCATCAAGAACAAGACTGTCTCACCCGAGGTACTGACTGCATCGACCTGACCCAGCACAACAATTTTATGCCTACTACGTCTTTTTCTTTTTAATTTACAATACTATTATTTGCTACTAGTGAGTCCGAACATGCAAACAAGGGCATAAAACATTTTTGTTGCAATAAACCAGCATGGAAGACTTACAAATTCTGTGAGTATGAAAATTCAAACACTTTTTTTTTAATACAAAAAAAAGTCCTTCTCTCAGAAAAAGTGTTTTAACTTTGGAAAACAGTTAACCCTGATATAATACCTTTAGAAGTGGTCAACTTTCCAAGAGCTTGTCATCTAAGTGAAAATTTTCTCAGGTCCTTTCAATTCTGTTAAGAAAACAGGAAGTGAATTTCAGTAAGCCATTTCACAAGAGTAAAACAGAGATAAAGATCTCTATTAAACTTGGCAACAAAAAGAAAGCCCACAAAATATGAGTTTGAACAGTCACTTGCCACCAGTCTGTCACTGCTCACTGGAAGATGGGCTACCATCCACCCTCGACTGAGCACATCGGCACTATGTGTGAAGCCAAATGAAAAGCACTAATGATACCTGTACCACCTTTAGGGAATTAAAAACATAAACAAGAGAAAGGGACAGTGAAGACCCCAAACGTTGAGGATTACTGACAAGTTATCTGATAACATGGCAAAACCGTTAAGGGTTAGCAAGAGAGCTGTTTCAGCAGTATAAGAACACGATCGCTTCCACTAATGAGAATGCCATGAAACACAAGTTACATCCATTTTCAACCAAGATCCTCAAAACAAAGAGATTTTAAGATGCAGTTTTAAATTTAGAAAGCTAGCATCTCACTTCGGCCATGGGCTCTGGAAGGGCTAAGGAAATAAAATACAACCATCACCAGTCATTTAGGTAAATAAGACCCAGTAGAGAACTGCTGCCAAAGACTAAATCCCAAATTCCGTTTCAATAGCAGGGCAAGGAGGATCCCCAACGAGTCATGCTCGAAGGGTTCCAAGATAAAAGTCAGTGCCAGCCACGTCTCTGACAAGTATCTCTTTGCAGCAACAACAGAACGGGAAAAAGTCTTCAAATCCTGTTAGCCTTAATATAAATTTTGTTTTGCTGGAGAAACAAAATCATCACTACCATGAATTAAACTAAATTTAAAATCATTTCATCTTAGTATTTTCACTTATCCTTCATTCTTTCAGTGTATTCCCCAATCCTCCTTTCAAATTTATTTTTTTAAGACTCTAAGACTTCAGATGCTCCAAGCTCTAGTAACACTCCATATATGTGCTGTTATATAGGTTTACCGGGATCTTAACTCCTTCCACAAGCAATACTTGATCCAGTTTTACCAAGCACGGGTACATTTGGTTGTGCTGCAAAAAGCCTGGAAGACTTTCCAGCATACACACAACAAGCCAAGAAGAACGAGAGTTATGCATCTCAAATAAAATATTTTACAGTGGAATAATTAATAATAAAAGACATTACAACCACACCCTAAAACACACAGTCCTGCTTGTGAAGAAAGCATCCAAACCAACTGTACTCATCTATTTTGAATTTTTATTTTCCATTTCCAACAGCTACCTGGAAAAATAATCTTACATCTAAAAATCTCAACACCAATTCTCTCTTAAAAAAAAAAAAAAAAACAAAACCAAAAAAACCAAAGCACACCACCACAAAACAGTATTATACTACAGACATAAAATCCCCGCAAATAAATCCAGAAGTGCCGGAAAGAAAAAGTAGCATTCACAAAAGCAATGAGTCACCGCCGCTGCCAGCACATACTTGGGTTACTGGGAAATAGCCCTCATCCCAGCGCTCCACCGTACACTCTGCCACATGCCAGAAACAAAAAACAGAAGGAGTACTTGTATGGATTTCCTGACTGCAGCAGTCAGGGCTCTCTTTACCACAAAGAATTACTTCGTGAGCTCGGAGACTAGTATCAAAAAGCCTTGGCATGTTAGCACCGGTTTAAAATTAACTGTTCTTGTTGCTAAATATCTTGGAAAATCCTGGACTTCACTTGCACCCTTGAGTGGAAAAAGCAAGGAGACAAGCAGAAAAGATTTTGCAAAGTATTTCACGCTTGCTGATAATATCCCCACTCTGAAAATCAAACATTTCAAGATAATTCTTTTTTGTAATGGTGACAGCTTGCATTTCACACATTGGAAAGAAGGCTTCTTTCAAAGTAATAAATCTAGCAGCAACATTAGAAACTTTTTTTTTTTTTTGCATTAGAAAACGATGCTAGTATTCTGTGATGGGATCTACAAATAATCAGCCATTCGTTCACTTTGTGTTTGATCTGAAATAACATTCCCGAAAGCTCAGAAGCACAGGTGAAGGAGGCAGGAAGAGCCGAAAGCCAGACCCACAACTCGCCAGCGAGTACAAGCACGTCCCTCGGTGTCCGATCACCAAGCAACATTTTGAAGCCAAGTTTAACATCAGTGATTCCTTTTCCACCAGTCGAGCTCCCACAGCAGATCACCGCAGACTTGGGGGTGCCTCAGCGCTTGCTCCCCCTGAAGGGGGTAGAAACAACTGGTTTGGGGCCAGGGGAGCGAGCAAGACCCTCTCCTCTCCCCCTCCCACCCAAACTCTCATACTCACCCAGGTGTGAAATCAAGCAGCACCCTTACGGTCGCCTGTAAATTACTCGCAGCAGGTGGACTTGGCAGCCTGGTAAAAAACTCAAGCACCCAGCGTATTTCACACTAGTATAAAACATCAAATATTTCATGAACTGCAACCAACCTGGTGGCCCAAAGCAAGCAAACACAGTAACAGCCAAATAAAAATCATCACTACCATGAATTAAACCAATTAAAAACCCTTTCATCTTAGCATTTTCACTTATCCTTCATTCTTGCAGTTTATTCCCTAATCCTTCTTTCAAATTTATTTTTAAGACACTAAAACTTTAGATGCTCCAAGCTCTAGTAACACTCTGGATGTGCTATTATATATGTTTATATGCTATTATATACGTTTATGAGGGTAGGAAGTCAGCCAGGTTCAGAAGAAGACTCAACTAAGAGCCAAACGCTGCCCACCAACCCCTAACCCCATCGCCACATTCTGTATTCCCAAACTACACGAGCTGAGAAACTGAAGTCACATTTTTTTATGCCACCAAGTAGCCACTGCTGAACTAGGAGGCATCTCTGGGTAGGCCCATGGCACAGCAGTGGGGAAACTGCCACAGCGTGCGCATTTAGAGCTACGTGTTAGTGGGAACGGGCCAAAAAGAGCTTATGGACAGGAAGCTGTGACTCCATGTCGATGACAGTGGATCCATGGGGATCAGGTTTGGGCTGAACTGCTGGAGAACAGCTCTGAGGAGAAAGACCTGGGAGTCCTAGTGGACAACAGGATGCTCACGAGCCAGCACTGTGACCTAGTGCTGGCCAAGAAGGCCAGTGGCATCCTGGGGGCATCAAGAAGAGTGTGACCAACAGGTGGAGGGAGGTCATCCTGCCCCTCTGCTCTGCCCTGGGGAGGCCCCATCTGGAGCACT
>JAOTQQ010000052.1:26043852-26059793 GCA_026546715.1 Gallinago undulata | reverse complement strand
TCATCTTTGTAGCCCTCTGCTGTCCCCTCTCCAGCAGTTCCCTGTCCTTCTTGAACTGGGGAGCCCAGAACTGGACAAATCAGAGCCCAGAGCTTACCCTCTTCCTCACACAGGCCCGTGCCCCCATGTCCTATGGCTGCGTTATGTCAGGAGGCTGGAGAAAACACTCATTTTTGTCTAACATAAAATTCTGAAAATCCCGAAAGCTCGCAGGAGATGCAGCCTCCTCAGTGGTGCTCCCCTGGTCAAACTGACCTTGCTGAGATGCAGAATCAATGCAATCCCTGGCCAAGCGCTGCATTAAGAGGACTGTACTGTTCCTGAGAGTCACCCTGGTAGCTGAGGTTGGCACCCAAGAGCTTGGAGCGATGAGTTATCTTCAGCAGCACTGCACCTGACAGGGCAAGTGGTAACCTCAGTGCTTGCAACCTTAAACTTTTCTGGAAAGGCTCCTTCAGATGCTGTTATTACCACAGCAGGTACAGGAACCTCTCCAAGGGGCTGTTGTGTGATTACAAAGCTCTCTCAAAGTTCTGGGCCAGACAGTCAGATTTTATTTATATTTAGGAAGGAGGTTGGAAAACTTAAAATTGAGCTTGCTGTAGCCTTTCTGAATCTCTCTCCTAGTCCAAGAGCACACCCCTGCTTTGGTAAGAACTGATGGCAAATCTAGGTTTCTAGAAAAAGAATGGAAAGTGCCACAAAAACCTTCTCAAGGTAACTCAGTTGCACCTTTTCCCAACTTCCAGCAGAAATACAATTCATTAGGATGCACAATGCCTGGCTGCTGAAGTTCCCTCCTTCTCCTTGCTCTCCCCATCCCTGCACTACCTTCTCCTCCTCCTGGACGCTTCGCTGAGTGGACTCACTTTCAAAGCTTTCTGCCTAGCCTCCCAGTTCCCGAGCCCAGGACTTCCATCTTAGCTGGTGTTATCGCTGGGCCCGGCCATCTAGAACAGCATCTCTGTAACTAGGGGTTGTTTGCAGAACAAATAGCTTTTTCTTTGTTGTGGCTGCCACACAGACACGTCAATAAATGTGCGTGTTGTGAGAAACAAGAGTATACTGGCACAACACTCGCAGGGCAGCTCCCAGCGCCTCAGAAACCTCCTAATGCAGAAAACAGATAAAGGGTAGAAGAAAAAAAAAAAAAAAACCACACACACACAGAAAAAAACCCATCCAAGACTGATGCAAGAACTCTCAAGCAGAAGTACCTCTTGTTAGTACAACACAGAGACCTAGATTCGGAGCCCTAAGGCTTTTCATACCATCACAAGAACAAGATCTGCATCATCAATTCCCTTAACACTTCTCCTAAAGTTATTTAGGAAACAAAGGTGCTTCAGTAATTATCTCTTTGAAACCTAACTGAAAGGCTGAGTTAAACAGCACAAGCATCCATGAGTTTTTAAAAGGATAGATTTTAAAACAAGCACCAGATTAGACCTGCCATACATGGTCAAAGTATATGCCATTCAGCCCCCCATGCCAGCACCCAGCCCAGAGAAGGAACACAAGCAGGTGCCTCCGGAAAAAAACTCCCCCAGTTGCCCAAAGGTCCAAGCTGCAACTCGGTACCAGTCAATCAGCCTCCGACAAGCTGCTGCAGGGTGTCTTGGAAAGCACACATCTTGGATGCACCAGAACACACTGCACCCTGCTAAAAAGTGCAAGGTGTAGAAACAGAGGGGCTAGTCCCCATTTCATCGCCCTACATTTTTGTTTTAACACCTATGTCTTCACAAAGCCAGGTCAAATACCACAGCTCAGACAACACAGAAGAGCTGACTAACTCTCTCTCAAGCATTTCTCTTCTGGCCTCAAGAACTGAAATATCCAACCAGCGAAGTTCAGAGTAAGGCTTTTCCTTCCTCTAATATATTAAAATAAAAAATATCACTGAGTAAAGTGCTCCTATGATCTTAAAGATTCTAGTCAAAAACTCGTAACACAAAAGTGTTGCATTTTTACATTTCTATGTTGCTCCTATTTCAGTTTGTAATAAAGAAATGACTAATTTGCCAGTTCTCTGGTAATATTAAACTAGAACAGCTCATTTGGCTGCACACAGATATTTCAAAACCTGCCTCCACAATATCTCTGTGAATTGAATTACTCCCGTCTCCTAAATGAAGAGATAGAATCACAAAGTAGCTAGCCCCTGGGTTTTTTTTGGGAGGTAGCACCCCAGGGCTGACATTGTGAGGACACTCCATCCTGCAAAGCAGAACCCAGACTTTCACAAGAGCAGACCTGCTTTTTCAAGCATTAAAGAAAAAAAAGACAAAACCAGAGAAAGACAGAAATAAGAAGATTAAAAAAAACCCACAATATACCATGTTTGGATTGCACCTAACGTTTGGATTGCACCTAACGTTGCTACGATCGCAAGCCATCCAAAGCAACAATTATTAAAATAGTGCAATATCTGGACTGTCTTCACCCGCTGTAGGGCGGCACACGAACAGGTTTATCGTAGCTGCCGGCAAAGTGCGACCGTCACTCCTTGGGGACGCCCTGATGAACTCCCTGCTCACAAAACAAGCCCTGGGCAACTGCTCACACCCAGGAGGCTGAAGCCAACTCACACTCCCAGAGCAGCTCGCCGTTAAGCATCTAAACCGGCCTGCGTGGCTTTGACAGGATAAATCCAAAAAGCAGCAGCAAGAATAAAGCAGAAAATGAAAGGACGAGAAATAAAAAAAAAAAAATAAAAAAAAAAAACGAGCAGGGGAAGGGCACGACGAGCTACAGTTTCGAAGTGGCATAGAAGGAAACGGGCCGATGGACGCCCGGGCAGGAGGCACCGGGGCATTTAACCACCCGCTGCACTGCCTGCACGGGACAGGGAAGGCTCCGCGCTCCCTTGCGGTATTTAAACAGCTTTTTTTTCCACGAGGATTTATAGCCGGCCATATCCCCACCGACGTTCCCCCACACCACCGGGATTAATGAGGTTTTAACCCGTTTCCCAAAGACTACGAGACGCCCCCCTAGGGTGGGAACGGGCCGAGCAGGGGCCCACTGCGGCCCAGCTCCGGTCCCCACCGCCGCCCTGCCGAGGCCGGCCCGGGCCAGTCGCCCTCGGCCCGCCCGGCTTCCTGAGGCGGCGGGGCCGCGCAGCCGGAAGCTCCCTGAGGCGGCGAGGGCAGGGGAGTGATCCGCCGCAGGCCCGGCGGCCTCCAGAAAGGACGGAAGGCGTAGAGGGGAGCGGACTCACCGGGCCGCCTCGGGGGACGGAGGGGGCTGAGCGGGCGCGGCCTTTGCGATGGCGGCGGCGGGACCCACCGAGGAGGCGGTGGCAGGAGCCGGAGGGGGAAGCGGAACCGCCGCGCCGGGCACCGCCCACGCGCCTACAACTCCCGGCAGCCACCGCGCCCACGCGGGAAGTGACGTCAGGCGGCGGCCCTAAGGTGTTATGGGAGGCGCGAGCTGGGCCTGTGGGCCCAGCATCACCTTTGAAGGCCGTGGAGAAATAAATTATAGATATAGATACGTATAAAAAGGTTGGGTTTTTTTCCCCTGAAGCTGTTCATCCTGGAGAAGAGAGGGCTCCGGGGAGACCTTAGCGCCCCTTCCAGTCCCTCAAGGGGCTCCAGGAAAGCTGGGGAGGGACTCTGGATCAGGGAGGGGAGCCCTAGGAGCAGGGGGAAGGGTTTGACACTGAAAGAGGAGAGATGGAGATGAGATGTGGGGAAGAACTTCTTTATTGTGAGGGTGGTGAGAGCCTAGCCCAGGCTGCCCAAAGAAGCTGTGGCTGCCCCATCCCTGGAGGGGTTCAAGGCCAGGTTGGAGGGGGCTTGGAGCAGCCTGGTGTGGTGGGAGGTGTCCCTGCCCAGGGCAGGGGGTGGGAACTGGATGATCTTTGAAGTCCCTTCCAACTCTAATCTAATGATACATGCTGTGTTTTATTGTCTCTTCAAGGTTTCCACGAGCTCACTGGTGTAACAGGGTTGGTGGCAGTCAGCCCGCTCTGTGACCAGGAGGATGGGAAGGGTGGCTGAGGCACGCTTCATATTCCTTATCTATGCTACACCTGCTCTTGCCCTGAACGTACTGGCAGGGGCTCATTTTTGTGTCAATACAGCTGACACCAAATTAACTCTTCTCCCAACAACTTTTCAGGTCCAGGAGTCATGGCTCAAGGCTCAGCATTACTGGTGAAAGCAGCATGTGTTAGCTACAGCAGCAGGATGCACAGCAGCTTTCCACATTGGCAGTTCCTACCATCAGTGATCTAAGCCGCTGCTCAGATGCCCAGGTTCCACGAGATGCGATTGTAACCCAGCTGAGATAACGGCATACGTGTCCTCCAGTCTTCTCCCCCCAAATTCCTGTGATATGTTCAATCATCCAGGTGACTTCTCCGAACATCCACCTACTCTGCAGCTCAGGCCTCACCTCCTCTGTCGGTGCAGGCTGGAAGCCGCATGTGATTTTTCCTTTAGGAGAACATATATTGGGTAGCTCCTCTTCGTAAAGGTCTGGGGGGAAGGTAGCAGGCTTGCACTACAGCCTCACACCGCCATGCACACAGGCACACAGAGAATAAATCAGACTTCCGTTGCTTTCAGCTGGTGCTTGCCAGGTCTTCTCTCTTACTCCCCACAGAATTACTACAGAGCCATAGAAAACTTGCACCTACAGACCTGCCTTATCCCAGCCCTACTCTTCCAGGAACAGTACTCCAAAGTGACCCTGCCATGGCTGCTGGAGACTGCTCTGTTGTGGTTCCTACAGGGGGCAAGGCCATCATCTGTGCTTCTCTTTGAAAGTTGCTTTGTTGCTTTCCCATTCTGACTCAACTCTGATCCTCCCAGAATCAAGCATTTTCTAATGCATCTCTGCACGTACCTCTCAAGAAACCACAGCAGATATCTGAACTTCACAGTTCCCTCAGCTCTACTTCCCTTCCCTATGAGGTGAGGTTACTTCTCCTTGCTGCTTCACCCTTGTACCCCTACACCCACTTGCCTCCTGCTCCAGACCATTTTCAGAATCCTTACCCCCACTTTCCTGGCTCCCTCCCCAGGCACATCTTTTTTAAAAAAAATAGGGCCTTTTTTTTGTTATACCCATTCATTTGTGATTCAGAAATTCTTAACTCTTAACATGGCCTTTAACACCCCTGCCCCTTCCTCCTTTCTTTCACTGCTCGAATTCTGTTCTTTACACACATTAATGGTGGATGTGATTGTGTCCAACCCTTGATTATCTCTTGCCAAGAACTCATAGCTACCCCATTTCTGTCTCCAGAGCTGCCAGAAATTTTCCACAGGGAAACAACTGCCTTACGGTTTGTCCTCTGTTCTGCCAGAGATCCCAGTAGGGCTGGCACCCACATCCTCCTGTGGCTAGCACACCATCAGGGCACGCCTGCTAAATGCTGTGCTTGCTCAATGACAGCAGTTTCTGCTATGGGAAGGGTTTCACTGGAAAATACCATCATGCTCAACACTATGATAGTTATTACTTATGTACAACTTTTAAAGAAAAACTTGTCTTCTATATTTATAATCCAAATGGTATGAGTTTAAGAAACAGCAATATTGAGAAGTTCTGCCATTTGTCTCACATTTTACATTAATCAGAATCAACATTACTCAAGTTCAGCTGAAAAGCTTATCGGCAGGATCTCGATGAATTCTAGATGCTCTTAGTGAGGCATGTTCCAGCCAAACTGACTAGTGCACGCTAAAACTCTTCTGAAGTCAACCCTCTGGTTAGTACCGACAGTGGCTGAGCTCCCTGTAATTCAAGCCCCTCCTGTCTCAGTTTCTCCTACAGCATCTCACCGCCGATGTGGGTTTCCGTTCTCATACCTTCACTCCTACAGATTTCCAAATCTCATGTAGTTGTGCCACTTGCAGTATTTTTTTCTTGTTTCTCCAAAGGACGTTACCATTTCCTTTCATGACACGATATCAGGCAGCTTGTTTTAGCTGAGGAATTCAACCTGTGATTTTCAACTGGTAGGTATTATAGAATCATAGAATGGTTAGATTTGGAAGGGACCTTAAAGATCATCAAGTTCCAACCCCCCCGCCGTGGCCAGGGACACCTCCCACTAGAGCAGGTTGCTCAAAGCCCCATCCAGCCTGGCCTTGAACCCCTCCAGGGATGGGGCATCCACGACTTCCCTGGGCAACCTGTTCCAGTGCCTCACCACCCTCACAGCAAAGAATTTCTTTCTGGTGTCTAATCTAAATCTCCCAACTTAAAACCGTTGCCCCTTGTCCTGTTGCTACACTTCCTTGTAAACCTGATGTTTTTACATTACCTGATGTTTAAAAAAGAAAAAAAACAAAACCAAAACATTGTGATCTTCCAGGTGATGAAGACCTGCCAGAGCTGAGTGGTAATCTGGGATGTTGCCATTCCAAGGGTCAGGCTGCAACACAGAATGACTTCCCTGCATAAGAGAGCGAGCGGAAGAAAAAAACTTAACTCTGGGAAATAAAAATCCCCCTCGGAGACGAGGGCTACAAGACTGGTCCGCGGCCCCGCTGCACTGATGTGGTTAAACAGCACAGGCGGCCAAATCTCTCTGCGATTGTTGTGGTTAGTTTCTCCCTTCCCCCAAGCAGATGCAGTGCCTGACTCCTCTGAGGTAGTGGATGAAGTACTGGCGCAGCCTCATCATTCAGCACAGTCAAAGGAGAACAAGAGCCCAGTGTCAGAGCACTTGCCAACCTGTTGTGGGCGAAGTCACAAGACGAGCTCTCTATTGAATTCCAGCAGAAGCAGAAGAAAGATGCCCAAGGGATCCTGAAGCTACAGCTGGACAGTGATGAAAGGCTGATTCAGCTGATGAGAAGTTTTGGCTGCACAGAGCCCCCAAAAGGAGGTCAGAACTTGAAAACCAGAATTTTCATTCATCCCCCTCACACACGCACTCCCCCAGATCACCTGCTTTTCCTAACTTACTCTAAGCTTATAGGGAATAAAATCTATTTTCTCCACCAACAGTCCCCAGGAGGTACCGCAAGTTTATAGTGCCACCTACTGACATTTAGAAACAGCAACCGAGCTCTTCTGTCAATCCCGAACAACTCAGGTTTTCCATTAAGTAATTTCCTCTCTATTGTATTTATCAACTGTTCTGACGGCTGAATGCAAGTCTTCTAAATATTTGGTTCTTTTCACCAGCTTTTGTCTTCCAAAGGTTATTCTTTCAGCTTCTGGTATAGGGAGAAATTTCTTTCAAATTCTCTAAACTCTGACTAATTTGTCCAGGAGCAGCTAATCCCTCACAGTTATTGGAATGGGAGAGAATATTTAAGCCTTCTCCTGTTCCAGGTAAACACAGAATTTCTCTTCACAAATTCACACATAACCCATCTGGACAGCGTAAACAAGATTAAAAACTTTAATGACAGATAATGCTCTTTGTACCTTTAATAACCAATCCCTGAGTTGCTTGGTTTAAATTCAAGGAATACCAACACCTCTGCAAGAGGCAGCACTGTAGTCAAAGCTCTGGGTCAGGAGGAGGGACTGGAGACCGAGACTGTAACAGTCCTTCCAGCTGTTTGCAGCGCTAATTCCTACCCTTCATCTACTTTGTCTATTGACAACACATCAAAACAGTCTTCTGCGTGTGAAAGGTGTTTGTAGGAATTAGGCCAAGGGAACTATAACCCATTATAGGACCCTTGCACATTAACAAGCTATAAATAATTGTAGAGTGGAATTCATTTAAGAAGCTGTTGTAATATTCAGTTAGTTTTGCTGGATGGAGGTCAGTCATTCCGTATTTCTTTATTCTGAGCAGGTCATTGGGCAGAAGTGTCCGTATTTGCATACAGCTGTGAGAATCAGAGTGGAACAGAGCACCGTGGCAAGAAGAGTTGCGACACACACTAAGGAACTGTGTTGCCTGAGCCCCACTGGGACCTGCAGAATCAATTCCTCATACGCCTGCAAAGAAAAAACACATGGATTACACCCATTTAACAAGCTATTTCTTTTTGACTGCAACTTAAAGGATTAATAACCAGACCACTATTTAACTAGCCCTTTGCTAAGGCTTCTTACGAGATTCAAAATTGAAACTGAGATGGGACATCACCTTTCAATGTGGAGCACCAACCACTCTTGTGGTACAAAGCACAATAAATTTATCTGCTACCATTTTGAAAGGTAGCCATTTATATCTTCTGTATCTTTGTTCTTACAATAGGCTTGCCACTGCGGATATGTGCATAATACAGCACGGGAGAGAGAAACTCTCAGAATGAGCATTTCACAGGTTACCAAGAAGTCTGTTTTCTCCAGGGCAAACAACTATTTGGTTGCTCTGTGATGCAGGAGGCTCCAAAACGTGGGGTTTTTTTTTGGACAAGCACTGCAGATATCCCAGATGTCTGCAGCAATCTCAAATACAGGAAGGTACATGCGTTACAAAAACAACAGAGTTTTTATGAGACAAATTAGTCTTATTTCTGGATCTCTACACTACTGCAACCCTCTCAAGTATCAAAGGCAGCTGCTGACCCCACTAAAGTTTCCTTGGTTTTGAACACAGAATAAAGAAACTTCACCTTTTTCTAGATACTTAGCCAATCAATTAGCAGCCAAAGAAATACAAGTGACCTTTTTTTTAACATGTTATTCCCTCAATCTTCGGAGTTTTACCTCTCCTTTAGTTAGATCACAAAGTACTTTTCCACTTTGCTGCTACTCTGAAGTATTTCTTCAGAAGAGAAGACCTTCAGACCTTTCTTAATTTCACCACTGCCAATTATATCCTAGAATTCCAAGTAAACTATTAACAAAAAAGTGAGGAAAGCAGCCCCATAAAGGGCTAGAAGAGCACAGAGTGCCTGCAAGCGTGTCAGAAGGATGGGATGACCCGCATTAAGAGCCAGTCAGAAAGGAAGAAGGGAGCCTCCCTAAAGGGGAATTACTGATTAGTTCCTGTGCTATGGAAGTCACTAATCACAGAAAAAAAGGGCAGCAACTGTTAAATGGGAACCAAGAATTCCCACCAGAAAAGAGAACTCACCTGTTTGTGCATTTTGCTGTACCACTGACAGGGGCCTGTGGTTTTGCCCAAACAGGGAGCTTCCACTTCAGCAGGCTTCCAACACTCCGCTGACAGGCGATCTACGGAAGATGTTAATTTGTCAGTAGGATCTAGGCAGGATGAAACAATACGACCTGCGAAACTTTGCCAAATGAGGCATCTTTCCTCCACAACAGCTAGACAGAATCCACTCCCTGAAAGCCAACAGGTGAATCAGCACTGACAGAAACGTGCCAGCTCATCTGCAGCCAAAGTGATGCTGGGCAGCCCTTTTCATGAAATCTGCAAGTCTTCCCCTCCTGATACAGTAGGTACCCAAGGATGACCCTCACCTGTGTCATATCTTGTCCCTTCTGTCCTTAACAGGGCACAGAATTCATCAGTGGCCTGCAGACCCCTCAACTTTAGCCATACAGTTATAATTTCTCTTTCCCCAAAACACAGAAGCCATTCTTCCATTTCTCCATGTTGGTCTCCAGTCAGCACATGCAAGAACTCCCTTCTGATACTTCAAATGCTTTCATATTAATAATAAATATGTTTTCCTGCTCATAAGTAGTAAATGTAGTAGAAAAATGGGAAGATTTCACACCCCTTTTTTAATTGAACAGGCAGTATTCCCTGCTCCTAAATTTATCCCAGAAAATCATTGCTCAAATAACATGTAAGTGAAGTTAAGGGAATGAGAATCATTAGCACATTTGACCTGGTGGCTAGCAAGAATGACTTTGTGAAAGAAAGTAAAATTGGTAGCAAAAATGTAGGATTTCATTGTTCATGTAATTTAGAATATTCATTGTCAGTGGATATCAGGTTCCTGTTTCACAGGAGTCTGAGACTCCAACCATTCTAACCTTCAGATACACAGTTTTCTACATTCTCCCCTTATAAGGAGTGGGGGAAGAAAGTGCTAGGAAAGCACCAAAATGCTCTGATTACTCTAAATAGGTGATAGTGAATATTAAATATGCCACGCACGGCTTCAGCTGCCAAGAGGAACACTGTGAAAACATGCTCTGAGCAGCTGACCTTTAACAAGCCAGGGCCTGCCAGGACTGTGACAAACAGATCAACTGCCAGTGCTTTTAGTACAAGGGTACAACGCCATCAGTGCAGCACCAAGAAGTCTGTTGACAATTGATCTGCCTTTGGTCAGGCAGCAGCAGCATTCAAAGAGGAAGACAACGTGGTCTTTATCAGGGCCACTCTCTTCCCCTCACATTCACATGACTACTGAGCGCTCCGTCTCCAGAAGACAAACACAGAACCAGATTCCAAGCTCTGGATTGCCCACAGTTATTCCTCTCTCTCCCAAAGAACATGTAAAGAGAATCTCACTGTCACAGCAGCAGACCAGTATTTCTGGGCTCTTCAGAACCACCACCGCTTCCTTGCGCTCTGCTGCTGGCCGGTGGTAGCGCCCATGCACAGGCACGCCAGCTCTAAAACAGCGAGAACACCGAGAGTCGGGTTCCATGTGCAGGAGAACAAGAAGTTCTGTGGCTAAGTATTCAGGAGCCTCCACGTCGATGACATCAGGAATTAACACCACCTGCAAGTGGAGAAAGACAGAAATGTGGTTGTGATCAGAATTGACACAAGAGAGGGATGCAAGAAAAAAAACTGTATGAACCTTTTGTGCATGATTCTGGGATTTAAGAGGCCGCTGCCAACTGCAGTAACTGACTGCAGCATCAGAAGGGAAAGCTATTTTCCTCATTCTAACGCTGGTCTGATTTTGTGGTCAGGAAAATCAAGTCGGAAATTCCGTCTTTAAGCTGATGCAAAATAACTTTTCAAGTCCCTCTCCAATGAGTGATTCTTAGGTGTGAAGAGTTTACAGTGCAGCCATGCCTCCAGCCAAACCTGACAGCCACTAGCTTAATGATGCATTTAAGCAAAGCCATACCAGTGCAAACACCCCAAGCAGCAGAAGTTGCCCAGAGTTTTTGCATCCATATATTTTAACTGAATTAAGTGCCTAGATTACCTTAAAGCCACAGCCTTAGCACATCTCCCTACCCAAAATGTGAAGCAAACACAGGAAAGCAACCCAGAAAGCTGTGATCAAAACAAAGCTGTGAAGCTACTCAGTCTGAAGATGCAGCATGCTACTTAGAGCCTGCCACCAACTCTTCTGTGGGGATTAACCTTCCATCCTCCCAACACAAATAGCTTTTACCACAGCTCCTCATCTGGGGCTGAGGAGAGCTGCAGAGCTGCCCTGGTATGCACGCCTGTGTGTGGAAACACCAGCAGCATACCACACAGAACACCCTGAACCAACCGATGCTGATCAAGCTGAGAGATATAATGAGATGTCACAAAGATGATACTGTGTGGCATCTCCTTCCAGGAAAGGGAATTAATCACCTTGGTTCAACGAGCCAGATAATGACCAGAGATAGTAACTTCCTGAGCGTACTCTTATCTGAGTAACTGCCAGATGTCTTAGCTTTGGGGCTGTTACCTTTGTTAAATTCTGCTGCTGCAGTGATGCCAGCTCGTAGGGATCCATGTAGATTCCTGGTGGAAGATGAGTTCTAGCTGCCACTGCACATCCTTCTGCATCCTCCCCCGCCGCACCGAGTTCCACCCTCACCAGCAGGTCCCTTCAAACAAGCAATAGAAGCAAAACACTTTTACCTGCACTTCAAAAGACGGCACAAAAATCCCCCAAGAGACATACTCTGCAATACGCAGGGATGAGATCACAGAATGATATGGGGTTGGAAAGGACCTCTGGAGATCATCTAGTCCAACCCCCTGCCAGAGCAGGTTCACCCAGAGCAGGTTGCACAGGAATGTGTCCAGGCGGGTTTGAATGTCTCCAGAGAAGGAGACTCCACCACCTCCCTGGGCAGCCTCTGCCAGGGCTCTGCCACCCTCACAGGAAAGAAGTTCCACTTCATGTTTAGATGGAACTTATTACATTCAAGTTTGTGCCCATTTCCTGTGTCCCTGGGCACCACTGAAAAAAGACCAGCCCCACCCTCTCGACATCCCCCCTTTAAGTATTTATAAGCATATAGTACAGGAGATAGCAGCTCTCACATACTATAAGACAGTTCCCTGTCGAGCCACGCACTTGTTCTCCAGTGAGGAAGATGCAGTTCACCCTGACTCCACATCCATGACCAAAATGAAGTTTCACTTCTTTGTTAACTTCTCAGAACTACCCAAGGGCCTCCTAGATCTTCATCTTCGAAAAGAGCCAGTTCTTCCTCTACTATGGCTATAATTGTTAATTACTTGATCGTGTTAATATATTCCTGGTGCCTAGCCATGCCTGTGGATCACAGCTCAGTGAGCTGATACAACCGTGAATTAGGAGAGAAACTTCTTCAGACGTAAAATTACCCGTGACATTACTCTGATGCATCGCCAGGGTGAGAGCTCACCTGTGAAACCCCTCTTTCAGAAGCTCCTGTGTGACAGTGGCATCCTGACAAGCGGCCTGCACATCTAAGGTAGCACAGAACAAATAAGTAATGGTGTTTACACAATAGCACACCTAATTATCACATAGGCAAACAACCTTAACAAGAGAAGTGGTATAATATACAAACACACCATCTGCAAAACCTCTCACAGTAAAAAGGGAAACAGTATTTCAATTCAATACAACCAACAGCAAGCTTCAGCTACCACGAAGACTTAAATATCTCTCTTTTTTTTCTGCAGTACAGCAACTTTCAAAAGTGTGCTTTTGTTTTTACTGAGGAGTCTGTAACAATCCCCACTTTTTCCCACTGCAACCCCCATTGCAGGCGTGATTTCATATCTCCTCCTTGTATATCAGCCCTGTGAGACCCAAATTTTAACAATGAACTTTGTGTTACAGCCATCCTTTTTTTTTTTTTTTTCCCTCTAGGCCTCCACAGGATTTCCCTTTTAGATCTGAAACTCCAGCACCTTATTTACCATATCGGTATCTGCTTGAATGGAGACCCCAAGCAAGGCAATGTTGGCTTAATATCAAATTTTGCAAAAGGTATTGCGGATGTTTTTCAACTACTTAATCTGGAAAACCGGTTGCTTCTGCTATTAATTTCAATAGTTAATAGGCTGTTTCAGTTGGGAGCGATAACAAACACCTAGTCCAACTGCCTGACCAGTTTAGGGCTGACCAGAAGTTCAAGCATGTTGTTAAGGGCATTGTCCAAACACCTTGTAAACGCTGACAGGCTTGGCATCGACAAATACTCTAGGAAGCCTCTTCCTCTTCTAGGAAGCCTGACCAGCCTCTCAGTAAAGAAATCATAGAATTGTCTGGGTTAGAAGGGACCTTTAAGATCATCAAGTCCAAGCACTGACCTAACACTGCCCAAACCACCACTAACCCATGTCCCTCAGCACCACGTCTGCCCGGCTGTTAGATACCTCCAGGAATGGTGACTTCACCACTGCCCTGGGCAGCCTCTTTCAACATTTGACAACCCTTTTGGTGAAGAAATTTTTCCTAATCTCCAATCTGAACCTCCCCTGGCGCAACTTGAAGCCGTTTCCCCTTGTCCCATTGCCTGTTCCTTGGGAGAAGAGACTGACCCCCCCTTGGATACAGCCTCCTTTCAGGGAGTTGGAGAGAGCGAGAAGGTCTCCCCTCAGCCTCCTTTTCTCCAGGCTGAACACCCCCAGCTCCCTCAGCCGCTCCTCACAACACTTGTGCTCCAGACCCCTCACCAGCTCCGTTGCCCTTCTAAGGACCCGCTCCAGCACCTCCGTATCTGTCTTCTTCCGTAATGTCCGGTCAGAGCCTCACCCCGCCCCACCGGGAGCCGCCCGCCCCGCACTCACGGAGGCCGCAGAGGAGCGCTATCAGCCCGGCGCGGAGCAGCGCCAGCCCCCACCGCCGCGGGCCGCCCGCCATGACAGGCCCACTCCCCACGGCCTAGCGGCCGCCGCGCCCGCCTGACCCCACCACCCCACGCTCCGCGAGACTCGCCGCCGAACCCCGCCCCGCCGTTAAACACTGCCCTGACGCTTTATTCTCGCCGCTCTCCCCACCCGCTACGCGGCCTCGCAGCGGCAGAGGCCGGCCAGCGGCCGCCGCGTCCCTCAGGCGCTGATGTGGGCAGCCCCGAGGGGGCCTGCGCCGGGAGGGCCCGGCGGTGCCGCCACGGTAGCCATGGCAACGGCGCAGGGCAGGCGCCGGTGGCCGCTCGGTCCCGGCCTGGGAGGAGTTCGCCGCCGCCAGCTGAGGTGAGGGGAAGGGGCGAGAGGCAGGAAGGACGAACCCGGCCCTGCCTCGCTTCCCTTCTCTCTCCGCGCACGGCCCCGAGGGTTGCCTCGTCTTGCTACCAGGCTACCAGCCTGCATTACCTGAAGATACGTAACCTCCCTCACGCGGATCCCTATGGCTGCTTCTCACGTTTCTGTTTCTCGTCTAAGAATGTCTTTGCCGCTGCAGAGGTGGAGACGCCTCTCCTGATCATCAGTGGCCCTTCACAAAACCATTTCGGCTCAGCTCGAAGGATCGTTTCTCATTTTAAGGTAGTGAAAGTGGCTCTTGAGAGACTTCTGCTTTTCTCCCCAACTCGTAGTGCTATTTGAAAGCAAAAGGTATAGTAGTTGTAGTTAACTTTCAGTATTGAGAAAATTACTGCAAGTTGGAACTCTTTCCTATGTGGTTTTTAACAAAGAAGGAACACTTCAACTCGGCTTCAAAGTAGCTTTTGAAGATTAAAGCAATTTTTCTTGACTTGGAGACTTATGTTAATTTTGGGGGTATAATTTCTTCCTTACTACAGTCTGTAGGATAGTCAGAGAAGAAGATAACCTGCACATTCGATATATTTTCCCTTATTTAAAGCCAAAAGAAAAATAACACGTGTTCAGTGTCATACACTAAGCTGGGAAAGAGGATCTGCAGCAGATCTGGATCTTCAAGTCTCCTCTGATATTTCGTCTGACTGAAAAGGGGACGGAGCCGAGGGCAGGGCTGCCGCTGAGGAGTTCTCGACAAATGTGATAAGGCAGAAAAAGAGAAGTCGCTGTCAGTCAGGCTGACATCCCCCCTCTCCTCTCGGAAGACAAAATCCTTCAGAGAAGAGTAAAAAGGGTAATTATGGATTAACTTCCTAACCTCATTCATGTAGTAGCTGACCAATGCACTGATACTTGAAAGTTTAGTAGTCCTTCCTTTACAATGAAATTCTAGCGTGTACAGTGTGTTTGTGCTATTTGTATAAATATATATTGGTATAAACATACCTGTATGTTTAGTGGGTCAGTCGGCCCTTCCTCCCTACCCATCCTTTTTCTCTGCTTTCTGAGTCAGGCAAAGCTTCCCAGTTCCTCTGCACTCACATGCAATAGCTCAGCATTTTCAGATCTTCTGACATTCTTGACACCTTCATGGCCGCATTATGGCTTAAGCTGTACCAGTGGTAACGTGCTGTGTAACTAACATTTCCATTTGTCACTTGGGAACCCTCAGCTTTTCAGCTTCATCGATGGTGTGTGTTAGTTTGAGGAAGAGTAAGCAGTTGAGTAGCATCTCCTCTCTTTAAAATGGATTCATATTTTCATTGATACCTAATAAGGAGTTTAATTACTTTTATCCTTCATTTTTTAATCTCTTCTCTGCCTTTCTCCCATCTGTCACCGGTTACAGATGTGCTGCTGTACCGAGGTCTCTCTGAAACTGTAAGAAAGCTTTAACAAAACTGATTAGGTGTCCCGCCTCTTAAAAGCTTTGTAAAAGGAGGGGAATTACGTACGTCAACATTATGGATGCAAGGTTCTCCCTCATTGTATGAAAAAAAGGAATATGAATTCCCTGGGTTTGTGACAGAAACAGAAAAATAAAGGATATTTGAACCATATCAGTATATTTCACAGAATCACAGAATCTTAGTGGTTGGAAGGGACCTTTGAGATCATCGAGTCCAACCACATTAAAAAAAAA
>JAOTQQ010000052.1:26025704-26042313 GCA_026546715.1 Gallinago undulata | reverse complement strand
TTCAAGGGCAGGTTGGAGGGGGCTTGGAGCAACCTGGTCTGGTGGGAGGTGTCCCTGCCCAGGGCAGGGGGTGGGAATGGGATTGTCTTTAAGGTCCCTTCCAACCCAAACCATTCTGTGATTCTAAGAGGATCTGTTCATGGGACAATATTTGCTTGGAGCTGTAATTCTTCATGGTGGCTTTCTCTTTAGACTGTGGCTTGGCTGCCGAGCAGCTGAAAAATAACCCTCGGCACAAGGCTTACCTAGAAGGAGTCTCGCTGCATCAGCTACAGAAGCTGTACAGTTTGCTGAAAGGTCATCTGGGAGGCGAGAGCCTGGCTGAGAGCTTGGAAAAGTTTTGTCGGGAAGAGACCATTGACCCAGAAGAGGATATGAACAAATTAGATGACAAGGAACTAGCCAAAAGAAAGAGCATCATGGATGAGCTCTTCGAAAAGAACAGGAAGAAGAAGGATGACCCAGATTTCATCTACGACATCGAGGTTGAGTTTCCACAGGATGAACAGCTGGAGTCCTGTGGCTGGGACGTGGAGTCAGGTGAAGAAATCTGATTCTGGGCAAAGATGGGCAGTTTAGAGCCAAGTCTCGCAGTCCCAGCAGACAGAATGACGTCAGCACACATATTCCACAGCTTTGCTTTCTGCTCAGGCTGTTGATGCACATGACATTGGCTATGGGGAACCCAAGGCCTACAGCAATTCCAGGTTTAAGTGAACTTTGTTTAAGAAGCCAGACTCAATGAAATGGAAATTGGGCAGCTGAACTTACTGGGTGTTTTTAGTCTTTTCCTATGTATGAGCACCTAAGATAATTTTAAATTATTTACTTTTTCACTCGCTTGCATTTCAGTCAGCTTTGACTGAAAACCTCACCAGCTTGCCTTGCTGTGATCTCGATTCAGCTTTGTCTGAAAATGAAGTGTTAAATATTTACATCTTGAAAGCAATGTTAAAGTATTGCTATATGCATATGGTATTTATTATTACTTGTTGGAATGTTAAATATACATTAATCTCTCTGGATAAATCAACATTGCATTGAGAATATTACCCTGGTATTTCCTGAGCAATGCTTATTATTATTTTGTATAATAATAAAAATTATTATTAAAAAATCTGGAGCTTCTCCTTACACAAATATAAATCCCTATATTGAAAAATAGATATCTAGAAAGTAAGTTAGTCTTGAAAGTATTTTTGAAAATACAGTGATTTCAAGCTGATGATGTGAAGTATTTTGCTTCCTTCTACTAATAGAAGATGCTTTCTCAGTAAGTGCTCAATTCTGGGAAAATGTGCTTGAACTATCTGATACTCAGGAGTGTGGTAGAAGGTCACAAAGGCCGGGAGCAAAACCTTTGCTCCTGTTGCCCCATCAGACTGCAGTTCCCAGCTCACTCAAAATCCTGCTGGGGAGAACCTGACGTGACAAGTAAAGCTACAGCCAAAGCTCCTCCACCCCATGTCTTGATGGTCACTGAGAAATTAATTTCTGCAAAGTTTTTAATCCCATTGTCCACCTCAGCTGGTTTGTATTAGCCAGGTCCTGCTCGCTCATAAGAACTGGAAGACTAAGTTTAGGATTCTTTAAAAAATTTTGAGACTCAAAAGATTCCCAGGTTTTGGCTTTCTGAGTCTGTGTGGCTGTGAGTGGGGTGGGCCTTCATCCTGAGGTGAGTTGTCCCAGCAAACTGATGCTGGAGGTAACTAAGAGGAGTCGTAAAGTGCCTCCAAGACAGTTCCTGTCTTCCTTCTTGCAACCACAAATGAATTTAAGCCTGTTCATTTTACTGATAAGACATTGTATCACAGTGCAGAAGCTGAGGTTTGGAAGGGCTCTCCTCCATCACACTGAAATGATAGAGCCAGTTCTGTGAAAAACCCAAAACAAGTGTCAATTAAATCATTGTCCTTTGTCATCACTGGAGAAGATGAGAGCGCTTATGTTTGTCCAAAAGACTCTTCAGTTGAGAAGAGAAACAAAAGCTGTTGCTTCATTTGCCAAAAATATAAAAAATTAAGACCTGACTCAGTTTTTCCACCAACCAAGGGATCTCTGGTGCAGGCTTTGCTCTGTTTCCACCCAAAAGTTGTAACATAAGAGCATATAAAGATCTCCCACTTGGGTGAGAGGGGATACTTGGGGATCTCTGCTCTACACCCTGCCTGCCCTGGTGAAAGCCAGCTCGCACCTGGCTTTGTCCTAGTGAGGCTCAGATGATGGAGCCTGAGCATGGCTGTCCTCACTGGGTGAGGTCTACGTGATGTGTAACGAGTGCCAAGTTGAGGGGGTAATCACTGCCCTGGATTGTGAAGTTCTTGCTGGCTTGTGGCTCCAGCCCACCCTGGTCCTTCAAGACAGCAGCCCTACCCAGTATGAACTGGTCCTCCCAATTTGGGCTCATCTGTGAGGTTGACATGAAAGTGCTTCATGGCCTCCTCCAGATTATGGACAAAGACATCATCAAATGGGACAGCTCCCAGATCAGCCCCCTGCTGTAGGTGGCTTTTCACCAGCCTCCTGATAGAGTGTGTCCTACTAACTCCTGCTTTCTGTGCTTGGTCATCCAACTGATCTGCACTTAGCTGGCTGCCCACCTACCCAGACCATGACATCCTCACTTGGAAGCAAGAACATTGTGGGATACAGTGCTGAAAGTCATGCTGAAGTTGAGAGAAGTGATATCCACTGCACTCCCCTTGCCTACAAATCCAGCCATTTTTTCATGAGAGACAAGTCAGGCATGGCCTGCCCTTAGTCAATCCACATTGACTGCTCCCAACCACCCTCTTCTGGAACCACTCTGTGGTTTTCCCAACATGAGGGTGACCGTCCTGCTGCTCCCCAGGATGTCCTTTTGGCTGTTACTGAGGATGAGTATGACATTTGCCTTCCTCCAGTCACTGAGGACCTCCCCTGATCTCTATGGCCTTGCTAAAATGATGAACATTAGCTTTTTAAGGATACGAACCGCTCTAAAAGCGGAAGCTTGTCTTGTTGCCCTAACATCCCTTGCATGTCCCAGCTCCCATTCCCTGTGCCCAGGCAAAGCTTCTAACCCCTCCCATGATGGAGGAGCTTTGAGTGTCCCCCATATTGGCTCACTCCGAGCAAGAATTCCCATGATTTATCTGCACCCCAGGCAGTGCTGGGCACCCAGGTTCCTACCTATGTGCACTCCTGCATCTGCACCCCACATCCCCCCACCAAAAGGAGAAGCACCAGCGGCCACAGTAGTGGAGGAACTGCACACATCTAGCCCCCAAGGCCAGATTCGGCACCCACGGTGGGAGGGAAACGGCTCCAGGGAGAGGGGTGCTCACCCTGCCAGCGTGGAGACACCAAAACGTGGCTGCGGTACCTGCTGCCAGCACAGACCTGCTGAGGACATTGCAGGGATGTATTTATAGGTCACTGTTGTCCCTCGGGTGTGAGGCTTACGGGCAAAAGAACGGCTGAAATAGGTGTAGGGATTCCCCAGCCGAAGCCTGATTTGGTTTTGGCTATTTCAGTCTAAAACAGGGTCAGAAAAACACCATTTTCTGAGAGAGATTTAACAGCTGGATTTCCAGAGCCCCAGCCCAGGGTCCTGAATGGTCTGATCTACACTGTTTTCCCCAGCCTGGCACAGCAATCAGCCATGCGAGGCTCACCAGTGACCTCGGTCCCTGTCCCCACACCTGCTGTCCTGCTGGTCCCCGCCTCCACCGCCCCACAGCATCACCCCCAGCCCCAGCATCACCCCCAGCCCCACACCAGCCTCGGCCATCTCCCTCCACCACCGTCCAGGACAACCCTGCGTGAGGTAGAGCAACACCCATGACACACCGACATGGGTGTGCTCCCGCCCCCAGCACACCCCGCATCACCCCACCGAGCTCGTCCGAGGCCAAGTAAGGACAAGCCCCCATCATGCCCACCCCATCACCGCCACTTGCTGCCCCGCACGCCCCCTTCCCACCAAACTCCCGCACACCTTTCTCTGGAGGCACCCCTGTGGCGCTGCAGGGATAAAGCTGCTCTGGTTCTCAGCAGGGCTTTTGAGTTTGCACAAACCACCGCCACTTCTCATTTCCACCACAGTCACCCTCCGAGGAACAAGGCGGCACTTCCCCAGGTAGCGCTGCTGGTACGGGAGCACCGGTACGTGCTGCGAGTGGGGCTGGGTGCAGGAAGCCCCCCCACGCCAGAGACAGCAGCCCGCCAGAGCGGGGCTCACGCAACGAGGAGGAAAGCTTTCTCTTATTTTATCTCCTCTGCATCTGTTTTATCCAGCAGCTGCTGGAGGAAAAGAAATTGATCATAAAAAAATATTACCACTGGTATAATTTATTCTCGTGTCTTTCAGTCCGTATATTTTACATCGTTGCAGCTTGGGCTATTTTTAACGAGCTCTTCTAACCAGGATCATGACTCAACCAAGCAATGACAGCCCAAAACCTGTCTTTCAGCCCCGCTGACAACGCCCACCTTATCAGCACAGGCACACGGGTGCACACCCAGGGCTGCCAGCGATTTGGCAGCGTGGGACACCACGGTGATGGACACCCTTCTCTGCAGCACCCAGGTGATGCTCGCTCCCTCCCAGGGCAACGCCCGGAGGCTGGCTGCAGAGCTGGAGGGCGTTTTGTTGCAGCAGAGTGAGCTCCAGGGATCAATAAATAAAAGGAATTGCCTGAAGGGGGGACAAAAAACAGCTCTGGGGGCAACTGTCCATGCCCCTTTGGCCAAGAGGTGTTTGGTGTGATGTCCACTTGGCTCTCACCAACACCTGCTGAAGGTTTCTGCTGAAGACGTGCTCCTTGAGGACACTCAGCATGGCCCCAGGCTTCACCACCAGACACGGCCCCACACTCTTGGGTACCCTTAGGGCATCTGTAGCAGGAACACCACCTCTCTCAGCACCCACTGGTCCTCCATCCATCAAGTCTACATCTCACCCACCCTGGAGGGGTCATTGCCCGTAATCCTGGCAACCCACTCACATTTACCATTCCCGAGCCCTTCCTCCTCCTCCTCATCATCATCAGCCATCAATAAGAGCTGGACACCCCACATCGACTTTTCACCATTTTCAGCAGCTTTTCCTTGAGCATGAGGAAGACAACAGCGAAGGCCACCAGGAGTGTCAGGCAGGTGGGCAGAGCCAGCACCAGGTAGAGGAGCGCCAGGTCGGCCGTCTGCCAGCGGCAGCTCCGCAGGATGGGCTCGGGCAGTGCCCTGGGGCTCAGCGTTCGGGAGGCGTAGATGCAGGTCACCTCCTGCCTGTCAGGGACGTGCAGTCCCTCAACACGCTGCAGGGCATCCCACCACCCCAGCGTGCAGCAGTTGTAGGGGTTTTGGCTGAGGTAGACCTCCCACAGGCTCTTCCCCAGAGGGGTCTGTGCAATGTCCGTTGGGAGAGCTGGGAGGCAGTTGTCCCGCAGGTCCAGGCTGCGCAGTTCCAGCACGCCCATTGAGATGGGGAAGACAGTCAAGGAGTTCCCCGACAGGTCCAAGCGCACGAGGCTGTTAAAGGCAGAGAAGTCCACAGCAGTGGAGGAGAGGCTGGTGTTCCTCAGAGACAATACCCGCAGTGTCAGAGCAAGGTCCTGCAGCCACTCCAGGTTCCCAGACAATGCTTGATGGTTGTCAGAGAGGTCCAAATACACCAGTGACGTCCCCTGGAAAGGGTGGCCACCCAGTCCCTGCAGACCACAACCAGCCAAGGAGAGATGAGTCAAGGTCTCAACACCCCTGATGTCCACACAGGGGGGATTCTCCACCTTGCCTGCGATAGCTGGCTGGGGACAGAGGTCGACCCGGTTGCGGCTGAGGTCCACAGTAGCAATCTTCCTGGTGTAGGTAAAAACCTCAGGAGGAAGCACCCGCAGCCTGTTGGTGCTGAGGTTGAAGAGCTGCAGGTTGGGCAGGACGTCCCCGGCACCTACCTCTGCCCCCAGCTCCTCCAGCTGGTTCTGGCTGAGGTCCAGCTCTGTCAGCATAGCTAAGGGGTCCCCCTCTGACAGGTGAAATGTCTCCAGGCAGTTCTGGTTGAGCTTCAGGTGGGTCAGGGAAGGCATCTGGGCCAGGAAGCCCTCTGGCAGGTACCAGACCTGGTTCTGGCTCATGTCCAGGAAGCGCAGGGAGGAGAGGTTGCTGTGGCAGATCTCATCCCACAGGCTGACTGTTGTGATATTGGTGGAGTTGCCATCAATGAGCAGGAACTGCACTGTGACATTCGCCAGGGATGTGCCATTGGGGAGGCGCTGGTAGAAGCTCATCTCATTGTCCTTCAGCAGCAAGGTGTGCAGCTTGCTCTGTCGAGGCAACACAGGGAAGAAGAGGAGGCGGTTGTGGGACAGGTCCAACACCTCCAGCTCAAAGAGGTCATCAGTTTCCAGGGCCAGAAACCACTCAATGACATTGTTGCTCACATTGAGCACCTTGAGCCGTGTCAGGCCAAACTCTACTACACATGGGAGGTAGTTGTAAGCTACATTGAGCCTCTGCAGCCTTTGCAGCCCTTCAAAAGCTTGGTCAATCTCAAAAATGTAGTTTTTCTCCAGGTTCAACTCCAACAGCTGTGTCAGGTTCGTGAAGACAGACGAGTCCAGCCTCATGATGATGTTCCGGGCCACAGACAAGGACTCCAAGGAAGACAGGTTCCAGACCAAAACTGATACCATGTCCTCAGTGAGGCGGTTTCCAGCTAGATCCAGCATCCTCAAGGATGGCAGAGCAGAAAGAGCAGCTGCTGTCAGAGAGTAGTTGGTGAAGAGGAGGTTGTCAGCCAAGGAGAGCACGTGGAGGCCTTGGCTGCTAAGGAAGGCACCAGGCTCAATGAGCTCCAGCCGGTTCTTGGTCAAGCTGAGTCGCCGCAGCTGGTGGTATGTGAGCAGAGAGACATTGCCCAAAACATGGATAGTGTTGTCATCAAGCAACAGCTCTTCGGTATCACCTCGAAGATTTCCTGGGACAGAGCTCAGCCATCTCCCAGTGCAGTCCATGGTGTTCTGCACCTAAAGCAAGAAATGGATACATAAAACCATTCTGAGAGGCAGGAGATGGAGGCAGTGAGTGAGAAGTTTGGGGAGCAGAGTGAGGATGGAGGAGGTAGGTCTATGGTTAGAGGCTCAGCAGCCCAGTCCACTCCTTAGCTAAGCCAGTAGCTGGCAGGGGGAAGGTCTGGAGATGCTGAGGCACCTGAGCTTTGTAGGGCAGTCAGAAGAGTGAGGGTTTGCAAGAGAGGACTTACGAGCTCACAGCCGCCAGGAAATGTTGCCCAGGCTGTGAGTGCCCCATTTCCCCATCCCACTGCCAGGAGGACCAGGAGCAGGGAGAGACCAGGGAGCAGGGCCTCCATCTCAGCGGCGGCACTCCTGCAGAGATGGAGACAGAGGTGAGAAGGTCAGAAGCTGCTCATCCCAAAAGGCCCAGGTGTTCCTAGGGAACCCAAAATGGCAGCAGTGATCCTTGTACACGGCTGGCCTCCTGCCCATGGCTGCTCCCTGCAGCTCCCATCTTTGCCCTCAGGAACACCCAGAGGTGATGGGGTCCCAACATGCCGTAGTGGTGGCCACCATGCCCCACAGGACCTGGGCCACCACAAGCTGCCCATGAAGAAACAGCAAAGAGCCCTGGCACTGAGCCCATTGTGTCCAGCTGGAATCTTTGTGGATGTCCATAAAGGAGAGTCTGGACAGGGAGGTAGCAGCCAGTCCCCGCACGGGGCAGCGCACATGGGAAAGGCACCATCATCGCTGCACAGCTGCTCGCAAACACCACTGAACTGCAACCCTTGAGCAGAGGCTTCCCCACCACCACCAGGGCTCACATCCCCCATCCCTGGTGCCAAACACTCTCCTGGGGGACACCAACCCGGCCATCAGCAAGTCCCCTTCAGCACCCATCCCTGCCCGAGGTCCTCCCAGGCTCTCCAGCACGAGGTGCCCTGTTACTAACTTGGTGGAACCAGAGCTGACAGCATTTGCATCTGGGGAAAAGCTGAACCTCAGGCAAATGAGCAGTGAAGTCTCGCCGAGGGCTCAGCAAGCAGCGTTTTCAGAAGTGCCAGTGCTTGAAGAAGAAAGAGGGGGGTTATTTTTGGCAGCCTGGGTAGCCAGAGCCTCACAGTGCAGAGGGAGCAGGGGACACGTCCTGGGTTGTCTCCTTCCTTGGCACAGACAAAAGCACGAAGCCGGTGTCTTACCAAATCTGCTGGGGATGGAGAAGAAGCCTCCCTTGCCCGGGCTGGAGCCGACACAGCAGCTTGTGCCCTCCCAAGCCCTAGGTCTCCAGCAGCGCCTCATGCCCAGGCACGGTGGCAGGAGAGGGACCCTGCAAAGACCGTGGGGCTTTGGCTCCTGCTCACCTCCAGCCCCTGAACCCCTCTGCAGAAGCTCACACTTTCTTTCATCCAGCCCGACCTTTCTTTGATGCCCAGCGTTGGCTTTCCCCAGCACCACAAGGTCCTCCATCCTTCCGCGCTCCTTCCCGGGGCTGCGGGGACAGTGCCTGCCCGACCGGGAGAGCGGGCAGCAGCGTGGGCAGGAAATCCCTGCAGCAGCCCCGCAGCGCAGCCCGCATGCTGGGGGGCTGGGAGCGCTCAGGGTGCTCCCCACGGCGCTCCCCAGCCCCGGCACTGGCCCAGGCAGCCATGGTTCTGGCAAGCGTGGGCAGTAGCGATGCGCCGCCACCACGGATCTCCAAGCCGGTGAAGGGGGGTGGTCCCCAAGACCCCCATCAGGGTTTTCCCCCCATGGCAAAGGTATCGGGGGGCAGTTACTCACCGCGTGGGGTGGCGCGCAGGGTTTGCCACAACTCATCCTGCAGCCGGCAAGCCCCTCCGGCTGCGCTGGAGGGGGGGTCCTGGGGCCAAGGGTAGGGGCGACCCGTGGGGTTTCTCTGCCACCCGCTCTCTCTCTCAGCACTAATATAGCCTTTGCGGAAGGAGCTAACGGAAACTGCAGTCACATGGAGGCAGAGAGCGTGGCCAGGCACTTCGCTTACTGATCTCAGCACTTACAACCCGGGTCATGCACTCGCACCAGCTCCCCAGCAAGGAGGAACCGCAGGGGCCGGGCAGGCAGGGAGGGGGTTACCAGGGGGAACCAACCCCCCACAGCTCCTGGCTCTCCTGCTGCTCCCAGGGACAAGCCAGCACTGGGGACAACCCTCACGCTGCGACTCCTCCGCACGGCTCCAGCAGCAAAACCCCTGCAAGGGTTTCAGGCAGCAGAGCTAGTGACCCGGGGCAGAGGGGATTCTTGCCTGCAGAGCCAAGCCACCCACCCTGCCGGGGCTGGAGAAACACCACCAGCTGGGTGGCACTCCCCCCGTGTGACACCTATGCCCCTCGTGTCCCTCTGGTCCCCTGCTTGCCTCCAGCACCCAGCAGAGGGGCTTCAACAGAAGCCAAGGGGTGCACTTCCCGCGGGGGCAGAAGAAGATGCTGTTATTCCCCACCACATCCCAAGCCGAGGTTGATCTTGTCCCCAGATGCTGAGTCCCCACTCTGGGACTCAAGCACCCAACCCCTCACATTGTCTGGGATGCTCAGATCCCACCACCCACAGACCTTTGGGTCTCCTGCAGCTGCCCAGGATTTCAGCAAACCCAGCACCCAGGGTGCAGTCAGACCCATCTGGATACAGGGACCTCTCAACTGCTGATCCCTACATGAAAGTCACCATAAATGGCTTTTTTCACAATTGCCAAGGCAGAGAGAAACAAAAATCCACATTTCCAAGGCAATGTGAACAGGGAGGGCACTATCTTCCTCACCCCATCCACCCTTGCTCTCCATCTCCCTTCTCACCCCATCACTCCCCTCTCCCAGGGTTCTCACATGCCCCCAAATCCCCAGCAAATCCAGGTGCCACGTGGGAAAATGGTTTGCCTGGATTTACCTGGCTGGAAAAGGGCTCAAAACCATGGAGAAAAGATTCAGCCCTGCAACACAACCCTGACCAGTGGGATCCACAGGTACCACCCAGTAATATCCATGCTCCATGACCCAGGCACCGGCACCAACAGGACCTTCTGCAACAGTCAGGAGATGATCCTGACTGATGATGAGGGACATCACAGCCTGGGTCACACCCACCTGCCAGGCCAAGTGGCCCCCAAACTCCTGCAGCCACCACAAAGGACTTTCTGCCTTCACCCTAAATTTCATTTCTTCTCTGGAAGGGGACTGAGCTCTCCCATGTCACTCACGGAAAAGCCCTGTGGTTTCATTTCCTCCATTTTCAAGGAAGTTGGAAGTATAAAAATCAAGAAGGAAAAGAGAGAAGCGCTCCTCACCCAAGTGAAGCAGAGCAGATGGCAGAAGCTACGCAGCTCGGGCAAAATTCCCATGGCGATGCTCGAGATCACATGAAGAGCTGAGACTGGCTGGCAATGACAAACCCACTCCTCATCCCCAAAACCCTGCCATGAGCCCAACCTGCACCAAAACCACTTTATGGCTTCACAGCTGTCACAAGGTACGTCTAGACTGGACATCAGGAAAGAATTTTCCACAGAAAGATTGGTTGGGCATTGGAATAGGCTGCCCAGGGAGGTGGTTGAGTCACCATCCCTGGCTGTGTTTAAGAGTCATTTAGATGTGGTGTTGGGGGATATGGTGTAGGGGAGAACTTTGTAGGGTGGGGTTGATGGTGAGACTTGATAATCCCAAGGGTCTTTTCCAAACTTAATGATCTGATGCTTGGAGACACAGGAGCTGGCAGAGATTTGCCTCAGGGTTGGGAAGTCCTGAGACAATAAAGCTCAAGCATCCTTACCTGCAGGAATGCTCCACTCCGGGGGGGGGGGGGGGGGGATATGAAGGCTCCTGGGAGAACTTCTGATGAGATTCCTTCCTGTGCTGCTACCAAACAAGGTGATGTCCCAGGGGTCAAACCAGCTTCCTCCCTGCAGCCCAGGAGGAGGAGGGAGGGAAAACAACATGCTTCATCCCCAGCCCATTGCTTTGGTGATCAAAGCCAAGCCTGCGTAACCCTCTTTGCCCAGCAGGGAAGGTTCTTGCTGATGGGGCACTGTGGGGTGGGAGAGCCCCACCACCACCCGGCCACGTTTTGGCCACCCTGTCGTGCCCAGCCCCACACACCGGGGCTGGTCCCTGCAGAGCAGCCACTGGCACCGCGCTGGGGCAGCTGGCAGCGGCGTCACATTTCGCACTTTCCCCACATCCTGCAGCCGGATGGTTTCTGAAAACATCCCAAAGCTGCTGCTTGCTCCCCTCCTCTTCCTCTCAAGCAGCATCATGCCCCCACCCAGCCCTCCCAGTAAGGACTGGATGTGCACTTTGAGGGGGTTTTATTTATTTTTTAATATCAGCACAGTAAAATGGATAGGGATTGAGCTGTTTGTCTGATCAGCTCTTCGTGAAGATCCAACCCAGCTCAATGGCACAGGTGGGTTAAATTGAAGGAGATTCAGCCTCTTGGAGCTATGTCCACACACACAGCTCCAACTCCTGCAGCTGTAGGAGAGGACCGGGAATCCCCATATGACTTTACCGGGTGACCTTCCTCCATTCCTCCCACCTCCTCTTCTCTCCAAACCATCTTTTACCCTTAAGAACCCTTGGGTTGTTGAGCATAAACCAAGAGAAAAGCTGCAAGGAGAGGGCAGCACCCCGGTTGCGCCAGGACTGCTGCTCCCACCACGGGACCCCAGGGGAAAAGGAGAAACTGCAAAAGAAAAGAGCTCCCCTGTCGCTCCACCTCGGCACACCCCTGGTTTTCCTGCAGGAAATGTGATTTATTCCAGAATGGAAGCACCAAGAGAAAAGTCAGCCCCAGTTCACACACCAGCAGGATCACAGTCTTGGGCAAAGCGAAACAGAAATGTCTCTCCGTGGGCTTCTTCTGCTCCCGCTGCGATGGAGGACTGGAGAGGATTAAACAAGTCGTTCCGCAAGGCACGATGGCACAAAGCGTCCCCAGAAAGCCTCTGGCTCTGCTCGGTCACCAGCATTTTGCCCGACAAGGAGAGGATGCAGAGAGCACCCCTGCAAAGGGAAGGAGACAGGGAGAACCTGCTGCTCTGGGAAATGAGCCTGGGAAGGCTTAGATAAATACCTACAGAAACACCACAATCTCCAGGCTCACGGGACACTGCAAAAAGGGTTACACAAGTTATCAGATAGCCTCGACCGACCAACTCCATCGCCAGCAGCATCTCACCTGCTGGACCTCATCAGAAAGGGAGGAGTGGCTGCTCCTCCAGCATCTCCCTCCAGTCATTCATTCCCAGGCACTGTGGTCAGCAAAGACTCTGAAAATTAAAGAAAATCCAAATTTTATCTTTAGAACCCATGTCAAATTCTCGTTTGCTGCTTGGCTGAAGTGTGCACAGGCAGCACAAAGGGATCAAGAAGACACAAGTGAAGAAGTTATTTAATTTAATCACCTGCTCTGGATAAAACAAGGGAAGCTGAAGGTTTATGGTCTCTCAGAAGCTGCTGGTAGTGGTAGTTGCCACTTATTTAAGATGCACTATGAACATAAGAAAAAAGATCATTCATTATGTGGCCAAAAGGCAAAATTGCCAGCTGGACAGCTTAACTTCAAACTACAACTCTGGAGATTCACCTGGCTGAATTTCCCAAGGGAATCCACCCAGTTTATCCCTGGGGAATAACGAAGGATGTGCCCCATCCCAGGATGGTGGGGGATGCATCGATGTCCACGAGCACGGGCATCCCCACAGCCCCAGTGCCACAGCTGATGGAGCTCTGCAAGAAGCACAGCTCCCCTCCAGTATTTCTTGCAGGGGAAACCGAGACAAAAATCAGCACTTTATAATCAGCTTTCAAAATCTTTCTTTTTTTTTTTTAGTTCCCCCCCCCCCCGCCAAGCTGTAGCCAAACAACCTGCCTGCTGGTTTACTTCGTGTAGGTCCAGTTCCTCACACCTGGCTGCGCTCAGTCTTCTTCCAGGGGAAAGACTCGTGCTAGCACTCACACTGCTCACTGAAATACAGCTTCAGGTTCTGAAATACAGCGGCTCGTGCGCCTGCTGCCCCAAAGCCAGAGCATCCTCCTGCGGCCACCGCCAGCTCCTGCTCCCTCGCCAGCAGCCGCCCACGCTCCCAGCTGGCTCCTGCTCTGCGATTATCCATGTATCCACAACCCAGCTCACCTGTGCTCCCCCCATTTTCAGCCGTCAGGAGTTTCCTAGCTCCTGCCAGGTTTTCTGATGGGAAGAGGGGAGAGAGATGACTTTTCTGAAGGCAGAATTCATTCCGGGTTGTTCTGAGCAGAGCGGGGTGCTGGCTGCTCACACCTGCAGGCATCGGGGCTGCGCGAGCTCAAGGAGGGGAAGGAAATAACCCCACAGGAATGACAATGTGCAACGAGCCCGCAGGGACCCAGGTGAGCTTCCAGCAGGAGCAACTGAGAAAAGTGACACCTTTGGGCTTGGAGGACATTTGACCAAGGACCTATAGACACCAACGAGGAGCCCCACAGCAGCAATTTTGAGATAGGATCCCTCCTTTGACCACTTAGTCTCCAAAAAGTGCAAGTATCCTCTCCAGGGCTCAGAAGGAAGGCAGAAATTGGTCTTAATAGAAAGCAACCCCGTGTTTCCAAGAGCGCGGCGCCGTGTGGGAAGGGAAGGGAAGGGGGGAGCTGGTCAGTGGCTCGGCCACAGCCACTGCCCGGACCCCCGTGCCGGGGGGAGAGGGTGCGCCCCGGTTCCCCTCCCGCAGGCAGCTCCCTCCCTGCGGTCACCGCTCTTCCTTCTCCCCGCTCTGAGAGCGTGCGAGATGTAAATGAGGAGGAAGCGGGCCGCAGCAGGGAGAGCCGCAGAAGTGATCTCATTTCCCCCCACCGCCCGCCCGCACACGCGGCCGAGCCCACCCTGCGGCCGGGCTCCTGCCGCCTCTCGCGGCCTTCACCCACCCACCCTGCCCAGGATGGGGCTTTGAGGTCTGCACGAGGCTCCCACCACTGCCAAGCGAAGAACCTCCTCCTCGGAGAGCGGCAGAGCATCCAGATGACAAGGTCTTCGGAGCAGAGCAGGCAGCAGGACGCAGCAGATGATGAAGCAGCAGAGCCTTGTATTTCTGTAGCAACTGGAAGACAAGCGCACCCGCTCCCCGACGAGGCATGGGCCGAGATAAACACTACTGTAAGTCCAGATGCTCGAGAGAACTGCTTGTAACACATCTGCAGGAGAAACAAGTACGTGGAGCCAGAGAAGACAAGTCCCAGGCGATGGGACAAGAGGAAACAGCCTCAAGTTGCACCAGGGGAGGTTCAGGTTGCATATTAGGAAAAATTTTTACACCGAAAGGGTTATCAAGCCTTGGTATGGGCTGCCCAGGGAAGTGGTTGAGGCACCATCCCCAGAGGTGTTCAAAAGACAGGTAGATATGGTGCCAGGGGACATGGTTTAGTGATGGTTTTGTTGGGTTTTTTTGTCAGAGTTAGGTTGATGGTTGGACTAGATGATCTTGAAGGTCCCTTCCAACCTAGATGATTCTATAATTCTATGATAAGACAACTGACCCTTCCTCCCAGATCTCCTCAAAGAGCTGGAAAGCCCCACCACCAAGTTGCTTACATCTACAGCTTGGTCTTTGGTTGTACCTTGACCTGAAAGCATTGCCCAGGTTTTTCCCACAGGGTTGCCAGATGTGGATAAAATGATCTCAGTTTTGCACAGCACCATAAAATAACCCATCAAAAGCAATAAAAACACCCAACCCATCTACTCCAGCACATTTACCAAAGTTTTCAGCATAAAACTCTCAGGACTGGAGGCTTTGAGTCACCAGAAGGAGAAGGTACGGAGAAGTCATTGCTGTGACATCATTCAGCAACGCAAATTGTGGCAAGAAAAACTCTTCCCATCCGTAGTCACACGTACTCCCTTCCTGCTGCCGTTCTGCTTAAGAGAAGTGAGTAATTGTGTCATTAGTGCGAAGGGAAGTGAAACTCTCAGCTCCTTTATAGAGCGAAGCCTATCCCACCCGGCCTCCCCCTCTGGCCAGGAGAGCCATCAGACCGGTGACACGGCGCTGTCTCACAAGCAGCTTTTCTCAAGGCAGGTTTGGGTCAGGGCTGGACACGAGCCAGAGCCTCCACGCTCCAAAGTCTTCCTTTCCCAGGTCTTCAGCCTCGGGGCTCAGCATCCCCTCCTTTCTAATGGGACAAGTGACAAAGAAAAGCCAGTCTGCAGGTCTGGGGACTGGCACGGGCTCTTGCACTCCTTGGTCTCGCATAAGAAAACAAACCAACCAAACAAACAAACCTGCCAGGATCTGAGTTTCTCTGTTTTTTTAAAACAAATTCTAATAGGAAGGTGACACCATTGCTGTGTCTGAAACCCCATTCCCCCAGCTGTACCTGGGAGAGACCCGAGGCAGGCTTTCACCTTCAATTGGAGACCTGAATCAACCCAGGAATGCGGGAGGGGGGAAAGTGGATTGATAAAGCAGATCTTCCCCTCCTGCAGCACATTTTCCTCCTGAGAAGAGCAGCCACCGCTCTGCCAGCAAAGACAAGCCACGGCCCAGAGACGTGCAGACACAGCACGGGGGCAACCAGGTTGACACATAAAACCAACTTATTTCCATATTAATGGAACTCAGGAGAGTGTGAAACGTTTGTTCCAACTCTGCTCCAGTGCTGCATACATCAACTATTTTTCCCAGAATAAGACAAAAATCATAGCCTGAAGCTGAGGGAAAATCTCTTGGGCATTTCCAAAGAGTGAGATCCCACCCACCAGCTCTGCTCCTGCAGATGGCCTCAGCTGCCCCATGTCAGATGGGATCCAGCAGGAGAAGAGCGTTCTCTGTCACCTCAGCACAAAAACCAAACCAACCAGGGAAAAAAAAAAAAAAAACAAAAAAAAAAAACCCCAAAGCCAGGTGTTGTTTTGGAAGTAGCAGCCAGAGGCTGAAAGGCTGTGACCACTGCAGTATTCAGAATATCATCAAAAAAGTGTTTTGGTCAACATCCATTTCCTCACTGGTGGGTTTGTCTACCACCTCATGGTTATGAAGTCACATATTGCAGTTGGTGGAGCACACTCTCCTCAAATACTGTTCACAAGAGATGGGAGATGGCTGACTGCTACACGTAGGATGCTTCAGGAACAGAACTTCACAGCCTCAGCTTAATAATTCCCTTGCAGGTTTTCAGTCTCCACTCACCGAAGTCTTTCTTGCAGCTGGAGCTCCAACCAGCAGTTTGTTGCATGCAATCAGGTACCGTGGAGGTTTTGTGGACAGAGAACAGCCCATATCCAGCTCGCTCTCAGATTTAACATGTTCCTGAGCGACAGAGGGTCTAAGGAAGAGGTGACACACGCAGCAGGTGCTCACCTACTTCGGTTGCAAACAGGTCTGTGCTTCCTGTTACTGAGCAAGTTTGTCTTGCCTCAACTTTTGACTCAGCTTCACAGAATCACAGAATGATACGGGGTTGGAAGGGACCTCTGGAGATCATCCAGTCCAACCCCCTGCCAGAGCAGGGCCACCCAGACCAGGTCCCACAGGAACATGTCCAGGTCGGTTTGAATGTGTCCAGAGAAGGAGACTCCACCACCTCCCTGGGCAGCCTCTGCCAGGGCTCTGCCACCCTCACAGGAAAGAAGTTCCT
>JAOTQQ010000052.1:26008269-26025604 GCA_026546715.1 Gallinago undulata | reverse complement strand
GTCCCAGTGCTCCAGATGGGGCCTCCCCAGGGCAGAGCAGAGGGGCAGGATGACCTCCCTCCACCTGCTGGTCACACACTATATATAAAATATATATATGAATAAATATATAAAAAGCTATAGAAATATATAGCTTTTATCACAGCTAGAACAATATGGAATAAAAAGAGAAAATAAATCAAGCAAACATGAAACAACTCCAGGTGGTTCACAACAAATCTGGAAGCTCAGGCACGGAAGGAAAAAGACAACCTTGTTTCTCGAGCTGTTAAAATTTCAAGAGAATAAACAACACTAGTAATATACAACGAGTTCTATTTTAAAATCACTTTTCAATGATTTTGGGTTGGGTTTTTTTTTCCAATTGCAATGGAATTTATTTAATTTTTTATTTTTACTATATCGCTATTTCCTGTTCATAAATGCCTGAGAAGAAGAAAAGCCAGTCTGGGAAAAAGCAGACCGACAAGTGACTGACCACAGGTACGTCCTCCCGGCCATCAGCAGCGGTGACACTCTGAGCCTCTCCAATCCCATTCTGTCTTTTAAGGTGATCTTGGGAGTCTCAGCTGAATGCAAATTTTCTGAACTGCAAAGATTTGCCATCAGGATGGAAGGTTCAAATGATGGTTCAAATTATTTAAAGTAATTCTACGTCTGTTACCCACTTCTCCATGACCATCTCTTACGTTGAGGTTTTTTTAGTTTGGGTTTTTTTGTTTTTTTTTTTTTTAAGAGGACAGGAAGCAAATGCCAAGGGAGGTTTCCACATTAAAGATCTCTTTTTGTCCAACGCTTGGGAAATTCAAAGTCTTGGCTCCCGCAGCGCAGTGAGCTTTGCCCTCTTGTGGGGAGCAGTGAGAATTCACTGGGAAGTCACACCTCACGCGGCGTCGTACAGCTGTAGGAAAAAAAGCCACTTCCAGTATCAATTAGGAGGTTCAGCATCACTGCAGGAAAAGCTTCCTGTACTCATTTACCACTTAATTAATTTTCCTTTCAGCCGAATTATACCTTCGTGCGAGGTGGACTATGATCACTGATTGAAATCAAACACATCATGCTCCCAAACATTTTAAAAACATGGGTTTTTAAAGTAAAAAGGATCCTAGAAGGGGTTTCAGCAATGCCGTTTTCTGCTACAGATTTTGCCGAATTCTCCGTGGTGTGCCAGAACCGGCGCCGTTCCGGAGACCGGCAGCACATACAGCGCTTACAGCCGGGTTCCTGCCAGCGCCAGAGCTATTTATCCCGTGATTTAGCTAGAACTGAAATATCGGTATCGAAATACACGGGCTCAGGAATCACCGAGGGCCGGTTACCTCTCAAATGCTCAGAGAAGATGAGGTTTGTATTGATCAAACTAGCAGCAGCCCGAGCGGCGTTATTTTAATTCATCGCCGCCATCGTCATCCCAGTGCAGGCGGAAGAGGAAAGTAAATAAATAAATAAATAGAGGCAGCCATCTGGAAAACCCCGCCGCGCGGTGAGGAGATGTACAAATGTCCATCACCAGTAAATGGAGAGAAAAGCTGATCCCTTCCAGCCGGCTGTCAGTCAGCAGCAGGCAGAGGAGAATCACAGAACGATATGGGGTTGGAAGGGACCTCTGGAGATCATCTAGTCCAACCCCCTTCCAGAACAGGTCCACCCAGAGTAGGCCCAGGTAGGTTTGAATGTCTCCAGAGAAGGAGACGCCACCACCTCTCTGGGCAGCCTCTGCCAGGGCTCTGCCACCCTCACAGGAAAGAAGTTCCTCCTCACATTTAGGTAGAACTTCTTCTGTTGAAGTTTGTGCCCGTTTCCTCTTGTCCTGTCCCTGGGCACCACTGAAAAAAGACTGGCCCCATCCTCCTAACACCCTCCCTGTGAGTATTTATAGGCGTTGATCAGTTCCTCCCTCAGCCTTCTCTTCTCCAGACTCAAAAGACCGAAGTCCCCCAGCCTCTCCTCATCAGAGAGATGCTCCAGGCCTTTAATCATCTTTGTAGCCCTCTGCTGTCCTCTCTCCAGCAGTTCCCTGTCCTTCTGGAACTGGGGAGCCCAGAACTGGACCCAGTGCTCCAGATGGGCCTCCCCAGGGCAGAGCAGAGGGGCAGGATGACCTCCCTCCACCTGTTGGTCACACTCTTCTTGATGCCCCCCAGGATGCCACTGGCCTTCTTGGCCAACAAGGGCACATTGTGAGGCAGCAGAAGTTCAGCCCACAGGACCAAGGCCATCTGCTCCCAGCCACTTCTGTCACCTAAAACACAGCCAAAAGGAACAAAACCAAGTGGTGTTTCCCAGTAGAAGGCACACGGAGGACTCCCAAAAATGCAGGCTCACCACTGCGTTTTAAGGAAACAAACATTTTCAAGAAAATATCCCTGGCAGGGTGGGCACCCCATGCCATCTTGACTTACGACTTTGTTTCAGCAGCATCTCTGTCCTCTGATGGAAAGTGTTGTCACCCAACGAACCTCAGGCCAACACGAGGAGCCACCACCGAAGCCCAGGACAGACCCTCCCCCGCAACAAAAGGCCGTATCGAGCTCTGCACTTCTTCAGCCACAGACCTGTGACCGGAGCAGACAACCAACTTTAGGGTCCTAACAGATTTCACAGCACACTTACAACCACACCAAATTCTGAGCTTTAGTCAAATGATGATAGACAAAGCGCTCCCTTATCGAAAAGTGACAGATATCCCACAGGATTCTGAAGCCAAAACGTGTGGATCTGACTGATTTCTGCTACGGGAGCTACGAAGAGTTGATGCTCCTCTCGACCAAAGCAGGGAAATCACTACTCGTGGTAGGGAAAACACTCCAAACATCTGTTTCACTGACTCTGAAGTACCTCAGTCTACAAAAAGTGTTTCTACTTTTTTGGCAAACCACCATCAAACCTCCTCACTCCTGCAGAAGCCCACAGAGCCGAAAGTTCACCGCTTAAAAGCAAATTCTTGACGCAGAGAGTTTGAAAAGTGCTTCAGAGCTCGCAATCACAATGCAGTCTCCCACTTTTTCCTAAAAAACCACGTACTTCTTCCCAAAAGCACCACGGAATACCAAACTTCAAGAGAGAGGTGGCCTGGGCAGGAGGTGCCTGGGTGGAGCGGCAGGGCAGGGCCGTGACAACAGTCCACGCGATACCTCCTTCTCAATTATAGCAGAGTTTATTTTAATATTTTGTACAGCCAGCATCGGTCTCCAGGAATAAGTTATAATCTTACATAAGTGAGTCATCCCCTGTTCCCCCCCCCAAAACCCACCCTTAAGGAATGTTCAACTTCCAGCTTTTCCAATTGAGAGGGAAATTATTTATAGGGTAAGACGCAGATTGAGGAGAGGAAATCAATCTTAATTTGTGAACAAAACTCCTCAGAAGTTCTCGGGTTTACTTGCATCTAATTGGACTCACGAACGAGCGCTGGTGGTCACGTCTTGCAGGACTGCACCCAGAATCCATTCACCTCGGGAACAAGTTTATTGTCTGGAATTTTGTTTCCTTCTCCCCACTTCCCGCCCCACGGCTCTGCCATGCGGATACATCCTTAACAGGCTAGTACAATCAATGCTTGTAACAGATTCTTCCAAAAGGTACTTGTATGCCCATCCCACTTAATTTTTTTTTATTCGGTTCTTGTCAGCACCACTTAAAACATCTTCATTTCTCACTGCGTGTTCTGTTTCTTTACCGCAGCCAAGAGGAACAGACCTCGCTATTGCCTTTAAGCAATAAACACCACACAAAACAAATAAATACTTTTATATCTTTTTAAATGGTAATAGCATAAGTACTCTGTTCCAGGACAGAATTTGGTTATCTACTAGGTAAAAAGCACTCCATGGGTAGCTCCTCGGCAGCCTCACTCACCTGCTCGCACCTCTCGAGTAAGAGGAGGGAAAAACAAGCAAGAGGCTACGAGGAATTCCTCTCTCTTCCACCCTCAGAGAATTGCCAGCGTCCGATATTAAGCAATTCCCATTCCCTTGCGCAAATAAAGCAGAAAGAGGTTTGTACAAACATTTCCTTCGCCCTCTCTGAAAAGCCTGCCCGACTCTGAAATCGTTCAGATGGCTCTGGGAAACACTAACTGACAAAAATACAGAGTCAAGAGCCACGGGGCTTACGGAATTGAGTGCCCCCCTCCCTGGTAAAAGGAGACCTTCTGGGTCTCCCTACAGACCTTTCCACCTCAGAGGAAAGGGGTTTTACCAGAAAGCCCCTCCTCACCACACCTCTCGGCGTTGGCCGGTGTACGCCAGAACACATTTTCTTAGAAAAAAGGAGCAACTGAAAAGCCCGAACATGGATCCTGATCCAGAATCCCCAGCAAAGGGTTAGCGACAGCCTTACTTGTCCTGACTGAAAACGGGCCGGCGAACGCTCAGGCACTGGGGGATTTTATTTAATTAAAGAAAGGTTCGGCCAAGTCTGAAAGCCTCCTAAAGCCATTTAAGCTGAAACAGAGTTCTGGGTTCAGAAACTGAATGCTTCTTCCTCATTATTTTGAAACATTTTGCAACAGTGATTAGAAAGTGTAAGAATGCTGTAAAAGTTAGTATTTTTACTGCGGAAAGGAAGACAAGCTCACCACTGTGTCATACCTTCCTTTCCTAAAGGGGTCCGCAAATTTTGGCCAAAGGAAACAACATGGGGAAAACATTTTGCATTTCCTACAGAGAACAAAACTGTTGCTAGAGCTATGGAAACTTCCACAGAAAATGACCCAATGCAGCACCGTACTCCACAAGAGCATCCCAAAATGCTTTACAATACAACAGAAGAAGAACACTTACATGAATGTCATATACCTGTGTCCGAGGTATATTTTCTGATGCCAGGCCATGGGTGGGTTTTTTCCCCTTCAAGAAATTATATCCCAGTTAGAATAAAGCAAACCCTTTCTTTTAACTGTTCTTTTCAACGTGTTCTATATATACAACCCTTAAAATACACTTAAAAATAGCTGCACACATTTTGTATCATTATACTAGAGAAGGGCAGTCCAGACAGACCATGCTTCTCAGTATTTTAAAAATTGTAAATAAAACCCAACCAGACTCGCTCTCCCCCGGTACCCACTTTGGCCCGAAGGAGGGAAGGGAAGGAACAAGCAGTTTTAAAATGGGAGTCTTTCACAAAACACGCCACTTACAAATCTCAGGTTAATTTCCTCAAGCAGTTTTCTATCAAATCTTTTCTTAAATATTTGAGGTCACGCACTGCCACCTTAGCTAGGAAATCTGTTGCAACATGCATGTGTCAGCTTCCCACTCAACCAACTGCAACCCTGAGGATTTTTCTGGCCTGGTAGAAAGAGGAAATGTAAGACAATTCCTGAAGTATGGCTGGTCCTCCGTTTCCAAACTCTGTGTGATTTCCTTGATGGTTCTCGGACACACACCCACGCTTTCTTGTTTTTCCTCTAAAACATGTTTCCCTCTAACCAACATGCAGATTTCTCCTCCCGATCATCCACGTCTCCACGGAACAATCCACATCATCCGTCCAGAGGTTTTCCCAGGTAGACCAAAGTCACTTCTGTGTTCCCATACACAGCAGACACTGCCGGATACAGGCAAACTTTTGGCAGTCCTCTGAAGGCAACTCCCAAGAACTCATAGCCCCTCTCAAACGCTAATGTTTTGTCTTCCATGTCCAGGATAACTCGAATCCTTTCACCTATCTGGAAACAGAGACAGGAGAAGGGAAATAAAAAAAAAAAAAATTTACAGAGAAAGAGTCAGCATATTCAAACGGAGACAGAAAAATAAAACGCAGCCCATGTGGAACACAGCAGACGGTTTAATTTTAATGCAAGGCTTTCCTGTCTCTTGTGGCTGCATTTATTTTACTATGGGATTTTCTCAGTTTTGCTCAAATGCATGAGGATCCCAGGCACCTCTGCTGCCCATTTCCAGTGGGCAGTATATACCTAACACAATAATAAATGTAATCCTCCTCATATGAACGAGGAGTGCAAGGGCATGAAGAGTGAGAGTACTACATGCCACATACTTCAGAGTACTGCAGTTTTGAAAACTTTGTAATATTTAGCTGCTGCCATCGCGGAGGAGTAATTGCTCTGCGAGGAGCAATTTTAAAGACAACAAACTTGCCTTAAAATGGCAAGTGCCACATAAAAAACACACTGGAATACACTGCTGCCTACGCAGGTGCTGCTGCTGGCAGAGGTATTCCCTCGCCAAGGCAGAAGGAAATTCCAGGTCAAAAGCTTAGGCAAAATAAGCATGAAAAAACCTTTTTTTTAATTTATATACATATATACATACACACACACCCGAAACCAACACTGAAGCCAGCAAGAGACTCAGATCTGGGCGTGCAGAGCGCTCACACACGTCTGTGTCCGAGATGCACATTATTTTAGACGTAATCTGAAGTCGCAGGCACCGGCAACAAGCACAACAGGACGCCACACAAACTTCTGATTCTTCTCCAGCCGGCCCCAACGCTGGGGATTTCTTCCAGCCAACACATTTTCACTCTTACCGACGCTAACAAACACTTGGGTTTCCTTGAAGTCTATTTTCTACGAGCGGATCGCCGCACACGCCTTACTAAACACAAAATACTCCAAAGGATCACCAATTTGAGCTCTCACCCATCTTTGCAGAGGAAGCAGTGACAGCATTTCACCCCAGAGCCCCCTCACAAGCTGGAGACTCGCAGCTTCAAAACCTTTCCTCACCCTGTTGCTGCAGAAAGGCCCAGACAAGGACAGCAGAAAGCGACCACGAAGGGTCAGGTCTGGAAAATGCCGTGCTAGGGAACATGCAAACGGAAAGAAATCTAAATCTCTCTAACTACACTAATTTTAGGTATTATTTCCAAAAAACGGCAGGTATAACCTTCAGACAGAATTAAGTGCTTGGCGGTCAACTGTTTCTTGAAATTTAGGAACATCACGTCCAAGTTATTACCCAGACCTTCACCCACAACTGAAACAGTCGTTCAAAGCCAGGGCTTTGCACTATGGAAATTACAATGCACACAGCTTAAGCTGTTACGTGAGGAAATCCAGCAGCCAAAACCTAGTTGTGCGAGCAGTCAGAAGAACAGAGATAAACCCTTCTACGGGGACAAAAAGGTGGAACGGCCCTCGCTCTTTAATAACCCGAAATGATCTGAACATCGCATCCCGGCATCCCAGCCAAGGGATGTCACCTACGGGAACGCTGCCAGCGAGCAAAGGAGCAGCACTCAGCACTGCTGCAGGGTTTTGCAGGAAGGCTCTTGCCTAAGCATTAACCTCAGCTCACACTGCCCTCCAAGAAGAGGGCAAAATACCACCAACCTTCACCTCGCTGTGGGGGGAGTAGCTTCAGGAGGCTACAACGGTCTTTTCAGCTCTTCTTTCAAAAAGCAAGATGGGGTCTAAACAGACATCCATGGAACATGCTTCACATTCAACATTTGAAATGAAAGCTGAGAAACAATGGAGGGTCAGGTGCGCTGAATACCACACACAGGGGTAGCCTGAGGAAGCAATAAACGAAGGGGGAAAAGGCTCAAAGGCAGAATTGCTTGTCTTCTGCAGGGAAGGCAGAGAGACCTTTAGGTGGGCATTTAGGACCAATTCAGCAGACAATGAGGACACATGAGGGAGGAGGTTCCTGACATCCACCATCAGACATGGAGGTGTCTGATGACCACCTGTCTGATGGAGCTTCCAACCCGAGCCAAGCCCCGCTCACCTGGTATTTGGGCGCGTTATTGCACTGGGGGAAACTGCCGTTCACCTCCCCGTTATGCAGCAAGTTATTGTCCACCAGGTTCCAGCCCCAACTCTGGTCGTCACTCCCCAGCAGGGCCACGTAACCCTGGCACTGCATGGCCGCCCGCTTCGTGGCGATGCCGATGACGGCGACGGTGCCCAGCGGGCCCTCCCACCACACCTCCCAGGCGTGGCGGCCCTCACTGAAGCCGATCTTGGTCCGCGCCCCGTCCGTGCTCTGGGCGATGGGGTTGCGGTGCAGCGTGAAGCCGTTCTTCTTGATGTAGACGTTCCGCGAGCAGTCATTGGTGCTGAAGGCGTGGTGGAAGGCACGGACCTAGGGGAGAAGGAGAAGGAGGGAGGGGGAAGATGAGAATCCTGCCAGGTTGCTTAAGGTCCTCCCTTGATTTCCAACAGACGGTGGGCTGAACGTCTGGGGGTGTGTCCCCAAGGGGCTGGGGAGGGGAGGATGCTGAGCATCTGGGGAGGGGATTGTCCCCAAGGGGCTGACGAGTGTTTGGAGAAGATTGTTTCTTAGGGGCTGATGAGTGGCTGGGGGTGAAATTGTCTCCGAGGGGCTGGGGGGCTGCTGAGCATGGGGGGTGGGAGGGGACACACTGTCTCCAAGGGACTGGGGGACTGCTGAGCATTTGGGGGATATTGTCCCCAATGGGCTGGGGGACTGCCGACTGTCTGGGGGGAACTGTCTGCAAGGGGCTGGGGGGCTAAGTATCAGGAGGGGGTTGTCCCTGAGGGGCTGGGGGGCTGCTGAGCATCTGGGGGGGGATTGTTTCTGAGGGGCTGGGGGGCTGCTGAGCATCTTGGGGGGTGACTGTCTATGAGAGGGCTAGGGAGCTAATGAGTGTCTGGGGGAAATTGTCCCCAACGGCCTAGGGGGCCACTAAGCCTCTGGGTGGCAGGGGAGATTGTCCCTAAGGGGCTGGGGGCTGCTGAGCATCTGGGGGAGATTGTTTCTGAGGGGCTGGGGGGCTGCTGAGCAGCTGGGGGTGATCGCCCTCGAGGGGCTGGCGGGGGGTATCGCCCCCGAGGCTGCCGGGCACCCGTGGGGGCTGTCCCCGAGGGTCCGGGGGCCGCCGGGCTCACCTTGCCCTTGTAGGTGGGCACGTTGCAGAGGATGTCGGTGCGCAGGGCCTCCTCGGCCAGGCAGCGGGCCGCCAGGCTGCGCCACACCTCGCTGTTCTCGTCGCCGTGCAGGACGCGGTGCCAGAGCTTACAGACCAGCGCGCAGCTCCGCAGCTCCCGCAGCTCCAGGTAGGAGAACACCAGCTCCAGCACCCGCCCCGGCAGCCGCCAGCCCGGCCCTCCCGCCGCCGCCGCCGCCGCCCCCCCGCCGGGGCCCGCCGCCATCGCCTTCCCTCCCGGCTCCCCGAGCGCCCCCGCGGGCGGCGGGGCGGGCCGGGCCGCGGAGGGCCGCGCTGTGTGCCTCCCCTCGGCCGGCGACAGCGGCGGGTCCGGGCCCCCGCGCCCTCCCGCCCCGCAGGCCCCTCACGGCGAGGGGGCGCGCGCGCCCGGCGCCGCCATCACCGCCCGCCCCGCCCGGCGGCGCATGCGCGTGGCGGCGGCCGGCGGCGCTGAGGTGAGGCGGCGCGGAGGGGCCCGGCGGGGCGGGGCGGCCGAGACTGCACACCCCCCCCCCCCGCACACATACGCACAGCGTCTCCGCCACCGGGCACCGCTGCGGGTCTGCCTGTCGTACCCATCCCACCCCCTCCCTCCTCCGCCTGCAGGGGACGGGCGAGGGGCTCCCCGGCTGGCGGCCCGCGGGTCGGGCCTACCGGTGCGGGAGGAGGCCGGGGAAAGGCGGTCCGCGTTCCCGGAGGGAGGAAGCGGGGGAGGCCGCCCGCCAACCGGCCGCCCGCCCGCCAACCGGCCGCCCCAGCTGCGGGTAAGGCACCCGGCGCTTTCTGTAGCGGTGTATTTCATGGGCGAGAGTGGAGCTTTCCCGGTGGGGTGGGGTGGGACCTAGCTGCTCTTCGGCAGAAGCCACACGTGGAACATAACGTGGTTAAAAAAAAAAAAAAAAAACAACTAAAAGAAAGACTTCATAGCCCAATAACGCCATAAAACTCTAGATTGAAGGCGGTGCCGCAGACCCCGCGTTGCCATCCGCACCCCGCTGTCCCGCAGCCTGCTGGCCCCGCCACAGGTTGGGCGTTTGTGGTGTTGGGTTTTCTCCCCCCGCTTTGGTCCCCAGATCAGAGCAGGGAGAGGGGGGCAGTGCGGGGAGCTGGGTGGGCACACTTTGAGGCCCGATTAAACCCCTTGTGAACCTGGTAACTACCTGCCTTAAACAGGTAATGCTATTTTATTATTTATTTTTTTTTAAAAAGATGCCATTGCCCATCACCTTATGCAAACGTGCTTTAGCGTTTAGCAGTCTGGAGAAAATTACCAGTTTGGTGCCTTTCTCTTGCTCGGTTCCAGCACATCCCCTTTGCAGAAGTGCCCCTTCTTGTTGGGCAACCTGCATCCTTACGGCCTGAGGAAGCAGCTCTCCAGTGCTGTGCAGGTAAAGGAGCCAGCACCTCTGCCCTTCCAGGCTGATGCTTCGTTTGGGCACCGATCTGTAGAGATATCTGTTCAAGCAATTGGCATTACAGTCAGTGCTCTCATCTTGTTGCTTAGATAAGCTTTCTACTGTAATGAGACTGACACCAGCTCCAGTCAAGCTTTTGGGTTGTTGTTTTTTGTTTTGTTTCAGAGGTGTCCCTGAAACATGGCGGTCAAATGGACTGGAGGACATTCCTCATCTATACTGTGCTTGAACGTGAACACGGAAGGGCTGGTGGCTTCAGGTGCGGAGGGAGGCGAGCTCACGCTCTGGGATGGGGGAGGCACTCCGGCGGGACGGCTCCAGCTCCCCAAGGCAGACGATGTGACCTCCGTGCTGTTCTCACCCCGCCACCCCACCAGGCTGTACACCTCCCACGGAGAAACTATCAGTTTGCTGGATGTCCGATCCCTCAAGGAGCCTGCTGAACGCTTCCATGTGAATGAGGAGGAGATCAACTGCCTCTCAGTGAATGAAACCGAGAGTTTCTTGGCTGCAGCAGATGACTTGGGGGCAATAAAGATTATGGACTTGGAAAACAAGAAAGTGAGCCGCTCCTTGAGACACTCAAACATCTGCTCCTCTGTTGCTTTTCGACCTCAAAGGCCTCAAAGCCTTGTTTCCTGTGGACTGGACATGCAGGTGATTTGCATACAAGTAGATGGTTATTAGAGAAGCGAAACAGTAACTACCCACCTTGTGTAGTGAGGCACCACCAGACTTTCACTAAGACTGAGGCTGTACAGCCTGCAGATGCTTCTTAACTTAAAGTAGTTTTGGTGGAGAAGCTAAGCTATTTGCATCATTTTCTACTTGGCAGTTCCTCTCCCTACTTTTGTCTTCATTAATAGCTACATTATGGAAGCGGGTGTGGTGGGGGGAAATAAGCAGATGGTGCAAAGCATGTTCGGGCCACATTAGCTCTCTGTTGGACCCAAAATCAGATGTTGTCCTTAGTTATGGCTGCAGACGAAATGCAAATGGTGGGAGAATGCAAAGTGCTTGAGGTGGACAGGATGCTAGCAAGAATACTTTACACCAGGTAGATACCTATCTAAGTGGTACGTACCGTGTAATGACAAGTCATTTTTATAAATTCATCCTTTATTCTGAGTAACCTCTTGGAAGCGTTTAGAGTTCTTTGGCTTTTATGCTTCTCTATTCTCATCCAGAGGAAAGTTTGTCCTTTGCATGCCACTCATGGAAGAGTTCTGAGAAAAACTGTGCTAGGAGTTAAGGCAGTCTTGAGTTACGTTGCCAAAGATGGCCACCCAAGAACAGATGTTTTTCAGTAATTTCTTTCCAGTGGTTGAGATCTGACCACATTCCTAGTTTAGCACGAGATTAAAACTATCACTTCTACAAAGGTTTCAGTGGTTCTAGCGGTATTAGGGTGAAGTTTGCTTTGACAGCGCTGAGCAGTTTCACTTTGCGTTCTCAAAACCAAAGTGCATCTAACACCCATTAGAACAGATACATGCTGGTTATTAGTAGAAGCAGTATTTTCCCACATCTCTAGGCCATGGATCATATAACTTCAGAAAGTATATATCAGCCTTCCCCCCCAACATAGGGGTTGATCGATGGAAGTCTGCCAGCTTTAGACTTTACCAAATATTCAGAAATTTTCCAAATTCTTTTTTTATTTATTCATTGGTTGACTAAAAGATGGATGTGGGATTTTAAATGAAGTACCATGAGAAACTTGTTTGCAGATGTACCAAAGTGTTAGAGTAGTAAATGCTTGCCATCTTAGGCAGCCAGCTTGATTTCAGGTCCCTAAACTGCAGATTCACAAGTCTATGGCTGGAAGCTTCTTTTAATTGGAATTGCAACCAACTATATGCCACTTTTGTGCAAGTGAAATGGTTATTTTTTGGTGACTTTTTAGTTTTAGTATGGTTTGCTGTAGATCAGCACATTGTTTTTTAGGTGAAAGTCCATATCCCAAAATAGTAGGAATTTCTTATGTGTATTTTTGTGCGAGAGCATTTTTCTGCATCAAGGCTACCTTTAAAACGTATCATTTCACAAAGAGAAGCTGAACTGCGGTACTCCCAAATGCTGAGCTGTGGCATGTCGTTGGACAAGTTATGAGCCCTATGAGCATCAAAACGTGTTCTGGGCTGGCATGACAAACCCTCAGCGAGGCCATAGCTGATGAGTACCAAAATCTTGGTTGCTGGAGTGTTTTTCAGAAGCAGGAAAAACGCTGTGAGGACAGAAAATACTTAGTTTGCAGAAAGCTTGTTAGCACTTGCTGAATTCATCCAGCTGATGCAGTGCTGTCTGTGATGAAACGGGAGTATCTGCCTTAAGGGCTAGGACCCAGCCTCTCAGATTGACTTGGCTCTGCACAGTCATTGTGGAAAGTTTAGCCTTCCATGAGTAGCAAAGTAATTTTAACGTAGCAGCAACAGCAGCCACTAAACCAGAAAACTGACAGGAAACAACGTATTTTTGATATCTTAGTGTGGTTTGGATTCCAGAAACTCAGACCCAGTGTGACAACTCTTTTGTGGCCCAAATTTCAAGGCTCCTGTGCTTTCTACTGGAGGTTATTAGCAGAGGAATATTTTTATTACTAACAAATCAAAGCTCTGATTAGAAAAAGCAAACAGCACACCGGTACTGCGTTAGATTGATTTGTGCTTTTCTATCTGTTGGCTTTGAAAATGCTCATCAGTTCAGATCCTACAAAAGTATTGGGAGAATTATTTTTAACAAATCTATAGTACTTGAACTGCTGTAGGAGAGACACAGGGTGCATTTGAAGGCACAGCAATTGCCTCATGAGGGGCTTGGAGGTGGAGTGGCATTTTAAAAGCAAGTCTAAAAGCCCAACTTCCCCCATCTCATCAGGAAAAGAATACCCCGCCTCGATATGGAAATAGCACAAAACAGATCCACTCATTGGATATAAAAAATAAAATAAACCCACCCACAACACATATATGTCTGAGGGCCTCGACTGCTGTTTGCCTTTTGCAGTTCCATTTTTTCAAACGTGTTCATGGAAGAGATTATTTTAGGACAAGTACGTAGCAGAGACAGAACTAAAATTCAGAATGATAATGATCTCTATTTACTGCTAGCATTTCCGTGTCTCTCCTTTTAAATAATTGATGTGCAATGTATCATGATTACTACTGCTGAGATGAATGCAAAAGCACTTAGAACAGCTTTTCCTCCACTTTGTGGTCTAAAGGTCTGAGTCACTGGCTGCTGAGCAGGGCAGTATGAGGCTTTGGAAAGCACGCTGTAAAGATTTGCTGTATTTATCAGGTGAACTTCAAGCACCCCTCACAACACATCTTGCATCCCTTGCACTCACACATAGCCTTTGCTCTGCTGGAGCAAGAAGTGTGGATGTGTTTTCTTACTGTTAGTTCTGATTTTACGTAAAATAGACAAGTTGTCGATTCACAGTGTTGTTTTCTTTTCAAGGTGATGCTGTGGAACCTGCAGAAAGCTCGCCCTTTGTGGACCACAAACCTGCAGGAGTGTGAAACTGAGGATGACAGCCCACAGTCAGCCGGCCAGTTCTTTAACCCACCACTGGCACATTCCCTGTCTGTCGCACCCTGTGGCAACATCTTTGGCTGCGGAGCTCAAGATGGTAAAATCAGAATATTCAGAGTCACTGGTGTCAAGTTTGAGCGTGAGCTGGAGTTTGAAGGTCACAGCTTGGGAGTATCGCAGGTCCTCTTTATGCCAGAAGCGTACTGGTTGTTGACTGGAGGAAACGATGGGAAAGTCTTGCTCTGGGATGTCAGCAGTGAGGTTGGAAAGCAGCAGAAAAGTCCAGCGAAATCTCTGCAGAGAAAGAAGGCCCAAGTGCCGGCTTCCACCAGAAAAGATGGAAAGCTCAACAAAGTGGCTTCCAATGGACATGCAAGAGTTTCACCAAAGCTAACCATTGAGCACGGGGAGAAGGTGAACTGGATCTCGTGCGCAGAGATCAAAGGCTCCAGGAGAGTGTTAGTTGCTGATCAGAGCAGTTCGCTATCTGTGTATCCGCTGCCAGAACCTTAGACACTGAGACTTGTAAAGTCTCTTCTAAATCTGGGGTGGGGGGGGGAGGAAACCACTTCTTGGGGTGTTTGCCATGAGCCCGCTGACAGTGGGCTGGGCAGTGAAACCTGCTGTGCCTTCGGAAGGGGATTTGCCCTGCGCTCGCACAATGCGATGGCACCGGCCTCGCCTTCTGGTTTTGGGTGGCTGTTGGTATTCACCGCAGCTGTTTCTTGCAGGGTTAGCAGTTTGCTTCTTGAGTTTAAGTGAGATGGGTTTCAATATGTTTAGGGGTAATATTAGTTCATGACTAAGCTGATATAATTAAAGTTGGAGGAAGAAAGTCACGCTAACAGGGACACCCGCAAGGCTAAATGAGGAAGCTTAGCAGTGACAGAGGTGTCACTGGCTGAGCTCCTTGCATTTTGAACCATTGCAGTGCTTTATGTTACTCTCCCCATTAAACTCTGTCCCAGTTAGCTTAAATTGGCCATAGTGGAAATATATTTTTTAATTGGTTTGTCAGGAGCTGCATATGAGATTAGAGAAACATCAACTAATGAGTAATCCAATTAGTTTAACTGGATTTTTTTCACACTGCAGTAAAAAAAGGAGCAGGGGACACCGTTAACACCTGTTTAACGGGTCAGCTGTCTGGCATTTAGTTTATCCTGGGGGGGGAAAAACGCTATTACGCTTGTCTTAATAAATGCTTTCTTTCTCAAGGCTCCCTTGTGCTTATACTTGCTCCAGTTAATCGCCAAACACACAAAGTTGTGTCGAGAAGGGTATTGCATACCCCATCTCGGGGAATCCCAAGGGCCAAAGGCGCAGCTCCTCCTTACCCAAGTGCTTCCATGGTCTTCCCAAAGCTTTAGAAACACAAGGAGCAGAATTCAGCTCGCTAGAAATACCTCTTAATTTGCAAGTTGAAGTCAGGGAGAATGTCACCAAGTGGGAATGCTGCGGCTCTTGACACGTTAGGTTCATGCTGGATTTCCCATGGATTGGGCAGATAAATAACATTTTTTAAAAGCTTGCTTTTTTTTTTTTCTTTTTTGTCTCAGAGTGTCTTTAACCTTTCACAAAACTGAATACCTGGTGCTGGCTGAAGACCTGCTTCGCTTGTGTGGGGTTTGTGCTGCCTTGTTTTAATGCATATCTGGTAACAGCACAGCTAGTGTCTATCTGCCTTCTTTTTTTGTTTGCTTTTTTTTTTTTCCCCCTTTTTGATGGAAAAATTTCCAGCCCTTTTTTTCTTCTGCACACCCAGCTCCTGAAAATCATCAGCTGGTTGTGCTGGCTGTCCATCCTTTCTGGAAGAGATCCCAAACCTCCTGATTTAGGTTTCTTTCATCCTCAAGGTAGCTCCCTGCAACCAACTCATTCTCATCCAAATCAGGTCATACCTTCTAAATAGAAAGATAAAAAAAAAAACAGGGTAAAAAAGCAATCTGCTTGTACAGCCTTTAACAGCAGGACACTTTGGCCGAAGACACCAACTGGTGGGCATGATGGCAAAATGAAGCCAAAACACACCAAAAAAAGAAAAAAAAGCAGAATAGTGTGGTTAGGCCCTTTGGTGTTCCCTCCAAATGGGTTCTGTGGATGAAGGCAGGATGGGTGGGCCAGAGGAAGGGGTCTGGATGCATCATTCAGTGCCTGAAGTGTTCAGGAGCATGTGTCCGTGCGTCTGTGACCTATATTTGGCTATACGGTCTATAAAAAGCCTCGCTACAAACAGCCTCCAGCAGGAGTCGGATCCCCTGTCCCTCTTGTTGCCGCCTGTTCCAGGAGGGAGGATCAAGCCCGCTCCAGCCTTTATTTCTCCCCTCGGCATTCCCCTGGAAGATGGCTAAAACCGGCATCTCCCTGCGCTCCCTGACGGAGAGGGTGAACAGGTCTCTGCGGGGTCGTGCTCGCAGGGCGCTGAGGGACAGGGAAGGGCGTAGGGGACTGCGTCAGGGGACGGGAGACCAGACTGTGAGCGCAACAAACCTGTGCTTCCTTGGGAATTCTCGTGGGTAATGGGACGTAAATATACCTTGTGTGTATACGGGAAGGGTTGGTGAGCGAGGGTTGGTTTCTCCTTGACTCGCTGGGGAGGGGAAGGGGGCAGAGCCACCCTTCGGTGCAGGGCGTCCTGGCCAGCCTGCAGACTTGGGGGGGTTGCTGCAGGATTTGCCCCTCTCAGCAAAGGGCTGTCACTGTGTTGCTGGGTGGTCACGGGGAATTGGGCTTCGTGCTCCGCTACAGTCCCGTTGTCAGTTGGAGGCTTGGGATGAACTCCCGAAGTTGGGAAAATGCCTCGGAGGCCGGAGGGTTCAAAGCTGGGAAGCGAGTGGTTCCAGCCACCACCACCCCCCCCTCAGGAACCGGGCTTTCTTCTAATTTTAATGGGAGAAAATTGCTGTCGCCGGGGAATTGGGACATAGGTGACGCTGATTCTCCTTCCAAAGTTTCCAAAGGCTGTCCTGGGGGGAGGAAAGCTTGACAGACAGGTTCATTGGCTTCACGTAAAACAATCTGGCCTGAGCTCCCCCCCCCGGGGCTGGCTCCAGTCCACGTGCTCAGCTCCTGCGTGACAGCCAGGGCTGGTGTCTCTACCCAGCCAGGCAGCCACCAACTGCAGGATCAGACAGAAGCCATGAGCACAGCTCTTCAGGCAGAAGAGCTGAAAAAAGGGTCTGAGATTCTCCACGCTTACAGACCGGTGAGACAGTGTCCCCTCTCAGTGGATTTTCACACACAAATTTTCACATACTGCCTTTAAAGGTACTGTGCTAATCATAGGGATATGTTCTGTATGCTAACAAGAAGGGAAGAACTTGAAAAGCTTTCTGGTCAAGAATAGAGATGTGGATCGTGCATACCCTAGAAAGACATCTGAGGTCACCAACGCAACGGTGACTTGAGTTACATGAAAGGAATCGTTGAATCATGGAATGGTTTGGGTGGGAAGGGACCTTAAAGCTCATCCAGTGCCACCCCCTGCCCTGGGCAGGGACACCTCCCACCAC
>JAOTQQ010000052.1:25956022-26000291 GCA_026546715.1 Gallinago undulata | reverse complement strand
GGGATAATCACTAACAGGCAAGGCAAACTTTCCCCAGGTGAAATCAGAAGTGTAATTAGCAACAGAATCCACCACCTCATGTCCAAGATACTCAGGTATCAGAACAATCCAACTGATCACATTATACATCTGGAGGCAAATCCACACAAACACAGCACGCTTGATCCACCTCATCCAAACACAAAAACCAAATAAACCCTTCAATATATTCAGCCAATTAAACACCACCGCGTCAATGAACTTCATACAAAGCTCTCTAAAAACACCAGATACGATATTCTGTAGGAATTACATGATGTAAGCTATCATTTCTCCTACGAGCAAGCTGGAATTCAAACTATTCAAACAATCTTATCAGAGCTTGGGTCGTGCCGCAGTCAGGCCCCACGTTTGGCGCCAATAAATCTGTCGTGGTTTCAGCCAAAATCACTGCAACCGGATCAACAGATGTCCCTTCCTCCCTCCAAAAGAGAGGAGAGGAAGAGATAAGGAGAGAGAGAGAGCAGTTTAGAACGAACTAAACTACTTTAATGAAGAATTAATATTAAAATAAAAAAGAAAAAAATAATGAAATAGATACAATAGATACAATATATACAAAACTGTATCAAGCTCCCAGGATGACAGTCCCATCACCAGCAGGCACTGGGGAAGTCCCAGACTGGACTCGGCAATGGATGGGAACTGAATTCCAGCTCTGGAGTCAGGCACACACAAATCGGGATCAAAGGCAGATGAACAGACAGGGTCCTCTTTGGACATTGGCTGCTCTGGTAGAAGCCAAAGGAGGAGGAGAAGAGCAGGAGAAGAGGCGAGAACTGGCCCTTTGATCCCTCAGCTTTTATACTGAGCATGGGGCAGATGGGATGGAATACCCCAGTTGGTCAGGTTCGGGTCACCTGTTTCGTCCATTCCTCCCCGCAGGTGGGACCCCTCTACGCTTTTCCATTTCCAACCCTCTAAGGGGCAAATAACAAAAATTGGCTGACCTTGGTTGTTATAGCAGTAAGTCTAAGCACGGGCGCCTCTCTGCACACCATTCCTTGGCGTGTAGCACAAACATTGGCCTTATCATCCTGAGAACGAGCAGTTTTTTCCACAATATGCTGTTAATTTCAGAGAGTTAGAGGAGGCCTAACTAAAATGTAAAATTACAGAACACAAAACTGGTTTGGTTTTACCTCAAACCAGGACAGATGGATTGGCAGCAATAGTGTCGATCGTTAATGGAGACAGTGCCAGTGAAATAAGTAATGATGTCTGGTGCCAATCGTAAGACGTTAGTACATGATTTGAACACAGCTTCTGTAGTGTTGCAGCTTGACACTAAAGGAAATGTACAAATCCCATTACCCCATTAAGAAAGCTTTATTCATTCTTTGTACTTGGCTCTCCTTGTGGAGTTACTGAGAACTGATTTACCAAGAGCGGATGTTTGCCATAAAGAAGGCAGGCATAAAATTTTTGGCCTTTTGCTTTAGGTTTTGCATGTTTCAAGAGAGCAGAAGGGCTCAGGAAAGAGAGGTGCTGTCTGTTGGGCATCTCTTGCGCTAATGTTAGTATTCCCATGATACAAGCAGGTTGAGCAAATGCTACAGTCCAGCTGGCATCCAGCCTTTGAAAGAATTTTGCGTTTCTCTGCAGATCACTGTATTCAGAGACGTTAGATTTTGTTACTAACGTTTTCAAGGATTACAGTGCAGTCTTACAGAAACCAAAAGGTAGGTCGCTGCTACCACATTGAAGGCTCTACACACAGAATCAGCGCGATAGTTATCTCTCTTTGGAGAGCTGTGTAATTAAATACTGGCTTTGAAGTGCCAGAGTATCCATGAAAAGCAGTTCACGTTTAAGGGGCGTACAGTTCTTCTGTAAAGTGTGGTCCTCCCATTGTAACCAGATGCATTTAAAATCATCATTTTTAGGTGGAGGCAGAAAGGCGAGCACACGAACAAGAGGAGAACAAGGCAAGTGAGGAATACATTCAGCGGCTTCTAGCGGAAGAGGAGGAGGAACGCAGGCTGGCAGAAGAGAGACGGAGAGAGATGGAGAAGCAGCTGAAGCAGGATGAGGAGTTGGCCTGGCAGCTGAGTAACAGTCTGGTGAGTTAGGACCAAGGGGTCAGTAGAAAATTTTTTGTAGGCAAGCAACTTAGACTTTTCAGAGCAAGTTAAAATTTTTAATCATTTAAAATTTATTTTCATCATAGCTGGAGGCTGTTTTCAGCCCCCAGTACTTTTGGTCCTTGACTGACTATTAATTTTTGAAAAAGCAGTCAGAGGGTGAAATACCCCAAACTTGTCTACCTGTATGTTATGAACTGGAAATGTGCTAGATGTTTTCATTGTGAAACATCTTGAAACATTGGTTTTCTTCTGAATACTTTATTTACCCATGATTTAAAAAATACTTTTTTGGGATAAATTGATATCTGTAACCTGTACTGAAAAAAAAAAGGAACGAAGGACGAAAGTTTAACTAATGTTTTGGGGATTTTTTTTTTGTTTATTTTATTTTGTTAATTTGCCTGAGAAATTTGGGTAGTTGGGTTTTGATAGCAGTCCTAATGATGAAGCTGTCCTTAGTTGAGCAAAAGCTCTTGTCCCTTAATGCCAGATACAGGGAAGTGTAGAGAACATGTAACTTTTCTCATTCTATAACTATCCATTGCTTACAGTTCTACAATTCTTTTGGCAAAAGTAACTAATTGTGTTTTGTGTTACGTGATGCTATTTTTACTTGTCATCAAAGAATGACAATTCCGAAGGACATGTGCTCGGCAGTCCTTCACCAGGAGGCAGACTGTCATCTGAAACATCCCCAGTTAATTCGTGCAAGATAAAAAACAGATCAAGTAGCTCTGGAGACATTCAGAAGTAAGTAATTTGAGTTTTTCTTCTTTAATTATTGGTCTGTTTCTTGGAATAGTGTCCCCCTGCTCCATTTGCTTCCTTGGAATCCTGTAGCCCAACTTCCCCAGATATTCTTGGACAAATGTAAAGTGTTGAGTGTGACAAGGTCTCCTCATGGGACGACGTGGAGGAGAAGGGAAACACTTGCCCTTCTCACGTTTTGTTTGTTTGTCAGAATGAACCTGAAGATCTTGATTAGTGCAAAGAACTACTGACAGTTCAAGAAAAAAAAAGTTGTACATTTTTTATTTTTCCTTTTAAGGTATTTGTCTCCAAAGCATCATACATTGGGATCAGCATCATTCTCTAGAGCAACAGAAAGAGGAAGGAGTGACTCCAGCTCTGCGGTAACTAGATTCATTTTGTTCCAGATCTCAGTGGGGGTTATAGGTTACTTTCCCCTTGTCTATAGGATTGCCAACCATGTCCTCCCCTTGCGCATGAGTGATGAGCAGTTTGTCTTGCCCTTCTTGAACTGCCTTCAGGATTCACGATTCCTCCACGTGGAAAGGGCAGAAACTGTGCTTGACAGTCCGCAGGCACACACCTACAGCTTACTGAGTACCTCACCTGAATGTCTTCAGCGAGCGCTTTGGTGCAACCGACAGTGCATAAAACTAAAATGAGGGTTCTGGAGCCCTCTGGAGGAGGTTGCACTCTGATTTTTCATCATTCCGTCTGTCTGTCTGATCTTTCCTGTTAGGCTTCAAAAGAAAATGAGCAGGCTAATAGCCTGAACAGTTGATTGAGTTATTGATAAGAGGAGAATGCTGCAGTTGGGTTTTCAGTTCTTCAGCTCAGCTTCTGTAGGTTTTAAATATTTTCATTATTATTAACCAATTAAACATTTTTTTTTTAAAGAGAAGAACCCAAGTTGTTATCCCCAATTAATTATGAGCAGTGCAGCTGTGACAAGTGAGATTTGTGCTTTATTCACACCCATTGGCTTTTGATAAATTGGCTTTATTTGTGGTCTCTCCCTTTTCTTCAGGAGCCCAATAGCGATGAAGGCAGCAGTTCTGCATGGCAAGATGAACAAGTGGAAATGCCAACACTATCCCCACAGCTGACCAGTGTGATTAAAGATTCCAGTGCTAAGGATTCATTTTTGGAATCGTGCATGAACTATTTCAGTGCCTCTGCTGCAGGGGACACCAACGCTGTCAAGCAGGAAAAAACACCAGGACCAAATTGTCCAGAAGACAAAGTTTCAGATGACCTTCATGGAACCGTGGAAGGGTCTAGAACAGTTCTTCACAGATCCAAAGGAGAGGGTGATGGAATTGAGTCAGACAGTGACAGTTTAACACATGTAGAAAGCATAAACAGCAAAATCTCTGCTGAAACTTGCACCCGTATTCAGTCAATGACAAATTCTGTGATGTCTGACAGCAAAAGTATAAAATGTGATATCACAGAGGTGCACGATCACTCGGGTGAAGAGAAACCAGAGAGGCTGCAAAACGCTAAGGAGACTCCCAAAAGAAAGTTGCTGGAGCCACCAGCTGAAGCAGTGGTTGACTTGTGCCTGCTTGATAAGAGGAGAAGAACTTTTCTGGAAAGCTTAGAGGACCAAGGGGAGCAGTTAAAGGATTTTAACTTACAAATGCAGAAAGCCTTTGAGCAGGAGTTCTATGAAAGGCGTATGCAAGAGGAGCAGGACAGGCTTCTGGCTCTGCAGCTACAAAAAGAGATCAACAAGGAGGAAAGGACACTTAATCGACAAAAGGGCTCTCCAGATGAGTACCTTCTTCGCACCAAACCACCTGAGTTTGTGAAAGACTCTCCTGTGAGAAAGGGAAGTTCTAAGACGGCAAAAGACTCAAAGGTTCCAAAAAAACAGGCTGAAACAAACCACCGCAAAACTCGGAAAGGTTCTTGCAATGAAAACTGGCAGTCTCCTACCCGAGTCCGAGTGAAATCGCCCATCAGCAAGGGAGGGAAAGTTTTGAATTGCGTGGTTAATACCAATGATGCAAATGATATTTGTTCATTACCTAAGAATAAGCAAAAGACAATCCTTCAGATGTTTAAAAGCTCCATTGCGGAGTAATCAACAGAACTGCCAGACACATGGTGGAATGAATGAAAACCGTGGTAACGCTTTCTCCTGTGTTAGCAAAGCTTCCTGCAAACAATTTTAAAGATGTTCGTTTTGAGGGGGAACACTTTGGGTCACAAAGTTGTGTATTCTGAGAATTTTTAATAACACGCACCCCCAGACTTTAAAAAAATTTAGTTGGTCTTGACTACAGCTTATTTTCTAGCGCTTGCATTTACATAATTTTGAATGTGAATACTGTCATGGCTTAAAATGAAAAATAACTGGTGGTCATCTCTTAAAATGAGAATTCGGAGCCTTTTACAGAAAGGACACACATTCCACGGAGGAAACAAGCAAAAAAAATGAGTGAGTTTCCAGTTGTCTGCCAGCTGCAAGGTTGAAGCTTCACTCAGCGCAACCACTGTTCGTTAAATTGAAGCATCTTGTTGGTGTTGAGGCTGTTTGTTGAATTGCATTGTTTGCACGACAGTAACAGGGGTATAACTGGACAGCCAGTCTTGCGGGCGTGCTCTCTCATATACTAACCCCTTCCTTGACAAAGGAAAAACCAGGTCCTTCTCCTGCTGTGGAAGCCAAGGATCTTTCACAGATGCCAATAGTATAAGCAGTTGCGGGTTTCTATTTCCCTCTGTTCATAGAGGTCACTCCTGCAGATCTGACTCTCACTGTTGTTCGGAAGAAGATACTTTTAGTTTTTCTTATTGCTAGTGTTCTGCAACTTTATTATTGTACAGTAACATTACCTGTATTTAGTGCTGTTTAATTTTCATACTCAAACTGGTTTGAGTATGATTAAGAACATAATAAATATAAAAAAGTTAGCCCAGGAGACAGTTATAGTGTAGAAAGTTAAAGGGGGAAAAGCAACTAAAAACTGGAGTCGTGACAATGTAACTATAATTAGAGTCACAAAACTACCATGCCTGGCTCTAAGTGGTGTCCCCTCCCATTTTTAGAGGGGACACCCTCTAAAATACTCAAATACTCTCCTCCAGTTTAGTTTAAAACTGACAGCATTCAAAAGAATCACAATTTAGACACCGGGGGAAGCTGAGGCCTGTAGGAAGTTGAGGGTGGTGAAGGGTTGACCAGGTGCTGCTCAGCATAGGGAGTCTTCCTGCCAGGTTGTTCTATCTGCTGCTATTGTGAAACCATCTTGTGGCCTTTCTTTTCTTGTAAGGAGATACTTTTCCTCTGTACATGCTTGAAAAGAGCGCAAAGCACCAGCCTATCTTGCTGCAGAGTGTGTGCTAATCACCAAAGTTTGCTAATGTTTTAAATGTGGACTTTCTTTGAACCTCGTGGATGAGCTGTATACTTTAACTCAGTTCTGGGAAATCTGTTAATAAAATACTTCAGAGCAATATCTTCTGATGTTTTAAGTTGAAAAGAAACCCAAACAAAGAAAGTGAAATTTTATTGAAAACGTAAGCAGCACACCAAGGCTTTTTTTTTTTCCTTTGCCTGCATATCTCTATTAATGGTGGGTTTCTCATAAATAAATGATCTATTTTAAGATGCTTTTTGAGAAAGTAACAACAGGTGACCAGTTGCAAATCACTTGCTTTTCCTTTTGCTGCCTCAACCATTGTGCTGGAAGCTTTCCTTCACTATAGATGTGTTTCTGTTGAGCCCCTGCCTTTGTTTGCATTGTTTTCTGTCTTGCCCAGGCATTCATTAATTAAAGTGGTTTATAAGACAAAGATATTGACTCCTTTGATGCTAGCTTTCCCACTCATGCTACATGTGTCAGAAGTGAACTCTCCATTTTCAGAAGAGATGAGGAGGAAGAGCTTATTTTTAAAGTCTGTTCAGCCTCTTTATACAATCAATTTGGAAGTCTGGTGATTATTTTTAACTCGCTGGAAAGGTGGTCCCTGCTCTGAGGTGGAGCTGCTCCTTCTCAGATCACATCTCCCAGTGACTGCGGCCTGTTCTCAACCAATCTCCGATTTCTCGCCGTTTGAGGGTAATGGGTTGTTTGGGAGCAGGTCTGTAGTGGGGCAGGGCAGTTCCTGGCCTCTTCCCACACACAGGTCACCCCTGCAGCCTCCTGCTGCCTAAAGCATAAAATTTATGCCCAACGCCACTGTCCCTGCAGTTGCAGACACTTCGTTTCTACAGTCCTAGCAGGCCTGCTGTACCCCTCCTATGGGGTGTGAATGTCTGCCCTCTTCTCAGTCGCTGCCTTGTCTAGCGCTGAAGGAGTCTGAATCTCAAGTGTTCTGAACTGCTGGCCATTCATAGGTAAGAAATAATCTCACGTGTATTACTATTCTGACTCTGCTTAATTGCTGTATTTTTTTCAGATCAATCATCATTATGCTCCGGTTCAGCAGTGCTGGTTTTGGAGTTGCTTTTACGGCCAGGTCCTGATGTTTGATAGATACCGGGTAAAAAAGAGAAAGGGAAGCCTGTAAACATCCAGACAAACTGTAAGGAATGAAGTTAGAAATTAAGTATGTATCCTTGTAACAGCCTTCATCTTCATTGGGGTTAAACTTAATCTGCTTCTCTCTGTTTCTGTCCCTGACACTATGTAACATTAATCTAGTGTTAAAATAGAAGACATTTTGTTTAAAAAACATCATATGAAAGTCTCTCCGAGTATGCTCGGCAGCAGGCAGGGAGCTGCTCTGACAGCTTGCTGCCAGCAACAGGGCTCCCGTGCTTGTGCCAGCCCCGGCCCTTGGGGACACCCAGTTATCTAATTCTGGATGCTCCAGGGGTAGGGGAAGCATCCGGAGGGGAGAGGGCAGGGCAGAAGGGAGCGTATCCCTTTCAGGCAGCAATGAGCCGTGGGCAACTAGCTCAGCTGCGCAGGAAGCCACGTCCCAGTGTAGGGGATTGTGGCGTTTAACTCTAGTTTCATCCCCTTTCCTTCCACAAGCTGTTCTGTGGGTTTGTTCTGTTCCTTGTACTGTGGTGATTACATGTCTCTTCCCTGTAAGGTTTATGAAACACACTAAAGGAATCCCAGTTAGACGGCTGCTTCTTGCATCTGACTCTTCAGTCTCATACAGACTCACAGCAAATCCTGCTGCTGTGATTCCATTGAAAATCAATGCAAAAATTACAGAAATTACCTGTTTCAAAAGGTCCAAATAGTCCTGAGGTGTATTTTGGTGTGTGTATAGATGGGGGGGGGGGGGGTGTGCTAAAGTATTTGGGGCTTATTTGTGTTTTTCCAACATAGTGGATTTTGTCCTCAGTGTAAGAATGATCTTCTCACATAAGAATCACCATTCTGTTCAGCAGGACGGAAGAAAAACAAGTCTAAAAAGTTGATCATTAGTTAAAACCCAACATTAACTGCAAGGTGTACGCAACCTATAACCTGTACCGGAAGGCCACTCAGGCAGCCTCATCGGCGGTGCGGTCCTGCAAGTCCTCGGGTCCTGATGCCTATGGCAGCCCTCGCCACGTGCCTGCTGTAATATTCATCACCAGGCACCTTTTCAGCCTGTCCTTTTGGATTTCTCATGTTGGAGGATGGAACTTGGCCACTGCTGGCTGGATTTTGTTTGCACCGACACCCTGTTTCTGTTGTTACAGATGTTTTGAAGCAGATGAAATCAGCTGTTTTAATGGTGTTTGTGAAGGAAAAGTCTGAGCTGGTCTAACGGTTCAGTGCTGCTCTGAAGGGCGAGATCACGTTCTGCCTTCAGCTGGCTCGAGTGGCTTATTTGTCCCCTTTGTAGAACATGTTTAGCTCATCCAACTGCCAGGAAAAACACAAAATACCTAAATACTTTGTCAGGCTTGGTCACTACCCTGAGAGCCAGAGCTGGCGTGGGGGTGGGAGGTAGGGAGAGGAGAAGGAGAGGGAACAGATCTACCCATTTTCACAGCAGCAAGTTTTTTCTAAGGAAACCGCTGCTTTCTGTGGAGCTCGCTTTGGTTGACACTTGTTAATGACAAGGTGCTCTGTAATGCTGCAACCTGCTGGCACTGTTGGCGGCAGGCCAGCCACACACGGTGCTTATGTTGTAAAGCAACTGAAAGTAATAAAATGTTCCTTTTCTGCAAGTACCATAGTCTTATGGTTTGAAGAACCCACAACAATTTATTGTCATTTAGACAATTATTCTCTCACCTGATCACCCCTCCCCACCCGGAAAGGGGAACTGGGACAAAACTAAGGAAACCCGAGGGTTGAAATAGGAACAGATTTAATAGGATAAGATTAAATGATTAATAATACTAAAGAACCAATATTGATCCAGATGCCAATATAAAATATACAGGATTAGACTCAGCCCATTCCATCCCAGGACATTGTGCAGTCCCCGCAGGGACAGCCAGTGTGGGACCCTGTAAGTGCTGTGGGTTCAGGAGGGAGGGAAGGGCTCAGGGCTCCGGCACCGGGGCAAGGATTTCTCAGGATCCCAGCCATCAAGGGAGAAAGAAAGAACTAAGCAAACTTTCTAATTAATACTGAATGTGACGTTCATGGTATGAAATAATCCTGTTGGCAGCTTAGATCAAGTGCACAGGTCTCGCTCCTCCTTGTCCCTGCACCTGGAAAGTTCAAAACTCAAACCCCTGAGACTTTGTACTGCAGAGCTGGCTATAAAGTAAATATTTTCACCAATTCAGACACTAGAGTCTTCTAAAAATCCATTTTTCCCGGGCATTAGCAGAGGACTTACTGAAAAGTAAAATTATTGAAAGATAAATTAATCCTATGTCACTCAAACCAGGACACACAGGGATTGAAAACACCCGGCGTGCTTGTTGTTTGTTGAGGCTGTTTCTCTTCCAATGTTGTTGAACCAACAGCAAATATATCCCAATAGCATTGGCTGCCTGTGGAGAATGAGAAAGTTGGAGACAAGCTGCTGAGCAAGAGCTCAGCAGATGTTCTTGTGTTGATGTGAAGGAGGTCTTGAGATCAGTAAAACAATGTCCTTATATGTTGATGTGTGTGTGTTGTGAAACAGACAGCAGTGTACCGAAACAGTAATGTTTTGTTACCTAGCCGGGATAAACATTTAAATGTAGCCCATTGTATTGCTCACAAGGGTGTACAGACATCCACTTGTAACCTATCTGTGCAAAGAGCACAACGCGTGATCAAATGACAGAAACTATATATGCTGGAAAAGTGAAACAATAAACATCTTTGATTCACCACTTAGCAGAGTCCATGCCTCAAGGGCCACAGCTGCCCTATAATGAGCTCCCTTGACAGGAGCAGCCACAGCATTTCTTGGCCACCTCAGGTCCTATGTTCTCCCTTGCAGCACCTACAGCCCTTGTACGTGCTTCTGTGGGAGGGCAAAGGCCAGCCCGACTTCTTGCTTCACCACAGGCCTCTGTGACGAGGTAATTCTGTGCAGAAGCTCTGGCGTCGTGTCGCAAGCGTTTCAGTGTCACCATGAAGGACTCTGCTTCTGGAGTCATAGAATCATAGAATCAGTTAGGTTGGAAAAGATCCTTGGGATCATCGAGTCCAACCATCAACACCTCTCTACAAAGTTCTCCCCTACACCATATCCCCCAACTCCACATCTAAACAACTCTTAAACACATTCAGGATGGTGACTCAACCACCTCTCTGGGCGGCCTATTCCAGTGTCTGACCACTCTTGCTGTAAAGAAATTGTTTCCCAATGTCCAGTCTGAACCTACCCTGTTGCAGCTTGAAGCCATTCCCCCTCGCTCTGTCACTAATTACCTGTGAGAAGAGACCAGCACCAACCTCTCTACAGTGCTCTTTCAAGTAGCTGTAGAGAGTGATGAGGTCTCCACTCAGCCTCCTCTTCCTCAAACTAAACAGTCCCAGCTCCTTCAATTGCTCTTCATGAGATTTGTTCTCCAGGCCCTTCACCAGTTTCGTTGCCTCCTCTACCCCCGCTCCAGCCCCTCGATGTCTCCCTTGGATTGAGGTGCCCAGAACTGGACATAACACTCCAGGTGTGGCCTCCCCAGTGCTGAGTACAGGGGGACAATCACCTCCCTACTTCTGCTGGTCACACTATTTCTAATCCAAGCCAGGATGCCACTGGCTTTCTTGGCCACCTGGGCACACTGCTGGCTCATATTCAGCCGCTTGTCAATTAGAACCCCCAGGTCCTTTTGCGCCAGGCAGCTCCAGCCACACTGTCCCCAGCCTGTAGCGGTGCAGGGGGTTATTGTGGCCCAAGGGCAGGACCTGGCACTTGGCCTTGTTGAAGCTCATCCCATGAATGTTGGCCCGATGATCCAATCTATCCAAGACTCTCTGTAGAGCCTCCCTATCCTCATGTGAATCAACATTCCTGCTTAGGTGTCATCTGCTAATTTGCTGATGATACACTCCATCAAGATCATCAATGAAGATGTTAAACAGAAATGGTCCCAACACTGAGCCCTGGGAAACACCACTTGTGACCAGCCGCCAGCTGGATTTAAATCCATTGACTGCCACTCTTTGGGACCGTCCAGACAGCCAGAGCTTCATCCGGCCGATCAAGTCCCCGCGATTAATGAAAGCGGAGGGTCAGAAATGCTGGCGGTGAAACTCTTGTCGGCGACGACGGCGTTTGAAAAGCCGCGGAGGCTGCTGAGGCGGGGAGGGGCGGGAAGTGTTGCCATGGCGACTCCCGCCTTCCCTCCCCGGACCACTGAAGGCGGCCCGCCTCGCCCCGCCCCGCCCCGCCCACGGCGGCCCAGCCCGGCGCCTCCCCGGCGGCGGGCAGAGGAAGGGCGCGGGCGGGCGTCGCGCCTGCGCAGAGTGCGCGGCCCGGCGGCGTGCGGGTTGTTGTGCGGCGGCGGCGGCAAGATGGCGGCGCACGGGGGCTCGGCCGCCTCCTCTTCGGCGCTGAAAGGGTTAATCCAGCAGTTCACCGCCATCACGGGTGAGGCACACGGAAGCCGGGGTCCGCCGAACCGGGCGCCGCCGCTGCGTGCTTAACGGGCGGCTCCCGTCCGCCCCCCCTCCTCCCCCCCGCCGCCGCGTCAGGGGGCGGCCGCCTCGGCGGGCCGGGGGCGGGAAGAGCGGGCCGCGGCGTGAGGCGCTGCGCGAGGCGCTGCGCGGGATGAGGCGGAGCGGCGCCGGCGGGCGGCCCCGGGCAGGCTCCCCCGGGCAGGCTCCCCCCGGCTCCTGGGAGGCCCTACCTCCGCCGCCGCGGCCTCCCCCGAGGCGAGAGGCGCTGGCGAGGCCCGGGCCTGTCAGCGGGCGGGTTGCAGGGCCCGGCCCGCCGCGGCGGGTGGTGTCCGAGGCCCGGCCCGGGCACCCGCCGTCCTCCGACGTGTGGTCCCCTTCGCTTTTAGCGGCGGCTGGGAGGCGCCTCCCGCTTGTCCCCGGTCCGCACAGCTTCCCGGAGGTGCCGGTGTGTGCCCTCCGAGCCAGCGGTCCGGTCTGTCCGCCCCAGGAACGGCGTGCTGCAGATAAAGCTGCCGGCCGTGAGGGAGACTGGAGCTGAACCCCGAGTCTGCCTTTAAACACAAATAAATCTCTTAGAGCGCGGCCGAGTCACTGAGGTTTTAGTTTGCTAACGAAAAGAGCAAGGCGCTTTTATATTGGAAGTTTGAGGCAGGTGGTAATTCCTGCTTCAGCTCGTGTACTTTGAGTGCCTGACCCACTTTGCCTTTAATCTGCTTCACGGTAGTTCCCCCTTGCTTACGGCATTACGTATCAAACACCGAAGGAGTCTTTAGTGAAAGATCTTTGGCTTTTAGTTGATACAGGTGAAACTGGTTTTCGTTGGGTCGCTCTGACCAGCTGGGTTTCAGGTCCTGTCCCTGTACACAGGGCTAGCTGCACTCAAATCCTCAACAGCGGGGTGGAGGGGGCTCCGTACGCTGGGGATGTGCCACCGGGAAATTGTTGATTGCTCAGCTGTCCTCACAAAATAAACCTTTTGGAATAAACCCTCTCAAATAAAAAGGAACTACAGCATATACATTTTCATTATGGTATGTGCCCTGTGTTTTCTTTTCAGTAGTGCCTGAGATGTTTGCTAAAAAACCATAACAGGCGGAGCCATTGCTAGTTTGCTCTTCCTGACAGATTTTTGTGCTTATACAGATGGTTTATGTTAAACGTAAGAGGACTCTTGTTATGCTTTCAAAAAGGAAATAAAAAAAAAAAGAACCTGTTCGGCTTTACCCATCCACTGTTAAAGTAGAGTTTTGAGGTTTTATTTTTCCATTTTAAGATAACATAAGGTTATATCTAAAAGCATGTTGTTACGGAGCTTGTCTTGCTGTTGCTGGCGCGATTTGACAGGTGCTCAGAAGCACACACTGGCCGTGGTTTGTGTTAGCCGCCTTCCGCTTTGAGATGTAAGTGCAGGAGACCACTCCTGTCTGTGAGCAAGAGGCTGAACAAATACTATACAGCAGTTTGATTCTAGCAGAGGTGATAGTGGTGAACGAGGAGAAGTAGTCCTTGATTATATTTCTCTCATCTGCAGGACGCGATTACGTTTCTTTGGTGCTCTCATCCAGAAAAGCGTTGCTAAGAGAATATAGCTCCTGTGGATCTTCACCAATGAAATGATGTCTTTTGCCCAAACTGATGGTATCTGCAATTCTGATGCTGGGGAAAGTTTTTTTCTTGGTTTTAGTGACTTGCAGTGAACCTCATAAGAATTACTGCAGATCCAAAACCTACTCCCAAACTGGTTCAGCTGCATTTTGTTACTCTTCTTTCCTACCAGCCTTCCCATATGAAAATAAACTCTTTGGCAGCCCACCGCCTATAGAGACAGGTGCTGTAGTGAGTAAACATGTAAAGGGTTGGGTGCAGGAAATGACGAGGGTGTTTCTGTTGATGGTACAGTTTTTGGGAAGTGTTTCATCCTGAGCAGCGAGAATATGACTGGATTTTGCTGCATTTAGGAGATATTTTAATAAATATTAGTCATTATACAAATCACTGTGTAGACAAGTACTATTTTCTTCCTCTTGGCTCCCCCCCCTTATATGAACTGAACTTCTGGGTTTTGCCTTTTAGTGCAATCAATGAAATGATATCTTTTCTTCTATCTCTAAATATCTGTTATAAGTAGGTAGAAAACTTTAGCAGCTGATTTAGTATTCTCCCATTAAAATGCAAAGTTAATATTTTTTTTTGCGTATGCCTGTTCGTCTTTTGAAAGTTTTACTAGGTAAAGGTCTGACTTCTAGACAAAAAGAAAAACCAGGCTAAAACCCCTCAGATGGCTTCCACTAAGTTTTCTCTTGATAGAAGGATGAACTCTGGCTGTCCGGTATGCGGGCATCCCCTTCCCCTATGAGATATGTATGGTTGTCTCATTTCATAGTTGTATTGCAGAGATAAATAGCAACTGATGAACTTTTCTTTCAAATTATTAATGCTTTGAGAGAAAAATCTTGCTGGTCAGCTGTTCATAGCACTTCCAATCAAAGTGCTTTCCAAAGAGTGCTTTAACTTTTCTTTGGCATTACAGGTGCTAGTGAAAGCGTGGGAAAGCATATGCTTGAAGCATGCAACAATAACCTGGAGATGGCTGTCACCATGTTTCTGGATGGTGGAGGCATAGCAGAGGAGCCCAGCACCAGTTCCGCAGGGGTGTCTGCTGTTCGGCCGCACACTGAGTACGTACCCAATGAACGTGTCTGCGTAAAGGACTACTCTGTCTCAGGAATTTAATAGCGTAAGGCAGAACAAATAAGACAGCTGTCACTTCTAACCTGCTGTCAGCTTACTGTAACATGTGCTTCTGTGATGATCTTGTTAAATTGATTGCTCCAATATTGTTCTGGGTAAATAAGTTCCTATTACGTAAGTGGGTGTGTAGACAACATAAGTTAATCTCTCTTGCATGCACTTGAGAAGTTTTCTGTAGCTTATATATACCCTTTTTTTGCAGACAGAGCTCGAGAACTTTAAGTGGGGATCCAGTAGTAAGAGATACTTTTGAATTGCTCCAGCAATCTTGCTTTACATTAATATGGCACTTAGTGAGTTCTGTTGTTTTGTTTTTTGTAAATGTAGTGACCTTAGTCCCATTTGGGGACTAAAAGTTTTATTGTGTTGTTTCAAGTGTAACTGGGTTTGGCACTGGAAAGGCTAGACCATGTCCACTAGTATGCAGATAAATAAGCAACTACAAAAACTGCAGTAGTGTTTTAAGACGTCAAAAGCCAATAAAAAGAATAGTTGTTCCACTTGAGTCTGGCAGAGAGTCTTTCAGTGCTGCCTGTTAATGTGAATGCTTGGGATAAATGGAATATTTTGAGTGGAAGGTAATTGGTGTAAGTCATGTTCATTAAAAATCCTAAATTAAACCTAGCCGTGCTTTCATCTGTATGGAAGCCTTCAGGAAAGACACCAATTCTTACCACTCATACTTCTGAAGCACATGCATAAATTTAAACAACTGTGTTAGTACTAACCTTTATAGTTACCAAGTGCCTTCCTGCTGAACCTTTGACAGGTAATGAAGTTAAAACTCTGTATTTAGAGGTGTTAGAGTTCTGATTTCTAGACAACTTCTGGCACATCAGACTCAAGATTCAAGTTTTTATTGGAATACTTTCTCTTTTATACTTGACACCCTCCAGGTGCTGGTCAGCTTAGTGTTACCTCTAGGAAGACAGAACAATAAATATGCAAATGCAAAATGGAGAATAGCTTCACAACAGCAATCAAAGATGTGGAGGTTAATAGCAAAGCTAGTGCATCTTGCTGACATTATGAGCTACTTTTTGAAACCTGCATGGCCAAGAGCCACAAACTGCACCCTTTGCAACTTTTGAAGAGTCCGAGGGAACTCAGGAGTAGTTCATAGGCAGGACATAGCAATGGATTGCCTTGGGTCAGCGCATGCCCTCCTTCGCATAGATCCATGGGCCAGGTGAGCACACTGAGTAAGTGATACTCTTTCATAGCCCTCCTGATTCCCTTTTTTGTCCTAGTCATAATTTCAGATTATTTAACAGTCTCTGTAAGTGTGACTAACCTGTTGATATGTGGAGGGATCCCAGCTACGTAAGCAAAGAATTGCTTCAGAAATTGGGAGAAATGGCCATTTTGACCATCTTGTTTTCCCTCCTCTGGAAAAGAGAAGGCTATGTGTTTCAAGTGGGAGCAAAAACAGAAGAAAGCTTATTATAAGGAAGATGATAATTTTTTCCCTCTCTGTAGATAATGCCTCTCATTAGGGAAAGATGGCAAGCAGATTAATTTGCAGCCTTTGCTAAGTTTTAAGAAACTTGTCCAAGTTTTAAGGCAGTTAATTCTTGACTGTGAGGGTGGTGAGAGCCTGGCCCAGGTTGCCCAGAGAAGCTGTGGCTGCCCCATCCCTGGAGGGGTTCCAGGCCAGGTTGGAGGGAGCTTGGAGCAAGCTGGTGTGGTGGGAGGTGTACCTGCCCAGGGCAGGGGGTTGGAACAGGATTGTCTTTAAGGTCCCTTCCAGCCCAAACCATTCTATGATTCTGTGAGTCGATCAAAGAAGAAAAAAATGTTTGAATGGTAGATTGACAGCACCTGGAATCAAGTCATCCACAGGTCTGTGTAATCTTCTATCAGGACATAGAACGGTCATACATGCTGGATCTTAATGCAGAGTGTACTAAATGCCATGAGTGGGACTGGATGGTCTCTTGAGGTCCCTGGTGACCCCAAATCTCTTGATAGTGCAATGGTACACCACTTTCCTTAGCTGGTTCAAGTTGTTGGAGCCTTTGGAGCACAGTGGGATGTGGTTTATATAGTACTTGGAATATTATTGTCTCTCTGACTTTTAAATTTTTTTTCTTCCTCTTTGATAGGGATGAAGTACGAGCTCCAATTCCTCAAAAACAAGAAATTTTAGTAGAGCCTGAGCCCTTGTTTGGAGGTAGGCTTGTGTTCTTATTTTGTTGTGTTTTTTTTTTTTTCTTTACTTTGGGATTAGCTAACATACATAAAAAAAAATACAGCAGAACTTGCTGAATGTGAAGAAAGCATTGTATGTATTTTTATTTGTTTTTTTCCCCGCTGCAACTCTGTTGCCATGTAAGATGATTGCATACTTGGAAATACACCACTGTTGTTGAGAACCTTGCACATTAGAGGTGGTACATTCCCAGTGGTACCAGTTTACTAACTCCAGTTTCATGAGACTTTGCGACCTAACAGCCAGTTAGCTCTGATAAGTGTACATCTGCCTTCCAGGCTCAAAACCGTGTGATACTGCTGTGAAAGTGTTCAAGGTGGTGGGATAAAAGCTTGGGTTTTGACTGATGAGTGAAAATGAAGAGGACAAATGCATGCTTCTCAGGGAGATCAGATCAGAAAGAGGGCCTGAACTGTACAATTAGTCATCGTTTTCTCCATTTCCCATTTAGGAATTTAATTTGCTCTTCAAACTGCACCATGCAGCTGGTTTTCTTGTTTGATTTCTGAAGCTGTTTATCGCTTTTGCTTTTGAAACATATTTTTGCTCTAAGGAAGCAGGTGATGAAAAAGCTGTTTTCTTTTGGGCGCTTGTCTAAACCACTGTTTAGTCTTCATGTAATACACTAATGTTATAAATCTCAAAACCCCATCTCAAACCATCTTTTCCAGCAGCACAGGGGTGAAACATCTGTAGCAGGACTGGATTACCTGGTGCATATAGTGTCCATGCCTGTATGGAGATCTAAGGCACTCTCTTTCTGTGCTTACTTTCTCTAGCCTTGAGAGGCTCTGTCCTTCTCATGTTGATGAGGCCATTTCTGGCTCTCTGTATGGCTTTTCCTGTGTCAAGTGAATTAAGCGTCTTGCCTTTTTTATCAAGGAAAGCATTAAAATGCTCATCTTTAAAGTGGCCTCATACCCATAGAAAATGTTCTTTTCTATTGTTTAGTTCCTGTATTGAAAGGAGAAGGAGGCCAAGCTTCAAGTTTACCCTGGAACTGGCTTTCTGTTGATCCTTTTTTTCAACATCAGAGAGTTCTTTAGCCAGGATGCACAAGCTGAGGAGGTGGTTCCAGAGGAAGGTGCCCTGCTGAGGGCTCTCTGAAGACACTGCACCAGCTTATTCCTCTGGCTTTCTTTGTGGCCCAACAGAGTTTTTGACAAAGGTCTGTGGACTCTTATGGGTTCAAGACTCTAGAAGTGCAGGAGTAAGATCTGCTGACCCAAGTTCCTGGTCTTATTCTCCCCACCTGTCTCACACTGATCTCAGACTATCCTGCTGAGCCATCTGTGGATCAACTGTCTCGTCCACCAGTGCTAATGTGCTCACTAATGCCACTTCTGTTTATGACATGAAGCAGCCTGAAGAGCCAGCTGAGACAGGAGAGATGCTTCATTTGGTCTTTTCAGCTCTAACGTCAAAACAGGGAACTCACCAGTTCCTGGTTTTGCCAGCATCATATTGAGGTGATTGTATGAGCTTGAGTTTTCTTCCAGATGAAGAGACAGCCCCATCCATTTGTGCTGTGCCAGATATGTGCAACCCATCTTGCTCTAGAGCGATTATCAGAAAGACCCCTATCTGGACTGCTGTCAGCACTTCACTGGCACTGCCAGGCTGTCGTTTCCCTGGGAAGGGAAGTGCTGCTTTTGCTGAAGTGGTCCTTCAAGTGCTATTCTTAGCTGCAGTTTAAGTTGTGGGGAAGTTGGCTTTAATGGGTTGTGCCTAAGCATTTAGAGGTGAAAGAGCTGCTACTTACTGGAGTTAGAGGGGCATTATCACAGTCAAATTCCTCATTCAGACTTAGGTTCTGTGATACTCTGTATGGGGTATGCTGATTCTTTCCTTGGTACTCTGTACCAGAAGAATGCAAGGAACATGAACTGTGTACCATTCTTTACCCTTGGTGTGGCACAAGGTGAAAGATACTGCATGCACTATGAGTGCTAAACCAGAAAGGTCTCTAAAATCGTATTTTGGAGGTACTTATTTTGTGACCTATGTGGAGGTCGTGCTTTCTCACCATAAATAATTTTTCTTATTACAGGTTTCTGGTGGGTATATGTTGTATTTAGATTACTCTGTTTAATTTGTTTAATTTATCATATTTTGTAACAATTAGGCTTTTAAAGTTCTACCTTAAAATCGTTCTGCTTTCAGTTAATAATAATGCAGATTAATAGTTTGAATAAGTTTTGTTTTGTGTCTGAATTACAGTGGTTGTGCTGTACCATAGGACTCCAGTGGTACTTTTAGGAACTATTCCAGTTATCTGCCTGGGCCACCGTCTCTGCAGATAGTGCAGCTGGAGGTTTCTGAAGGTTTCCTTGCAGATAGTGGCACTGAATCCAGTGGAAGAGCTTGGCTGTTGCCAGTCCAGCCAGGAAGTTGGGATAGGATCTGTATAAGAGATTAGAATAGAAATGCATTGTGGAAAAACTGAATGCATTTCCTAATGAAGAAAATATTCTTCCATGTGTTTTAATCTTTTAACGTTTAAGATTAAAATCTACTTTAATCTTAATTTTAATCTAAATTCTTAAGTTTAAGAGTAAAGATTAAAATATACTTGAAAGTCTTTTGTAAAAACCTTGACTGGAATTGTGGTATGTTGATGCTGTGACAGCACTTCCGCTGCATACTGATGGGCTGGGGCGAGCCCACCAGAAAGGGCTGACTTTAAACTTCTGTGTATTGTTGATGCATGTTTTGTTTCTGGCGTAATGTTTGCTGGAAGGAGGATAGGTTAAGAAATGGGTCTTACAGATTACCTGTTGCCATACCCTCATCCTCCTCTAGCCTTTCCTAATGACCTTACTCCCACATCATTCACACTTAGGGTTCCTAGTCTGTTGTTCCACATGTGTGATGGAAAGTATAAATAAGTAATTATTTTGATAGCATACTTTTGAAATAATTACTGAAACACTTTTTTTTTTTCCTAAGCTCCTAAAAGACGCAGACCTGCGCGCTCAATATTTGATGGTTTTCGGGATTTTCAGACAGAAACCAGTAAGTGTCTACAGATCAGTATGCTAGAGGTTCTGTTCTTTTATTTAAATGCAAGTAGGATTGAAAAATAGTTTCCATCATAGGCTATGGCAGCTTTCAGTCATTGAATGTTTTCTAAGTTGCCTGCTGTATATCAGAAGGTGGTTTTTTTTTTTAAATAACATTATTTATTTAATAACATCATTTTTGTACTGTCAGTGTTGTTTGCTCATGTCTCTTTCATGTTTGTGGTACAGTTAAGGTTATTAGATTATTGCTCTGGGGTGGCTGAAGGGAAAGTACTAAGTAATGGACATGTGAAACAAGTAGTGAAGCTGTTGGTCCAAACGTTTGCCTGTGCTACATAAGTAAAACCTGCAGACAGTATGTTCTGTCTCCTTTTCTATGGCAAATATTTCCCTGATAACTCTCAAAAAAGACTTTTTCTGCTCTAGAGTGAGTTGGAAAGGAGGAAGAATCTAACACCCATGTAGAAATAAAGTTCATCCCCTGAATTTTCCTTCGTTAGCCAGTGGTTGTGCTGGCACTCAGATTGGAGTAGCCCCAAGACTTCTTCCTTGGCTTCACACAAGGTTCTCATGAATTTAATTGCTGTTTACCACTGTCTGTCTGTTCATATCCAGAATCTCCAACACTGGCTGTTATTTTATCCATTCAGTTTTATAGAATAAGATTCTTTGACAATAGAACACCAAGGATTTCACAGCTGAGTTGGAGCTGTTGTGCAGTTGTTATTGCTGATGTTGCTGGGGTGTTTAAGAGGTCTGTGGACCAGGTTCCCCATATAGTTAGGTGCTGCTGAATGCTGAACTGAAAATGAGGATTCATAATTACTTTCTTTCCCTTGACAGGTTTTGTCAAGGTTTTCCAGTAGCAATGAACATGTCAAGTACTAAAGTCACTGGCAGCTGTGTAAATGAAAATGCACCATTTGCAGAATCATCGTGCCCTCAGTCTTTTTCTCATCATCTCTACTTTGTTATAAGACGTTTACAGATGCACAATATGTAAAAGCATTGTAAGGGTTTATGATGAAACTTTATCATGCTTTTTGGCAAAACTTTGTAGATGAATATCACTGTCAGGCTGTCTTTGAGAAAAGCGGATTTGTTTTTCTCTTGTTTTCAAGTACTGGCACGTGACCCCCGTTGTTGATACATTTAAGGTGTTTCTTGAAAGTGGTTTAAGTGCCCAGTGCTTGAGGAAGGTGGAGCAAGCAGAGTTCTTACCTTACATAGCAGCTAATCTCATTCAGTGTGGTCTAACTTGGTGACTCTAGTGCCGAAGTTTTGTGTATGAGCATGTAGTCAATAGTAGATCCCTCTGGTGAGTATTTTATCTAATTCAGCTTCCTTTCCTCTTGGGGCTGTGCAGTTCGACAGGAACAGGAGCTACGAAATGGAGGGGCAGTAGATAAGAAACTCACTACTCTAGCAGACCTCTTCAGACCGCCCATTGACCTGATGCACAAAGGCAGCTTTGAAACGGTAAGTTTGGAAATTTTGGTGCAGTTCCTTATGTGATGACTGTGTACAGCGTGGAAGCCTTGTGTGGGCTGCTGGCATGTGTGGGTCCGTCTGTCGGATGCTCAGAAAGTTACAAAGGACCATATAGTGATAAATACTTGATGGACTGCATATGGAAATGGTGATGACTCACTGAAGGATTTCAGTGAAGACCACATTGTTTGTTTCAGTGTCAGTGTCAGGCAAATCACACTCGGTGAAAGACTTTAGTGCGGAAAGGACCAAAAAGGACCAAAGGATCAAAATGTAAAAATTGCATCCCTTGAAGAATCTCTATATAGCATGATACAGAAAAGATTGCTTTTGATAGGTGAGCAAGTACTTCCCCAGGGGCTGTACAGTTTGCAGCATGCTCTTGCTAAGATCAGGCGGTTTCCAGTACCTGAGCTAGGAAGTGTATTTGCGTGTTTCCTTGTTGTGAAGGCACAACTTCATCTTTAGTAGGGGTCTTGCTCTTCTATAAAATCACAGTGGTTGTCTTTTGCATCTCGTAGTGATGGAAAAACTATCCAAGAGATTGTGTGCCGAAGAAGGGGACTGTTAGCTTTAAATAATTTCAGGTGCCACCTTTTCTGTCTGTAGGCACATGTGGATCTATTCATAAGTTGTTATGATATGGATCAGTGACTTAGCTAGTGATTAGAGAATATGCCAATAGTAGATATTTAAAAAAAAAAAAAGAATTCTTCACTGAAAGGGTTGGAAGAGGCTGCCTGGGGCAGTGGTGAAGTCACCATCCCTGGAGGTATCTAACAGCCGGGCAGACGTGCTGCTGAGGGACATGGGTTAGTGGCAGTTGGGCAGTGTGAGGTTGATGGTTGGACTCAATGATCTGAAAGGTCGCTTCCAACCAATTCTGTCATTCTATATTTTTATTATTTGAGCCCGTAATTTCTAGATATTCTTCAGAAGTTGCAGTTACTACTGAACTTCCACGTGGTCATCTTTAGGTAGCTGAGATTGATGATTATTATTATTATTATTATATGATGATTTCATGAGAGTGCAAACTAATGATTGAGTGGTGCAATACAGATATGGCAATCAGTGCTGGGGATCTGACTCCATGAGCTGAACAAAAATATTATTTACATTCTTTTCACATTTGCCTCTACTGTCCGGCACAAATACTAGAGCACTGCTGGAGAAGTTCTGGAGAAGTGCTGTGTGCCTTTACTGAGCCTCCAGCTCTTGTCCTGCTGGCTTCATCTCTCCTTTTATGCTTTCCAAATCACCAGGGATCAGTTGGCTTGTCGCTAATTCCTGTGTTCTCACAATGCTGTCCATATATTTCATCTTCTCACAAAATTCCAGGTTTGAAAGGGTGCTGACTGTGTCTGCCTCAACAGTCGTTTGGTGCTGTGGCATGCCTGCCTTAGGACGTGTGGTTCAGACAAAGTTGTATCAGGTCCTCCAACTGATGATACCTACTGGGCTCGTGGTTCGGAGCTGTCTGTGAACCAAGTGAATGTGTAGTTAAAGGCAACAGTAAAGGGAATTCACATGAAAGCAGCCAGTGCTGCTCCAGACCAGAACATACAGAGTCAGCGAGTGCCCTCTGACCTCTGGTGTGGAATTTGAGATGTGTGCTCGTCTTTTCTCGTGTCTTGCCGAAAACATATAGAGACTTCAGCAATGTTGACTGTGGCATCCATCACAGTCAGAAGTAGTTTCAGAGGATGAAGTAACTGATTGATAGATTTGATTGTCCCAAAGTCTCTGCATTCTTATTCAGTCTTGTAAATTAAAAAAAACAAACCAACCAAAGAAACAAAACAAATGGGGGGGGGGGGGGGCAGTTTGTATATACACGCACCTTGTGTTTTTTGCAGTAACTCAAATTTAAAGACATGTACACTTTCTGGTACTGGTATTCACCTTTTCGTGTTCTTGTCCAGTTCTTTGTCCCATGTGATACCCCTCATTTCAAAATGACAGTCCTCAACTTCATTACAATAAAAATCTTCAGCTTCTCACTTTGTTTTACCTTTTATGACTGCACTTCTGTACTGCTTCAGCCTGGGACAACATTGGGCCTCCTGTGAATCCAGTGACAAGAGTATCTTAAAATTCACCTCTAGAAAACTGGTGTTAGCTTCTTCCTTCTCTGTATGCTTAGGTAAACATATATAAAGTATACAATAAATCAGAGGTGTTGATCATATTCTAAGTACCAAAGACTAAATACTGTCATTTTGATGCTCTTCTAGTTTAGTGTCAATCTAAGTGGGTTTTCTAGTTATTATTGGTGTATTTAAATCTCTGGAGGGGTGTACAAGAATACTCTGCCAGTGTTGTGCTATGTACATTTGTTTATCATAGAAACATTTAGGATGTATTACTTTATTCAAACTTAGGAAGAGTGATGGCATCTGGTCTCATTAAGATTTTCATGTATCTTTGTCCATCTTTTGTTGCTGCTCTCTGGGTGCTCTAAGGTTGATTTTGATAGTAAGTAGATTTGGTTTCCCCCAAGAAACCTCATTTTTCTTCAATTACAAAGAAACTCTGTTATCAGTAACGTAAAAAAAAAAGTTGCCATTTCATTTTAACTCCGTAATACTAGCTTTTAAGAATAGGTGGATTCTGCTAGGGATAAATCACTAGAGTACAATAAATACACAGCATGTTTGGTGTGTAATTTATTTAAAGAACAGCCTGCTTTGGTTCTGATGTCAATGACTGCTTTCAAGAATTGCAGAGGGGTTTATCTCTTCATGCAGATGATGTGAGACATGATTTCATTTGTGGGAGTACTCATCAAACTGAGTTTAGTTTACACTTCTTGTCTAGAGAGGTGATAGTTCTGGCGTGTGCATTCGGTGCTTAACACTCATTAGGATTTCAGTACTTCTGTGAAGTGACTATATGCAACGTTGCAAAGTTTTAAGCCTGTCTATATGAAATTTCATTATTTTACAAGTTAGACCTTTTCTAGCTGCTTTACAGCTGATAGTGATGTTTATTTCCTTTGTATGTAGGAAGCAGCAGTAGTTTGGAAGCTAATCTAGTCATTGTACTCAAATGGTGCAATTGTCTTTGCATAAGGTGCTTCTAGACCAGCTGCTTTCATACGTGTAACCTGCAGAGCACCTTTGGCTGATTGATGGCTGGGTGATGGAAGGATGTATATGCCCTGTCCTGCACTGGCCTGGGCAAGAAGCCCAAGCCTAGCTCAGATGTTGTCCCAAATCTGTTTTTTTTTTATCTGCTGTGCAAGCCAATAACACAGAGGGCAGAGGTATTTCTGAGTTTATTCCATTGATGAGCAGAAATGGGGTGCTCGTCCCAAGGGAGCACACCTTAGTTTCAGAAATTTCCTTTTTTATACACCAATTGTTACATATTCTAACAATTAATACATAGTCACTATTACTGTCTTTAATGATTGGTCAAGGTTTCATTACTTCCTATGTAAATTAGCGTGCAGACTCTGTCGTCTTCTTCCATTGGTCTCTTTTGGGTGGGTGGTATCATTTGGGTGGGTGGCCAATGAGTCAGTCATGATCTCCCCATGCTGAAATTACCTTTTACTTACTTATCCTCTAATCTTGGCAGTTCCAGGTGGTTTTCTTCATTTGCTAAGCAGGTCTACAGTTCATCATTCTCGTGACAGAAATATCCTGCTTATTAACAAAGCTACATTGTCTAGCAGTTACTTGCTTAATTCGATCTTGGATTAATCATGTCTAGTTACTATTTCTCTATAATTAATGAAATATTGCTGGGGCTGTATGGAGCTTTTAGCAGCAGTGGCAGGTTCCCTTGGTCGCTTCGAGTACATGTTACGTTTTGTGTTCTGACTTTCTGTCACCTCTTTTCTTCCAAACTGAACCATGCTTGATTAGCAGATGTCCAGAAGGTCACGAGACACTGGCTCCACTTCCTTCTTGCTCTCTGCTGACTTCAAGGAGCGGTGCATTTCAACAAAGCTGGGCAGGGAACAGCCACCACAAAATTTGTTAACCATATATGGATTAGGAAAGTCAAATGAGAGGAAAACGTTGTTATTATTAGTAGCATGAGAGCTAGAGGTTATCCAGCAGGATCCAGCACACGAAACAAGACTACTTCCACATACTGTCAAATCCCATTGCTGGTTTGTTGCTGTCAGTTGTTGCAGTGATGAAAAATATGAAAAGGATAGAAAAGAGACTGGTGAACTTAATGCAGATTTGTTTGGGTTTTGGGTCTGGCCTCCGCTACCTCTGTCTTTGAAAGTTCCTACTCCACTGGCTGCTGAAAGTTTTTTCAGAGATGCCTGCCAAGAGTGGGTGTGTGTGCCTGCCCTGTCTGTGTGCTCTTTACCTGCCTGGTACTGGCCTTTGTACCTCCGAGGACAAGGAGAAATGGGTGGCAGTTGATGTTGGAAACGGTGGATCTAAAGCCATCAGACACAGCTTTCTGGATGTACAAGCCAGCTCTTGAGCCTTCCCTTGTTCTGTCACTTACCAAAATGACCCACTGATACAATCTCCAAACCCACAGTGTTTCTTCCCCCTCCGCCCCTGACTCTACTCTTTCCACCCACCTCCATCCCCTCAGAAAAACCCCAGTAGCTGTGTAGAAGCAGAATTGTGTGTGCATGAGTTGGTAACAATTTAACTGTGTCCTTTTAAATGTTAAGTGTGAAGCCAGTTCTTCTTAGAAGGAAGTTAAAACTAATTTCAAAAGCTATACCTGCTCTACTGTTGAAAAACTCATCTTTGCAAATGTTCTGTGTGGAATTTCCTGCTTGCATCCTTTCGAGGACTGTAGCTGGATGGAGGAGAGGTAGAGCCAGGTTTTCACTAATCCGGAAAACATACAAAGTAAGTGTAGCAGAGTGTACTTTCCAGCTTTCCCGTTATATATTTTTGAGATTGTTCTTTTAATCCAGTATGGATTATGCTAGAACGCAGGACTAAGGCAGTCCAATTACTCAAATAACATAAAGATTTTTGTTCCCTTTAATCTTGGACAGTACCATTGCACCTCATCTTAAAATGATTTCCTAGAATTAGTTCTCAAAAACCCACAGCTAGCTCAAAACAAGTCTTTTAAATAAAAGCATAATGACTCTATTTAAGACCCTTACCAGTTACTTAAGTGTCACCTGTCCAGCTTTTTCCTCCTCGTGACCAAGTACTGGATTCTGACACTGTATTGTTAGTGGTAAGTAGTTAGTGTGAGGTCCCTTATGAGAAAAGGAGGACTATTCCATTCTTCTACATCCATTTTTTTTTTTCCTTTGAGTAAAATAAAAATTGGCTCTGCAGGTCACTTGACCATGCAGATTAATTTTGTAGGCTGAGATTCTTAATTTTGAGAAGCAAAGTGTGTGGGGTTTACATGTCTGTCTATCACACAATGGATAGTCTATCACACACTGTTAGAAAGTGCACTGGCTAAAGTTCATTTTAAAACTAAAACCTCTGGTTTGGGGAACAAAATATTGCCCAAAACACCAAGATTTTGCTTAACATCCTGATTCCTTGAATTTGCTGTGAAGTGCATTACCAGCAGGATGGTGATCACACTTATAAATTAAATAAATACCTTTTTTTTTCTTTTTTTAAAAGGAGAGGGAGTTCATATGCTAGTTCCAGTCTTTTCAGGTGATAAGAGCATTCCTGCTGTTGATATAGCCCTCTTTTTTTCAACAGGTATGACAGTTCAGCGATCAGAATTACATTCTTGATCAAACTCCTACCATTAACTTGCAACCAAGCAATCAGACAATGCCAGCTTTGTGACTCAAACCAGTAAGATTTCTTCCTGCGCCTTCTGTTTTCCTCCCCACTTGCAGCCTGGATAACGAGCCTCAGAAAAAGGATACCTAATTCGGCAGTTGCACAGTAATAGAGTAACTCAAAACTCGTAGAGAAAAAAGAAAACATGCAGAGAGGGGGTCCTTTTGAATTGATGCGAGTCCTCTGTCAGTTATGCAGTCTGCTTAAATGGAAGATGATCCACAGGTTTATCTTTAGAATGAGCAGGTCTTTCCTCTGTCGTCAGATCAGTGTGATTGACTACAGTCTTCCCTGAATAAATACTTTATTCAGCGTCCCTGTGTCATCCCCTTTCCCCCCAAATTGTATTTCCCACTCTGTGCTTGACTTGTTGAAATCCAGCAGCTCTGTTCATCGATGTGATTCTATAATTCAACCAGTCTTGTTTAAAGTGGGTCTTTCAGCCCTGCCTTCTGTTTTGTGGATGCCTTTTCACTAGCACTGTCCATCTTTCTCACCGTGAAGGGGGTTTGGTGAAAAATCGGACAGTGTTAGAAGCCATCGCTGATCGTTGCTGGCATTGGTTGAGTCTGGCTTTTCAGTTTTATCTAATGAAGCTTTTCTCTCTGCTTACAGGCCAAGGAGTGTGGGCAGATGCAGAACAAATGGCTCATGATAAACATTCAGAATGTGCAAGATTTCGCCTGTCAGTGTCTCAACCGCGATGTTTGGAGCAATGAGGCTGTGAAGAACATAATCCGGGAACATTTCATTTTTTGGCAGGTGGGAAAATTAATGGGGCTGTGCTGCTTAACTTGGTGTCCTGGTAGATGGGGCAGTGAAAACAACAGACTTCTCTGAATAAAATGGTGCTGTTGCAGTTCTTGGGGTGAACTTGCAGAAAAGATGCAGTAGTTTCTGGATGTAGATGTAGTTCATGGATGTGCATTTGAATGCATAAAATGTCACTTGTGCATTCAAGTTGTTAGCCACATAGCTTATAATACATGGACTGGTAGAGGTGTATTTTCAGCTTGTGAGAGTTACTGAGAACTGTATATACCATTTGTACTGTGTACTGTAAAATAGAGAAAAACTTTGTACATTTTCAAGATACAGTTTGTTTATGTTCTCTCTCCACCCAGTAATTTGTTTCCAATGTGGTGTTTTGTAGGTATACCATGACAGTGAGGAAGGACAGAGGTACATACAGTTTTATAAATTAGCAGACTTCCCTTATGTCTCCATCCTGGATCCCAGGACAGGTAAGATAGGTGACAGTGGGTTACCTGCACTTTATATGTCCAGTGAGAAGGACTGGCAGTTGTGGGCTAGAACACCATCATTCACAGGATGTGTTATGTTCACCTGAAGAATCTCAGTTACATTGTTTTGCTCTCTGAAAGACCTTGTTGTCCTGAAGAAGTGAAGTGCTAGTGATACGTTTTGGAGGAACTAAGGGGATAAAACTCCCAAGGCTTGCTGAAATCTTGTGTATTTGTTTATCGTGGTTGGTAGAGCTTAGCAAGTACTTTGCGTGGAAAGGAAGATAGTGCCACTTGGTGGTAAAACTCTGAAATGAATTTTTTTAAGCATCCTTTTAAAAGCCAATTGAAATCATGTGATGAATGAACTGCAGTATTTGTAAGCATTACATGAATCTACTGCTAGCTCCTCGCTCAGCAGCTTTGTGAGGTTCAGAGATGACATTAAATTGCACCTCAATTTTGAAAGACCATTTTGGCTTGGGGTTTTTTGTTTGAGTTTGGTTTTTGCTTTTAACTGAAGAATCAAACTTCTACCTCCCCTTCCAGGTTTTTTGAAATTGTTACTTTTTCTTTTGTACCATTCCTTCTTTTATCATCATATAATGCTGCTATATTGTCTGGTCTCATGCTCCTCAGCTCTGATTACAGTAACTATTACATCAGTTCTGAGATTTCTTGTTATATGACTTAAACCACCCAAACCCATTTTTTTTAATGTTGAAACTGAAATCAGACTACACTGCTTAGCACTTGTGGAAACAAATGCTGTTTGCCAAGGTGTAGAATGAGAGCAGGCAAGAGTGTAGAAATGCTTTTTTGTAAACTTAAGTGGTTTGGCTTTTTTTCCTTTCATTGCCGAATTCACTATTCTGTGCACAGATTCCCATAGATAAAAGAATGGAAGTAAGCAGGGTCTGTATTTATATCTGTTCATGATTGAAACCTTTTCTAGAGCGTGGAAGGAGGAAGTTTCATAATTATCAGGTGGTAGCCTGTAGGATGCTGCAGTTCCACAAACACAGACTCTTGCAAGGTGCTGGCACAGCAGTGAATTGGTGTATTTGACCTCAAAGCTGCAATCTTTTACTGAAATTATATTTCATGAAACCTTTTGTTCCCTAGGCCAGAAGCTAGTGGAGTGGCACCAGCTAGATGTGACTTCCTTCTTGGACCAAGTGACTGGATTCCTGAGTGAGCATGGACAGCTGGATGGCCATTCTACTAGCCCTCCCCAAAAATGCTCTCGTTCAGTAAGTATGAGGCCCTTCAGGAAGACCGAAGAAAATTGGAAGAAAACGCTAGTGTGTGTTTATCCTCCTGTACCGATTTCCCATTCAGTTGTATAAAGAGAATTAATAAGTTAGTGCCAGAGCATGCAAAAATATAGCACATCAGGGAATGCCTTCTCCCACTATAACTATTTTTGTTGTGCAGTTTGTGTGCTTTTGGCATTTGTTTTGGATATAGCAGTCACAGAATTGTGCATGTGTACATCACTCCATGTGAAACTCCAAAGAGAAATTCATTAAGTAGTCATAGCATGACAAGCTTTCCATGGTGTTTGTTCCTGACAGTTTTAATAGGTTCTCTTAGGAAGACCAATGTCCTCTTGATTTTCAGTTCGTATTTAAACACAATTTTTATGTATTTGTGTTATGTCTGTATTCAACAGGAGAGTCTCATTGATGCCAGTGAGGACAGCCAGTTGGAAGCTGCTATCAGAGCCTCGTTACAGGAGACGCATTTTGATTCCTCGCAGGCCAAGCAGGAGAGTCGCTCAGATGAGGAGTCAGAGTCGGAGCTTTTTTCTGGAAGCGAAGAGTTTATTTCGGTTTGCGGATCTGAGGAAGAGGAGGAATCGGAGAATCCTGCCAAGTTGAGGAAGTCTCCGCACAAGGACTTGGGGTATAAAAAAGAGGAGAGCCGGAGGCCTCAGCCTGAGCCCCCTGCAAGGACTGAGCCTGGGACAGCATCAAATCACCGCGTACTGCCTTGCATTGATGCAGGGACACTGGAGGAGTCGACGGACAAGCCTGAAAGTACGTTCCAGGGCCCAGATGTGAATGGTAAGTTGACACTGTTGTTTTGGTTTTTTTTAGTGACCTGTGTTTTGGGATTTTTTTCCTGAAAGTCTTTACATGCTGACAAGCATCATTTCACCCGTTGTTTTGAAAAGCTAAACCTTTTCTTCTGCCTTACTCCCTCCTTGACACCCGATGTTTGAGTGCTTCACCTCGCCAGCAGCACCGCTCTAGCGCCGTGATGCCACGAAGTGCAGAGTCATGTTAGTCACCGAGCTGGATTTGCTTAGTTTGAGACCTTGTCCATGAGTAAAGTTGGTGTAATGTGGGTGTATATGCCAGGGCTTCCGCCAGTATGGCAGAGAGAAGCAGGATAAGGTCAGCCCCACCTTGTGCTCAGTTAGCTCAGCTGCCTAGACTCAGTTTTAGTTTTAGTAATGCAACTTTGACCAACACAAATGAGACCCTGGAGTCCCTGTTCCTCCCTGTGGTGCCTGAGCTGGGGTGCAGCAGAGTGAGGTGGTCTCAAAGGCAGGGGTAGCACAGTGTGATTTTTCTCTGGGAATGCTGACCATTTCAGTCACTACTGTAAATTCTTTAAAGACTTCTGAGTTTGATTTGCATATTTGAAACGCGTGGTAGAAGTACATCCTTGTAGACTGGGAAACCTTGTATTTGTCTCCGGCCCCTAACCTCACTATGCTATGCAGTAAAGCATGCCACCTAAAATCTACAGAGCTCAATTCAGCTGCCCTGTTATTTGTTAACTTGTAGTAACTTCCTTTATGCTAGGACCAAAGGCACAGCTGATGCTAAGGTATCCAGATGGAAAGAGGGAACAAATTTCACTGCCTGAACAAGCTAAACTTCTGGTGAGTGGAGTTAATCAGAATCCTTCTTTGAGTACAGGAAACTGGAGAATTTATTTTCCTGTGGTGGCACTACTGAAATAGGTTCTAGTGAAAATGGTATATCCAGGGAGCACTTGCAACTATCATTCTGCTGTGGTTCTTCTGTCGTTCCTCTGCTGGCTCTGCATGTTTCCATTGCTGCTTGGGTTGTGTTTACGCTCCAGTGTCTTCTTTAGTCCCAAAGCGTCTAGTTTCCTTTCTGAAATTACTCTAAACAGCTTTTGCATTAATTAATCATTAAATTACTGTAAAATACTCTCAGCTCACCTGCTTATGGTTGGGTTTGTGCTTATGTATTTGGTTTGTTGGTTTTTTTTTTGCTTGTGGTCAGACAATGGTAAAATCAAAGGCAAAATTCTTCATTCTTGTTCTCCATCTCTTTCACCATACTTCCACACTCTGCTCTGTCATCCACATCCAGAAGAGACTTTGGAGGAAGTTCTCACAAACAAATTTGTTATAATGTTAGTTAATTACTGTGCTTCAGGTGTGCATCTCAATTGTGCTTTAGGCTTGTTTGCCTCGGAGGAGTCAATGTGGATGGCATTTCCATCAGAATTTTGCAGGTGCTTATCTGGAAGGAGGGTGTATTCCTGTTAGCCATGAGTTTTCATGAGACTCTGACCAGTTAAGCTCATTTTAGTCAAATCAACCTAAAAGCTCTATATTGAAGTCATGGGGAAGGCAAACCCACACCTTTGTAGAAGGACCTCATGCAGATTTAGAAGAAAAGTGTCAGATCTCTTACTAACAATAGCTATCTCTAACAGACTATAACCCAGTCTGCAGCACTCTAGGACTGTACACTGTCTCAAGCTCATATTCTCATCCTCAGTTCTTTGACTTGAAAATAAAAGGGGAGGGGATTGCTTTTGTTACACCCTCAGCACTCTCAAAACCAAGCATAAGTTGGTAGAGTGTAGACTGCCTGCAGTGCACGTGGAGTCCTGGGGCTGGAATGTAGAAACAGAGGAACACTGGCAGAGCGTCGCTCTTACTGTAGATCTCTTACCTACATCGCTCTTACTTACACCCTTACTTACTTTTAGACTGTTCTTGCTTTCTCATAGTAGTCATTGCTGTACAATTTTTAACCAAGCACGCTTTTATATCTTAACTGCTTTTTGAAAGCAGTCTTTTAAATAGAGTTGTGTGTATGATTAAATGTGTAGCACTTTTGATTAATTAATTAGTTTATTTAGGTGATACATAGGTGTAACACTGATATGTTCCTGGTAATCCTCACTTCTGGTTTAACTCCTTTTATGGACTGCAGTAGTTAAAGGAAGTTAAATCTCAGCGCGTGATTTCCTTTACTGCTGCCTGCTCTACAGTCAGCAGAGGAATTTAATTGAGTCAAGGTCTGAGGGTAAAGATCTTTTGCTGCAGAGGTGAACAGGCACCTTTTGTGCTCATGTCATGTGATCTTCTAAAACCATTTCAGCCAAATCAAGATTGAGTCTCAGGTGTTTCTTTGTGCGCGTAATTTCCGTGCTGATTTTTTTCAGCCCTTGGTTGCTTTCATTTTAAAGCTGTCCAGAACTATAAAAAGCAATTGTTTAAGGAGACAGATGCACTTTTAGAAGTTTTAACTGATGGTACAATGTTGCTCTCCCACCACCACCAGTTGTATTTAAAAAACATTTTTTTCTTCTTTTTTAAATCATGGCATTGTTATCCATCAAGAGTGGCTTCTGTGTAAAGGATGTGCGTATGCTTCCCATATTACTGTAATCCTTTTTTGCCTCTGGGCAAAAAAAAAAAGGCAACGCTGTTTATTTTATAGAAGCAGTTGCTCATTGTGTACAATTAAGTAGCTGACTTCACTCTGGTGAGCAGCTCAGCTCTGTCTGCATTGATGCCTTTTATTGTCTGCCAAGTGCTATAAGGTGTGCGGGAAAGGCTGGCCTTTCAATGAGACAGGAGGGACATGTGGGCTGGAAACCTCACTGAATTTTTAAATACAGAGGTTTGTAAATGAATTTTGATCATCCCTGTTCCCTGAAAAGGAAGTCAAGTCCACTTAATTGCATTCCTCATCAGACACGGGCATTGTAATCTGCAAAGCCTGTTGGAAAACAGTCCAGGTAAAAAAGGAGGTTGGGGGTGACAGTCTCCTCATACCAAAGGGTTTGTGTGTGGGTTTTAATGAATTTGAAAGAAATAATTGTGCTGGTACTTCCCTGGCTGTTCTGCATCTTGGAAATGTCCAGGTTGAAAAGGATCCCTGGAGATCATCTGGCCTAACCCTCTGTTGAAAGCAGGGTTGTAGATGGGATTATCCAGGCTAAGTTTGAGTACTTCCAGAAGGGACAACACTTCTCTGGATTGGAACTCCACCGCTTCTCTGGGCAACTTACTGCAAAGTTTAATTTCTCTCACAGTGATTACTTTTCTCCTTCCTTACATCCAGATGAAATTTCCTCTGCAGCAATTGTGTGCGTTGTCTTTTGTCACCGTGCATCTTTGTGAAAGAAATGCCTTTATCTTCTCTGCATTGAAACACTGATGATATTCCCACCAAGCCTTTTCCTTTGTAGGCTCAACAATCCAAGTCCTTCAGCCTTTTTTCATGTACTGAGGCATGTCCTATGCTCTAGTCATTTTGATGGCCCTCCACTGAATTCTCTCCAGTTCTTCTTTGTGCCTCTTGAATGTGAAGAGACCAAAACTAAACAGAGTGTTTAGTGTGGCCCAGCAGAGTGGTGAAGTTGTATGCCTTGATCTGGTGGCAATACTCTTGTTGATGCAGCTGGGGTTTGCTGTCGTTGCTGCAAGGCTGCACTGCAGAAATGTCTTGGAGCTTTCTTGATGAGTTTTGACAATCTCTCCATAACATCCTGGATCTTGGCTCAAGCTAAAGCTTCTTCAGTCAGACATCCAAGACTCAGAGTTAGGTTGGCGGTTGGGCGCTTCAGTCCCCCTTACAGGAGTGGTCCCCTCCACCAGTGTGCACTGCTTTTCCCTGCTGGTTTTGAGCTACTGAGTAGGACCTGGGGATCCAGTTGTGTCTTCCAGTGGAACTTGTTCATCCTCTCCATTTATTGCGAAGAGTACGTTGTTTTTTTTTACTGATTCCCCCCCCCCTCCCCCTCCAAATGAGAGGAGAGCAGCCACAGGTCTCCAGGGTGCCTTACCTAGCAAGTTGCCATCTTCCCTGTGTTTCTGTCATGGTTCTGGTCAACCCATTCTGTCTGCACCACAAGACTCTATTCAGTGTTGCTACCAGCATCCTCCTGCTTCCTTGCTCATCTTCCCTGGTGCCACAGAACAAACTGACCTCTTTCTGCAACTCCTTGACCTCATGCTCCATCTGCACTGATGCCCCTGAAGCATCAGGAAGAGTACTGTGGGCTGTTGTGGGAGACCTGTGTCATGTCAGCAATGTATCACCAACAGCTTTCCAAATGCCACAGTGAGCAGCCACTGTGAGCTGTAGCAGTAACTGCCAGCTGCTTGTTTGTGACCAGTTTTTTCCGTGTGTGGGGTCACAGTGGTCCCAAAGTGGCAGCTAAGTAGTGAGGAGAGGCTAGTGGAGTAATTGATCTGAGTAGAAGCTTAACACTGTTCACTTAACCTCCTTACACTTAATTTGCTGGTGTAAGTTGTCCACCGAAACGATGTGAAAAGTATTGTTGGGATGCCCTTGTTTTTTCATACTTTCCATTTCATTCCATACTAATTGTCTTTTTTCCCCTCTTTCAAAAGCTATGATTATTCATTCTGCTCGAGTCTTGCTCTGCTGCTGTATCCCCTTCTGTTCTGCCAATCTCCATTTCTCTGTCCCTCTCTATTCATACTTGATGTGCTCTTCTGCTGTGTTTCCTGATGAACCTGGGAGATCTCTATCGTGGTAGCATGGACTTCAGCGCTTCATGACACGTCTGCTTGTTGGGTTGTGTGGCTGACACCCCTTCATCCCAGTGCCCTCTGTATCCTGCCCTGATTGCTATTGTAGGCAGAGAAGACAATGAATTTAGAAGAGCTTTAAAAAACAAAACAACCCCGAAATTTTGTGCTTCTTGAAGGTGGGGAAAAAAAAATTTTAGTAAAAATACTGCATTTTTTTTGTCAGTTACCTGACAAAAGTGCTTCTTTGGTGGCTTTTAGGTTTAAATAGTAGGGATAATATGTGATAAACAAGTGAGGAGGCTTCTGGCCTGGGGCATGGGATTAATTTATTTTTTTTTTCAAATCTTGTTTTACTGTGCTTTGAATGTGTGATGGGGAATTCAGCTCCTTGAATTAACATACTATTATGTACGTCTTCCTTCTGTTTAAAAGAATCAGTTAGGTAAGGGATTGGTTGGTAATTATTTTTTATGATTATTCATACCATGCGTGGGCCAAATTAGATATTAAAGTAAAAGAGGGTCTGCACTGTATGCAAAATTTCAAAATTTTCTTTGTGATTGCAAATTTTTTTTAAAGGAAAATGGGGTGTGTTTTTTTTTAAACATTCTTTTGTGTTGTATTTATGAATTATATGACACTTCTTGGGTGTTTTTCTCTCCAGGCTCTTGTGAAACATGTCCAGTCAAAAGGATACCCCAATGAACGCTTTGAACTTCTCACCAACTTCCCTCGAAGGAAACTCTCCCACCTGGACTATGAGATCACATTACAGGAGGCAGGCCTGTGTCCTCAAGAGACTGTCTTTGTGCAGGAAAGGAATTAGCACTGCGGCCTGAGTTCTCCCAGCCTTCCTCCCCTCTCCTCTTTGCCTGGGACACCGACTCGTTAAATATGCAGTTGAGGGTCATAGGATTGCAGCGCTGAAATCAGTCAGGCAGCTGGCTGGCCCTTCTCTCTCTTCTTCCCTTCTCCTGCTCTAGTGACCAAATGAGAGTGTTCAGAGTTTTATTTTCCTTCCTCAGCCTGGGCCCTACAGAGAGCACTGAGAAGAACATCTTCCCTGTGTTTTCATGGAATAAAGTAGAACAGTGATCTGTGTATCCAGTATGCTGGGGCTCGGAGCGGCCATAGTACACATACCCTTCTCGCTGCTATTCTTAAATCTGTTTTGTTTAATTTATTTTTTGGAAAATAATGTGTGATAAGGCACTGAGTCATCTCTCTGTAAAGGACAGAGTGTAATCTTCAGTACAGTCTTTCCTTTGTTTTGATTCTCTGCATGAAAAGTCTCCATTAATCATACAGCCACCTCAAGGGTTCACTTACCTAGTGCTCTGCGAAAATGTAGATTCTGGGAAGGAGTTGGGTTGAGCTGTGGTGAGATACTTTTGTCTCCATCTAATCTAAAAGCTTCTAGATTGCATGCATGTTTTCCCCCCTGCTTTAAATGCTGCCGGTGGACATGGTAAGAAAAACAACCAACCAAAAATAGAAGCCCAGCTATACGCTATATGGGATTGATGACTTAGCCCAGAGGGAAAGCTGCACTTCCACTGCTGGAGCAGATTTGTCTCCTTGGTGGGGTTTCCATTTGTTCTCTTCCCAACACCCCCTCAGTATCTCCTTTTTACTTGCTCTCAGGATTTTGCAAACGATGATAGAAAGTGGCAGGATACTTTAAAGATCTTGGGTTCCCTAGAGAATGCCTGTTGCAAAAACTTGACAGTTAGTTGGCTTTTTTCCTTGCCTGGTGGTTTTTGTTTTCCCCAGGAGTGACTAGTTTTGCAGGGGTTTTGGAGCCGTTGAGCAGGACAGCAGGTCCTAGGCAGGTTTTCTTTCATTAATAAAAAATATACACAGCCTTGCCAAACTGTGGAATTAGTTATGCTTTATAAAAGACTTCACAGCCTGGTGGCTTCTGTGCTCTGGGCTGCTTTTTATTACACTTTCATCTTCATTCACTGTCGCTTACCTCTAAATTGGGAAAGCTGCTCCTTTATTTAGGCTGTCTTCAGCTGTGAAGGTGGCACCAGAAGTCACACAAGTGTATCCTGTGCCTACCCTGGGCGTAGCAGAGTGCCCTGTTTCCCCAGCGTCTTCTCTAAACATCGAGCTGTTGATCAGTTGGTGCTACAGTCGGCATTACAGTGGGATAAAACTTCACTAAAACAGTCATCCTCAAGGTGGATGTGGAATGTGTATATTTACAGTTAAGAACTGGGTGTAGTGTGTGCTTCATCAGTGAGCAAAACGGCCTGTGAGACCTGCCATAACTGCTGCCTGTGCAGCTGTCAGATGATTATAATTGTTAAAGAAAAAGACTTTCTTTAATCATCAGAAATTTACTGTAGACTGAAGTTTTTCATACTTTGGAGTCTTGACACGTAGGAAATCCTACACAACAACTATTTCATGTTCTGTTGCAAGGTGCAGTATCGGGAAAGCAGAATCTGCTAGTGGTTTCCCGATCAGGAGTTGGTGTGACATTGGATGTCAGTTTTGGTTTGTAAAGAGACTTTGTCATGCATGTGGCTTCCCAGCATTATAAAGGGAAAGGTCAGCGGGGAGGTGGGGGGGATGTTGGTGTTTGGTCTGTGAAGCAGCATTGCCACCTCTAGACTGAAGGATTTTGTGTTTCTAGGGTATCCCAATTCATAACTCAGACATATGAGAGAGTGGGACAGAAGGAAACCCTTTCAGTGTAGGTCTAATGCTTCCCTGAGTGGCTTCAGCTGTCTAATTGAAGTAACTCACGCTGACATTTGTTGCCTTGAAACCCGTTACCTCTTCTGTGTTGAGCTACAGGAAAATGAAGGTGGGCTGCCAACAGGGAGGGCGCAGTTCCCAACACGTGTATAGACAGTCCTTTCGTCTCCTTCCCGGTGGGCTGGGACGGGAGTGCCTTGTCCTTTCCTGCTCCTCCCGTAGGGCAAGGGAGCCTTTGTGGTTCCACTGATTGCTCTTTTGGCTGGCAGTGTTTGCTGGTGGAGGGCCAGCTCATTTTGGACAGGCTTGGCTTTGTATCCGCACTGGGAACGTTGTTCCACACCAGCTTTTCTGGCAGTTAAATTAAACATAAAAAATTGACTGCCTTTTCAGTCCGAGGTCTGTTTTACTGGTGTCTTCTCTTCACCCCTGCCCCTCCCAGCTGGTACTAACAGAGGGGGGGGCAGGCAGTGATAGGTTGAAGCAAACCTCTCCTCTTTGCTCAGCTGTAAGGAAAGGAGTAACCTTACACTTCTCATCTTGCTGTCAAAAAAAAAAAGCCCTGGGTGAGCTTTTTGTTGCTTTTGTTAGATCAAGAGCAGCTGAGTCCCCTCTCTGATGAGGAAGCTGCCATTGCACTTGGCTGCTGCAAATTTATTTTTAAACCATCAAGAAACACACCTCTCGAGCACAGTAAATGATTTTGCCTGCTGGCGCAGTGAGACTGGGAGTCTTTACGCTCTCACTTTATTTTTTTTCTTTCTTGAGGTTTTATTTAGAAAAATACTAGTATTTTTATAACCTAACAGGCAAAGAAGAATGTGAAATTGAAGATTTACATTGAAAATGGGATTTTTCTCTCCATCTCACAGTTCCTGGTAGTTTGTTCTGTTCCAAGAATTTATGAGCCTGTTTGTTTTGTTTCTCTGGCACAATGTGTTTTTTCTTCCACTTGTCTTTGGCCTTGGTCTGGGAGCAGGAGGCAGAGAGAAAGTGGTTTTAAGAAATATGTGTCCCAGCATGTGGCTCTTCTCTCCCTTCATTCCTTTCCCCTCTTTCCTCCTTTTTCCCAACCCAAGTAAAACCTGTGCTGCAGCTACAATCAGCTGTGCTGTGGTGGCTGAAAGCAGAATCCTGGCACCAACCAGGATTCAGTCTCTTCCATGTTGAAGCCCTTTGGAGTTTGGAGGCACATGATCTGCTGGCCTGAGGAGCATGGCTGAAAACACGAGCCAAGTTCTGCCTGTGGCAGCTCACAGCAGTGAAGGTGTAAGGTACTTGGGCTCTATTTATAAAGAGCCTTTGTCACAGTTGTTTCTAGGTGTTAAATCTGAACTTCACATTGCTTTTGACAAGGTTGGAAAAATTGCCTTAAATCTCTGATCGCAAAGTAAGATGTTGAAATATGAAGGACAAAAGAAAAAAAATCAAAGGCTGGGGTTTGTGGCTTCCTGTGGGTGTTGCTCAGCCATAATTTGCGTGTTGGGTTGTGAGGGCCACCAGGAGTTTGGAGGAGCAGAAATGCATGTAGACAGTGGAAGTCTTTCTGGGTAAAGAGCTAAAGGCTTTCAAGCTGTAGCTTCTTGATGCTTGTGGAGGACAGATAAAGGCCATCCCAAACATCCCTGGGTGTACTTGTGTTATTTTCATTAGGCTTTGAATTTAAGTCTGTGATTTTTACATTCCTGACGTTCATGGACTGAAACACGTTGCCCTCCCTGATACATCAGATAAATAAGATAAAAATTAAAGGAATGTCCATGGATGTGCATAATAGCTGTGTGAAATATAGTTATCTTTTAAAAGGCATCCAGAGGTACCATTATTTCTAGATAGATTTAAACAGCAGTTTTATGTCAGCTCCCTGTTTTCCGGAGCTTACTGTAAAGTACATCTGGTTTTCACTGCTGTTCGCGTTTCACATGGTCCACTACTTTCATAGATGCATTTTTAAAAGATTACTGAATTTGTAGACTCATCTGCACCAGCTTATACAACTTCCACTTTTCCTGGTGCTATCTTTTGTACCTCTGCAGAAACTGGCAGCTGGTTTTAGTCCATGTTTTAAGAAATAACCATCACTGCAGACGAGCCTAATTTCTCAAATTTCTGTTCGTGCTGGAGCACCGAGCTTGTTTGCAGGGACTCCACAGCAACAAGGGCTAAACTTAAAGCCATTTTCTCCTGGGGGCAAGGCATCGCTTGGGCTGCATTTTGTCAGGTACTCACTGTAGAGATGCACAAAATGCAGGGTTTGTGGTTGCATTTCTCAACCATGTAGAAACGGATAACGCAGACTTATGTGGGAATGTCCGTGTGAATGGGAAGGTGCATGTCATTTCAGGAACTCATCGCTTAATTTTTATCCCTTCTTAGTTTTTAACAAACATCACTACTTGCTTGTTGTTTAATCCCTTTTTAGTCAAGTTAGTTGAAAAACAGGTCGTCTTGTATTCCCAGAGGAGTAGGAGGGGTGGCAGAGGTGCGCTTGTAGGAGGGTGAAGTGCGAAGTGTCAGTCCCATAAAGACCAGGTGCACCTTGACCAGCTGTTTTAATAGATCTGTTTGCAGACTTTCCTCTTCTCCACCTTTTCTGTTTGTTTATTTTGACAGAAATGACTTTCTACAAATAGAACAGCTGCTCTTCTAAAAGTAAAAAAAAGCTCAAGTTTTTCATCCTGTGTTGGCCATCTGGGTTGTTGGAACTACCTGCAGTCACATGTTTGGAGTTGATCTGCAGATGTTTGGCGACTGACACTTGAGGTGTGTTGGTGGACGTTCCACAAAGACAGCCCTGCCCAGGTTTTCTCTGTCTGAGCCCAAGATCTTATGGCAGTTTGGTTTGTACTCTGCTGTTGGCCCCGGAACCCGCGAGGGTAATGGAGACCCTTCCTGTGGTGTTGTACAGGATGACTTCTACTCCAGCCTCCTCTTGTTTGTTAGGTGGTTAGTGTCTGTCCACTCCCAATAAATATAGCCATATGTACATATATATATATATATATAGACACACACGCGCGTGTTTTTAATTGGAGAATGCAGCACTTAACATTGGTGCCTCAACTTGCCTCAGTTTTATCTTCTATTGCTTTCCATGGGTATGTTATGAGCGATTTCAGAAGCTCTTGATTTGATCACTGTCTTTAATTAATGTGTGAGTGTCTGCAGTACATTTTGTAGCTGCTCATTAAATGGTGCTGAGACTCTAAGGTATAGAAGGGCAGGTAGTAAAAGTTCTTGGAGCAGGGGGACGAGGTGCTATTTTATAGAACAGATTTACATGAAGAATATTTGGGTAAAACTCAGCTTGGAGACATGGTGCCTCATCAGAGACACCAGACTATAGGATAGATGATTTTTATAAAAGAGGCTGTTTCCTCTAATTGGTGAACTTACCATGAATTATGAAATTTTGAAACTGTAAGCTCACCAATTAGAGGAAACAGCCTCTTTTTTTTTTTTTTTTTTCCCAAAATTACAAAATTTTGAAAGCCTGTCGTTTTTTACGGTAGCCACTTTCTTCAATGATGGCAACTTCACGTGGGAGGAGGGAGAGGATTAATTTGGAAGATTTCAGCTCACTGTGCTGGGAGGGACCAAACTCAAGGAAACCTCTGATCTATATACACAACTGCTGCATTTTTTTATAAATATATGTAAATGTCCTATTGTAATATTTGATCCTGGGAATAAACTAAACTGTTTTCAGTAGCTTTCTTCATCTCTTGGTTTTTGGGTTTGGGTTTTTTTAATTGGTTTAGTTCTAATGAAAGTCTGTCCCTGCATTATAATGGGAAGTTTCTGAGTTTTTTTCTTGAGGTTATTGGGGTAGAAGGAAAGAAAAGGAAACTGAATTCCCTGTATGTGTCTATTTGAATTTCTAGTATAATGGTCAGACTGAGTGCTCTTCTTTTTCCTTTGCCTCCTGATCTGTGATGTCTGGGCTACTTGGGTTGTTCCTGTGGTGGCCTCAGGTGGAGTGCCGATGAGCAGAGTCTCTCCTGGGCAAGAGCGTAGCAGGTAGGGTGGGGAAACAAAAGCTTAAAGAGACTGCTCTGGGGTCATCCTCATGTTTCTGACTGTAGGTAGGTCTCCACTGAAACAGTCATTTTGGCCACTGTCCCAGACTTGCACTGTTTGAACTCTCCAAAAAGTTATGGACAGGATGACTTGCAGTGCCAACAGTCATGCTAACGTCTTTGACCGGTGCTCATGGTGACTCGGTTCCAGCAAGCTGTGGGGAGGAGAGCAAATGTGCTTGGCTGGTCCCAACCCAAAGCTTTCTCAAGGGAGGTTGTCCAAGTTCTGTGGTTGACACCCTTGTGAGAGGCACCCACCTCCAGAGGAGCCCAGGAAAAGACTTGCCTTTCCAGGGGTATCTGGAAAGTGATTTTGTCTTTTGTTTTCACTGTCTACACCTCTCCTTCTCACTGTGTTAAGAAAAACGGACGCTTCCAGTCCCTGTGATGAAGACTTGCTTGAGCACCTCTCACGGCTGGAAAAGAGCCTGATTTCTTCATGCCACTTAAGAAAATATTTCCAGCTGAGTTGAAAATATTTTTTCATTGTAGTCTGCAGGTCAGGGAACTACAGGGTAGACTCAAGGTACCTCTTGGGTTCCATTTATTTATTTTTCCTTTCTGCAAACTTCTTCCAATTTTTGGAAGTTGGTTTATCTCATGGGAAGTACTAAATCGGGTGAAATTCGTAAGGAAGCTAAAAGCAAATACCATGTTGTCTGGCAGCGGGGTGGTGGCACTTCTTCAGTCTGAGGTGCAGCCGCAAGTGCCACGCAGGGCTTGTCGAAGGGGGTGACCACTGGCAGCAAATGTGCCCCCCACTGGAGTGTGGAGACATTTCTACTGGCAGGGATGGGTTTGCAGGTGCTGCCAAGAGGGGTGGGAGAGACCGCTGAATCTGGGGGGGGGTGTGTGTGTCAGCAATTACGGGCAAGTAACTTGCTGCTGTGCTGATGCTTTCATAACTAAGTTCTCATGTGCGAAAGGGAAGCATGCGGCCACCCACGGTGCTTGGGAAACACTAAAATTAGTCTTTTCCTTGTTTTATTATTGGTACAGACTCGGGCTGGAGTGGGTTTAAGGGGAAGATGAGTGGTTGTGGGGAAAAACTTCACCCTGATGCACACTCAACAGGAGGGGGTTTTCTGGGGGAGATGATTGACCAGATCATGTGTGTGGCAACGTGGGACGCCCAGTGCCGTGACGTAGGGAAGGCCACAAGATGAAGTTACAACACATCTACTGGAGTGAAAAATGATTCCTCTCTTTCTAAGTTGAAAAAGAGAAGAAGGAAAAATTAGATTGTTCTCAGCAGTCTGCCCTCCTGCATGTCTGACCTGTTTCACCTTTGCTGCTGACTGCTTCTTAGAGACTGATTTGTCCTATCTAAGAATAAAACGGGGATTTACATGCTGCTGCAAGTTCTGATTTTTTCCTTTCAGATGAGCTATAATTATTCAGATGATCTGCTCCTCTCCTAGCTTATTTTTCCTAGAAAAGTGGAATTGGCTGATGTAACCCGGCCTCACCCGTTCATCTTTTTCCACGCGGCACTCAAGGGCTCCAGCTCTGTTTCCTACTTTGAAACCTGCTGGTGAATGCTACCCATGTGTGTTACCCAAGGCAGAGAAAGTCGTGCTCCAAACCAAAAGGCAACACTTCAGTTGCTTTTTTTTTTCCCCCCCTATATTGGAGCAAGGCTGTACCAGAGCTGTAAGAGCTGCACTTACGCTTCATCTCCTGTGGCTGTTACAGACGGGGAAGCCCACCTTCCAAGCAGCTGATGTGCCTCACGTCCTCGTGATGAATGCACGTGGAATATGAACCTTCTCCAAACTCTTATCTGAGAAAACTCTTCCTTTTGCCTCCGCAGCCCATGAGCAGGTCTTCTCCATGCTTGTGCTGCCTGCAACTCCTCTGCCAGAAAAACTGCCCAATTTTTGCCAACTTTTGTACTGCAGCTCCCTTGTCTCCTGTTCTTGGACACGGAGGTTGTGTTCTCCCAGTCCTATGCCCATGTTGGAGCTGCTACCCTCAGACCTTCTCTGTGGGGAGAGGAGAGGGGCTTCCCCATTGCACGTTACCTGCCAGCCACAGGTACCCCGATAGGACTTTGGAATGCTGTTGTCTGACAGCTTGCAGTAATTAAGATACCCATAAATAACCTTTTTCTCTCAATGTTAACACCAAAGTGTGAGACATACATAGTGGGGATCACTCAACAGCTGGAGGAAAAGCTGGGCTGTCTGCATGGAGACAAAGGACAGGAGACAAGAACCAGCTCAGATAGCCTTCCAATATCTGAAGGGAGCCTACAGGAGAGGCGGAGAGGGACTCTGTCAGGAAGTGAGTGACAGGACAAGGGGTAACAGTTTTAAATTGGAAGAGGGGAGATTTAGATTAGATACTAGAAAGAAATTCTTTAC
>JAOTQQ010000052.1:25934462-25955313 GCA_026546715.1 Gallinago undulata | reverse complement strand
TTCAAGGCCAGGCTGGATGGGGCTTTGAGCAACCTGCTCTAGTGGGAGGTGTCCCTGCCCAGGGCAGGGGGGGTGGATCTAGATGATCCTTAAGGTCCCTTCCAACCCAAACCATTCTATGATTCTATGATTTATTTAGAAGTTTTTATTGATATATTAGTGTTCTCTCCTCCTGTGGGTAAAAAGGAGGAAAGGCAAACCTGACCTGTTCAGCATCCACACACAAAGCTCTTGCACCATGAGGAAAATCAGGTGAAACGTGAAGGAAGAAGCCCTTGGTGGAGGACGCAGACTCATGGTGACAGAATGATAGTGTTTGGAGTGAGCTGCAGAGGAGGGAGGAAAATGTTCTCCCAACATAGTCATTGCAGGTCATTCCTGGAGAAATGGTGTTTTCTACTTGGCCTTAAAATCTGCAGCTGTGCAGGTTTTGGTGGACTTGTGGCTTCTGTCAGTGAGAGGGGGCATAATCGAAGTGATGGCTCAGTCGCAGAGGCTGCCTCATTCAGATAGGACAGTCATTCTTCCTTTGGGCAGCTGGTTGTGTGGGAGAGGGAAGAGCCATGACTGACGCTGTGCGTGGACTGACTCCTCCTGCGTGGAGGAGGAAGACGTGGAGCACATGCTGGGATGTCATAAATAGTCACCCATGGGTGGCACCTCCAGGACAGGGCTCATTCAAGGGGTGGACACCGCTGGCTCTACGTGGCATCACTCCCAGGTAAGCCGGGAAGATGGGAGGACAGGTTCCATGGGCTTTGCTTGAATCCCCTTGCTTTTGGCCGTGGAGATGTGCTGGCAGGAAGGGAGTCTGTCTTTCCAGTGTCCCAGCAGAGGCTGGTTCAGCTGCACTTCTGCTTTACCTCCCCTTGCAGAGGGTTTTGTCTGTCTATTGGGCAAGGCACAAGAAGCCAGCTCATGCGAACTTGCTTCTTGCTGAATCAGAGCCCTGGGGGGACAGCAAGCTGCGGAGAGCTTCCTGGGAGAAGGAGACTCCCCCCAGCCCTCCCCAGGGCAGTGGTGGAGAAGAAGGAGAGTCCTTGGGGAGGTTAAGGGGAGACTTGCTGAAGATCACAAAAGCCTTTGGCTGGTGAGAGCAGTCCACACTGGGAGCTCCAGAGTAGCAAGAGCTATACTGGAAGGTCCTCCAAAGTGGGGCTGTAGGACTCAGTGCTGGATGCTTATGGCTCTGGGAGGCAGCCACGCACAATCTGTGGACTGTAGGTGGGACTTTAGTGAAGGCAAGGGACCCTAAATTCCCTAAATAACCAAGGCAGGAAGGAGAGAAAGTAGAGGGGAGGTGAAGCTCCAGGATGGGTGGAGCTGGTGATCCACCTTGGGCTTCTTGGCTTGAGTCCTCTCCACACAGCAAGGTTTTGCAGCCCCGGTCCTCCACATTCAGCCTTCCCCGGCCCCAGTAGCCTGGTGGGGCTGGGAGCCTATCAGCAGGTCACAGGGATGCAAAGCCCCGTTGGGCTGGGGTCCCCGTCCCCTCGGGGCGAGCAGGGGCTGGAGCTGCTCCTCCCCAGTGCCACGTGCGATGGGGGCTGAGGCAGCACTTCCCACGGAAAGAACCATGCAGCACCTCCCAGCCTCTGCTTCTGCAAAGCCAGAACAGAGCCAGCCCAAAATAAACCAGCCAGCGCCAGAAGCAGCTCGATTTCAGGGAGCTTCTGCAAAACGGGGCTGCAAGCTGCTGGGAAAGGGGAAAATGCACAAAAACACCCTGAAGCAAAAATGAAGGTAGAAGGAAGCTGGGACAACAGCAAACCAAGCTGTTTCCAGTGGTCCCGGAGCAACCAATGGATATCCCCCTTCTTGCAGACACAGGAGAAGGATGACTCCAGGATATCTCCTGGAGATGGGTAAGCACTTTTTAGGTGAACTGACAATTTAATAAGATACCAGCAGAGCTGGATGGCTTGCCCAAGGATAGGCAAGAACCTTTCCTTAATTAACTTTAGTTGGTTTCAGCGTATTCAGACCTATGGTAGGACTGGTGCACAGCGGGGATGGAGGTGCTCTGGGATTTGATTGGAGATTGATGGGGTTTCAGAAGTCCTTCGTCCAATGGTTTTGCCCCTTTCCTGTCTCCCTCCTGCTCATTGTGAGCCCTCAAGGTCAAAGCGAGTGGTGGTGGTGGGTCTCCTTCCTGCAGTGACATTGTGGAGGAGCCGGCACTGCAGGTGGCACAGGTTTCAAGGCTCCGTGCGGGACCTGCCGTTTTCTTAAATTCCCTTCCCCGTTTGGCAAAGAGATAGGAGCAAGTCTGAAGCTGGGCTTCTCCTTCTGTGATAAAACAAGAAGCTGGCGAATCATTGCATAGACAAGCATACTCTTCACTGGGTAAAAAACTGGCTGGATGGCTGTGCCCAGAGAGTTGGGATTACTGGGGTGAAATCTTGGTGGCCAGTCACCAGTGGTGTCCCTCAGGGCTCAGTTTGGGGGCTAGTCTTGTTTAATATCTTTACGATGATCTGGATGAGGGAATTGAGTGCACCCTCAGTAAATTTGCAGATGACACCAAAGTGGGTGGGAGTGCTGATCTGCTTGAGGGTCAGAAGGCTCTACAGAGGGACCTGGACGGGTTGGATCAATGGGCCAAGGCCAATGGCATGAGGTTCAACAAGGCCAAGTGCCGCGTCCTGCATTTTGGTCACAACAACCCCGGGCAAACCTACAGGCTTGGGGCAGAGTGGCTGGAGCTGTCTAGCAGAAAAGGACCTCAGGGTGTTGGTGGACTGTGGGCTGAACATGAGCCAGCAGTATGCCCAGGTGGCCAAGAAGCCCGACAGTATCCTGGCTTCTATCAGGACCAGAGTGGCCAGCAGGGCAGTGATGGTGCCTCTGTCCTGGGCACTGGTGAGGCCCCACCTCAAGGGCTGAGTTCAGTTCTGGGCCCCTCACTACTGGAAGGACATTGAGGGGCTGGAGCGTGTCCAGAGGAGAGCCACCGAGCTGGTGAGGGGTCTGGAGAACAAGCCACACGAGGACAGGCTGAGGAAGCTGGGCATGTTTAGTTTGGAGAAGAGGAGGCTGAGGGGAGACCTCCTTGCCCTCTACAACTACCTGAAAGGAGGGTGTAGAGAGGTGGGGGTTGGCCTCTTCTCCCAAGGGAATAATGACAGGAGCAGAGGAAATGGCCTGAAGTTGGGGCAGGGGAGGGTTAGATTAGATCTTGGGAAGAATTCCTTTCCTGAGAGGGTGGTCAGGCACTGGAACAGCCTGCCCAGGGAGGTGGTGGAGTCACCATCCGTGGCGGTTTCTAAGAAACATGTAGATGTGTCACTTCAGGGCATGCTCTAGTGCCAGAGATTGTGGGGTTGTTTTTTTTTGTGTGTGTGTGTGTGGTTGGACTTGGTGATCTCAGAGGTCCTTTCCAACCATGAAGATTCTGTGATTCTGATATTAACATTGAATTTATTTTTAATATTTACTTGATTAGATGGTGGGGGGGAAAATAGGATTTCCATTGGACATTACTCTCAAGTAATGGGGGTGCCAGTGGGGGAGGCTGGGACCCAGAAGCATGAACCAGCGAACTCCCATCCACCCGTGGCTGTGAGATGGGCTTGGGGTGGGGCAGCCATGGGGCGTCAGGAGGCCAAAGGCAGCCCCTTCCTCTCCTCTTCCTCCCCCCCGTCCCCCTGCAGGGTGGCCATGTGCGTGGGAAAGTGCAGCCGCATCGTGGGTCCCTGCCTGCTGGCGCTGGGCATGCTCTCCATGACAGCCAACATCCTCCTGCTCTTCCCTGGTGGGACATCCAAGTACCTGCTGGAGGGGCACATCAGCAAGCATGCCAAGGTCATTCCGGGTGCCTGGGGAGGTGGCATCCCCGTGAGTACTGCATTTTGCACCGCGTCCTTCCTGGCCTGTCTGTGGAGCAGGGACAAAGGGATGGAGCAGGTTGGCTCCTCCTCAGCTGCTTTTCCCTTCCCGCAGGTGCTGCTGGCCGCGGCCCACACCACGGCGGTGGGATGGCGATGCGCTGGCTGCTCCAACTGCGGCACCCGACACAACGTAAGGCAGCGGCAGGACCCCGGTGCCAAAGCAGTCCCAAGCAATGGGTGGTGGGATGTGGCAGGTGGCTCTCGGGTGGGACATGGCAGGTTACCACCTCTCCCATGGATGGACATGGCATAGAGCCTCCCCTCTCATGGCCTCGAGGTGGGATGTGTTGGGTGTCCCCTCTCCTGTGGTGGGTTGTGGCAGGGTATCATCTCTCCCAGATTGGGTCATGGCAGGGTGCCACCTCTCCCATGGCCATGTGGTGGGATGTGGCAGTGATGCCCGTCTCCTGTGGCCCCATGGTGGGATGCTGCATGGTGCCACCTCCCTGGAGGACAGCTCATGTGTGCTGCGTGGGCTCTGCCCCCCCCCAGGCTCCACTTGGCAGCCCTCTGCCTGTCCCTGCTCCTTGCCCACTTCTGCCCAGCAATGGCTCCATTCTCAGCCTCAACTCCCTGGGGTGGGACCCTCTTGGGGTGAAGGGGAGGGGAGTCTTTCCCCCTTAACAAGCTCCGTCGATAACGTGCAGCTCCGTTTTGGAGCCTGCTTGACGTTCGGTCCCTCCCTGGATGTTGCCCACAGGCTTTCGTCTCTGCTGTGCTCTCCAAGCTGGCGCTCCTGGGTGCCGCCGCCTGCTTCGTCCTCTCCGGGGTGGGTTTGACCAATGGACCCCTCTGCTTCTACAATGCCTCCGAGCACGGCACCCTCTGGGGTTACCCTTTCCTGGATGCCGGTTGCCAGGAGTCCGATGCCAGGTGAGGCAGCAGGGTTGAGTAGCCAGTGCCACCTCGTTGGCTTATTGCCAAGTTGGCATTACTGATGGTGGGTGGGGTTGGTGGGCTTGCTGGTGGTGATGGAAGACTCTGGTAGCTTCCAAGGTCCTCACCTTCCACGGCTTTCTATGTGGTGCTTCCTATCCCCACCAACTCTGCTGCCCCCTCCCATCCTCAGGATGAAGGACGGGGTGTCTGGGGCACACCTCCATGGAGGAAAGCCATGCCTGACCCACCGCAGGGCAGCATTTTGCATCTCCTCCTCTCTCCATCACGCAGGACAGAGAACTACCTGTATGGTTGTTACAGCTGGAGCATCTGCCTGGAGCCGGCAGGTGTCGTGACCTGGAACGTCGTCCTCTTCTCCCTCCTGCTGCTCATCAGTGCCGCCGAGATGGTGCTGGCCTCCCTCCAGATCCTCAACGGCTGCCTCGGGTGCCTCTGTGGCTTTTGCGAGGGGAAGTAGGGACCTGCCATGGTGCCAGGAGCCTGGCACTTGGAGGAGGCGTTGTCCTCAGGTGTCCCTCGGCTGGTGGCAAATGCCATCATGGGGATAAGGGCACAAGCGGTGACACCAGCCCAGTGCAGGACAGGTTCCCCCATGGGGGAGAGACACCCCAGCCTGCATGAGATGTCAAAGCCACATGTGTGGGGTCACCCAAAGGCCTCCAGGCAGAGCCCTTGGCTTGGGTGATATCTCTTCCTCCACCCTGGAGCGGATGCCCTTGGGCCTGGCAGCCTTTTGGGGTTGGAAACCAGTTTGGTGAGCGATGGAGGTGGGGACCTGGCATTCCAGCACTGAGCCCAGTGGCTTCCCTGGCTGCTCCCCATTCGCCTTCCCCCGTGCAAAATGTGACTTGGTGATATTTGTAGAGCTGAGACTTGGAACATTAACTTATTTTCATTAATCAATCTGTATTTAGGGCAGCTTGTGTTGGTGTTTGTCTTCCACCTGGGGCAGGAGGGACAGAGGAGACTGGAGGAGCTGAGCCAGGCTCTGGCTGGGGGACTGGGATGGAGTTGTGCTGGAAATGAGGTGTAGCCCCCCCAAAGTTGACCTGCACACACACACAAACAGGCAGCAGAGGTTAGGAGCAGCTGCTTATCCCCACTGGTCCAGGACCCGCCGCTGCACTCACAGGGGGTGACATCAGCTTCAGCATGTCCCCCATCCCCATGTCCCTCATCCCCATGATCTTTACAGGGACAGACCTGAACCTGCCTGTGCTACAAGGGCGATTGCCCTGAAAACTGATAAGGTTGTGAGGAAAGCAGCAATGTCCACGGTAGATAAAAAAAGAAGGCCATCAGCCAGATCAAACAGTAACTTCAGAAAGACCATTGAGAAAGAGAGAAAGTGCCTTGACCAGGATCGTTAAAAAAGGAGCAATTAAAAAAGGAAGAAGACGGAGCAGGGTGGTAGTACTGGGTAGAGCACAGCTGGAGCATCATGTCCCCCGACACCGCCTGGGCTGCCTTCTCTTCTGCTGGTGCCCCCCCTTACATATTTCGGGGGGGAGGGGGGAGGGGACCGAGGAGCTGGTGGCACCAGCCTCCACGCCCAACCAACTGTAGAATTAAAATATAACAATTAAAAAAAAAAAAAAAAGAGGTGGAGCCCAGTTTTGAGGTGGTGGTGCATGCCTTCTGGGTGCTGTGGCCATGCTGGCCTGTGGCAGGACCCCAGGCTATGGGCATCCCGGTGGGCCAGGCTCCAGGGGGTGCCCTGGGGTTCAGCACCCCCCCTGGGTGACTGGGGGGAGCCAACCCGGGAGGGGTGGGGGGCACTAGGAGATGAAGCAGCTCCTTCGCTCCCGCTTTCTGGGGCGTGGGGAACCTCCATCCTGCTGGGACACAGTGGCTGTCAGGGGGATGTTCTGGAGCACGTCGTGCAGTGTGAACATGCTGAAAGAGATCTGCTCATAGGGCGACCGGGTCCCGTTCTCGTAGAGGCAAGCGAAAGCGATGGCTGGGCCACCAGTGATGGAGGCCTCGCTGTAGGGCAGCTCCATGTAAGCCAGGTCTGAGTAAGCGCTTGGGCCCTCGTAGATGACCCACGGCTCAGTCCAGCTCTCCACGTCCCTGGGGAAGGTGCTCAGGTGAACCCCCATGTTGACCCGTGACATGGAGCTGGTGGGATGGGAGTAGAGGACCCAGGTTGGCGCTTGGAAGAAGGGAACAGGGCTGGAGGTTGCTGTGGGGTCCCCTGGTCCCGAGGTGACACTGCTGGCATGGCTGGGATGCCCAGGGGTAAGACACCCCTCCTTGGGCTCAGCTGACTCATGGTGGCTGCTGGTGGCCACCATGGGCAGCTCCTCCCCGGCTGCCTGCTGCGGGGACGAGGACCCCAGCCCCAGGAGCATTCGAGGAAGCAGGTGGGGAGCTGAGCCCTGGAGGCACACCCCAGGGTCCTGGGGGGCAGCGGGGACATAGACAAAAGGTGCGGGGAAGCCAATGACGCTGCCATGACAGCCATGGGGGGGCTCAACCAGCCGCTGGACCAGCTGCCCCCCATGGAAGACAGCCCCGTCATCCGTGCTCAGCGCCTGGACCCTGAAGCCCAAGGGGCTGCGGGCGTTGCAGTAGAGGACGTTGGAGCCGTCCTCCTCGTCCACCGAGACCAGCTGGCACTCGCCCGTCTGCAGGTTGGGAATGAACTCCCCGAAGCGCCAGCCCCGGCCGTGGTCGTCGCTGTAGAAGGCGAAGGAGTGTGGGGTGGTCTTGCAGAGCTGCCCGAAGCACTCCTTGCAGTCGATGTGGTAGCTGTAGGCGGGCACCAGCAGCCGCCCCGACCGCAGCTGGATCCCGTGCCCGGGGCCCAGCGCGAACGTCGCCCAGTCTGGGGAGCGGAGATGGGAAACAGGGGTGAAGAATGGCCTCCGTGGTGCCCCTCTTGTGCCCACCCTACGTGGGAGGGTCTCCAGAAAATCCCCCAGCCTTGACAAGCAAGGTGGTGGGGCAGGAGGGCAGCAGAGCCCAATGCTGCCCAGTTGCCCTCACACATTGTCCCACCCATAGCTACAGGACCTCTCCCCCTCCTCTCCCCCTGGCCAAGTGAGACAAATACTCTCTCCATCCCCCCTTTCCTCTGCTTGAGGTTCTTTTCCAGCTCATCTCTTTGATGCTTGTGGGATTCCTACACCCGATGTCACCTCCAGCCACACCATGGATGGCTCCAGAAGGCCAAAACCCAAGTGTGACCTTCGTCCTGGCTGTCCTCCCCCCTCCTCGCCCCTCTCTGTTGGGCTACCTTTGATGGCCCCGCCAATGACCTGCTGTGTCAGGTCTGTGGCCGCGCTCCAGCTCAGGCCCTGGTCGGCGCTGGTGACACAGCAGAGGCGGGTGACATTTTGGCCAGTGACGATCTGGTAGGCTTCAGGTGTCCTGCCCAGCACCGTGATGAAGAAAAGGAAGAGGGTGCCGGTGAACTGGTCGTAGAGCGGGCAGGGGTTCATCGACCGGTGGTGCTGCAGCGTCGCAGTCTCCAGCACACGCATGTCTTCCCACTGCCCGGGGGGGGGAGGGGGAGGAGGAGAGGGTGAAGACCACCCCACTTCATCCACCCCCACTGTGCAGGTGCCTCCAGGAGCATGGCTGTGCCATGCCGCCATGCCTAAGTGGTGGAGGACACCTACCTGGCTTGGCTGTACCAACCCTGGGTGCATTCCCCCCCTCCCCATCCCACCTCCACGTAGCTCCCGTAGACGGTGCCGCGGCGCAGCACCAGGAGGTTGGCGTGGGCATCGTCGGCGCTCAGCCGCTCCTCCGCGAAGGCCAGCAGCTTGGCCACACAGGGCAGGTAGAGCAGGGCGGGCACACGGTAGGTGACACCGTTGGACTCCTTCTCGAAGAGCACGGTCCGGGCAGGGAAGTGCCGGGAGCCCATGGTATCTGCAGCAGGAAGATGGTGGGTTGGTGAAGGGGGGGTCACCAGCTGCTGGCCAGGAGCCAGGCTGTCCTTGGTTGGGGGGAGAGGGAGGGGGGCTGGATTTTAACATGGTGGGCTTGGGTTTGAGGAACGCCCCCAGCAGTGTGGGTCACTGCAGCCAGGGTTGGGGTTGAGAGGGGCTGAAGGTATGACAAGTCACCAGCGCTCAAAGGTTGGACTAGATTTTTGGGCAACACCAAAACGTCCGACCTTTCGGGGCTACCCCAAAATAAAACTAAATAAAATTAAATTGACTTTCAAGGTGCCCTTCAAAGGGCAGGTTGAGACCTCAGGTTCCCTGCTCCCATCACCAAGTGGGTGTTGCGGGAGGGGGCAGAGCCCATCTCCACAAGGAGAAGACCCTGGGACCAGCCCAGGGTCCTCCACGGGGGTCAGGGAGTGGTTTGTCCCGTGGTTCTGGTGCCTCCAGCAGTTCCTCAGTCCCCCCCACCCTGTGGAGAAAGCTGGGGTGCATGACAGGACCAGCGGGGTCCCCAGCCGGGCTGTCCCCAAGCTACGTGTCCCCAGGGTATCACCACGGAAGGAGATGGGCACCCCCACTGCAGTGGCCAAGGGCAACTTTCAACCGTGTTTTAATTAGGAACTTTTGCTGATCAAAGCCCCCCCCTGGAGAAAGCAAAGGGGTACTCACCGGGTCGTGCTCAGCCGGGGTGTCCCCTCTGTCCCTTGCCCCCACCACAGGGGAACACCGGCTCCTGCAGCCACCAGCTTCCTGCGGCGCCCGTTGCCTTGCTGCTTCACTGCCAGCCACCCCCCCCCCCCAAGAAGAGTCCCCCCACCGATGGGTCACGGGGCTCCCACAGTGACAGTGGCCAGGAAAAAGCCCTGAGTCAGCAGTGCCGGGCAGCACAAAGGCACCATTCTCAGCCCAGCAGAGCCGGGGGCCCTGTGGCTGCCAAGCTGCCTTCTCTGACCCCCCCACCCCGGGGGGATACAAAGGGAGCTGGGGAGGGGGGTGGGGGGTGTTTGCATCTCCTACCTCGGTTTCCCTCCTCCCGCAGGCTGGGAGAGGCCAGACATCCCTGCCCAGGAGCTGCAACCCGTGTTCACCATGGTCCACCCCAGCCATGAGCTCCCCAGCCTGGGGATCACGGTCTGGAGGGTCCCAGCCTTCCCAGGACCCTTCACCCCCCCCCCCAACCCCCTGCCCGGGTCAGCTGTTAAGAAATTGCTTTTTATGCCGTTGCTTTTTATTCCATCCCTGGCAGCAATTTTTTGCTCGAAGGGCTTGACAAAATTCATACAGCAAGTCCCGGCCCAAAGCTCCAAGGTGAAAGCCCAGGCTCTGGCCGCAGGATTGGCCAGGAAAGGCCCCCCCGGGGCTGCTTGCCCAGGCTCCCCTCTCCTCCGCCCTGGCTCCTTCCAAACGCCTCCTAACCCCAGTTCATTTTTTTAGGGGGAAGCTGCAAGCCAAGCGACCCTGTGTCCTTGTGGTTTCAGTCAAAATCATGCAATCAGAGTGACACATGGCCCTTCCCACCCCAAAAAAAAGAACTAAACTACTTTAATGAAGAATTAATATTTTAAAAAAATAATTAAATAGTGAAATGTGTACAATATATACAAAAGCATCTCAAACTCCCAGGATGACAGTCCCATCACCAGCAGGCACTGGGGAAGTCCGAGACTGGACTCAGCGACAGATGGGAACTGGGTTCCAGCTCTGGAGTCAGGAACACACGGATCGGGATCAAAGGCAGACAAACAGACAGGGTCCTTGTCAGATGTCAGCCATTGGAGAAAGAGAGTAGACCCTTTGATCCCTCAGCTTTCACACTGAGCATGGGGCAGATGGGATGGAATACCCTGTTGGTCAGGTTTGGGTCACCTCTCCTGTCCCCTCCTCCCCACAGATGTGACCCCTCTACGCTTTTCCGTTTCTGACCCTTTAAGAAGGCAAATACCGAAACTGGCTGCCCTTGGTTGTTCCAGCAATAAGTATAAGGCAGAGCCTCTCTGCACCCCGTCCCTTGGCCTGGAGCACAGACATTGGTCTCGTCACTCTGAGAACGAGCAGTTTTCTCCACAATATGCCATTAATTTCAGAGTTACTGGAGGCCTGGCTAAGATGTAAAATTGCAGAACACAAAATTGGTTCGGTTTTACTTCAAACCGGGACAATCCTCTGTCCCAATGGTGCCCACAGGGTCCCTGACTGGGGCGAGCAGGGAGATGCCGGCCAAGCGTTGCAATACCGCACGGCCAGGGACTGCAGGCACCCAGGGAACCAGCGACGGGCAACCATGAATGGCGGTGACACCAAAGCCCTCCTTCTAATGAACCTTCCCAGCACCGGGGGCTGGCAAATGAGCAAAGGTGGCCCGGGCAGATGTAATTACCTCCCCCAATTCTGAGGTCATTCCTCAGACGAGCAGCGTCCCTCACTCCACCCCTCTCCTCACGGGTGGTGAAGAGTTTGGCCAACACAGAGAGAGGGGGGGTGGCCCAACAAAGCCTCTACTGATAATCACAGAATCAGAATCACAAAATCTTCATGGTTGGAAGGGTCCTTTGAGATCATCGAGTCCAACCCTACATAAAGGGCTGAGCCCAAGGGACCCTCCACACCCAGGGACCCACACCCAAGAGAGAGGGGTGAAACCACAAAATGGGCACTCTCAGGGGAGCATCAAGCAGTCCCAACTGGTGCAGAGGCCCCCCCACACCTCATGACACGCATGAGAGGGACGTCTCATGTGCCGGTGGGGAAAGGCTGCCAGCGATGGGTACGGTGCTCCGGCCTCCCAGCCAAAAAGCAGCCCTGACCACGGAGGGTGGTGACACATTGTCGAGCACAGGTGCTGCTGGGTGGGAGACCCAACATCTCTCCTGCTCTATTCCTACAAGGAGCTATTCTCCTTGTTTCCCTCCCCCTCCCCTTTTTCCCCCCCTTAAAGGCTGAAAATCAGGACTTGCTCTAGTGAGCCGTGCCCAGGCTGGACATTAAGGACAGCTATTAATTAAGGTTGAATGCAAACGAAATGATTAAGCCCATGATTAATGATTAAGAGGCAGCTGGAAGCCTGCCCAGCACTCTGCAGTGGGGGCTGTCCCCCTGCCTGGCAATGGGGAGGAGGCATCAGGTGGGATCCGGACAACACTGGAACCTTTGGCTCAAGGTCCCCAAAAAGGGACCCACTGCCAGCTTGGTGGCCCCCAACACACCGCCAGCCCCTCGTGTGCCGGAGTCCTGTGGGCCAGCCACATGCCACACACGGGGTGACACAAAGCGGTGGGAAATCTCAGTGGGAAACCCCAGTGGGTTGTCCCATGCCTTAGTTGGGAGCTGGGCGGTGCATCTTCTCCTGGGAACTGGCCCAGGGCAAGGGCAATCCTAACGGCTTCCTCTTCTTGTGTGGGTGCTGAACAGCATAAAGATAGGACGTGTACTGGAGCTCTGGCACAACCATTTTCTGGCAGGTTCTCAGAGTCCTGTTGTCCAAGTTTTGTTTGAGGTTGTACCCAAGGATATCTGCAGCCCCTGATTGGAAAGGCAGGAGAGCTTTGCTGTTGATGTGATCCTTCCCCACCGCCTCCTGATCCGAGAGACAGGTCTCCATGAGCTCCTTCTGTCTTGTTCGCAGGTGATTCACCTCCTTCTCCAGCTCCTTGAGTCCTACAGTCTCCTCGATTCTCCTCCAGAAGCTCTGGTTGAAGTGCAGGTAGAGCTCCCAGTCCAGTGAGCACCATGTTTTTATCCGCTCCTTGCTTTCTGGAGTCAAGGTCTGGACAGTGTCCTGGCTCCTGGAATTGAGCTTAAAGTAAATCACGTCATCCAGATTCCAGCACAAAGTGTGCTTCAAGAGGATCATGGACTCATCAAAGTAGTCTGCTATCAAGATCAGGTGGAAGTTCTGTTCAATCTCCCTCAAGACCATCTGGATGTACTTTTCGTTATTCTCCGCATTGTTATCGTAGCCAAAGTCAAACCACATGATATTCCGGGCATAAATGTTTTGTTTGTGATCCGCCGGGTGGTAATACTTCGTGGGTGATGCCAGGTACTCATTCACGTCCTTGGAAATCCTGAAGGCAGGGGCAACATCCTTGTAGTAGGTGTAGGAAGACTCCAGCAAATGAATGGGGTTCCTCAGGATGGAGAAGTAGAAAGTGTTCGCTGCCATCACCTTTTGCACCTATTTGTGGGGAGGAAGAAGAGAGTTTTTTAGTCCAGAAGCACTGCTTGTTCAACCAGGTTTCTCCACAGGGGTTGTGGCTCTTTCTTACCTCTGAGGGGTTAAACCGCAGGTGGTTGCACATGATGTTGTAGTTTTGTCCTATGGATTGAAATTCCTCCACAAAGCTGGCCTGGAAGGTCTGTGGGTAGCCCAGGTGGACGAGCTCGTTGGCTGGAAGGGCAACAGTGAGGTTGTACTTCTCTGCGAACCTGAACATGATGTTCAGGATGGTGCTGCTGGCAGTCTTGTGGGTCTTGAGGAACATGACATTAGTCTTGGCATGGCAAGGCAGCAGCTCCTCATGGCTCTTCAAGATTCTGGAGGAAGGCAAAAGATGGGGGAAATGGCCTCTGCAGTGCCATACCCCATCTCTGAGACCTGGCAAAGCCAAACCCGAGCAGTTTCTCTTTCTGATACCACACCTGCAGCTGGTGCAAGGCACCAACCCAAACAAGCCCCATCCCTCAGGCGCCGACGTCAGACAGTTTTCTCCTTATCCAGTTCCTCGCTCACCCAAAGGCTTTAGCTCGATTTTGCCCTAAAGAGCTGCACTTTGGCTAATTTGATCCCTTGTTGCCTGCCCAAACGTGGATCTTGGACCTCACTTTGGGCCACTTAAACCTCAGTATTACCTTAAACCTCATGAGAGTGAAATCAAGGTCTCGGGTCTGATCCTTGCTACCCTGGGCAGATGAAGTCATGCGACCTTGCTTCTGCTTCACTTACACATAATTTTTGTTCCGCATGTGGAAGAATCCCGACAGGAAGATGAGTCCCAGGCAAAGGCTGAAAATAACGAACCATTTGATGTGCCTGGAAAGAAAGAAGAGTTTGGGTGGATTTTTACATTCCAGTCCTTCCCAGAACACGACCCACCAAACTTTGTTGTGTAGTCCCTGGGAATTATCATCGCTGGGAGCACAATTTTATGGTGCCAGTAGCTCTGGCATTAGAGGTCGGACAGTGAGAAACTGCACTTCCACTATCACTCTCCCAATTTTGGCCTTTAGCAAGACACAGCCTACTTCAGGCAGAGCCTGTTAAGCCCTTCTGACAGCCTCCTGCTCTCCTGCTTTTTCTTTGCCTTTTCGTTTGCTTTTCTGGGGGCTTAGAGCTTATTTGCTGCTCAAACTTCTAGTACATTCACTAGAAAACAAGCCCTTTGTCAGGGTGTAAGGAGTTCCTCGGTAAGAAACACGAGCAGCTCCTGCAATCCCATCGCTGCAGAAGATGATGAGGGTCTCAAAGAAACACTAAACTGCATTGTGGCTTTTTTTCAATATAGCTGAGCCTTTGCGAAACAGAAAACTGATTAATAATCCAATAGCATCTGTAAGGGAGTAATTGCAAGCCCTCCTTTCAAACAAGAGGACCGCTTCCCCGCCAGGACATCTCCTCTCAGCCCAGCTTCCATGCTCAGCCCCCCACCAGGTCTCCTTCTCACCAGATCTCCTCACCTTGGCCAGACTAAACTTCCCGAGCTCAGAAGCAGCAATTTGAATCACGGAATTGTCTCAGTTGGAAGGGACCTTTAAGATCATCAAGGCCAGTCATTAACCCAACGCTGCCAAAGCCACCACTAAACCATGTCCCTCAGCCCCACGTCTCCCCACAAGGACCTCCTCTGCCCATGTTCTGCCTGGATAATGACGAAGGGTGGGTCTTTTATAGCACTAACTAGCAATCAATTAGGCATCACTGGTGCATTCTAGCTGGGACACGTACAGATCTTTTGGAAGTTTGATGTCCACCAAAAAGGGACTTTTCAGCACCAGGTTTGATGTGACTCCTCTGATCTTAAAAGATTTTTTAACTCTGTGTGAATTCCATGTTTCCAGCCGCCGTTTCCAAAATGCAACAGATCTGGTTTGCGCTTTAAGTTGTTTTGAGAAGGTGTAGCCCCATTTACAGCATGGGATGGTCACGCTCATGGTTCTCTCTCTCCCAAGTGGGCACGGAAGGGTCCAAAACCTGCCCAGTGTGAGGGCTGATGGGGGCAGGTGGCTTGCTGCAGGCTGCGCCTGGTGGTCCTTTACACTGTCCTTCTGGCCAAGGCACCCTCACACATGGTCCTGCTGCACAGGGTGGTGGCTTTCATAGCCTCCTGCTAGTGCCACGTGAAAGACACTGAATGGCTCCTTCCAGTTGGCCTAATAAGGGTGCAACGACCAGCTTTACCTCACATGGTCTGCAGCCTCCTGCTGGCTGACCAGCTGGGCTGCAGCAGCCGTGGAAAGCGGATGGGAGCAAAGTCCAACAGAACACAGAGCTGCACCTGAACACAAAGCCACCGCGGGGAGCCAGGAACTCGGGGACGTGAACCCAGTGGAAGCACGGAGACAAGTGACAACGATGTTGGAACACTGTGATGGCACTGCAGAAAATGGCCAGAAACTGCCCCAAACCACTTTTGCTTCAAGCTTCACTTGGCACGGCAACGCTTTCCTTCTCCAGTGGCACCCCAGCCAAAGTGGGAAACCCTCAGGAAGGGCAGAAGAGCCAGAGAAGACCCTCAGCCACAGCTCGTACCAACCTCTGAAGCAAATATGCAGCACAGTGTCTGCATGAAGAGTTTGAAGGCATAGCTCTAGGGAGTCTTTCATCAGCATTTCTTAATTCTTTGGTCCCAGGCCTGGGGGGGGGGGGGGGCTGAGACAATCAAAATTCCTTTGATGGCTCTGTGTATGTAAGAAGAGATGAGACGTGAGAAGAAACGTGGAGGGACCCACAGGCAGGGAGCGGGCTCACCTTGGTCAGATGCAGCCCCTGCCCATTTTCCCGGTCCCAGGTTGGAGCAGCTCGTGGAGAACTGCGGTTTGTGGAGGGACCCCAGGCTGGAGCAGGGGAAGAGCGTGAGGAGTCCTCCCCCTGAGAAGGAAGGAGTGGCAGAGACAAGGTGTGATGGACTCACCACAGCCCCCATTCTCCGTCCCCTTGCACCACTCGAGGGGAGGAGGGAGAGAATTCAGCAGCGAAGTTAAACTGGGGAAGAAGGGAGGGGTGGGGCAAAGGCGTTTTTAAGATTTCCTTTTCATTTTCAGCTTGATTGCTACTAAATTAAACCAATTTCCACAAGTTGAGGCTCTTTGCCCTCGGTGGTAACGGGCAAATAGAGAGTGATCTCTCCTTCTCTTTATATTGACTCACAAGCTCTCCTGGTTTGGGTGTATTTTCTCTCCCCTGCCCAGCTGAGGAGGAGAAGCGATTTGGTGGGCTTTGGTGGGCACGCGGTGTCTCAGCCGGGGTCAACCCCCCCCAGCCCAACAGCAGAAAACCACGGCAAAGTTCAAGGGAGAAAGCCACGATCCGGACGTGGCAGGAAGCCACCCACGCATGGAGGACAATGCACCCAGCCTGGGAGCCCGTCAAAGAAACGCTTGGGAGCCGACCCCCGAGACACAAAATTCCTCCGAAGAAGCTATAAAAGTGGTGGAGCTGTCAGCAGGGCTGGCGCCAGGGGCTCCCCTCACTTTTCCGACCCAGGTCGTGCCATGTTCCAGCTGGGAAGGAAACATGGAAAACCACCTCTCGGGTGGCGCCGCAACAGGACGCTGTAGGGCTTGGGACAAAAATCGCAGACCTCGGCGCTGGCCTGACAATCAGGGGCTTTCCAATTAAAAGACCTGGGACACGGGAAAAAAAAAAATCACTCACGGCAAAATGAGTCTCTACCCTGGAGGAAGCTGCAACTAACCCCAGGGGTTATTGACTTACAGTGATTACCTGAAACCAGACCTTCCCACAAAACCACCTTCTAATGCCGCAGCGTTCCCCTGCCTCCCCCCCTTTACCTTGACGAGCTCCTGGGGTGTCTCATGCTGCCAAGGGAGGCTCTGCCTCCGCTGCCAGTCGGCTCCCGTGACTCTCCTTCCCTCCCCGGGCTCCCCGGCTCTATTTCTAGCATCCCCCGGCTGCCCGGGATGGGTGAGGAGGGAAGGAGTGGCCAGGTGCTCCCAGGGGTGGGGGGAATTCAGTAAGTCATTAAAAGCTCTGGAATTAGCCCGGCAAGGAGCGGCCTCGGGAGACGGGGCCTTGCAATAGTTCCGCAGGGAAGCAAGGATTTAGTGGGGAGGGATCCCCCCCCCGCCCCCAGTTCTCTGCCGGAGGGAGGCACCGAGGGATGCCCAGCAGGGTCCGGGCTGGAGGAAGGCATCGTTGGCCCCTTTGTCACCCTGTCACATCGCTCCCAGGTGCCCCGTCCCTGCCTCCCCCCCCCCCCCCGCCTCTCCCCTGGTGGCACAGGGCTGCGACCCTCTGCCGGGCACGGTCAGGAACAGGAAATTAGGGACAGCAGCGAACCAGGAACAGCGTCCCCCTTCTCCAAATTCCCCTTAAGACATGCAGACTCCAAACCCTTTCCCAGTGGAAGCGCCTTTATTGCTGCTGGGGGTTAAGGGCTCAGAGAGTCACAGCCTCGGGAGAGGCCGCTCCTGCCCCTGAACAGGTGCTGGTTTATGGTTTGTCTACAGAGCGACTCGCTGGTGGCGTTAACAACCACCACAACGTGCATCACGCAGGGGGATGAGCTCCCACCCAGGCTCCCCTACACCAGCACTTCACAAACTGGGCTTGACGGTCGCAAACGGCCCCGGGAGAGCAGGGTTTGTCCCGTGGGTCTGGCGGTGGGGTGCTCGCCCTGCTCCCCACGCCAGGGCTGGAGTTGGTGCTCTCCTCCTTTAGGCAACGAGTTCATCCACGGCTCCCAGCCTGGAATGGGGATTAAGCAGTTGCTTTTGGTTTTTTATGGCCATAACTCTTCCCACACACCTCCTGACACGGTCCCCTTTCCCTCCCCACCCACAGCGTCACCTTTCTAAACCTTCTACGCTGATGGTCCCATCCTGCTACCCTCCACCTCCATCGCCCCGTCTTCAGAGTGCCCAAATAGACAGCATTTCTTCTTAAATCACGGCTCCCTCGGGCCAGCCCCAACCCCAGCGCTCACCAAGATCCAGAGATTAGCAAGGCGCAGGGTTGCGTTCCTTCAGGTTCTCAGGAGAACGTGAGCCAACGTGCCCTTTTACCAAGAGTTTCTCGGGTGACCCTTGGCAGGGTGTCAGCCGCTGCTGGCAGGCGGGTCGCGTTTAACAGATTTCTTTCTCCTGTTACATTACGGGCGTCAGCCGTGCCATTTCTCCCTCAGAAGCTGGTAGAGCCCCCGAATCACAAAAGACCATTTTTTATTTTTTTATTTTTTTTTATTTTTTTTAAAGCTTTTACAATTGATTCATTGCTCTCTCCTCCTGGGGGGGCTGCACACGGATGACCGGGTTGGGTTACGCCATGCAAAACGTGGTGCCATGCGAAAATACGTGGCAGCAGTGAAGGTCAGCCAGCTGACGCACAATTAGTTAATCAGGCGGGACGCTGAATTAATTAGCTGCACGGGGCTGGGGAGGAGGAGGAGGAGGAGGAGGAGGGTGAAAGTGCAAACACTGGCAGGGTGAGGTGAAGGCAGTTTCACAGGTGAAGCCGAAGCCGCGGGGCTGGGAAGGCAGGGGGGGGTGAATTCACTGTGTCCCACCCAGGGGGGGCGTTCAGCCACCCCGGGAAAGCAGGGCTCCATCACCGTAATGGTGGCTTGGGAAGGCAGGTGCCGTAACTCTGAACCCTGAGCACAGCGACACGGGGTGTGGGACATCTCCCCAAGGCAGCTGGGGGTCAGCTGTCCCAGCTGCGTCCCCTCCCAGCTTCTTGCACAACCCCATCCTGCTCCCTCCTGGGGCAGAGGGAGAAGCAGGAATAACCTTGAGGCTGTGCAAGTACTGCTCTGCAGCAGCTACAGCCTCCCTGAGCTATCACCGCCCCTCACAGATCCAAAACACAGCCTCATTAAAACTGCCATGACAAAAATTAACTCTATCCTGCCCAAACCTGAGAGGTCAGAGAGCCAAGTGCTTCCTCACTGGGCCAGAAGACCCCCTGCTTCAAAGCATTGAGCATCCACATCATTCTATTACTTAAGTCTGTCCCAGAAAAAGTAGAATTTTGGAAAAGAAATTCCTACAACAATGATTCTTTATAAAAATACACACCCCACCCCCTCTACGTACCAACCCTGGCTCTCCCTTCTATATACAACAGCGAACTAGCATTTGAAAGCACCACTGAGAACATGGAAAAGAAAGATAATGCTGGTGTTTAAGGTCTAGGAAAGATACTAAAAAATAACTCCTCCCTTCTATTCCCTCAGGGCAACTGCTCTATCGTTTAGCTGAAACAGTAGCTTACATTGAGCTTAAGGATATTCATGTGTAACGAAAATGGCTAAGTGTAGCTGTGCCAGAATTTCCCTGGCCACAGCACCAGGTCATCTGCCAGCCCCGACTCCCTCCCTAGCACTTGCTCCATATGTAGCTGGAAAAAAAAAAGCAGTATGGAAAGTTCTGCTTCCCAAAAAGAACCACTCAGACATAAAGCCTGTATTTTAAACAATTATGGTCAGTGGTCTGGGGAAAAAAAAAAAAAAAGAGAAAGAAGGGCATAGGAAAAAGGCAGAGAATATAAACAGCCTGGTCCGGAAAGAACGAGCTGCATCAGCTTGGCAAAAAGCAAATCCTGTATATTTTTTTTCTCTCTGACAACGTCATGGACTTCCCATAGCTTTGCACCACCTGACACACAAGGACGCCTGCGGTTCACGTTCTGTCTTCTCTTCAGTAATGACGGCATCGTTCACTCTGCTCAGCCCCAGAAGACGACCAGCTCCTCTCCGAGCCGTCCTGAGGCAGAAAGGGAGCAGCAGGGAGTGCCCCAATAGCGAAGGGCAAGAGGGAGCTGCAGGGAAGAGACCAGAGGGCAGGGCTGGGTATTGGCACTACAGGTCGCTAAAACAGGGAGGAAGTTCTCTTAAAAACGTCCGTGCGGCCAAGTGGAGAGAGTTGTGACCTTGGAGCTGTCAGGTGAAAGGTTCTGCAACACAGTGCTGAGCGTGAGCCATCACCCTTCAACAGCTCGCAGCCTGGCAGAGACAGCGTTCTGGTTAAAAATAGAAGAAAAAAGACTCTATAGGGTAATTTTCTTCCAAGAAAAAGACTCCGTATGGAACACCTATTTCACTGCACTGTGGAAGAGAAGAAATCACTGAAAAGTAGCTAATGGAGAGCTACTGGGTAAGACAACCACCCTTCCTCATCTCATGGATGCCTCCCAAACCAGTAGACCCAAGCAAAAACCATCGATCACCACCCTCTGAGCCAGTTTCCTGCCCCTCTTGCAGACCACCACTTGTCTCCACTTGTCTGGGAGAAGGCTGTGGGAAACAGCGTTGAGCACTTTTGATGACATCCAGGCAAAAAAACATCCACCGCTCTCCCCACGTTGACAGAAAATGTTATTTTGTTGTAGAAGGCGGCGAGGTTGGTGACACAATTTACCTTTGGCAAATTCCCGTCATCTTTTCCTGACGGGTGTTGTACCTCTGTTTAAGAGGGTTGAGCGACACGTACTGGTAAATACGGATGTGACTAGCAGACACTGAGAAGACTAGAAGATAACTCACTAGCAGATGACTTGGCCTGCCCTCTGATAACAGAAGGCTAACAATGTGGTTTTGTACACCAAACTGTGGATTACAATCTGTCATCTCAAAACATGTAGACTGTAGAAAAAAAAACCCACACCAAACCCAACAAAACCCCTCAGAATAGAATAGTCCAGTTGAAAGGAACCTCCAATGATCATCTAGTCCAACCAATGACCTGTCCACTTCAGGGCTGACCAAAAGTTAAAGCATATTATTCAGGGCAATGTTCAAATGCCTTTCAAACACTGACAGGCTTGGGACATCGACCACCTCTCTAGGATGCCTGTTCCATCCTCTTGGGAAAAAAAATGCTTCCTAATGTCCATCTGAACCTCCACTGGCACAGCTTTGAACCATTGCCACATGTCCTGTCACTAAATCCCATGGAGAGGAGGTCAGCACCTCTCTCTCCATGTCC
>JAOTQQ010000052.1:25862242-25903069 GCA_026546715.1 Gallinago undulata | reverse complement strand
GGAGGGGTTCAAGGCCAGGTTGGAGGGGGCTTGGAGCAACCTGGTCTGGTGGGAGGTGTCCCTGCCCAGGGCAGGGGTGGCACTGGGTGGTCTTTTAAGGTCCCTTCCAGCTATAACCTTTCTGTGGTTCTATGATTTCCATCACCCTCTCAGTGCTCAGGCAAGAAACGCGGGCACCATCTCCTGTTTGATCTGTAGCTTTTGCAGACAGCAGACACAGGAGGACAGAGATGGCGGGTAAATTACAGGTCACCAGAAGCTGACATGATACACACAGATTTGCCAAGTGATCATACTGTGAAGTAAACTTAAATTCTTTGTAAATATGATTCTGTAGCATGGAAGGGGTTTTGTGTACTCTTAGAACCTGAAGGACCTAAATGTACAATGGTCACCAAACGAGGCCTTTTATTCAAGGTAAAAATTATGCCAGGAAATTGCCTTTTCTGCCTCCCAATGATGAAAAAATAGGGTGACAGAAAACACATACCATAACAAAAAAAACCCAAAGAATTAATTTAACAAAAATATCTGGAAAAAAAGTTGGGCTTTACAGCCTATACATGAGTTTCATATTGTCCCCTCTGAAAGCGTGCTTATTTTTCTTAAATTAATTCTCCTTCTGCCACCTGGGGGCGATGCTGCTGTTCTTTAATCTCAGGCTGAGGAACACCAACATCACAGAGCGTGACCACCTGTACTGCAGGGGTTAAAAATACCCTAACCCCTCTGAAACTGGACTATCACATGGATTTTTATGGATTTTTTTTTAATGGGTTTTTAGAGGCTCCTGCTCTCACAGGTGGAGTTTATTTTGAAAAACCACCGAAGGCTCAATACACTGACATTTCTGGGACGCTACAGGGCAGGATGAAGAACATCTACCTGCCTCAAAGACTCTCAGTAAACAACACACAGTAGCAGGTTCTCCTGCTTCCCTTCATCCAGCCCCACATCTGTTCTTAATTGTCTATTCCTAAATAAAATAGATTTTTCCAGTTCCTTTCCAGAAAGCATAGAGGTTTAATTAGCTCATGAATAGTGAGTAATGTGGGGAACAGATATAACAGTGACTTTTTCTCATTTGGTGGTGCTGACTGAGGAACATGTTTCTGGTTTTTCTCTTGGAAACAGACAATGGATGCTTCAAAGAGCATAGAAGACTTGCACAGAGACATCAAGTGCGTCGCAGAGGAAACCATGCAGGAGGTTCAGAATAAACCTTTGGGACAACTCTGGAAATAGAACTTTATGCCGGTTATTCTTTTAGACCTAAAGGAAAAATCACCTTTTGGATGGATCTTCCTTACTTGGGTGACTCTCCTACAGCACTTTCCAGTAACTGCAGCTTAGATCCTGTGTATTCTTAGGGGTCCAGCATGGTGCTGATGTCCTTGTCATTTTACGTGCTCCTTCCCTGTGCCTGGCGTAGCCCCTGCTGTATTTTATACATGAACATGCGATGAGCATTTAACAAGTTCCTTCTAAAAAGCTCCATCTTGCTCTGGCTGCAGCCCTGTGGTGCCAGGCTCCCCCTGGACACGGGCAGCAGGGACAGGCAGGCAGCAGCGGTCCCAGTTTCAGGGAACTGCTGTGTTCCTGATTCTCCTGCCTCTAGTAAACGCATCCCTGTGCCGAAACCAGATTGTAGAGGGCTTGTGAATAAATTCTTTTAACCATTTTGCACAGGGCATTTTTTTCTTAATTTTCAGCATGATCACTTCTAGAAGGATATACGGGAGGTGGAGGCAGCTGCGGTTTAGGCACTAAATTCAGGGAAAGCAGTTTGCTAGAGCTGTGGAATGAAAGGAGAGCTGAATTCAAGTCTGCTCCCCAGCTGTTCAGCAAGAACAATGCAGGAACGGAACTCCTACGAGCAGGAAAGAGTCTGAGATGGGTGTATCAGCTCATCACAAGGCCAGTTTGGTGGGTGAGGGGCGTGTAAATTATTTTAGACTGGTCAAGTTACTCCTGTGGCCAAGATCAGAGCAACTGTCACCTGTGACTCCTCCACGGGCACCAGCACAGGCTGCCAAACCAGATCAGCAATGAATTCATTTAAGTCATCGGTAAAGGCCAGCAAACTACAATAAACTGGAATGTGAAATCGTTTGCAAGGCACACTGAGCTACGGCGATGACCAGGAAAGTTACTGTCTCTATGTGCTGGTCAGTTAACTCACCTGCTAGCAGCAGGGACTGGACTGATCTCCAGGCTGGCCAATACAGAGATTAAATCCTGCTCTAACTCAGAGAGAAATGGCTTGAGCTGATTGCAGTAGCAGGGAGAGGGAGGTAAATGTTTAAGACAAATGCTAATGCAAGGCAGAGCTGAAAGGGAAAAAGCTGCTGCCTTTGTTCTACAGCTGCTCAGCACTCGGTGGTAGAAACGCTCCTGGAGAAGGAGGTGAGCACTGTAACCCTGAGTCAGCAATGCTGGAAGCAACGCTGGAAGAAGGCTAACAAAGTCATTTAATTCATATTAGCTTTAGGCTCCTGACTAAAAAGCCAGAAATACCTGTCAAAGATAGAAGAAAGCTGAGCTTAGCTCTGTTATTGGGGCTGCATTAACTCGGGCGGAATCTTCTCTGGTTCAGCTGTCCTTAACCATAAAAGCATGAGCATGAAATAAATACTAACTCTTCAGGTATACACAGCAGGAGGGAATGTGTCCTGAGTGAGTAGCTTTCAGCAGAAAGGATCTGCCGATGGCAACAGAGCGTACAGCCTTACGATTCCAGCGCAGTGTCCTGCCCTTGCATGGCAAAACATGAAAATCAGTTACTGAATTGACTACACTTATTTCTGTAACCCTGCTGCAGAGCCAGGGTTTAAAAGGCCGGCTGGAAAGCCACCAGTTAAATAGCTAAACAGCAGGCGCACAGACTTAAAGGAAAGGAATTGCACTTTCCACTACTAATGCAAAACTTTTGAGCCTCTGCTCGGCTCTCTCCCCTCGGCTCTCTCCCCTCTGCCTCAAACGCATTTTGGCGGCGTTCCCAACCACACGGCAGGGTCACTAGGTACCACCAACCCCCTCGGTCCACATGCAAGAACATTGACAGGCAAACGTTTTAGATCTGTTTATTCAGATACAAATTGAAAGCAGATGAATGGAGCACAGCCCCACTTCCTCTGCTGCCTCTTTCCCTAACTACAAGAGAGAAGAGGAGAAGCAGGCAGAAAGCAGCAAATAATAATTTAGTGACAGAAGCATTGTGGTTCCCAGTTCAAACCTCCGCTTTTGGATAGCATAGGGACAGTTAGAGCATCAATCAGTAGGTCAGTCACGGGGGAAAGAGGTCATTTCTAGCCAGCTGTCCCCATCCTTGGGGCATAAAAGCATCAACTGACAGGTTCCAATCCTAAACATACAAACCAAAGCCTTGTAAACAGGTCTGCAATCTGCAGCATGCACTAGGGAAAGCAACTTCTATTGCAGTTTGCATTAAGACAGCTCTCCTCCATGGTTTACCTTTCTCTGAACTCTTTGTGGAGAAGGGCACTAGGCAGAGCCATCATCTTAAAGTAGTTAAAATTTCCAGTATAATTGGACCTTCTCAAGGCATTCTGTCTTTTCTGGCCTCTTTGGGACAGTTCTCTGACCTAGTTCCTATAGTACCTTTGTGCATACTCTGCAGGGAGGGGGAGCTGACAGAAGACTAAAGGAAAGGTGCCGATGCCATCGGGAAGCCTATGTGACCTTCAGGCACCTTTTCTGATTTGGAAAGGGAATGTCTAACAGGAGTAATTAGAGGAACTGCTGAACAACCCACCAAGAATACCTTGAGGACTTTTATAGCTCGTATTTTTGGTACCAACAGGATTAATTCCACAGATGCTATGCCAGCACACCGGGGCGCAGGAAGAAGCAGGCACACGACTGGCAGATCTCAGCTGTCCCCTTTTACCTCTCCCAGCTGTGCACTTTTGGTTTTGTTTGTTTGTTTGTTTTTTTTCCAGGGCTGTGGAATCCCATTCTCTGCTCAAAGCAGTCTTCCTGAAGATGCTTGCTGTAGAGGTTAATCCATTGTAGAAGCACAATGCTTTATCGACTCACTGAGCAAGGAAACACACATTTTCTGCTCTCCTTCCATTCCTTCTGCTGTTACATCAACAGATTGAGATGTTCTCCCCAGCAGCATGTCCCAGACAGCCTTTCGCTTATTGAATTACCAGTCACTTGTAAGTTCCCCCAACTGCTGTTTCCCAGGAGGTGAGCAGGAGCAGGGCACTGCGCCCGCGAGGACGCGCTGGGTGCTGCAGAGCATGGACAGGGTGGTACTTGCAAGAAGCCCGGCCACCTGCGCTCCCGGGGCTTCACAGCAGTCTCCTGGGGACTTGTCTGCTGTTGGTTGGCGTTGTGAGCTGCAGTCCAAGTTGGCCAGTGAGAAGAGAAGCTGCTAAAGGAATTAACTGTACGTTTCACCTGCTAAATGAGGGGTGGCTCTATTTAAGCTTCAGAGGGCAGTCCCCACGTAAGGATTGAGCGCTCTAACCATTTCTATGCCTCCCCCAGAAGGCCAACTGACCTGCTGATGTAACAGACAGGCTTTGAGCTCCCAAGCACCACTGCATCCACTTCCAGCTACTGTTTTCTGCTGAGAAATTCCGACTCCAGCCAGTAAGGCAGGAACACCCACTTGGTTCTTCATCTCAAGGCAGACAATGTGCGCTCCGCTCAGAGGCTGCACAGAAGGCCAGGATGGACAAGAGGCGGGGATGGCAGCAAGCACCTATGAAAACCGGTAGCCCCAGGCTCTCGAAGGAGCTTCCCTCCCCCCCCCTTCTCCCCACACATAACACAAATTTGCAGAGTCAGTCTCTTATTTGTTTTCAAAGGGATAGGATTTCAAAGTCTTCATCTTCCGAGTCAAAGAACCTTTCCAATCTGTCAGCATCGGAGGAGTCTGTAAGAGAAAGAGAGAGCGTGACCTCCATGGGACACACTGACTGCTCAGCGTCAGCGAGACCAGAACTGGAGTGTCGTGGGCCCGCAGTTTCCAAGAGACTCCGTGACACACCTGAGTGAAGGTCCTGGGGAGGGATGAAAAATAGAACACAGCAGTAGCACAGAAAATGCACCGGAGAGAAGGATGTGGTGCGCAGAAGGTGTGCTGTGCTTCACAGAGCCCGGACATAGCTCTGGTGCAGAGCAACTCTGTGCTGTGACTGCTTTGTACAACCTTCCCCTGCAGCAGCTCCCTATTAGCAGAAGACATTTCTGCCTCAGGAGGCTCAAAATAGGAGAACTGACCCAGGTCTGGACTAATATTCCTGAAGTTTTCTGGCCCAATTAAATGATAGAGGAACATTTCCCTGCCCCCGCCATGTGTTAGACTTGTTTTCTGCTATAGTTGCCTTTGATCCAGCTACTGGGGAATATAATTACCCAACATGTACTCTCCCAAAAGCAGTTACTACGGTCCATTTTGTGAGGAAAGGTAACATACTTGACCCCTGCCTGTCCAACTCTTCCAACTCTGTGTTGAGGAGGGAGCACATACCTAAAAGGGAAGCAATTTTACCATAGGGGAAATTCAGGTGAGAACACATGGGCAAACTGAGGAAGTAAAGGAGAAGCCTACATTAACTCAGGCTTCAAGGAAGCACCGACTCGGCAGAACAGCCAGCCAAAAGCTAAACAGGGCTAACTGTTGGCTGGGGACAGAGCAGAAGCGTATGGACCCAAGGCTGCAGCCCCCCTGAACATTTTGTGACAGCTTTCATCCCAGAGTAGTGTGTGCAAATGCCTGGTGTCGCTGTTCTTGGTCAAAAAGCAGTGTCCTGCAGCACAGCTCCCAGAGGTGCTCCTTAAAGGAACAGCCCCTTTCACTTCAGGAACGAAGCAGAGAACCCAAGTGTCTGGGGAAAATAAAAAACAAGGGGCTGGACATTGGTGAGAGTATGATTAATCCTTCTAGTGAGGGGTAGGGCTGTAAAAGAATCAGAATGGCCACAGCAGACAGGAGAGGCTCTGCAAGCTAGGGAGGAAGGAGAAGGACAAGAAGCCCATTACAAAAAAAAATTTTAAGAGTAAGAAAGGCAGCAATTAGGGACAATTTAATACAGGCAAAGATCAATTGACAGTTTAAGGGAATCAAGCATTCTTACAGAAAAGGGCAGTGAGATAAGGAAGGCTTTGAAAGTTCATGCTAAGGGAGAGAGAGAGAGACAGCAAGGAAGGACAAGGTGCAGCATTCAAGTGACAGGACACAGTCCAATGGCTGGTGGCAGGATAAGTTTGTCCCCGCACGCTCACTCCTCTCGGCAGAAGCTGTCAATGGCTCTTTATCTCCTGCAATGTTTGTGCACATTATTAATGTGATAAGCAGAGCCTGACAGCTGAGATACTGCCAAGCACTTGTTCCTCTTTGCATTTGCACATGCAGAGGGAAGGAGCACCTTACACCGGAACAGAGTTTGACCAGCCCTGTCTTTGACTGTTTTCATTACCTAGAAACTCAGTTTTCAGCCTTTTCAATGGACCCTTTTGATTCCTCCAAGCATCCTTTTACGAGTCAGAGATCCACGCTGCTGTGATGACAGCCTACAAACTGGTTCATCTTCCCCTCAGTCACCACCGTTATTCACAGACTCATTCTAAAAACCATCCTGAGGCACTGCAGGATCTGCAAACCACTAGTCAAAAGCCAAAGAACTAGATAAATTGACCTAAGAGCTCCACATCAAAGTCTGGCAGAACAGGAACGTACTAGAAGTCACTGTGCAATCCCACACAATTTCCAGAAAACCAAAGGGACCGGCTCCCCCGTAGCTCTCCCTCCCCTGCGCAGCCTCACCTGGTGTAAGATTGAGGACGTCGGGGTTGGAGAAATGCGAGGGCTGGCGTTCAACCAGCTCGAACATTGGCAGCGCTCCTCTCACCAGGGACAGCTGTGGAGCAAGAGCAGAGCCATGAGAACCAACAATTCTCTGTACTCCTGGTGCTCTGGGTCTTTAAGGGAGAGACTTCATCGCAGCTTAAAAAACGTTTCTCAAATCTTTGACTCCCATCATCATCAGGATTTGAGATCTATGCTCTTTTTGGTATTTTAATAAACTATTTTCATGCACTATAAAATGGGATCATGCTGCAGAGAACATGCTCTCTGTGCAGTGGTTTCTAACAAGGCAATACCCTATATTCCTCTCCTGGTGATAGAAACACAAACCTTTTTGATTTGCTGGCACCAATCATTAAAGTCCTCCTCTGTGTTGCAGAAAAAGCCCTGTAAAAAAAAGAACGTATCTTTATATATTGTTGATTGATCATTTCGGTCTTAAAGCCTTGTATTAATGCTGAGGAACAGAACCAGTCTGCGAGCAGTTACACCACCCAACTGCCTTGCTTTGAAACTGGCTTATGCCGCCCCATTCACCTGAACGCTCCTCACACGCTTGATGCGACCAGACTATCCAAGTGCTGGAAGCATCGATGGAATGGTCTGCTCTACTGCAGAAGGAAAACTGGGCAGAAACGACCCACGTGGAAACAAAGGGCAGGTGTCTCAGGTTCAACTAGAAACAAGCCACACCGAATTGTAAGACGGATTCAGGAACAGATCCATCAAAAGGCAGGAATCAAAGCCCAAACTAAACCTGAGAGAAGTACACCACACCATGAAGAATGGCATTTAATGGCCATGCAAGGGGAATGTCCTTGTACCAAACTGCTTCCTGCATGAGGAGCTTCTGTACCAATGGCACTGAAAGCCACAGCAGCCCTTGCCCAGAGCACAGCACGCCTGCAGAGTGCCCATCCCACCACCCTTGCTCCTTCCCTGGGGAAAGAGACAGCCGTGAAACAAAGGGACCACAACACTGGTCCTCTGGGTGACAGGGGACAAGCAGCAGGAACGCACCACCGCAATGGAGGGGTCGAGCTCAGCGATGCTCATTCTGCAGGGAGGGTGCTGGCAGTGGAAGCTTTCGTCGGGGAGACAGCCGCTGTCATTGGGCTCCACTGCGGGCTGCGTAGTGTGGGGATCCAGGTAAATGAGCTCCTCACCTGCACAGACAGGCAAGGAGACATCAACAGGAAGAACTGTTCCAAAGAGCTGGATTTCTCAGAAGCAACGGGTGAGATACAAAGAGGAGGAAGAGGGATGACAGAACCAGTTCTCGTAACCCCAAAGAGGAACCAATGTTCTATGGACAATTTGTTTTCAGCTTCCCCAAATGCTTCTCATCCAGGCAAAGAGCCAGCTGCCAGCAGAGCCACAGTGCCCACTCCACAGCAACAGCCACTATTTGGATGCTGTTCCTGCACATGCCTTTCAGGGTCCTCTGCAAGCTCAAGTCAGCCCCAGAAATCCAAAGCACAACCTGATTGAAGTCTTGGGCAGAGACAGAAAATCAGAGGGAAGGAGGAGAGTAAACAGACTACAGTTTATAGAGTTTCAGGAAGGGGACAACTAAAGGACAGTTAAATCCAGCCAAGCCCCTGAAGGAAGGTCACCTCTGAACCTAAGAGGAAGCCTCTATGCACACCTCTTTAGAGATTTAGGATTTAGACAGGATTTAGGGTTACGCAGAGGAAGTTCACAGCCTGTACCATGGCCACCGTTCAAAGCTGCATCACTCGGGTCCTCACAAAGATGTTCAGTCCACAACAACCTTCCACACTTCCAGCAGGAAAGAAGAACCCTGCAGCACGCACCACAGACCAAGCAGGAGAGCTGTACCGTTCCTCAAGCATTTTTTAGCTGGGGGGAGATGCTTGGGAAGTCTTTGCAGTACTCTGGGCACTCACCTACATAGCCAATGAAGTAGTGAGCACTGTTTGGTTTCCCTCCGATCACTCCCAGGGACTGGGGCATCATGAAGCAGTGCTGGAAAAGCAATACAGAAAACACACAGCTGACAGACAGTGAGACAGCAGGTGGCAACAAAGGCAAACATCCAAAAATGCAGTGGGAAAGAAAGATGGAGACACTGAAAAATCAGCAGAATCAGCCATTTCTGGAGAGAAGTTCTGCCAGGAAGGCTGAAGGCTGCAACACAAGGCTTTCAAGTAACAGAAGCAGCTCAAAACCACCTTTAATTGCTGACAAGAACAGACAGACAGACCAGATGGAAGCAGCAGCATTACTCCAGGACTCAGCCTGGCTCTGCTGCTGTCAGTGGCAAGATACCCTGAAGCTGTCATCGGGTTGCAAGAGTGCTGTCAGTGGGGAATGATCATTTGGGACAACAGATTAAGTTCCTTATCCAGCTGCAGTATCCAGGCACCACCTACTGAGTTAAGGGTAAGTAACCTCACATGAATTTGGAGCTCTCTTACCTGCTCAGAGCTTGCTAGCATTAGTACAGCAAGACAATGTGTACCCTGTCTCGTGCCTGTACTCTGCACACCCTAAATTCTGATACCCCACACCGCAACCATCAGCCAAATGGCAGCCTCAGTCTGCAGTGCAAGCTCCAGCATCAGAGCCACAGGGAGCTTGCAACACTACATTTGTTGCTGCTCAGGTTGCCACCCAGCACAGTACAGTTATGCTGAAAAAAATGCTTCAGCAAGCTGGTACCATCTAAACACAAAGAGGGGCTGAGATTAAGTTGTGAAATTAGATCCTTAAAAAAACCAAACCCCAAACACCAAAAAACATACTCCCCCCAAAAGCCCTACATGTTTTCCTGGCTAAAGCCTGCAAGAACACACAGCTTGACCTCTGACAAGGATCGTCTCAACACATTTTTCCTTTGAAAACAGGACAATGGCATGAGGATGCCAAGAATTCATCTCCACGTCCCCTACCTTTAGTGTTTCAATATAGGCTTCATTGATCTCCGTGAGCCCCAGGCGGAGAGGTATCAGCAGCACCAATGGTTTCCACAGTGAGAGCCTATCTCTAACCCCCGCGTCCTCCGGGTACCCGTTATAGAGCACGTCTGACTCCACGGCCGGGCACGCGGCAGCTCCAGCACACGGGAAGCTGGACTGGCACAACCGCCCTACAGAAAGGGAACACGAGCAGAAAGCGTCAGAAATAACCTCCGTTTCTAGACCTGGAGTCATTCTATTTGAGCTCTGATCAACAATTGATATTTATTAAATGCCTACAACACTTTTAAAACAAAACAAAACAAAAAAAAAAGCAAAGCAAAGCTTAAGGAGGTCCAGCGCTGGGTCGTGGGGCGTATGTACTCCCTGCAGGGCTGCTGGGAGGGCTTCACGTTTCATCTAAGCTTACATCAAGATTATGCCAAAGCATGCTGTCCTCACAGCCACCATCTGGCGGGCTGTTAAAATGCAAATTCTCCCAGCAGGTGAGCAGCTAAGCAACAGCCTGGGCCAACAAGGTTGAAGAAGTTGGCGAGGAGGTCAGGTAAGAGTCCTGAATTCAGGGAACATGTAGACAGAAAGAGAAAAATCTGGAGTGTTCCTCCTCATGAAGGAGGTGAAAACAGTTGAACCAAATGACGAAAGCGTTATGGCTTAACACAGGAAATATTCACCCGTAATTAGCGCTGTAACAAGATGCAAACATAGTGTCTACAGTAGTTGCAATTTTCATAAAGTCCACTAAAGTCTTCAGAAACTTTATCCGGGATCACTCAGAAGCTACTTTAGAGACCTACAGCAGGATGAGCATTACACTCTGGAATTTCAGCAGGAGCTTTTGCCTGTAAGCTCTGGGGCAGGAGAGCTCCTCGGGGCACAGACACGAGGTAAGTGCTGTGCATCCTCATTCTACACAAACACACAGCCAGGCTACAACGCAACCAGATGGCGTAAATTCTGGTACAGAAACATCTCCAAGCCTACCTGTCTCACTGGCCATATTCCATTATTTACTGGGTGTGTGAAGAAAAAAACCCAAACCCCAAAGAAACCCACAGCACTTTAATCATGAAGCCAAGGCAATTAAACAAAATGCCATAGGCTCATTTAATTTATTTCTGGCCTAAGCTGAATGCCAGGACACTCTAGCAGGTAGGACATGATGTAAACAAACACCTTCATCACCAGCAATTTCAATAGGGTGTTTGCTTGCTACCAAGAGCTTCAAACCCAGCTGAACAAAGAGAATGTTCCACCCAAGGTAGAAGAGAAGGGACTTTGATCTAAAGCCTCAGTGTGAGACAAGAGTTTGAAGTTTTGCCCTGAAGAGTCTGCAGGTGACCCTACGTGGGGTCAGACTCATTAAAAGATGAGTCCCCAGACATAGATTCCCTTCTCTCCACTCCTCACCCCCTCTAATTTTGTTCATTTTCCTCTTCAGTGATCTGTTCTAGTTTTCCTACTGTGCCTAAGAGCAGAGAGATTTCTACCCCATTACATGAGGGAGGAAGCAGCCTTTACTGCTTCCTGCCTGTGGCCATGAGATGGACACCACCTCCCAGGCAGCTCCTACCTACTGCCTGAAGGTCAGTGGACGCTCTCTCAAGAACCAGAGTCCACAGTGCCAAGTGAAAGGCTTTATTAGATGAAGCAAAAGTCAAACAAGGGACTTCCTTGCCCTAGAATAGCAATTTGTATCTGGTTTTAGCACGCTGGGACGCAACTTTAAAACAAAACATTTACTTCATGCTTGTTGTGTTGTACTACTATACGCTCTCTGTTTTTTTTTCTGGCTTTGTGTTGTCAGAGGATATATCACATTCTACCTCCCCGTGATACTTACGGATTTCTTCCATCACTACCGTGTTGTCCATGGCTATATGGACTGCCAGTGAACTCCACGTATCAAAAGTTGCAAGTTTTCTATAGGAAAATGAAAAAAAAAAAAAGTAATCAAGGATTAGTTACAAGACAAAGATGGCGGTGTACCAAAGAGGAGAAACTGGATTAGAAGAGATTGGCTTTCATCAATTATGCTGTAAAGTATGTTTTTATAGAAGTTTCAGAGTTGTAGACTCTGTTGCCAGTAGTAATTATGTCAGATTGCCAGTGGGACCACACCTGGGAATTTATCCTTTGGCAGCTACTAAGTACAAGAGCCCTGATAACAATCTCCAACTCAAATCCTGTAGCTTTTGATTACCAGAAAGTGAGACAGCACAAAAAATAAATAATAATAAATGAAAAAAAAAAACAACCAAAACCAACCCTAAAATATCGATTTTACTTTCCCTACAGGATCTCCTGATCACCTATACCAGATCCTGGGCTAATTCAGCATACGGTCTGACCTGGGAAAGCAAGGACTCTAGGGAGCTCCTTGCTCACCTAATCAAAGTGAGGAAAGAATGATGACAGGAGGGAGAACGTTTCTCAAAACACAGTGTGTCCCAGTTATTAAAGGCAACCATTGCTCTGGCACCGCTCTGATCCTCTGCCTGTCACCATGGGACCCAGGCAGCAAATACTAATGCTTTCATGCTAATGCATTAGTGACTTGATGGCTCTCTGGCAGCTTTTTGATAACAATGATGCTGCTGTCAGGTCAGCAGAGGCAACTCGGAGGCTTGCACAGATCCAAACGACAGCAAGGATCCTCTACTCCAACCCTTGCTTCTGGTCTGCCGCAGAGTATTGTACTCAGTACTAGTGGCAAGTACATTACTTGTGGGACCTGGAGAGAGATTTTTGGGCATTGTCCTCCACTTGAAAGCTCTTTTCTCTCAGGTCCTGCCAGCATCAGAATGACAGAAGGGCTCCTTTTAAGGTCCTGCCCAAGCAGTTCAATAAGGTCAAGCAGGTTGCCTGCTAACTGCTTTGAAAGACACAGTTTGCTTCAGTCGATGGACAGAAAGCTGTACACCAGGAGGTATTACAAACCAAATGACCCCACTGCATGGTTCAAAAGATACAAAGGAAAAACGCAGCACTTACTTGAGCACTTGCGCAACTGTGTTTGGTCCGTACCACTGACCTATGGATTTTCCCTCTCCAACTCCCATCTGAGCTGCATCACAAGAAAAAAACAAAAACCAAAAAATTTAGCAAATAATTTCACCTACACTGCATCCCTTCCTAATCAGATTTTGTATTTAACAGGGAAGAAATCTCACTTGGAAACATTTGACTCAGCAGAATCTACCCTTTCACAAGGTATCTTAGTGTAGATGGGTGAGAGAAGCATATCCTCAAGTACTGTAGATCCTTTCCCCAAGAAGGCAGTAACACAGAAGTTCAAAATGCAATCACTCAGAGAAGCTGTGGCTGCCTCATCCCTGGAAGCGTTCAAGGCCGTATTGGAGGGGGCTTGGAGCAACCTGGTGTGGTGGGAGGTGTCCCTGCCCAGGGCAGGAGGTGGCACTGAATGATCTTTAAGGTCCCTTCCAACCTGAACCATTCTATGATTCTATTAATGTTACTTCAGAAGAAATTTTACTTAAGAGGGTTTGATTACCAGGACCACCTCTGTAATCTGCAGTTCTGTTCACCGAAGCTTTAGGTTCCTTAACACCCTGTAGGAAAAACTGGAACAGTCTGCTTCTCTTTTATGTGCCAGGGAAGTTTATATCAAAGTGAGATCCTTCTTTAGTTCATTTGACCTTCATGGGAAACCCAGACTGAGTATCTCCACACTCTTCAGCACCCAGACTCTTACCTATCTGGTGAATGGAGTAGTAGCTGTCTTTCTTGTCAATGAAGGCATTAAGAACATTGAAGTAATTATCCATCTGCCTCTTCCCTTTTATCCACCTCCAGTCTAAGAGAGAAGAGAATATATGAAATGTAACACAATATTAGCAACCAAGAGCCACAATTCTCTTCCATGTGCATCAATCAACTGACCTGATTTCCATGTCGCTATCTTATTACTAGGCATGTGAGGCATTCCCAACACTAAAGGACTAATTTTAAAAGAAAAGTAAGCACTCTCAAAGCTGGGATAAAGGAATATCACCCACAGAAAAGCAACTAAACAAACAAACAAAAAATCAGAAAACATAAATTGTACCTCTAGCCCCCAGATGGCAAATAGCTTTACAATTTCTCATTGACAGCCGTGAGCTACGTGTTCTGGGAAAAAAAAAACAGGTGACCTCTCTTGAAAGATATTAGCTGTTTTGCTTAAATAAAAAAGTTTTAATTAGAGTAATTTATTTAGGATTATAACATGGTGTGATTTACGCTGTTTGCTTAGCTTTACTTAGCACGAGTAGCTAGATTTGCTGAAGCCTTTAGGTCACAATAGAGTTAATTTTCATAGTAATTTTCCTAGCAGCTGGCACAGTGCTGTGTTTAGTCTTTTAGGGTAAGAAAAATGTCAATAACACACTGATGTTTGGGTAGTCTTTTCCTTAAGTCTGGGACTTATCAGTTTCCCATGTTCTACCAGTGACCAGAGGTGCCCAAGAAGTATAAACCAGAAGATAAGCAGAGACTGCACATCAACAAGAAAAGAGCAGTCAAAGGCCACTGGCCTGAGTACAGAAAAAGAATCCGATAAGATGTCAGAAGACCCCAGACCAAAAATCACCATTGGACTGACAGATACGTGAACAAGGGGCAGGTGTAGAGATGGCAAGGGTACAATTGCCCAGGGATTTCTTTGTTCAAGGTCCCTCCCATATCGGAGGCACCAAGCCCAGGCTCACCTTGCTGCTGAAAACTTGCTTGCTTTCAATTAAATTACTGATTTTTATAAAATCTGATGCCTGAGACTCTGCAGCGGGAAACCCGGGGCTGAGTGTGAAGCAGGAGAGAGCGCACACAAGAGTAAGAGCGTGGGTGCGTGTGTTTGAGAGCAGTGGGAAGGAGCACCCATCGGCTCACCGGGACGCCCAGTGTGAAGGGACCCTGGTCCTGGCAGTTGAAGACTTGCGTGGTGTGCGTGTGACTCCTTCAACAGCGCGCGAGTGCTCGGGCAGCAGCTTCTCCTTTAACAACCTCACTCCAAAAATAATCCCCCACAAAGTCAAAGGCCATCAACAACTGTCAAAAAACCACTCCAGCATAGCTGCTTACAGACCGAGCGTGAGTCAAGCACAAGAACAGGAGCATTCAGGGAGAGGAGACTCCTCTCAGTGAGGGCTTTGTGACAAAACAGAACTATAAACAAGAATAAATCTACTAAGTTGTTTTAAACTTCAGCTGTATAAAAAAAAAAAGCCCTTGAAGAAAAACCTAGTACATGTTTGACCTCAGTGGATTTAACCAGCACATTACAGAGCTCTGCTTTGTTTTAAGGCTTAGACAACTATACATAGTGTTGCAGGCAGCAGGGAAAAACCTGGGTTTGCAGCAGAATTTTCTCTCAACAGCTCTGAACTTGAGAAGACTGAAGAAGAAGGCACGAAGGCCTCAGCAATCCCCAGCTGAGTCATCTGCTGGCCTTACAAGTACTGCACTTGTGCAAGGCACGTGGCCCTGGAAGTCAGTACGGGCCGTGCGCTGTTTTACCTCTTCCCAAATGCCTGCAGACCAAGGCTTGAGCAAAGATCATCTGGCCACACCGCAACATACAGCCCCAGCCAGTATCAGATGTGGGACCGGTTCCTCCTGTAAACGAGGAGAGAAAATAAATATGTAATGAATAGTCAACCAGTGCCAAGACGGAGAAGAAATGAAAGCGCTGTAAGCCTGCACAGCCAGCAGGTTCAACCAAGAAATCAGGTAGGGAATAAGGACTATCTTAGCTCACACATCCAAGGCTGAGAAACAGAAAATGTAGTTATCAGTAAGTTAATGGTATCCCTTAAAAACAAACAAACAAAAAAGCCCTCTAAGACTAACTGAAAGGGGAAAAAAAAACTTCAAAGGGAAATCCTAACAACTCAACCAGAAAGCGAGCTGAATTTCTCCGGAGCACCACAGCTCTTGAGCCTACTTGCAGGCCTCCAGCCCACTTCAGAGACACATTTCTACTCAAAGGTGCTTGTTACAGGTGTCCTCTTGTAATCCTCATCCTGAGAAGGCAACTCATCACGCAAAACAAATCAGTCCCAAGGAATTCCCACATCATAAGCAGCTATGACTGGATGAGATTCCAGAGTGAATAACACAGACCAAACCAAAAAAGCAAACAGCCAAAGAAACCCCACCCCAGCAATGAAAAAACCACATCCTACATAATATTGGAGAATAAGCTGGATATTAGCTCATGCTGGAAAGTCTGAGACAAAGGCCTCAAGGCTAGAAGCATTTCCCTGACAGAACTTCAAAAAGAAACTGCTGTTCCTCCACTGAAGCTCTGGCTATTATTGCAAGTTTCATAGATAAAACATTTAGTGTGAGCAGAACAAGGGAGGTGTCTTACAAACACACACTCAGCTGCACCTTTGCACCCCTGGTAGAAGTAGTTTCTTTCTAATGCTGCTTTTTTTTATTTTGATCACATGCAACTACTTTGCATGAATAGCACAGGGGAAAAAAAATCATGCAAGAAAACTATTTAATCAACTTCTGGATGGTCAGCAGCTATCTTCTATAATTTTGCCAGCAATATATAACATACACAATATCCAAAATTAATACTGCTTTACCAAACTGGCATAAGACCCTATGAAAAGCTTACAGTATTTAAGTGGGCAAGCACCACGAGAAGCGGCCAACAATAAAAAATGAAAGACTGAAAAAGGAAAAGGGTTTACCCTATGACACGCAAAGTGTATCTATACTGAAAATGGGAAATGACTCAGAAAATGGGATTTCTTCCTGCCCCCCACCCCTAATAACTCGCACAGAAACCCCAATCAGGTTTGTGAGCCATAGTTAAAACACGCATTTGAAATTGAAGGGTTAGTATGTGTTTAACTATGGGTCACAAATGTGAATTTAAAGGGATTAAAGTGCATCAAAGATGTCTCACAGCTTGTTAGACAAAAGGCTTCCCGGTAGGGAAAGAGCAGAATAAGCCAGAAGGACCAGCTACCACAAAGTCTCTTTTCCACATCGGAGCCATTTTCCCCATCAACTGCTGGGGATGATGCTGACAGCAAGGACACAGCTGGGGCTTGGAATCCCATTTACCTGCTCTCAGATCTCTTCTGATACCCCTTCCAGTCACTACACAAAACCACACCACACAAGAGACCATGCAGTATATCTTATGGAACCAAGACATCCTCCTTCGAGTTCACAGGGGAACATTCCCCACATAACTACAGTTCCTGTGTGTAAGAGCCACTTCAGGCAATTAAAACCCCCCCACACAAACAAACAAACAAAACCCCCCACATATTCCAGAGCAGATACACAAATGCAGTAATTTCTGTATCATATCACTAGCTTTCACATCTTTAATCCACTTCAAGTCCAAGACGATCTATTTCACATTAGACTTACGTAGGACTTAATGAAAATGAAGTACAAAAATCTCCTCATATTTCTAGGTAGGCTTCCCAAACTCATTCTTCTGCCCTTTTTAAAATCACCATTATCCCTCATATCCAAGGGGACGAGGAATTCTCATTATCAGATAAACAAAAAGTCTATCCTATCGTTAACATCATGCTTGTGGGGACTGTTTTATTAGGTAGAGATAACCGCATTATCATCATTCCCAGGATACACAGTACATACCGATAGCAGGGAAGTTCTTTCTGTAGGTGAACCAAAGCCGAGAGGTCACATCCAACAGGATTTCTTCTTTCTCTGAAATTTTTTCAGCATCGAAAGGCACACACGTGAGGGTAGCACCAAAGACAGCTAAATCCATCTCTCACCCACCCTCCCCAAGAGCAGCATTCTGCTCCTCACTCGCTCTGTGCACCCACAGAAGCAAAAATCTGGCTGAGGACCAGGACAGTGCTGTTGTGCAGAAGAAACTTGCTTTTTCACCCCCAAAATAGTTGCAATCAACCAAAGGAAGTCATGGCCATAGGCAACCTAGAAGCAGTAAACCATTTTTCTGCCTTTACCCTGAGCTATCCCCGTGCCTCAACCATCCTTGCCCCATGATGCAAGTCCCAATAACTACTAAACGGGAACTTTCTGCACAAAAAAAAATAAAATATAAAAATCATCTCAGAGCTTACAGAGGTGGCCAGAAAGAAAGAAGCATGGCACCCACAGTCTGCTGCTCTGCCAGCAAGGAGACACACTCTGCAGTTGCTTTGCTGCTCAGGAAGCAAAGCACAACACTAACAAAGTCCTCTGGAGCATTACAGCATGTTGCACCGAGCATGAAAAATACCTGTAAAAACACTGTATTTCCGGCCGAGGATCCAGACGGGTTCTTTGGTCTCAGGGAAGTCTTCATACTCGAACCTGAGAGTGTCATAGGTAAGAGTAGCTAGAAAGAGAAAGAAGAAATCACATACCTTTCATAGCATTTCCTTGGGTTTTAAAAATCGTGCAAAACTACAGAATCAGAGCTGCTGTGGACCGGCAACTTACACACCCAGAGCACCTGGCTCGAGCTGGCAAGAAACAGTATGGCTGCCCCTGCGACCACCGACGCTTGGAAGGCAGAGAGCTGGCGCAGCCCTGGCTCATTCCCGGCTGCTCCACAAGCACAAAAGCAGAGGGATTTCCACGTTAGGTCAGCCCCAGGTTCTGCCCTGGAGCAGAAAAAGGTCAAGAAAACATCTAGGACTTTCATGCAACAGCTGCACTCTGCTTCCCACCATCGTGCGAGGATGTCAAGGTCCTCTTTTCAAGAGAGCGAAGTGATTAAAATTGTTCTTCCAGAGGATGTTACACCAAAAGCACAGACAACATTAAGATGGGAACTAAACTAAACTAAATTTAAAGCATAACTAAGCCAGATTCTTCTGTAGCTGTTAAAGTGATTATTGAAAATCTCTCTCACAGCAGATGCAATAAATCATGCAGTAACACAACATGAGTTTAAAACAGGACAACAGACTGAACAACCTCAAGCTCCTCAGCTCTGTTTTCTGTGAAAGCCACCACCCTCGATGGTGCACATCTCACTATTTGTTTCCCAGGAGAGTCACCTGCTGCTTTTCTCTGGTGCTGCCCACCTAGCAGCCCTCAGCTGAGCTTTCCTCCCAATCATTCCCTGTGTAGCTTTCCAAAGTGTCATCTAGAGCACCAGTAAATAACAACTTGACTGATTTGCATCAAAGATAGCTCCAGAAAGTCACCACGAGGTTCTGCTCCCCTTCCTTCCAGATGTCTAAGTTGTGCTTGGGCAAACAAGCTGTGCAAGACATTTTTGCTTCCTGGAGGCTCTCTGACCTGAAATTCCAATTCCAAACATCAAAGAAAATATGTAAGTAACAGCAGGAAGACACCACCACCAAGACTGTTTAAGCAGGAACTCTGGCAGAAGAGAGATGAAAACAAGCTCCTAAATCAAATTTTCAATTGGACTCTGGTCCTAACCCTAGCCCAAAAGATTTAAAGCATGTTCCTCATGTGAATTGGTCTATAGACTGTTTCAGGCACACCTAGGATAGCGTGGGGCCACACGTTTCCTTGCTTTCACCCCTTCCTTGCTCAGGGTTGGAGATTTCTTTCCAGGGAAGAAAGCAATGTGACTTCTCCTGATGTTTACAAGCGTGTACCACATTTGATTTTCTCCCTTAATTTTCAGAAGTTTCCCTTTGGGATGAGACATTACAAGTTTATTCTGACAGCTCAAAGAGAAGCTAGTCATTAGGCTTTTTTTTTTTTTTTTTAAAATTCAGATATATACCAGATCTGATCTCAAAATAAAACCTGAAGTTCTCAGATAGGATACTCCAAGGAATATTTTGTGATGTATTTTGGTCAGTTCTCAAGCTTGCCATGAATTCAGCTCTCTGACAAAGGAGCCTCAAAAAGCTTAAATAAAATTACTGAAACAAGGATGCTACACAGGAGCTATCAAGCTATCCACCCTCCCATTTTATAATGGGAGCAATAAACTCCCCACAAGGCTTGAAGCCACTAAAGTGCTTCCTTTTCAAACATCTACCTTCAGACACTCTGGCACTTTGAAAAAGTACATCTGTTGTGCTATTTCCCAGATGAGCTAAATATGAGCCAGTGGGATCCAAACAATTCAGACAGGGGGGCAACAAGTGTCACAAATTGCACAGGAGCCTTTTGCTCCCCTTTAGAGGCAAAGGGTCTGAAAATAAATAAAACTGGAAATGCACCAAGAAGAAATCTTACTTGAAGATGCTCTCTTCAGAGCTGCAAAAGTTAGGCAAGATCAGTAAATTTCTCGGGCAGCACTCCAAAACTTCACCTTCAAAAAGCCCTCAATATCAACCTCTGAGCATCTGGGACAGCAGAGCAGCAGCCTCTGCAGAAAATCTGAGCACACACCACATACAGCAGTTCAACTTCTTTCCACGCACAGTCGATTTATAGTTAAAAAGCCAAGAGTTTCAGTCCTGCAAAGCACACCCTCAGAAAGGCAGCCTCACTTTCCAGGAGCCTCAGGCTGTCAACAATATGAGGTTGGCTGGATCTCTACCCCATGGGCATACCTTCCATGGGGTCTGCCGCAGTGCCCCACAATACCTTCTCGTCCCACACACTCCCTAGAAAGCCCCGAGAGAAAAGGCAAAGCTTTCTATGCACCACTCCACAAAGCACCTATGTTGAAGAACTTAGGTAAAGGCATTCAAACTATACCCACATTAAATACCAGCATTAAGTCTGAGTGTTTGGGTTCTCTTCCACTTCTGTGCATGCGGTTAGATCTACTCAGTTGTAAGATAACAGGCCACATCACAAAAGCCAGCCTTGTACGAAGTGGAAGAACCGCCCCTCGATGCACCCCGTGTGCACCCGCACTACCAGTGACTCTCAATACCAGTTTACTAAACCTGAGCGCAACCATTTTGACAGAGACAAGAAAAACTATCTCCATGCATAGAGCAGAGGGTGAAATCTCGCCTCCCCCTCTTACATTCTTAAGCCGTACAATGAAAAGCCAAGCTAAAACCATGAGCTCAATCTTTAATAGGCTCCCGCATAAACAACCCCAGAGGTGCAGCCAGGCATCGGGGAGCAGACCCCAACTGGTGACACCAGTTTGCAAACGTGCTGAAGGCAAGATAATGTGCTTACGGCAAGAATCCAGTCCTTGACAGACAGTAACTCTACCTGCTTTACCAAAACTAAAGCTGTTTGGTTTTCTATCAAACTTTGGGGAACAAAAACCAAGAAGTCAAAACTTTTATGATGCAAACACATAAATGGCAAATGATTTTCCCTGCACTTTGCTCAGCAAAACAGCTGATGTTCACTCCAGCATCAATCATCTTGGTTACAGTCTGCTTGCAAAGCTTAGATGCTTTGTTGGAAGAACCACACAGAAGGATAACCAGACTTTGCAATAGCTCACGTCCCAAATTGCTTCTTGGGCTTCACTAGTCCCTAGGAGTGCCTCTCTCTCTGACACTGTAACACTTCTCAGGGAGAGCCCACAAGGGCTGAGACACATTTTCCCAGAGTCCTTCAGCTTCCAATTAATACCACCATGAAAAAACAAGAAGTGGTACGGACAATCACCTCCCTCAGCTGACAAAGGTACAGCACAGTGGAAAGAAAGAGAGCTACTGACTATAGAATATTTCAAAAGAGTCAACAAGAGAAGGTAAATTCACTGTGTTGGTAAAGCTCATTGCTAAAAAATGCCTAGAAAGCAGATAACTGAAGAACAGCCTAGATCCTTATTTCTGGCCTTTGCAGAAGAAACATTAAGCTCTTTCAAAACCCGATTATCTAAGCAAAAACAAGGAGTTAAAAGGCACACAGGGAGAAAAGTCAGTCAACTGGAGAATGGTGCTTTCTTGGAGGCCCAGGTCAAACAGTTCAAAGTCTGACGGTGAGGCCAGGCTGGACGCCAAGGGGCTTGAGCTCTCATTGCTCCAAAGCCCAGAGACCCATCCTCTTTGCACGGAGGAGATCCAGCTCCATCACAGCGAGCTTCTCCTTCCCTCGATAAGCCTCGGCATGCTCACACAAAGGGAAAGCAAAGATATCCCCCAGCTCGGGCTGTGTAAGTTCACATGCTGGAGCACGAGACACTGGATGCAACGCTGTCCAAGGATGCACCAGGCATAAAGCGGGGACACTATCAACACCGACAGCGGCAGCGCCTGCACCAAGGACACAAACAAGCCAAACCATCAGCCTTCAGGGACAGGAGCTGCTGTGAATTCCCTCCACACGCGAGCGCGGAGGAGGAGCCCACGCGGCACGGGAAGACGTTCGTTATTATGGAACAACACTTATCTCCGCGGAGGGTGGATGAAAGCTGTTACTACGCGCAGGCTAGAAGGAAGCGAGTCCCAGCCCAGTGCCAACACGCTTCTTCCCTTCCTCCCCCTGCACGGACACAAAACCTCCATTGCAAACAGTAAGGTCGATCAGCCCCCTCGGCACAATGAAGGCGGCGGCAGAACCTCAGGAGCGGAGCACGGGGACACATGCGCTGTCACCGCTGTGGCGGTGCGGGTGGCTCTCCAAGGTAGCCACCAAAAAACGCCGAAGAACTTCGGACCGAGGGCGAGAGCCGGGCGGGGAAGGGCTGGAAGCTGCTGACAGGGCTCCGGCCTGCACCGGCAGCAACAGAGCCATGGCTTGGGCCGCCCCAACCCACCGTCTCCCCTCGCTGGAGAGACAGCCGGGCCCCTCCGGCCCGGGGAGCGGTGACCGCCGGCCGCGCTAAGGCCGCACCTCACGGAGCCGGCGGAGGCCGCGCCGCTCCGGGCCGCCTGGGCCTGGGCCTCCCGGGGAAGCCGCGGGCCTCCAAGGGCCGCCAGGCCGGACCGCAGGCTCCTGAAGCGGAAAGCGGCCACCCTGCCCCGGCCGCGGCACGGGAAGGGGCCGCCCCGGCCGCCGCCACCCACCTGCGTCCATGGCGGCGGCCCCGCCGAGGGCTGCGGCCGCTGCCGTCCCCGCCGACACATACGCCCCGGCGCGGCCCTGCGCGGCTGCTAGTGCGGATGCGGCGCCCGCCCAATGGGAGCGCCGCTGGCCGCCGGCCTCGGCGGCGGTTGGCTCTCCGCGGCGTTCGTCACGGTGCGCCGCGCCGCGCGGCTTCCTCCCCGCACTTGGGGGACGCCACTTTGCCGTACAGACAAGCGGCACAGGGAAGGGGAGAGGCCCCAGGTCGGTAGCGGGGCCGGGGCTGGGCGAGGAGGTGTGCTGGACCGTAAGGGCTCCGCTCGTTCCGCACGGCGCCGGCGGGAGTAGCCCATGATACGTACGCCCGGGAAAGTTCGGACAGACGGGTGCGGCCATCGTGTTGTACGGAGCTGGGCGAGCCCCGCCCCCCTTTCCCTAAGATTGTACCCCCTCCCCCAATTGCTCTCTCGGAGGTCCTTTTGGTGGCTTGGTCGCGGCCGACTGGGCGGCTCGTCGGGAGCCGGACGCCTTGCAGCACCGAGGAGGCAAGCGAGCGGCGCCGGCAGCGATCCCCTCTCCCCTTCCCCCCCGCCCCGCAGTATCGGCGCTGTACGGCGGCGCCTCGGTCAAAATGGCGGCGGCCATAGGCAGCCGCCATCTTGGTTGACAGTAGTGCCGTACAGAAACCCCTTCCCCAGCGGCCGAGGGGCGGCCGGGGTGACCTGGCTCCGCCATCTTGCTGTACGGCTGGCGGCGGCCCGGGCCGGCGGGCGGGGGCCGGGGCCGGGGCGGGCCCGGCCGGCGGCGGCGGCGGCGGGCGGAGATGGTGATCTGCTGCGCCGCCGCCAACTGCTCCAACCGGCAGGGGAAGGCGCACCGGGGCGCCGTCTCCTTCCACAGGTAAGGGCGGCCGCCCGGCCCGCTTCAGCCCCGCCGCCCCCGGCCCCCCGCAGGTGCCGCCGCCGGGCTTCCCTCATCCCCCGGCTCCGCTCCGGCCGGGTGGGGGGCGGCCGCCCGCCCCCGCGGCGCTTCCCCCGCCGGGCCCGAGCGGCAGCGGCCGCCCTTTGTTTCCCCTCAGCGCCGGGGACCGGCTGCGGGGCTCCCCAGCGCCCGCGGAGCTCGGCTCGGCAGCGGGGAGAGCCCCCGACCGCCGCGGGGCCTGGGGCCCGGGCAGAAGGCGAGGCCTGGCCCCCTCCCTCCGCCTGGCCGGGGGGGTGCTGCTGCCATGGGGGAGCCCCCGGGGCAAGGTGTCCTCGTCGCCGAGGATTCGCGAAAGGCACCTCGTTCAACCCCTCAGGGTCTTCCTTCAGCCCAGGCATTTTTATACCGTGTGAAATACACCGGGCACAAACAGCAGCCGGGCCCGGGGGTGGGCGATGTGCTGGCCCGGCCGGGGTGATTCGGTGCCCCTTGCATCCTCATTCCTCCTCGAGCTGCCACGTTTGTCCCAGTGTGGATGAGGGGCTGGATAATGGGTTGGATGCTGATGGAAAGGGAAACAACGCTTTTTAGTTTGGCCCTGTTCACGCAGTGGGGCCGCTAACGGTGGGAACGAATTTGGAGTGTTTCAGACCAAAGTGGAATAATCTTTAAATAAGCGTAACCTGTTAAAAATACAGCTTTTGCGAGAATTTCCTAAGCCTAAGAGTACCAATGCTTCTGATTTCCAAAACATGACTTACATTTTTTTATGGTTTTTTTTTATATCTGTTTTTCAGATTCCCTCTGAAGGATTCAAAGCGTCTGATTCAGTGGCTGAAAGCTGTCCAGAGAGACAACTGGACTCCCACCAAGTACTCGTTTCTCTGCAGCGAGCATTTCACCAAAGACAGTTTTTCTAAGCGGCTGGAAGACCAGCACCGGTTGCTGAAGCCCACTGCTGTCCCCACCATCTTCCAGCTTGCAGAGAAAAAACACGACAACCTGGATTATGTCAGAAGCAGAAGAAAAGTAGCAAGCAAGGTGCCGCAGCAGGATGGAGAAGACCCAAGGGAAGGAGGCTGTGAGGTAGTTCAGAGGACCTCATCTTCTGGCCAGGACTTCATGGTTATTCAAGGGACGACGGAGATGGAGGAGGTGACTTTGCAAGCAGAAATTGGATCGATGTCCAAGGAGGAAGAGAACCTCCGCAGTCAGCTGGATGGCCCTCGGAGAAGGACGTTAGGTGATAATTTGGTTGCAAAGCCTGGACCTCAGAAAAAGCCGGAGAGATCTTCTGTGGAGGACTGTCCTAAAGCCACCTGGATGGGGAGCTGGGTAGCAGACAGAAGTGGTATGTCTGTCGATGACTTCACACCTCCTGCCTCTGGCGCTTGCAAGTTCATCGGCTCCCTTCATTCTTACAGCTTTTCCTCAAAGCATGCCAGAGAGCGGCCATCGTTCCCAAAAGAGCAGCTAGAAAGGAAAAGGCCAAAGAGAGACGTGGAACCGAGCTGCAGCAGCCATCTCATGGGACACGATAAGGCTGCCACGGAAGGCTCCCCTACTTCATCCCTCACCGCGACCCCTCAAAAACCTTCCCAGGGTTTGTCAGCGTCCCCAGCAGACCTTACCCCCCAGCCTGCTGCCGAGGCTGTGGTGGGGCGGAAGGGTGACACGGATGCCAACCCCATGTCAATCAACGAGGTCATCATGTCAGCCTCGGGAGCTTGCAAGCTCATCGACTCCCTCCACTCGTACTGTTTCTCCTCCAGGCAGAGCAAAAGCCAGGTGTGCTGCCTGCGAGAGCAGGTGGAAAAGAAGAATGGAGAGTTGAAACTTTTGAGGCAGAGGATCAGTCGCTCTGACAGTCAAGTCAGGAAGCTGAAGGAGAAGCTTGATGAGCTGAAGAGGATCAGTTTCCCTTACTTGAATAGCCTGCTATCCCAGGACTGTGGTCAGTATCCCCACTGGCTTTGCCTTGAGGCAGAAGTCACTGGATTTTTTTAGCAATAAGAAGCTGTTTAAGTTAGAGGTCATAAAGGTGTGATGGGTAAAAAGTAGGAGAAAGGTAGCTTTTTGAAAGGAGAAGTAATGGCTTGTATTGACCAACAGACAGAGGTGAAAAAATTATTTTTTTGGACACATGAGCTATTTCTTATCTCCAAAGTTTCTGAGGGGATTCCTGGCGTGGAATGGGAAGTTAGGTCATGATGTTGCAGACAAATCTCTTGATGACTTATTTTTAACTTTTGGGTTTTTTTTCCTGGGTTATTTCAACTTGTTTGTTTGTGACTGGTTATGATTTGCCTTCCTTTGGAGCATGCTTGTGGATTTTTTCAGTGTGTTAATGAGTCGTCATGGGCAGCAGGTATCTGGGAAAGCTGTCATAGTCTTCCTCAGTGATGTAAGAAGTACTTCTGATCTTAGATTTCATATAATGCACTCCGTGCTCGGGATATGTGAAATCTAAGTGAGGTGGTAGCTGTCAAATATGACAATGTCATGGTACAGAGTGAGGTCACTTTTCGTGACTGAGTGCCTGTGTTTGGTTTGATCATTTCGTCCCTTGGAAGGTGGAAGAAGTCAGGAAAGAAATAATAAAGTGGGAAGAGACTTAGAATAACTTACCCATTGATTAAAAACAATTTGTGACACCTGAAAACGTAGGGGAAATCAGTGGGGGATGTGGTCATGTAGCAAGGTTCTTGCAGAGGAGCTGAAATGGACCATAAACCTTTCTCTTGCAAGAAAAAGAGTGCTTTAATGTACAGCTGATAAAACTTTCGCACAATGACTCTAGTTGCATGATGGAGTTTGGGGGAGTTTAGGAGTGTCTGATGTTTGGTGCTGAGAAAACACAGGGTTGCCTTGTGACAGATGCGTGACTTGGTACTTTCTTGAAGAAGCCACCCATGAATGGTTAGGTATTACTCCATGGAAATTCTCAAATCTGTTAGGAAGTTTCTTCTCCTAAAGAACCTCATGGCTGCTTCTAAAGTCATGTAGTATTAGGCATGGTCAGAAACAGGAGACTGGCATAGAAAGACGTGTCTTTCTTGTAGCATGGCCTACTTCCTCGCTCAAGTGCAAGAAAATAAATCCCAGCAAAATTCCTGAAGGTTGATGCCCAATGCTAATTTTTCCATGTGTTTTTAATTTTCCCAAGTGTGGAAAAACTCACACTGTGATTTGGGTAGAGGAGGGAAAAGAATTTTTTTGCCCATGGGAAATCAGCACAGTCTTATTTGTACCTTCTGGTCTGTGTTTTTGTATTGGTTTGGTGTCACTCTAAAGAAAGGAACTGTTGTGGTTTGGGCTGGACTGGCCACTGGAGTGACAGATGCTCTCTAACATCAAGTCAGTACAATAAATAAATACAATTTTAGCATTCTGTTATTGTCATTCATATATATATATATGAAAAAGGAGTGTCTAGCTTTGTTGAAATACCTTCAATGAGATACTAATTGCAAGAAGAGTATCCTGACGGATTTTTTTTTTATTCTAGTGAGTGCTATGATTTTTCTTTCCTGAGATGGATGTTCTTACACGTATGTCTTTAAGAACACAAGAATTATATATTAATATATATATCTTCTATAAGAACATAAGAATAGCATATTCTGGTTTCTAAGGGAAAATATCATTTTTTTTAAATGAATTGACCAACTTCTTACCTGTTCTGTCATCTGGAGATCACTATGTGAAAATGATCCATTTCAGTGATTGCAGCTTGGTGCGATGAGAAGTTCTTACAGAACCTTTTGGATGGTGACTTTTTTAAAGGGTTTGTTGGTGGCTGGCTTCTGCTTTTTTAAGCTTAATCTTGATGCTTTTCTGCCTTGAGTTGCTTTTTGTGTGCTCATAGTTCATGGCAGTCAAAATACCTGATTAAGTGCAGCTGACTGCTGCTGGGCAGAGCCTGGTTTATGCCTGGACAATAAGTTTTGCTGTAATTGAAGAAAGACTTTTTGCTATTCATAGAAAACCAGTCACGTAATGTATTAGGTAAATAATACTTATAGTCTTTGTGAGTAGCTACATTTCAGTTGTCCTAAATCATCTGCTGTGTAGTTGAGGTGATGATATTAGCTGTGAACCTGAGCCTGCATTTTTTTCTTCTAAAGGCAGTGCCTTGGGGATGGGGAGTGTAAGTAAAGTAAGTGACTGGACTGACCGTGCAGGTTGGTACGTGTCTGCGTCCCAGCTCCGTGCGCTGCGGGACCTCTCTTTGCTGCTGCCCTGACGTTCAGCTGCATCTGGAAAATCGCAAGCAGAAAAATGAGCTTTAGGCCTGCACCCATTATGCAGATCTTCATTTTGCTACTAGTTCTCAACAGGTATTTTCCTCCAGTGAGACACGTAAATTTCTGCTAGTTTTACCCAAGCTACAAGCAGCTGGAAAGAGCAGGTTTCTGCAAAACTGCTGCACATGCAGTCCCTGCCAGCTGCACTTGAGGATCAGTGACTCAGTCTGGGTGAGTTTGGCTCACAACGTGCTTGAGCTGTCACAGTGCACTCCAGCGGTGTTTCCCAACCTGGCTAAGAGGGGGAATGACTGACTGGTTTTAGGAGAAGCCCTGGACTTCTTCCTTCACGGCTGCCACAGTGACCTTTTCCATGTTAAATTTGAATTTGCTCAATTGTTGGGTAGGAAGATGTTTCCTTCTGTTTCATGGGCCGCTTCTGAGGTGGGCGGACCAAAGGTTGAGGAATATTTCCAGCAGGAGAGCACAGTTAGGCACAGAGCACCAGGCAGAAGGAGGTTAGGCGCATCTTTTGGAGAACAAGATGCACCTGGAGAAATGTACTAGAAATGGCCTCAAGTTGTGCCAGGGGAGGTTTAGGATGGATATTAGGAAAAATTTCTTCACTGAAAGGTTTATCAAGCATTGGAACAGGCTGCTCAGGGCAGTGGTGGAATCGTCATCCCTGGAGGTATTTAGCAGATGGGCAAATGTGGTGCAGAGGGACATAGGTTAGTGGTGGTTTGGGCAGCGTTGGGTTAATGGTTGGACTCGATGATTTGAAAAGTCCCTTCCAACCCAGGCAATTCTATGAAATTAGGGAGAGCCAGCAAGAAAATATGGATCCAGTGTCGTAAGGAAGGGGAGACTATTCTGACAGAGCTCTCCTCCGATACACAAGTCCTGTCTGACCATCTTGTTATGCTGGAAGGTTTTTCGCAGCTCTGCTGCACCATACTCCCCTGGTGCTATATTCCCTCCCTCTCCTTTCACACCATCACCTCCTCTTAAGATGCTCTAGTTTGCTCCTTTTGTAAAACTACATCTCCCAGCAGGCACTGGGATAACTGTTTACCTAATCATGAGATCACTTCCCTTATAGCCATCTTATCAACCCTGCGCAAAACCTTTTCTGGGGAGCAAAGGTGGTTAGAGAGCTAGACCAAGCAATAGGAAAATAACTGCAAACCATGGCCGGCAGTGGAGCAAACGCAGGTATGATTCAATGTGATTGAAGTATCTGTATTTATCAGAGAGGTAAAACTGTTGAAGTTCAGCCACTTGAGCACATGTGGAGCCTCTTCCAAACTCCCATGTCTGCTCCCGTGAAGGTCATATTAAAGGCAGGAGAGTTTGCAGAATGGGTCCATGTGGAAAATTATTCGTGTTTTGCTAAGAATCTGTAGGGAATCGTGTTTTCTTCCAGCTTAGATCTGGTTTTCAATATTTGTACAAAGCTGGTGTAGAAGTGCCGTTGTTTATAATATATTTTATCTGTGAATGAAGCATAGTGAGTGAACTTTGAGGACAAGTGGGAAGACTTGAACATTAAATGTCTGAATTTGTGCCGAGATAGAGCCCTGATGCCTCGTCTGTGGGGCCTGAGGTGGTGTCTCTCATCAGGGTGGCAACTGGTTTGTGTTTGCCTTGCAGAAAACAGGTAGCAAAGTAGCACTCCTCGGTGGCAGTGAGAAGTGGGGTTGTGCAAAGATGTGAGGTGCTGTACGTTTCATCTGCCTGAGCAGGACTTGAAGAGCAGAGAGTCCCTGTCTAGTTTAGCTTCAAGATGAAACGCTTATAATGGGTCCTGGAGATGTGCTGAAGGATAAATTGTCTCTACCAGGGCAGGCACTGCTAACCTGGCAGCTGGACCTTAACTGGGGGCTGGGGACATATCTGAAGGAAACTGCTAGAATTGCTTTCACAGCAGCAGCTTTGTTCAGGGAATTCTCTTCAGGAAATAACACCCGTATTTCTGAAGTAGAATAAGGATTCTGGAAGAAAAATGCCTTTATTCTGGAATGGCAGGTGCTGCTTGTGATTTTTTTTTTCCCCCCCTTTTTTTTTTTTTTTTCTCCCCTGTCTTGTGCGGGGTGGGAGCAGCCAGGGTCAATGGAGTAAGTGGGTGTTACAAAGCACAAGGGAGCTATAATGTAAGGTAGACACGAGATAAGGAGTAGGAATATGTGTTAAGAGCAGGGCTGGGGCAGCAGGCTTCCGGAGAGAAGCCCGGCGTGGCATGGCACCGACCCCACAAGGATGTGGTTGATCAGGGAGATGGCTCTTTCACCGCCCCCTCGGAGAGAAAGGTGGTTGGAAAGGGGGTAACAAGACTTTTTGCTCTGCTGTTACCTTTTTTATTTTCTTTTTCAGTCTGTTTTTTTCTAGGTATTTTTTTTTCTAAGAGCCTACACAGCTTGTACGTTAAGCATTTCATTCTGCAGCGAGTAGGCAATGACTTGCAACAAAAAACCAGCTTGCAACTAGGAAGCAATGAAAACCCTAACTAAGGTAAACTTGAGAGAAAGTCCAACATACTGATGTAAGCTCAGGTAGGATGTTTGGGCTTCTCATAATAGTGTGTAATTTTAAAGATGTTTTCTCTGTATTCTGTGGTGCAGGAGAGCTGTGTCAGTGATTACAGACACTGGAGCATTTTACCACAGAGGTTAGAAACAGAGGCAGTAACACATTGGGGCTTTGTCATGAAATTAATTACTAAGGCCATAAGATGAGAATTTGTGAATATAATCATATTTCCACCTTTTTAGAGCAGAGATGGAACTAGAGCATGCCAGTGCTAGGAATACTGGTTTACTTGTGGGAGCATCAGCAAAGTGCATAAAGTGGTGCAACACTCAGAGAAGGGCAGCAGAGTACAAAGCCACCTTCTGTACTTAAATATAGAAAAAGTGCACTGGACAAGGCTGCTCCTTAATTACCAGAACCTTGATGAGGTTGATTTAAATCCTAGTAAGCAACTCAGCTGAAGGTGAGGACTGCAGGAGGCTGCCCGGCTGTTGCTGTAGACCCTGCACTTCGAAGACCAAGAAGCTGCTGTGTGAGTCGGTTTGTGTTTTTGTTTTGCTGATAAAAGCTGCGTAGGAATTTGTGCCAGTGTAGCTCTCTGTGCCAGGGATCCCACTTGAGATCTAGGCTGGCTGAAGCCTGTGTAGACATGGCCTGAGGGGGTTGTCCAGCTGCTTTGTCTGGTTTGTCTCATGGAAGGGAGAGTGTGTTGTCTCCAGCTGCAAAGTGTGGACAGCCAGTCATGGTGTGATTTTGTTACAGGGCGGGGAGGGATTTGACTGCTAACCTCTCTGTGAATGATGTGGAAACAGGCTGTCCATAAGTTCAGAGCGATGAATTTGGGGTCAGAGAATGAAACAGAGCTGACTCCTGTGCCCAGGACACAGCAGGTTTGGCCTGAGTGGCTTCCTGAAGAAAGGAGTTCTAGATGACCAGGTTGCTTAGGGCCTGTGGCTTTTGTCTCCCAAGCTGTCACAGCTTGTGAGCCTCATGGCTGATTTCAGTTGGATTTAATAGAGGAGTGGAGGTCTTGAAGATGTTGGGTCCCTAACAGCTTTAAGAAACTGTATCATCTGTTAGGGAAAAGTGACTCCAGAATTGTCCTTGTTAAGAGGAGTCTGTAGTATCAGCTTCCCTGTTACTAGATAAGAGAAACTGTATTTGGATGCAAGAGAACCAGGGTTTAGAGGACCCCATCTGAGCCCGAAGCTTTAAACGTGCAGAAGGGTGGCCAGTGTCTCTTGTGCTGCAAGTTCTCAGACATGGCTCGTATTCTTGATGTCGTTACACACTTACTTTTCAAGCCATAGTAACAGGTTGGTTGTGAAAGTAATGTGCCAAGAGTTTTAGATCAGATCTTTAAAAAGGGAGGTACACATTCCTTTGTCAGTGAAATTCCTCTTGACAGCGATTGCATCTATAAACCTATTGTTTGAAACAAAGCAGCTCCACAGACAAAGATATTTTTATCTTTAAAGTCTGCTTTTTGTTGCCTCAATAGTCTTGCCACCACAACATAAGAAGCTAATCTCTTTTCAAATAGCCGTGCTTTTTTTTGCCTTTTTTTTGCCTTTTTATTTTTTTTTCTCCTGATGGACTCAATCAGCCCCTCTCCTGTCTGCCTCTCCACTCTTGCTTTTCCAGTCTCTGAGCTCAGCCCTCTAGCACAGAAGGCTGCAAGGGAGAAAAAAAAGGCTTTAGTTCACTGTTCAGAGACCAATACCAAAGGTAAGAAGAGTGCTGCACAGAATGTGGTCAGGATACATTCACTGTTCTGCACTGAGTCTCTGGTCCTCCTTCCCACCAGCACTTCTGGTGCTCTCGGCTTTTCCAAGCAACATAAGAACTAAAAAAAAATACCCTTATGTTGGCTTTGCTGCCAGGCAGGTAGTTTGGAAAAATAGTAATGGTTGTTTGGCCATATTGTTTGGTGTAGGCTTCTTCACTTTCCAGCTGGCTAGAAGTCCAGCTCTTTGGAAGTGAGACTAGCTCACCCAGTCAGGCAGCTCCAGGCGGGCTGGACGCTGCTCAGCAAGGCGATGGGGTCAAGCTGTGGGTGCTGGAAACAATCAATTGGCTTCTCTTGGTTTATAACCGAGTCTAAAGAGTGGAAATGGCTAAAGACTTTTTTTTTTTTTTTCATCTGTCATTTTGATGCTTTTTCCTGAAATGCTGCAAGGTTGTTAAGCAGAAGAAAATGAAGTGTGCTGTTACAAGCACTCTGGTGACAGAAAGCATCCGGCTCCTAGACTTCATTGCCACCTCCTGACCCAGGAGAGGGCAGCAGCAGCCCAGGCTGCAGTCTCTTCTAGCCTTCCCAAAGCTTTGCTCTTCCCTTCCACTGGAAAGAAATGCAATGTGTGCAATAGCAAGTGAAAGGCAAATACCAGTTGGATGGGGTAGTGGTACTCTCCTTACTCTCAAAACCGCATGCTCTCAATATGAAAGCAAAAAGGGAAACACATTCCTAAGAAGCAGCGTAGGAGCATGGGGTTTCTTGTAACGCTAATTTTGGTCTTTTGTTATTGGTCATCGCTGTGTTAAGGTCTTTGCTGCACCAGAAAATAATGTTCTGTTGCTTTGGTTGTTCACAGTGCAGGTGCAAGGTAAGTACAATGAAGTACTGACTGTAGGAACCCCTTCCTAACACCTTGGTGAGCTGGTGGTGAGTGCCCAGGCTGGCAAGACAGTCTTTGCAAAGGCTACCTGGAATGTTGTAGATGTTCATCACCTATTTCATAATGAGCTCTCATGTTGCTTCACTTGCAAAATAGTCCAGGATAAAGAGTAATTAGCAGCATCTTGCTGACATTTTAAATCTGCTATCTGTGGGAGAATAATTAACAAAAGCAGTAATTCTCTTCTACCCGGGAAAGTTTCTGTTCCTCTTGCTTTGCCGTTCCAGGTGCGGATTCTCCGTTCTTACTCTTTGCTCAGTGTTTTTAGTCTGACCTTTGGGACTGAGCACAGTGAAACTCGGACTGATCAAGCAAAATTTTTACCCACAGCATCACCTTTTTAGGTCATAGTTTCTCCCTGCAGCTGAATCTGTGCCTTTTAGACCAGCCAGACAGATACCTTGCTCTTGTATTGAGCGATATCACTAGGTGTGGAAAACAACCCCCTTCAACTCCCACCCTGCCAGTATGAGTCATTTATCCTGTGAGTGGGAGGAGGACATGCTTGGAGTGTTCTTCAGTTATACTTGTCTGTATAACAGCTAACATAGAGCAGTGGGCACCTCAATCCTGTCGGCACTGGTTTTCCAGGAGATTATGGGGCTGCTGTATCGCTTTCCCTGCTTACACCTTAGGAAAGGATCTGCTTTAAATTGTCTGTCTCCATTTCTCCCATTTATTTGGGTTTTTTTCAGGTCACGCTCTCTGAAATCACAGCAAAATGCAAACCTGTTGTTTATCAAAACTCTTCTAAAATGATTCCTTAAAGTTTTCCCTTTGTGAAACAGACCTTTGTTGCTTCTTAATAAATGCAATGGCAAAGGGAAGAGGCTTTTTCTTCCATTTATGCTTTAACTTGCAGGCACCCTAGTCTTTTTTTAAAACGTTTTACTTAGTCCAGAGCCAAAGCAAAACCACTTCTGAACAATTCCTGTCTCTTTTTACAAGTGCAGCTCATTGTTAACCTCTTCAGAAAAATTACAGCCAAACTTTGATCTTAAATATGTATGCAGATGGATTTTTCTTTTTCCTCTGAAGTAAGGACTCATTTCCTTGGTCTCTGAAACAGACAGGAACAGTATGTACTTGGTGCTTGAGAAAAATCAGGCCAGAGCATTAGAGATTTAATTGTCATTTAGTGATAATTCTTTATGCTGAGATTTCAGTCTTCTCCTTCCTTGTGTGTGGATGGGAGGGTGTTTTCTCTTCAGATAAAGCTACAGAGACAAGTCAGAAATAGACCAACTGGAAGAATGCTCTATGTAAGGCCAAGAGCAGGTTTGAAAGGAGACCCGTGTTTTGTGTCTGTCTGTTGTTCCCCGTCTCCCCTTGCACCTTGGAGCTGATGCTCCTCTAGAGACTATTCTTTTGACTATTTCTGAGGTGTTTTGTGGTCACCTCCACCCAGCTGTAAGCAGCTCACAGCAAGCTGCAGAGCACAGATCCCTGAATTGTCTTTCTGCTTCCTCTACAGAGACTCCCCAGCTGAATCCTGTGATGGAGCCCCTGTCCTGGATGCTGGGCACCTGGCTCTCAGACCCGCCAGGAGATGGCACCTTCCCTACAATGAAGCCCTTTCAGTACCTGGAAGAAGTGCACATCTCCCATGTGGGGCAGCCCATGCTCAACTTCTCGTAAGTCTGTGTTGGCAGCAGCTTTCAGATCGGAGCAGGCATCACCCCAGTGAGATTTGTTCGTTGTGTTTCTTTTCCAGTGGCAAAGTAAACAAGTTTTCACATACCAAACGAGGTGATGTAATGACATGCAACTGCATGGTTTGACTTCAATTTTTCTTTAAAATTTGTGATTAATTGGCATACTCTTGCAACATACCCAAGGCTGCACACCTGCAATCACTGAAGATTCACTAGCCCAGGAGTAGAGTGCAGTTCTACAGCGCTTTTCAAAAGTGAGTTCACACCTGGGAACTCGTGCAGGAACAAACAAGTACAGGATCAGGACTATGGCCATGGTGCAGTGTACAGTTCTTGTGGCCTGCCAGTCTTGAGGGTTACGTAGTGAGAAGTAACTCAGGGTGCTGCAAATTTGACTGTAACTTAGAATAGTGAGAGTAACTTATAGTACCAAGAATAGCCCCAGCATGGACATCACTGCTGTTTGTGCAAATTCTGTACCTGCCTTTGACAGACCAGCGACCCTCCCTCTTTAACGTGGTGTGCATTGGGTGCATATGCTGGCCAGAAGATGTACTGTCCTCATGGCCAGAAAACCCCCCACTGTTCTTCTTGCTGGTAGTAACTATGTAATTAGAAATGAATCTTCAGGTAATAGTGTTACGGCTGCTTTCATTCTGCTTTGTGAAACTCCCACTTGCACATAAAATAAATGAAGAAGTTACGGCATCACTGCCAAGTTTGTCCATGTTAAACTGTGGTGCTCGGTCTTCACCATCTGAGAAAATCTGAGACAAGGGAAAGCATTTATTTAACAAACTATATGGGATAGGAGGCAGGTAGCTTAACTGCTTTGGCTGCAAGTAATTGTTCTAAGAGAAATCAAAAAAAACCTGGACGAAAAGAAGTGCCATGTTAGCTAGCTGATCAGTGCTGCTCCAATACTCATTTGGGAGGGGCAAGTTGGAAAGGTTGTTGCTTTGAAAACCAGAGAAAAGAATAATTACAAGATGCCAACGCTGTGTGGAAGATGCTCTGTGTTCCTGGTGTGCGCCGTTCGTGGTGGCAGAGTTGTCAGCTCAGCATGTGATGTTTTTAGTCCAGTTTCCAAAAGAAACAAAGCTTTGACAGTCATGCTCTGTCTACATCTCCCTCTCTGAACAGTTGCTGATTTGAGTTGCCTTTCGGGTTTTTTCTTTTTTGTGTGCAGAGGAGATGTACAGCTCAGTGAAGCTGAGCTCTAGGAAGCATCAGGAAAATAGGCAGCAGGCTTGGAGAGCAGAGACCCTGTGCCTCCCTAGCTCCTGGGGCAGTGCCACTTGTTCAAAGACAGTCCACATCTCTCTTGAATACTCGCCAGTGTCTCGCCCCCCTCACAGTAGAGAATTTCTTCCTGATATCTAATCTAAATCTCCCTCTTCCAGTTTAAAACCATTCCCCCTTGACCTATGGCTCCCCTCCCTGATCAAGAGTCCCTCCCCATCTCTCCTGTAGGCCCCCTTCAAGTACTGGAAGGCCGTTATAAGGTCTCCCCAGAGCCTTCTCTTCTTCAGGCTGAACAATCTCAACTCTCTCACCCTGTCTTCAGAGGAGAGATGCTCCAGCCCTCTGATCATTTTTGTGGCCCTCTGCTGGACCAATTCTAACAGGTATATTTCCTTCCTGTGGTGAGGACTCCAGAGCTGGACACAGTGCTCCAGGTGGGGTCTCACCAGTGCAGAGCAGAGGGGTAGAATCCCCCCGCCTTCCCCCGCTGGCCACAATTCTCTTGATGCAGACCAGGATGTGGTTGACTTTCTGGGCTGCCAGAGCACATTACCGGCTCATGTCAAGCTTCTCACCTACCAACGCTCCCAACTCCTTCTCCTCAGGGCTGCTCTCCAGCCATTCTCCACCCAACCTGTATTTGTGCTTGGGATTGCCATATCCCAGGTGCAGGACCTTGCACTTGGCTTGGTTGAACTTCATGAGGTTCACACAGCCCCACCTCTCCAGCCTGTCCACATCCCTCTGGATGTCATCCCTTCCCTCCAGTGTGTCAACCACACCACACAGTGTGGTGTCATCAGTAAACTTGCTGAGGGTGCACTCAATCCCACTGTCCGTGTCTCCAACAAAGTTGTTAAACAGTGCTGGTCCCAGTACTGATCCCCGAGGAACACCACTGGTCACTGGCTTCCACTTGGACATTGAGGCATTGACTGCAGCCTTTTGAGTGCAGCCATGCAGCCAGTTCCTGATCCACCAAGTGATCCATCTGTCAAATCCATGTCTTTCCAATATAGAGACCAGGATGTCATGCAGGACAGTGTCAGATGCTTTGCATGAGTCCATGTAAATGACATCTGTTTCTCTCCCCGTATCCACCAGTGCTGTAGCAACATCATAGAAGGCCACCAGATTTGTCAGGCATGACTTGCCCTTGGTGAAGCCACATTGGCTGTCACCAATCACCTCCTTATTTTCCATGTGCCTTAGCAGAGGTTCCAGGGGGATCTGCTCCATGATCTTGCCGGGCACAGAGGTGAGGCTGACTGGCCTGTAGTTCCGTGGGTCTTCCTTTTTTCCCTTTTTGAAAATGGGGGTTATGCTTCCCCTTTTTCAGTCGGACTTCACCAGGCTGCTGTGACTTTTCAAATGTAATGGAAGGCGTGTAGCAACTTCATCTACCAGGACCTGTGGATGGATTTCATCAGGTCCCGTGGACTTATGTACCTTCAGGTTCCTTAGATGGTCTTGAACCTGATCTGCAGTGGGCAGTTCTTCATCCTCAGAGCCCCTGGTTTTGCCTGGTCCTTCAACTCGGGAGGTATGAGGAAGGGGGTTGGCAGTGAAGACAGAGGCAAAAAAATTGTTGGGAATATCAGCCTTCTCCTCATGTGTTGTTACCAGTTTGCCATTCTTGCTCATCAGGGGGTATGCTTTCCTTAACCTTCCTTCTCTGGCTGACATACCTGTAGAAACCTTTATTCTTAGCATCCCTGGTTCAGCTCCAGCCATGACTTTGCCTTCCTGACCACTTTCCTACATAACCAGGCAGCATCCGTATGCCCTTCCCACGATACCTGATCCTGCCTAAACTGCCTGTGCAGTTCCTCTGGCCTTTGACCAGCAGGTCCCAACTCAGCCATGCTGGTCTCTTGCCTTTCTTGCTTGCATTCTTACACCTGGGGATCAAGAGCTATTGTGCTCCATGGAAAGCGTCCTTAAAGATCTGCCAGCTCTGTTCTGCCTCCTTGTCCCTGAGGACCGTTTCCCAGGGGATCCTATTGACTAATTTATTGAGGAGCTGGAGTTTTGCTTTCCTAAAATTCAGGGTCTTGACTACACTCCTTGAATGACACATATCTGTTAGGACTGTGAAGTCCACCAGTGCATGATCACTGCAGCCTAGGTTGCCTCCAGTCTTGACATCCCTGATGTACTCACTTGCATTGGTGACTACCAGGTCCAATGTCACATCCCCTCGGGTAGGGCTGTCTGTTTCCTGGCTTAGGGAGTTATCATTGAGTTACTCCAGGAACCTCTTGGATTGTCTACAGCTCGCTGTGTTGCTTTTCCAGCAGATGTTGGGGTGGTTGGAATCCCCCAGCAAGAGGAGAGTCTTCAAGCGTGATGCCTCCTGTAGCTGGAGTAAGAAGGCTTCATCAGTAGGCTCCCCTTGATCAGGTGGCCAGGAGTAGACACTAACTACAAGGTTCCTCTTGTTGCCTCGCTGTCTATTTCCTACCAATAAGCTTCCACTTCCTCTCGGCTATGCTTTAGGGGTATCGCTTCACACTCTATCCATTCCTTAACACAGAGGGCAGCACCTCCGCCCCTCCTTCCTTTCCTATTCCTTCTGAACAGCTTGTAGCCATCAGGAGCCACATGAATCATAGGATTCATCCCACCAGATTTCAGTAATGGCCACTATGTCATAGCTTTCCAGCAGCGCTGTAGCTTCCAGCTCCTCCTGTTTGTTGCCCATGCTGCCCAGCTGGCTGTGCTGCTGCCTTAGAGGAACACTCCTTGAGGTGTTGCAGGGCATTTCCCTGTTGACTCCAACTACCTCAGGAGCCCCTGCCTTTCATCGTGATGCAGTGTCCCCATCGCCTCAGGGCAACAGTTTGAAGGCCCTGTCCCTCTAACCTTGATGTGTTAACTCTGTGACCCCCACAGCTTGTCACAGACGAGCCTGATGTTAGTGTCCCCCTTCCTCTTCACATCTAGTTTAAAGCCCTGTCGATCAGCCCTGCAATCTCTTGGGCAAAGACCCTCCTCCCCCTTTGAGAAGGGTGTCTCCCATTTGATGCCAGTGAGCCCGGTGCTGTGTAGGCCATCCCGTTGTCAAAAAAAACCCAAACCACGGCAGTGACACCAGCCACGGTGCCATGTATTAATAGACTGGATCTGTCTGTTCCTTCTAGTGTCACTGCCTGCAACTGGAAGGAGTGAGATAAAAATAGCTTGTGCCCCAGATTCCCTCACCAGGCCTCCCAGCGCCCCAAAGTCTCTTTTCATTGCTTTTGGACTATGAGTCGCAGCTTCCTCTCCACCTACGTGGAAGATCAGTAGCGGGTAATAGTCTGAGGACTGTATCAAGACAGGGAGTTTCCTGGTGCTGTGCTTAAGCCGGGCTCCAGGAAGACAGCAGACTTCCCTCTGAGGAGGGTCCACCTGGCATATTGGGCCCTCCGTTCGCATCAGGAGGGAGTCACCAACATCTTCTTTTCTTCCTTGTGGATGTGGCCACGATACAGGTGAACGCCTTTCCAACTGGGGAGGCGTCTCTGGTGTAGCTTGCCCATCATCCACATCCTCACGTGAGTAGCCTTCCTCAACCACAACCTCGTATCTGCTGTTCAGAGGTACCGGGGGCAGAGGGTGAGGTGGGCAATAAGGGAGTTCATCTGCTGCCCTGACCATGAACTTGCCTCCATTTTCACTTTTTATTTAGGCTTTTGCATTCTGCCTGGGGCAGGATACAGGGGCCCCTTGACCCTGGTTACCTTCTGATAGGTGCTCCCCTGTCTATGTCAAGGAGGGCAGAGCCTGGCTCCACCAGTCCATTTGTTGTTCAGCCTCCCTGATCTCCTTAACCCCTCGGCTTCCTCTCGTGGCTCTGCCACCAAGCTGAGCAGGTCGTTCCCCTGTTCACAACACACGCAGCAGTTCTCAGAGCTGCCACCCATCACCAGTTGAAAGTCTCTTGCCCTCCCAGCAGGCTGTGACCTGGATGGCTTCCTGGCTTCAAAAAACCTGCAAAAGGAGCCCCTTGCCAGCCCTTTTTGCCAGGATTCTCTTCCTCAGTGCAGACTTACCTGCTCTGGAGCTGTTTTCCTCGGCAAGAGATAAGTCTGCTCTATTACAGCCTGCAGCAAATAATATATTAAAAAACTCAACTTGCCAAGTTAAAAAGCTAAATACAGATGATATTGTAATGCCAGGTATTTATTTGAGAAAAAGCAGTGTTTGAGACAGAGTATGGCTTCAGCATCTGTGGAACATCTGACTTCCTGAGGGAGTTTCTGAGCTAGAGGTCTTAGAAAGGCCCAAGAGCAGTGAGAAATATGAAGCTTGAACTTAAATAACAAACTTCATCTGTGCCTGTAAACTAACTGTGTTTTTACACATTTGCATCTCCAACCATGAAGTGTTGTCAGTGCTTTACTTTTCAAATAATGCTGCAGGCAATGTGGTTAAATAAAATACTCTTTCCTCTGAGACCAGACCAAAGACTGTATTTTCAGTGTGACAAACAGGAGCTTTTGTATTCTGATTTCCCCTCAGGTTCAATGCCTTCCATCCGGACACCAGGAAGCCCATGCACCGAGAATGTGGATTCATCCGCCTCAAACCTGACACTAATAAGGTGGCCTTCATCAGTGCCCAGAATACAGGTACACACCTGTTACGGTTTGAGAAAACCCATAACAATTTTTTTGCCGTTTAGACAATTATTCTCTCACCCGATGACCCCTCCCCACCTGGAAAGGGGAATCGGGGAATGCAAAGAAACACGAGGGTTGAAATATAAATAGGTTTAATAGAATAAGACTAAATAATTAACAATGATACTAAAGAACCAGTATTAATCCTGATACTGCTATAAGCTATACAAGGATTATACTCAGCCCATTCCATCCCAGGACGCCGTGCACTCCCTGCAGGGACAGCCAA
>JAOTQQ010000052.1:25834949-25856697 GCA_026546715.1 Gallinago undulata | reverse complement strand
GTCTCCTTCTCTGGAGACATTCAAACCCACCTGGACACATTCCTGTGGGACCTGCTCTGGGTGGCCCTGCTCTGGCACGGGGTTGGACCGGATGATCTCCAGAGGTCCCTTCCAACCCCTTAGCATTCTGTGATTCTGTGACTGGTACCCTCAGGATAAAGGAGCTTTTCCTCACGTTGAGATGGAACACTTTCAGATGGTCACTGCTGGGAGAGAGCTGGAGCAAGGGCCTGGTGCCGGTGGAGGCAGGAGGTTTGCTGCTCTTGGCAGGAGAAAGCTTTCTGGTTCCTGGTTCACAGTCACCCATCTGGCTGAATTCGACCTGGGCCATGGGATGTGTGGTGGGCACGGCCCCTGGAGAGCAGCCACAGCCCTTCGTGCTCTCGCCTCGTTGCTCCTGCTGTCGCAGATGGGTGATCATTTGCCCAGATTCGCTCTCGCTTTTGCTGGGCTTTTCGGAAGAGCAGCGGGAGCCTCCCCAGCGCGTTGGCTCCATGCAGCTCCCACCGGGCCACCGTGGGTTTGGCATGTGCAGAAGTGAAATAAAAGCCCCGGTCTCCAGAGAGCTAGCCAGCCAAGAGCGGATGAACGTTCACATTAATGTGTAATTAATGTGCCATTCTGGCTTCAGTTCTTTTGGCAGCGCAGAGTTAATTACAACTGAACTGCAAAGCCTTGCACATGGATTTTATTTGCTGCCTTATTGGTGGCATCTGTTATCCCAGTGAAATGTCTCAGCTGTTTGCTCTTGTTCAAGGAAACCAGAAATCATGGCATTGGTGGCCCGTGCTCACCGAATCACAGCATGGTCAGGGTTGGAAGGGATCTCTGGAGATCATCTCGTCCAACCCCCTGCCATGGGCAGGGCCACCGAGAGGAGGTCCCACAGGAACGTGTCCAGGTGAGTTTGAATGTCTCCAGAGAAGGACACTCCACCACCTCTCTGGGCAGTGTCTTCCAGGGCTCTGCCACCCTCACAGGAAAGAAGTTCCTCCTCATGTTTAGGTGGAACTTCTTCTGTTCAAGTTTGTGCCCATTTCCTCTTGTCCTGTCCCTGGGCACCACTGAAAAAGACCAGCCTCATCCTCCTGACACCCTCCCTTTGAGTATTTATAGGCATTGATCAGATCCTTGTAAGCGTTGATAAGATCCACGCTTTGGCTGGAAAAGCGAGCTAAAGGCCATGATAGCACCACCCTTTGGACCCTACTTGGTTTAGTTGCCCCAACACCCGAGCCTGTCACAGCCCGGCGTGGGGAGTGAGGCTCCAGCCCTGAACCTGAAGGACATGCTTGTGTTTGAGAACCAGCAACATCTCTCTTCCCAGCTGTCTCCTGGCACTGGGGAGACTGGAGGTGGCCAGAGTGGTGCTGTGGGACCCTCGGCTTGCTCCAAGGCCCGTTCCCCTGGGGTACCTGGTGTACCTGAGCCACGGCCGGCCAAATCCCTGTCTGCTGCAGCACCCGCTGCCTCACTGCCATCCTGGCCGGGCTCTGCTGCTCGGCACGTTTCCCCAGGAAAAGGATTGCTGGGTTTGTTAGGTGAATTTTGTGGCCAAGGCAAGTGAAGTGGCTGCAAACCCCGTGGAGAAGCCGCTCGGTGTGGGGCATGGAGCGTAATGGGAGGAGGAGCGTCTGGAAGGGGGAGGGTGGGAAGCACAGACACAAAGGTGTGACATTGAGGTTCCTCATCGGGGACGTGTGTTATAAAAATTTGCTGCCTGGCCCATGAGCTCTGACCAAGGTGAGAGAGGCCGGGATGCAGAGCAGGGAATTCCAAGAGTAAATATTTATTGGTGCACATGAGGGTGCCCAGCCAAACCAGGACACCCAAATGTGGTTTTACACGGGGTTCTTACCCCCTTCAAGCAGTCAAGCACAACGGGGCTCCACCAACCACCAACACCCCCCTGCTCACTGCTGGTCACAGGAGAGCTTTCCAAAGCCACCCTATTGCCGCAGCGTTCCTGCCCCTTCTCCATCGACTCCGGCATACCTGGAGTCAGTCAGGGGTTCAAAGACGTGTCAGAGGGGCCGGGATGCTGGTGTTATCAGGGTTGTCCCAAGGATAAAGCTGTCCTTTATCCTTCATGGAGAGCTCTAAGCTTCCCAGAAGCAAAATCTTTGAAGGGCTGTCCTTTAGCTTGTTTTACTTAAGCTTGAAAAATACCAAAGTCTGCAGTAAAATTCCACTACCTCATCACATCACAGCCATCTCCAACTAATATATATTGTTTATATCTCTATAAATGAAGCTACTACGCTTTCAGACTTCACAGTCTTTATAGCCTGATTGAAATTGGTAGTTGCGGGGGGGGGGGGTTCATCACGCTTCGCCCAGCCTCCGTCAGAGCCGCTGGGCTCCTTCCCGGCAGCCTCGTGCGTTTCGGGGTCACCCACTTCTTGCGACACCAACCCGGGAGGGGGGGCGGGGTGGGGGCTTGGGGTGTCCTTCCCCCCCCGGGGCTGGTGGCGGCCGTAGGCCGGGGCTGCGGGTGGGCAGCAGGAGCGTGACTCAGCCGCCAGAGCAAAGGCAGGGCTGAGCCCGGGCGCTGCGGCGTCTGGCAGGCACCGCTTCCGCAGCCCGATCCGCTGGGCGGCTGCCAGCCACCCTGCCACCTCCTCCTCTCTGCAGGCAGCTTGCGGGCGGCTCTGCCCGATTCTCCGCTCATCGCCTCTGTCCCCCGCGACAAAATGACCCGCCGGAGGAGAAGGACGCGGGGCTGAATTCCCCGTGACAGGCGGGGAGCGGAGGAGCCGGCGACGTGGCCGGAGGATGCTGCGGGGAAGGTAGGGGCAGCCCCGCCGAGGGTCGTGCCGGCGGAGGGGCGGGGGGTGGTCACGGGTCACGGATGACAGGCTTTGCCACCCCTGTCCCGACGGGTGCTGTCGCCACCCTGCGCAGCCCGGGGGTGACCTGAGCCCCGGGGTGAGGGTGCCGGTGCTGCAGCCCCCCTCCCCTGGTGCGTGCTGCCGGAGAGGCTCTGCCCTTGGCCCCGGGGCCCTTAAGGACGGATATTCTGGGTATTTGATCAGCTCTTCACCCTGGGGTGCCCATGGAGAACCTGGTGTGAGAGCCCTTCCTGCATGGGCTGCGTACCCCCGGCAGCCTGCCCGCCCTGGGGGGCCAGGGACAAGAATTAAGGGTGTGATGATTGACCTTATTTATACAGCTCTTTCTCAAGCAATTAGATCTGGCTGCTCAGGTCAGGGCGGTGGGGCTGTGTACACCTGGGAGAGAGCCAGAGAAGGATGCTCTTAAAGGTCTTTTTCAACCTAAATGATTCTATGAAGCTGACAAAAAGGCTTTTCCTGGCTGCTCCCTGCCTGCAGCAGCTCTGAGCCTGGGGGAAGGAGCCCTGAAGGAAACACAGTAGGAGCCAGATTTTGCTTGTTCCCCCCAAGGGCTCCTCACCCTTGGGTGTGATGCAGACTTTGGCTTGCAGAAAGGCAGCCAAAATCCTCATTAAATATCCTCCTGCTGATCCCACCAGTGCCTTTCCTGAGTGCTGTGCTTCCTCAGTCACCTTCATCACAGCTCCCCTGAGAGGACACCATTCCCCTTGGGGCTCCAGAGACCCCCAGCAGCTCTTCCACCACTGTTCTAGCAGCTCTCCCAGCTCAGCAGTTCAGGGCTGCGAGCATTTGGGGGGGCTCAGGGAGTTTTGCACCCCCAGCTCTGCACTGTGCCTGGGTGCACCTCGCTTTTAGCTCTGGGCTCTCAGGGGACCTTGGCAGGGGGCACAAGACCCCCCTAGGGAGCAGCGCCCCGACTCCGCAGCCAGCGTGTTGGTACGGATTTCCCATGCAGGGCCATGTTTGGGAGACCTGGTTTCTGCTCTCCTTGCTGCCAGAAATATCCCGGGTGCCTGCAGCAGAAGGAAGCCAGGATTGCGGTGGGCTGGTGGATGGCCAGGCAGTGGAGCAGACGGGCCAGCAGCCGTGGTGGTGGGCAAAGTGCAGCGGGGCCAATTTTTGGAGGCTGACAGGCTCCCCGGGGCACCTTGAGGATGGTTCACCACTCCCGTGGCCCCTGTGTCGGGACCATGATGAGGGTCCAGCAGGTTTCCCATGGCCCTCTCTCCACTCAGGGAACGATGGACAGGACCTCCTGGTGCTTTACATCCATGGGTGACCCTTCTTCTTTTCTGCTGCACTCAGAATGGAGATGTTCAGGACCTCCCAGCCTAGGAACAGGAGAGAGGAGGCCAAGAGAGGCAAGACACGGCAGCCATTGCCATGCGCGGCCGGCGTACCAAGGTGCTCCCCTCAGAACTGAACAAGGTGTGCCCTGAGAGAGCAGACGACCCTGCCACACACCCCAGGAAAATGAGCGACTTCGAGGTGGTCCCTAACCTCCAGAAGAGCAGTAGCAGTGTCTCAAAGAGCAGGCGGAAGGCACATTTCCCTGCTGGCAGCAATGAAAAGGCAAGTGCAGGAGATGCTGGAAGAGGGGGTGGTTGGCCACACATGACTGAAGAGCATACATGAGTTATCCGGTGACTCATTGACAGCAGCATTAATGGCAGCTCACTTTGGGTTTAGGAACAAACAGAAACACTCCAAACATCTGAGGTACATGCCCAGCATTCCTATCTCCTCTCCTTGGAGTACACCTGGCTCTGTCCTTGCGTGATGGAGCTTTCTTCCTTCACAACAAAAGAAGTACCCAGACAGACTCCAAGTACCGGGGTGTCTGGCCCCTGGCATAACTTCTGGCTCTTTGCAGAAACCCTGACTCATTGCTGCTTTTCCTGCTCCCTCAGGAAAATCTCATCTCTTGGATTCCAGAAAACATCCGGAAGAAAGAGTGCACCTACTTTGTTGAAAGCTCCCAGACATCAGACTCTGGGTAAGTCAAGTCAGTCAGTCCCTCGTACCCGTTCCCTGCCAGGAGAGCAGAAGGAGTGTTTGGTGACAAAGCTATGGCACCAGAAAATCCCACCTTTCTGTCAAGGGAGCTGGTGCCAACAAATTCCTTTTTGACTCGTACTTCACCCTGCTATGTGTCACCACATGGCTGATAGCCCTTTTCCCAGTGAGGAACCTTCCCGAAGCTCTCACATGCGGTCATTTCCATCCGTGCTTTATCCAGAGCACCTAAAGTTGGCTAAATCCACCCTGCCCCAACCAATGCCTTTGTTTCTGCACAAGTTCTGAGCTGGAGGGCGAGCTGGGTGGGTGGTGCTGGTGCCCTGTGGTGTTCTTAGTGAGAAAGCCACCACCTCTTGTCTGGGCTGAGGGCAGGTGGGCCAGATGGGCTTTGCCCTTTGGGTTTCCATTGTTTTGGGCAGAGCTGGTGGTGTGTGTTTCAGGAGGATCGTGTGCGAGTGTGGCTATCTCAGGGAACAGCACCTGGAAGATGCTGCCAAACCTCCCATCTTCCTGGAGAAGGAATGGGACCCCAGCAGGCACATCCAGGAGATGCCAACAGACGCCTTTGGTGATATCCACTTCACGGGCCTGGGGCAGAAGACGGGGAAGGTGATTTGTTTTTCCCATCTGTGATGAAAGGGGAGCCAGTGTTCAGGTCTTGCCACAGCAGATGAACTGGGAGTATTTCCCTCCTGAATGAGAGGAGGTTAGGAAAGCATGGAAATGCCCCAAAGGCATCACTGACCAAACAGCAAAAGTGGGGAGGGGGGTGGGTGGGGGGTGGGACAGGATCCCTCCTCTCTCCCAGCCCTGTATCTAGTCCCTTTCTGAAACCATGAGACTGCCCTTCACGCTGTGAGGCCCATACTTCAAGGAGTGGCTGTTCCCTGTCCTCGTCCTTAGATTCATCTTGGGAATGTTTGGTCCCAGGGAAGCGGGTGTGAACAGCGTCTTGCACAAAGACCTGGGATAACAGCAACAAGACTCTGCTGTGAAATGGCATGGGAGGCCCTGGTTCTTTGCTGGGACAGGAGAAGCTGTGGTGGAGAAGCCTTGTTACCCTGATCCTGTTGTTTTTACCCGATACTCCCCATTTTGCAGTACGTGCGTGTCTCCTCGGATACCCCACCACGAGTCATCTACCACCTCATGACACAGCACTGGGGCCTCGATGCACCCAACCTGCTCATCTCAGTCACTGGGGGAGCCAAAAACTTCATCATGAAGCCAAGGCTGAAGAACATCTTCCGGCAAGGGCTTGTCAAAGTGGCCCAAACCACTGGTAAGAGATGCAGAGGTTCTCCCTGCAACTGCAGGGGCAAGAGGGGCTTGTCATCTGGCCATGCCAAGTTTAGTCAGTTGGGCTGCTGAGGAGACACCAAGCTGGCCCAGGAGACCTGTAGGTCTGTGTCTGGACTACTCCCACCAGGGACGGACTGCTCTTGCTCAATTGCTGCAAACAGGCTCATGAGGAGCTGGACTGAGAGATGCAACACTGTGTGGAAAGGGGCATCTCCTGTGCTGCCAGGACTTGATGTAGTGGGCAGGGAAGACATCTTCTGGGTGATGGAGCATCTCTGAGGACCAGGAGTTCCTACAGCCGGATAGGGGGTTGCTAGGAGATTGCTGGGAGCAGAGCCTCTTCTTCCCAAGCCCCTCTCTGACCCTCAGGGGCCTGGATCATCACAGGAGGGTCCCACGCTGGTGTGATGAAACAGGTGGGAGAGGCAGTGAGAGACTTCATGCTGAGCTGCAGCCACAAGGAGGGCGAGATTGTCACCATTGGCATAGCCACCTGGGGAACCGTGTACAACCGAGAGAGCCTCATCTGCCCCATGGTGAGCCAGGCAGAGGTGAAAATGCATTTGCTTTGCCTACGCCCAGGCTGCTGGGGAAGTCTCACCAGAGGCTGTGGTTGGAAAGGGTGCTTCAAGATGTGCTTGAGTCTGGCAGCCCTGGTAAAACTCAGCCGCACCAGGAGTGATGGTCCCAGGCTGATGTTTGCTGAGAAGCCCCTCTACCCTACCCAGTGTCTTATGTAGGTGCTGCGCTTCTCCTGGGAGGACTCTTGTGGGTGTGAGGGCAGGTGGAGCAGAGACAGAGGAGCGTGGGGCAAGGCTGATGTGAGGACTGCGGGGGATGCAGGAATGGTTGGTTGGCCAGAGTGTCTCTGCCAGCTGGCCTGTTCCTGTCCCACATGCTGGTTTGCTTTGGGCATCTGGTACCCCTCTGCAGCCCTACCAGGCTTTTCCCAGAGTCTCTCCTCCTTACAGGGTGGCTTTCCAGCTGAGTACGTGTTGGATGAGGAGAACCAAGGCAGCCTGTCATGCCTGGACAGCAACCACTCCCACTTCATCCTGGTGGACGATGGGACCCACGGGAGGTACGGGGTGGAAATCTCCCTGAGGACCAGACTGGAGAAGTTCATCTCAGAGCAGACCAAGGTGAAAGGAGGTAATGGCAACACAGAGCCTGGCCTGAGGCAGGGGAAGGCACAAAGTGGGATGGGATATGCCATGGTAAGGGGTGCCCATCTGGCCTCCGGTGAGAGGGGAGGCTGTGGTGTCCCTGGAAGACCCAGACAAGGTGTTTGAGAGAACTGTCATGATAAATGTGGCATGTCAGGGGAAGTGCTCCCACTCTGCCTTTCACACCCCACCGTTCAGAGAGGACTGCATTCAGCTGCATGGGGGGGCTGCCCCACAGAGGGGTGACCCTGGGCTCTGCTTCCCCACAGGTGTCGCCATCAAGATCCCCATTGTGTGCGTGGTGCTGGAAGGAGGCCCTGGGACACTCGACGTAAGGAGCTGCTCCTGCCTGCTTCCAGGCGCAGCTCCTTGCCTGGGATGCTGCTCTCCTGCGCTGGTGCAAGCGTGGGGCCACTCTAGCTGAAACGCAGCCATACAGGAGTGCTGTGGAGCAGAAGTGTGGGTCTCACACAGGCTCAGAGAGGGTCTGCTGGCCTCTGGGTAGGATTTGGACCAGCCTCTCTGCTCTGTTGCAGACCATCTACAATGCCATCACCAACGGGACCCCCTGCGTGATTGTGGAAGGATCTGGCCGTGTCGCCGATGTCATCGCACAGGTGGCTAACCTGCCTGTGTCCAAGATAACCATTGCCGTGATCCAGAAGAAGTTGAGTGTGTTCTTCCATGACACCTATGAGCTCTTCACAGAGAGGAAACTGGTGGAGTGGACCAAGAAGGTGAGCCTGTTACAGGCATACAGCTCCACTCAATGAGCTTGTGGAGATCAAAGGGGTCCCCATGGGTCCTTGCCCATGAGCAGCAAAGCTCCCAGCATGAAGTTCAAGGCACATCTTCTGCCGACCATCCATCACCCTGCAGCCATGTTCTGCATTGTCCTGGCAGGCACCCCAAGGGCTTGAGCTCTGCTCTTCCACTGCCTGCTCCCTTTGGGCAGAGAGGTACCATTTGGGACCAGTCTGAGCCAGGCTGGGAGACACAGCACAGAGGTTCTGCAGGCAACCCAAGGGAGCAAGGAATTGCCCCACGCAGGACAGGGGCTGCGGGAAGCAGCAGGGAGGAGATGCTGCTGCTAATTGCTTGCCCATGGCTCTCCATGTAGATCCAAGACATAGTGCGGAGCCGGCAGCTCCTGACCATTTTTAGAGAGGGCAGATACGGCCAGCAGGACGTGGATGTGGCCATCCTCCAGGCCCTGTTCAAAGGTGAGGGCTGGGGAGCTGCTTGTGGGAGGGTGGGATGGGATGAATGGGGTGGGGATCACAAGTGACCTCCTGCAGCTGCTTGACTTATGGGGTCACCAAAAGGGTCCCCAAACCTTGTGGTGTTAAACTGATAGGGGAGAGATGTTTCTCCCAAGGGGTCGCGCCTCTAAAGTGGCTTCCAGATGGTATCTTCTTACTGCATAAATGATCCTCTATTCTAACACATGCACTTTGCATGCAGCATCCCGAAACCAGGACCACTTTGGCCGTGAGAACTGGGACCACCAGCTGAAGTTAGCTGTGGCCTGGAACAGGGTGGACATTGCTCGGAGTGAGATCTTCACAGACGACCACGAGTGGAAGGTAAGGGAGTACCTGTGCTGCTTGTCTGATCAAGCGTAGAGTCTGTCAGGTCCTACTTGAGGACTGTGGATATTGAGGGCACTATTTACCTCGGCTGTGCCTAGGGAGAGTTTCTGAGGGCATCCCGTCTTCCAAAAGTGCATTCAGACACCCAAAGCAGAGGTGAGCACACCCTGCAATTCATTGCTTGAAAGTTTGTAAATTTTGGTTTGCGATTGTTTGCAAAGGTGATTGATTGGCATTCCTTTGCAAACAATCCACCATCCTAGAGCCAAAACTCCCTCTTGTCAGCTCTCCCCTGTGGTCACTGCTCATGCCATCTTGTCAAACGTCAAGTTGTCCCTAAATTTATCTCACCCAGCCTGGCATTTCCCTGCTCAAACTGTACTACAGAGTGGGGCAGAGAGCAGCACAAGCCAGCTCTGCCATCCCACGCCTGATCCAACTGCTGAAAAGTCAAAGCCGAGCAGGGTTCTCCGTCCTCTCTGCTGGGGCTGGGGGATGTGGAAGGGATTTTCCTTATTTCATTCAACAGTTTGGATTCCCCAGCTCACATGACTTTTGTGGGGTAGGAGGGCCTGGTAGGAACCAGGATCCCAAAGCAGAAATATTTGACGGTGTGAAAATGCACAGCCTAAACAAGATCCACACTTCTGTAGTGAAAGGAGGATGAGGACGGCTCTCAGATTAGCTGATGCAGGCCAGGGCTGTTAGAAGGTGCTGCAGCCCTGGGCTGATGTGGCTGGTGTGAAAAGCTGAGGCTGAAACCAAGCGGTGGCAACAGGTCAGCAGGTACCTTTCTGCCAGGACAGAGGTGTACCCCCTTACCCACGGGCTTTATTCTCACTTCTGAGCACTTGAAAGGTTGCCTTGGAAAGGAAAACCCCACAAAAGCTGAACTGGGTGACCATCAGGAGCAGTCAGTCTCCCCACGGCTGAGATCCAGCTGGCAACACCATGAGCCTTCAGCTGAAAAGCTGTGCACAGAGAACAAGCCCGTGAGGTCCTGCTCATTTGTGTGGTGCACCCTTGTGAGCTGGGGAAAGAGGGTGTACCCTCTACCGTACCCTATCCCTCCAGCCTGCAGCCAAGGGAGGAGAGGAGAGGACATACTAACCCAGCATTTTGTCCCTGGGGGATGTCCCACAAGTCCCATTACCTCCCAGCTGCTCTCTCACACCCAGAAACTCCTTGTGCTCGGAGACAAAACCTTTCCCCCAGCTGAGTGAGGACCGTGGTGGGGCCCTGCACCAAGGCCATGGAACCCCTCACTTCTGCCTCTGGCCTGTCAGCCCACAGATCTCCACCCTGTGATGGCAGCCGCCCTGATCTCCAACAAGCCAGAGTTTGTGAAGCTGTTCCTGGAGCAGGGAGTGCGTCTCAAGGAGTTTGTCACCTGGGACACCCTGGTTTACCTCTACGACAACATGGCGCCATCCTGCCTCTTCCACAGCAAGCTGCAGAAGGTCCTACTGGAGGAGAGAGAGCACACAGCTGGCTCCAAAATGCCAAGAATCCAACTGCACCATGTCTCCCAGGTGCTGCGGGAGCTCCTGGGCTGCTCCACACAGCCTCTCTACCCCAAGCCCAAGCCCACGGAGCGGCCCCGGCTCTCCATCCCTGTCCCGCACATCAAGCTGAATGTACGCATCTCCAGGTTACGCGGTGGCAGAGTTGCATTAGGGAGGGGGATGCTGGCTCAAGGAACCATCCCAGAAGTTGCAGCTGGGTCTCTGTCCTCTTGCTTGCTCAAGAATGCCACTTAAAGTTCCTTAAAGCCTTGCGCAAGTCATCGGTCCCACATTCAAGGTGCAACTCCCACCCTCCTACACCCACAGCCCCACATGGCTGTGTGACTCCGGTGGGCAGGCCCCAGTAGGGTGGCTGCACTGGGCAGGGGATGGGCTTATGGTGCTGAGGGACATAGTTTAGTGGTGGTTTTGGTGGTGTTATCTTGATGGTTGGACTCAATGATCTTAAAGGTTCCTTCCAACATAGACGATTCTATGATTCTCTAATCCTGGCCCTAGAAAAAGTGGCATTTCCAGGATGAGTCCAGTCTTGGCCAAGCCGCTATCTGCCGCAAAGGCCCTTCCATGGGTGACAGGAAAGCAGGCACCCTGGGTTTGGAGGTGGCTTTGTGCTGAGGGGCTGTCTGCTTTCGACAGACTCTTGGCAGGAGAACAGGTCCAATGGTTGCACACCTTGCAGGTTCAGGGGTCAAGTCTCCGGTCCCTCTACAAGCGCTCTCCCAGCCGAGTCACCTTCACCATGGACCCAGTACGCGACCTGCTTATCTGGGCTGTGGTCCAGAACCGCAAGGAGCTGGCAGAAATCATCTGGGCCCAGGTATCACAGCCCAGAGTTGTTGGTCCCAGCTGAGAGACTCAGGTGGAGCCAAACCTCCCAGCCCCAAGAAAAAAGATTTCACCTGCTGGCATGTGGGACAGCAGACCAGCTGGCCCATGCCAGCACCTGAGCCCCATCCCCAGCCAAATGGGAGCCAGCTTGTGAGCCTGGATGAACTTGATTTCATCCCCAAACACACACCGTGATGCCAGAGCCCTCCCTTCCCAGCCAAAATGAACACCGAGAGCAGAGGGGATGTGCTGGGCCAGAAGTCTGCTCTTCCTTGCAAAGGCTGAGAGAGGGCTCAGCACACTGCAGGCAGGACACGGGGGCATGGCAGCTGGGCTGGAGAAGGCTTCCACCCATAAGCACCATCCCCGGGGCAAGCAGCAGGGTGGCCAGCAGCATGCTGTGCAGAGTCACACTGTCCCCTCACCCGTGGCTTCCCACTAGGAAAGCAGTGGTGTCCCCCAGAGGTGTCCCTGGGTTCCCTGTGGTGGTGGGTCACTCGGAGGGGAGCACAGCTCAACCGTTGTCATGGCAAGGTGTCCATCCTGAGCAGCAGTCTCCTCAGGACATCCTCCCTTCCTCCCGTGGGAGCCCTGGAGGGCCTGGCAGGACTGGGCGCAGAACCCCACGCTCTCTCTGGCCTCTTCTGCTCCAGAGCCAGGACTGCATGGCAGCTGCGCTGGCCTGCAGCAAAATCCTGAAGGAACTCGCCAAGGAGGAGGAAGACACTGACACTACCGACGACATGCTGGCCTTGGCCGAGCAGTACGAGCAGAAGGCGATTGGTGAGCGGGAGGGGACCTGCTGGCCAGCTCCAGAGCTGCTCCGGCACCCTTCAGGGCCACCTAGTTTTGCCCTGGAGACGTCTGGGTGAGGTGGGTGGTGCCAAACGGGGGTCCCCTCCTCATGGTTGGGGACCTGCTGCTCTGGGGGCCATGCCTGGGTGGTGGTGGGAGCACAGAGGGTGCCACTGCATGGTAGGATATTCAGATCCCTCTGCGAAGGGTAACTCTGCAGGCACCTTGCTGAGCACCCTGGAGCTCAGCCTTGAATCCCTGGTCCCTGCCTGGCCAGGCGTGTTCACAGACTGCTACCGCAAGGATGAGGAGAGAGCCCAGAAGCTCCTCACCCGTGTCTCTGAGGCCTGGGGGAAGACAACCTGTCTGCAGTTGGCGCTGGAGGCCAAGAACATGAATTTTGTGTCCCATGGGGGTGTCCAGGTGGGTTCCCAGCAGTGGTGCTTGGAGGGGAAAAGAGCCCACATGTCCCCTGCCCCAGATCCAGAGTTGGGGTTGGCAGCAATGGGGCTCTGCTCTTCAGCCCTGTTCTGATGGGAGTGCTTCTGTAACCACTGCTCCTCTTTCTTCCTCCTCACAGGCCTTCCTAACCAAAGTCTGGTGGGGGAAGATGTGCATGGACAACGGGCTTTGGAAGGTGGTCGCCTGCATGCTCTTCTTCCCGCTTCTCTACACCAACCTCGTCACCTTCAGGTACTTCTGGCAGTTGCAGCATGTGTGTACCAAGGCTGGCTGGGAGAAGCTGCCATGGCACCTCCCTGAGCACCTGAGCCCCACTTCCACCTCTGCTCCCCTCAGGGAGAAGAGGCTGCAGCCTGTGGGCTGCCTGACACGCCTCCACGCCTTCTTCACGGCACCTGTCGTCATCTTCCTCATGAACGTCCTCTCTTACTTCACCTTCCTCCTGCTCTTTGCCTACATCCTAATGGTTGACTTCCAGCCATCACCATCCTGGAGAGAGTACCTCATCTACTTCTGGCTCTTCTCCCTGGTGTGTGAGGAGACCCGCCAGGTATGGGGAAGGCAGAGCAGAGGCTGGGAGGAGGTGAGAGGAGGGAGAGACACTCCTCAGGTGCTCCTGGAAGGTCCTGGTCCTGTGTAGCTCATGTTCCCATCCTGCTTCTCATGTCACCATCCATTTGGAGAGATCCCAGCACAAGGGATCCCAGCACAAGGGACACCTCCCTCTCTGAAGCCAAAGAGTGTCCTTGGCTGTGTCTGGCTTGGCCCTTGGTACTTGCAGAAAGACATGCTGGTTTGAACCAAAACCATTAGGAGATGGAAGGACCACCTCTTTCCTTGGGCATTTATTCCCAGAAGCATTTCCAGGCTTTGCTTGACGTGGGTTTTTTTCAGCTTTTGTTTCAACATCTCCGTACCTTTCTTCACCAGACTAAAGAGCCCCATGCCTCAGGTATCTCTCCCCATGCTCCTTCCCTGTAGAAAACGCTGTAGGCTCAGGTTAACTTTGGGTAAGCAAGAGAGTCCAGTGATGGCCAGCAGGTCTGTGTGGTCCCTCCCCTCTACAAGGCACAGGAATATCTTACAAGGCTTTCACTGAAATCCCAACCCCTCTTCTCTTCCCAGCAGCTGTTGTATGATCCAGAGGGGTTTGGGATTGTGAAAATGGCTTCCCTGTACTTCAGGGACTTCTGGAATAAGTTGGATATCTGTGGCATCCTCATCTTTCTCACAGGGCTGACTTGCAGGTGAGTTGCAGAGCCGCTTGCAGTGCGTGGGCTGAAGCCACTGCTGTAGGCTATAAAGCTAGGGCAAGAATCGTGCGGGTTTTTTGATTGCAATTTCTTCTTCCAAAGGCCTATGAAGATTTTTGTGGTCATGTGATTGATTCTGACCAGTTTGCCTCTGCTTTCAGTGGCTTCTAGGAGAGATGTTTTTCATGCTGCAACCCTCACCCAGCACTCTGGGGAAACTCACCAACACTGTAGAAATGTAATGCTGCCAGATCAGAAAAAAACCTGAGATGTTTCCTTTCTTCTCTTCTGTGCCCAGGCTGATCCCTTCAACTTTATATCCCGGGCGCATCATACTGTCCCTGGCTTTTATCATTTTCTGCCTGCGTCTGATGCACATTTTCACAGTCAGTAAAACACTGGGGCCCAAGATCATCATAGTGAAGCGCATGGTGAGAGCTCCCCTCTGTCCTGCCAGGGCGACCAGCTGGAGCGGCTGGATGCTGGCATGGGGTCGATGTGCCACCTGTGTTAGCCTATCTTGGAGTGGGGCTTGCTCCAGGACACAGTTTTGCTTCTCCTCTGACTTTGCAGATGAAGGATGTCTTCTTCTTCCTCTTCCTGCTAGCAGTGTGGGTGGTGTCCTTTGGGGTTGCCAAGCAGGCCATCCTGATCCACAATGAGGAACGCGTGGAGTGGCTTTTCCGTGGGGTGGTTTACCACTCCTACCTGACTATCTTCGGGCAGATTCCCTCCTACATTGATGGTAAGGGACACCGGCCTGTGACAGTGTGTGGTATGAGGAGGGTGGCTGCGACAAGGCTGAGGGGTACCATGCTCGAGCCACGGTCTGCCTAGTTCCTGCCGTGTTGGAAGTCCTGCACAGAGCTCCTCTCCGAGCACAACAGAAGGCCAAGAGGGAGCAATGATGGGGTGTGGGGATGGAGCCCTGCTCCAGCACGTTTGAAGCATTGCCACTGATGCAACCCCAGGGATTGCACCTGCCCGAGTAGTCGAGAGAGCACACTAGCGAAGGCACAGGAGCATGAGTCCATCCAGCTAAGCGCCACAGCTTCAAAGCTGGTGGCAGTGAGCAGAGCCCCTGGGATGGTGCAGATGGTCAAATCCCTGCCTGGTGCTTAGCTCCCTTGACACTGGCCGCTTTCAGACAGCACAACGTGGGACACCGCGAAGTTTGGCTACAGGGGAGTTATGCCGTGCTCTCTTGCAGGTGTCAACTTCAACATTGACCAGTGCAGCCCCAATGGAACTGACCCCTACAAGCCCAAGTGCCCAGAGACAAATGAGGTCAACAATAAACCCATCTTCCCAGAGTGGCTGACGGTGATCCTACTGTGCCTCTACCTGCTCTTCACCAACATCCTCCTCCTCAACCTCCTCATTGCCATGTTCAAGTGAGTGTGACCTGGCCCCATGGTCATGACAGCGAATGGAGCTGGCTTTGCTTGCAGGCTTGGCTGTGGCCAGGGCACCTCACACTAAGAACGTGCAAGGAGGGTCCTGGGGCACATGCTGACCAGACCACAGGCATGCTTTGGAGGGGGTTAGATATGGTGGAAGTAGTGGGTGGAGGCCAGGGCTGAGCAGGGAGATGGGTAGGAGCTGGGGCACCATACAGACACGATGTGCCCTGTCCATCCCTGTGGCACGGCTGACACCTGGGCTCTGCCCCAGCTACACCTTCCAGCAGGTCCAGGAGCACACGGACCAGATCTGGAAGTTCCAGCGGCACAACCTGATTGAGGAGTACCACGGCCGCCCGCCCGCGCCTCCGCCCTTCATCCTCCTCAACCACCTACAGATCCTGATCCGGCAAGGCTTGCTCCGCAGGCCACCCATGCACTACAAACAATTCAGTGAGGACCAGCATGCCCATTTCTCCTGCCCATTTTCCCCTCCCCGGGGCATGGCACCGCGCACCAAGGCACGAGGCTTGGCGTCGGGGCTGCGGTACCAGGCTTTGGGATGCCCAGGGATCCTACAGCACTGCCGTCCCCTTCCTCTGGCAGAAGAGAAGCTGGAGAAGAATGAAGAAGCTGCCCTCCTCTCCTGGGAGATGTACCTGAAGGAGAACTACCTGCAGCACCAGCAGTGCCAGGAGAAGCAGAACACAGAGCAGAAGATCCGAGACATTGCTCAGAGGTACCAGCACTCCTGAAACGGGGACATCCTTCTGTCCTCCAGTGTCCTGGGCAGGGAAGAGTTGGGATTAGTGCAGGGCTGGCTGCTGAGGGACTTCCCCTCTGCACTGTCTCTCCAGGGTTGACACACTGGCAGAGCTGCTGGACTTGGACCGGGTGAAGAGGACAGGGCTGGTGGAACAAAGACTGGTCTCTCTAGAGGACCAGGTGAGGCAAAAGCTGAGCAACTGCCTAAGAAAGGTGGGGTTTTCCAGGGGCTGAGTCAATGGAACCAGAGCACAAGAGGAAGCCCCTCTGAATCAATCCCCCTTCAAACAGTTTGAGTTTCTTTGCCAGAACAATAACATCTGAGAGGAAAAGCCTTGTGGGAAGCGTGCTCTCCAAAGTGAACAGGATGAAGGTGGGAAGTGGTGGAATGAACCTCTGCTTCCACTGGTCACCCCAAGCAGTTAGATCTGACCCAGCTATTCTCCTTGGTCCTAGAGGACCCTCCAGACCTTCTTTTGACAGGGGACTCTCCACCCCCTCCCCATGAAACTATTCCACACCCTGCACGAGCGGTAGAGTGCTCGGGGAGCAGGACCTCTGCCCTGAGACAGCCGCAGCCTGACTGCAATTTTCCACTTCCATTTTCACCCTGCTTTGAAAAAATGTTTCCCTGGAGGTGGTTTTCCAAGTGGAACATCAGGGCACAGCAAGGATGGCTGCTGCCCTGGGGAATAAGTAGCCAGGAGCCCAGGGCAGCAGTGCCTCCTGCCAGGGCCATATCTTGCCCTACTGAAGGGACGGAGCCCGGGGTGCAGCGGGGATCCGGGAGGGCTGACCCTCTCCTCTCCCACACAGGTCCATCAGAATGCCCAGGCCCTGAGGTGGATAATGCAGGCACTGCAAGGCAATGGCTTTGGCTTGGGAGAGGACATGCCACCCGTGGGTAAGCAGAGCCCATCTCCACCCCAGTAGCAAGGGAGAAACCTGGGGCCCCATGTTGGCACCCATGGGGCTGAAGCCCAGGTCTGAACAGCCCCTCGTACCCCTCTGTTAAGCAGCAAGGCAGAGGCAGAGGCATCTTTGTTCCAGGGAGGTCTGAGGGCTCTACAAGACCATCTAGCCCCTCCTGGGGCCATTCCCACCCTCCACCCCAGAGCCCTTCCTGGAGCCCATGGCTGAGGTTTTTCACTGCAGCATCCCTGGGGCGCAAGGCCTCTCTCCCCAGGCTCTGTTGGAAGGGATGCTGGGGGCCAAATCCCCAGGGGACATCAGCGTCACCTTGCAAAGAACCAACCATTCCCCTCAGCAGAGCCATGGGGGCTGCAGCACCAGACTCAGGACCCCACTTTGTGGGGCCTTCCTGTCTGTGTCTGCCTCACAGGCTCCAGCAAACCCCCAGAGATGAAGGAGGTTGACCTGGAGGGGAAAGCTGAGGAGAGCCAGCTCCTGTACCACGTGCTGGCCCGAAACCTGCTGTACCCAGGGTCTCACACCCTCCGCTTCCCCGTGCCGGATGAGAAGGTGCCCTGGGAGGTAGGAGCTGTCACCCTGGGCAGCAGGGCTGGGAGGGGGGGCATGGGGCAGATCCATCAGAGTTGGGAAGAGGAACAGACCCATCCTTGCACTCATGTCACACTTGGGAACTCCTGTTTTCCCCAGCCCAGGGACAAGTGGCTTCCTAGAGCAGCTGCTCTGAGGCCCTCCCAGGGACAAGGAGAGGTGAATGGGGATGGTTCCTGCTGGGATGTGCAGTGCCAGGGCTACCTGGGGGTGCTCAGCTGGGAGACAGATGGTACAGGCACCCACCTCTGCATTTCCTGAATCAGGGCTGGCTCGGGGTCAGGGACAGGATCTGGCACTGGCTTCTGGGGCATGAATGAGAGGCACCAGCTCTCCAGCCGAGACCCTGCGCTTAGCCCTCAAGCAGGGCCCAGAGCCCTTTGTGCCTTAGGAATGATGCCACGAGCTGGGCAAGAGGAAGGGACTGGGACAGAAAGTGTTCCTGGTGGTCCCAGTCCCTGCCTGTCACCAGAGCAAGAGTGATCTGACTCGGCCACGTGCTTTGCAGGTGGACTTCCCACTCTATGACCCTCCCACCTACTCGGCTGACCACAAGGACATGGCTGTGCAGGACCCCTTCAGCCCGTGAGTGTCCCCCAGTGGCTCCCCACTCCTCTACCCCTTCTCCTGGGTGGCACAGCCAGCCCTCCCTGCTGGGCTGCCTCCCACCCCACAGTTCCTTGGAGTCTCTCCTGAAGATCAACTACAACACCATGGATGGGTTGATTGACCGGCAGAGCTTCCACGGTTTCTACGCCGTGCAGGACGGGCTACCGCTGTGAGTGCATCTGCCATGGGGGCAGAGGGGCTGGGTGGGAGCTGGGGCACCCGGCGGTAGGCATAACACCGGGGAGATGGAGAATTTGGGGGTGGGGGGCGGATGCATCCATCCTCTTCCCACTTCCCTGGGGCTAATGGTGGGGCAGGGATAATGGCATGCATCATCCTCAAAAAAAAAACCAACCAACCCAGCAGTCCAGAAGAGCTGGGAGATTTGGGGAAGTGGTGTAGAGCTTTGATTGGCATGATGGGGTGCGCAGGGGGACCCCAGTGCTATCCCAACCTGATCGCGCTTTACCTGCCAGGAACCCCATGGGCAGGACGGGGCTGCGAGGCCGCGGGAGGCTGCACTGCTTTGGGCCCAACCATGCCCTGCACCCTGTTGTGACACGGTGAGCACCTGGGGACAGAGAAGGGTCTTTGCTCCAGGACGGGGCTGGGGAAGGAGAATGGAAAAGAAGGCACAAAGCCACCTCGGAGAGACTGGGACCTGGCAAACCCCACTGCTGCCCATTCAACTGCTGCTGGGTAGGGGGAGCCAAGTCCAGCTGCATCATAACAGGGGCCTCTCTCACAGCTGGAGGAGGAATTTGGATGGATCCATCATAAGGAAGAGCCTGAAGAAGATGCTGGAAGTCCTAGTGGCCCAGTATCCACTGTCAGATGTCTGGGCTCTGCCTGGGGTAAGAGCTGGTGGAAACAGCTGCTGTCTGGGGAACTGGGGACCAGCTGGTGGCTGGATGCCCTGCAGGAAAGGGAGAAAAACAAGATGGGTGTCACAGCCTCATCCGAGGAGGTACCTCTGCTCCTCCCACAGAGCATTTGGGTGCAGGGCTGGAGTGCTAGGGTGGTCCCATCACATATACCCACCCACCCTGACCTCCTGGCTCCTGCTTCTCACTCCTCCTCCTCTGTGGCTTCAGTTCTCACATGTCCTTCACGACCTAAGCCATTAGGATAGCTTCCTTTGACACAGAAGTCCAGAATAAGGCAAACTCAGACATGTGCTTGGGCACAGTTGAAGACTTCTGGCAGAAAAGGAAGGGTTTGCTCCCCTGCTTGCTCCCCCCACCAGAGCTTGTGGCATGTTCTGCAGTGGTGGCAACCACCTGATGGACAAGCTGGTGGCAGTGGGGGAGGCTGGGCTGATGGCAGGCCCCATGCTGATGTCTGCTTTGGCACAGGGGTCACTGGAGCCGGGCGAGACACTGCCGCTAAAGCTCAAGTGGATCCTGCGCCGGGAATTCTGGCCCCAGTTCCAGAACTTGCTGAAACAGGGCACTGAGGTGGGGTACATGGAGGTGTCGCGGCGGTAGGGGGGCATGTGGGTATCACAGCAATGCAGGGGTTATCAGGGCATCAGCCCAGTACAGGGCTATGTAGGTGTCGCAGTGGTACGGGCACACGGGAGCATCACAACAGTACAGGGGCGTGTGGATGTGGTGGCACAAGGCACATGGGTGTCCCTAGAGCACAGGGGCAGGTGCATCACCCCTTGGCCACCACCCCCACTAGGGAGGAATGGCTGGGGGTGGCAGAGACATGCTGTAATGGGGTCTAGGAGACAGCCCAGGGACCCCGGGGCTGGGCTACACACCAGTGTCTGTGCTTGCTGTGATCACTCTCCATGCAGCAGTGGGAACATAGCACTGGTCTCCAGTGGGGCAGAGAAGCTGTGGAGCAAAGTCCCACCACCCCTGGGGCTTCTCGGTGCCCTTAAAGAGGTGGTGAGGGCTCTGCTGATGTGGCACTCCTTCACTGCGCACAGATACACAAGGGGTACCTTGATGACCCCCGCAACACGGATAATGCCTGGGTTGAGACGGTCGCCATCAGCGTGCACTTTGACAACCAGAACGATGTGGAGATGAAGCGGCTGAATTCGGTATGGGCCCCTCACCTCTGCAGCTCCCTCACCTGACTCTCAGCAGGCGTGGGGCAGGGGAGCCAGATCTCCAGACCCAGATCTCATTTCATCAAGAGTGGGCTCCTCCAGCTTCATGCAGTGGAGGAAGGACATGGAGATGAACATGGGATGGCATGCAATGAGGGGCCCAGAAAGAAAGGGCAGGAGGCTGGGGACTGGAGGTGCTGCTGAGCACGGCTGACATGGCCCCTTGCCAGCAGCACATAAGTGATGTCTCTGGTCTCCTTCCAGTTCCTCCAGGGCTGCGACCCAGATCTGTGCATCCGCTGGCAGGTACTGGACAAGAGGATCCCCCTGCACGCCAATCACAAGGAGCTCGTGCACAAGGTCTCAGCCCTCCTTGACACCTACTACTGAGTCCTCAAGCACAGGCCAGGGCTCCTGCTGCCCCACACCAGGTTCTCATTGGGACCTGCAGCTCTACCACAGCTCACCAGTGAGACCACGGGCAGCTACTGGAGACTACGTACCTGTGAATGCACAGTTGCCTCTGTGACTGTACATTGCACATTTCTGGGAGGAAAACTGTCCCCTCCCCAGCAGCCAGGGGCAGGTGCTGCCTGGGCATTGCCTATACAGCATCCTGGTCACCTGAGCCACCAAGCTCAGCCCCAGCTTGTCTCTCAGTGCTTCCACATCAGCCACAGCACTGGGGCTTGAGCCAAGCAGAGCTACGGGGCTGCTTCTGCAAGGTGTTCCTTCTCTCAGCTCCCCCCCGCTCTTTGCCTTGGTGGGGCACTGGGGACTTGGCAGCCCCAGCTGTCCTTCCACCCAGCATCTCCCAGCATTGGGACCTGTGCTCCTGCTCTGAGGCCTGACAGTCCCAGTGCCACAGCTCCCAGAGAAGCTCTGGAGAAGGCTTGGGCCCTTTTGCACCTAAAGCTCCTGACCACCCTGCAAGTCCCTCCTGTGGCAGCTGTCCCCATCTCCCTGGTTGCCTCAGACCCAACAACATGTTCCTGAGCTGTGATCCAGCACTTCAGAAGGTGTGAGCAGCTCTTGGCTTGTACACCTATGGTTTCATAGCTCCGCATGGGTAATCCCACCACATCCCATATTGGTATGTGTTCCTTCCTGCGTGTATATGCTGAGCACCATCTTGTAGCTGAACTTCTTTCCTCTGTCTGAGCCAAGGCACCAGCCGAATGTCACCTGCCTGTTCCATCCCCTTGTGCACATGAATGGAAAGGGGTATCTTGCTGGGACTCTGGTGATCCATCCTCTGTGGTCCGTTGGGCAGGTAGAGACCGAAAAGCAGACATCTGTGTGTCCATCCCCAACATCTCTGCTCTTTTCTGTTGTCTGCCACGGGGAGAACAAGGCACAGAGGAGACTTTTCTCGAGAGCCCAGAACAGCCCCCCGGTGGTATATTAATCATGCCTGGGACTGCTCAGGGAGGGATTTCAGTTCCCCCACCCTCTCCCAATGGATCAGGCACTGACCAGCCAGGGATGTTCTTCCCACACCCGTGGCCATCACAGCACAACTGCAGTCTCACCAGTGGGGCTTGGCAAGGGGGATGGGGGGGGGGGGGGGGTAAAGGGGTTGTCCGA
>JAOTQQ010000052.1:25794521-25834939 GCA_026546715.1 Gallinago undulata | reverse complement strand
CCCCCCCCCCCCGGGGGGCGTCAGACTGGCAATTTAATCAACCCGGTTCAATAAACCATGCATTAAATAACAAAAGGCTGGTGGTCTGTTGCGGCTGTTTCACCAGAGGCCCTTCCTGGAGGCTCCGTGCTCGGAGGGCACTTCCAGGATGAGCCCAGTTTGAGCATCCCAACCCCCAGTCTCGTCGCACAAACTCACTTTGCTCGCAGACTCTGTTTTTTATCCCCCCCCGCCCCCCCTCCCGCCATTGCTGGCTGCAGAGATGACTTGACACGTTCGGAGTCAGCGCCAGGAGCTGCTGGAAAACAAAGCGGTGCCTTCTCCCATCACTCCTGCCCTGCTCGGGTGTCTGCGGGTGGTCCTCCGGGGCCGCCGGGCTGGGGAGGGATGGGGCCGTCCTGCCTCACCGCACCTTCTGGACCCGCAGCCCCGCACCAGCCGGCAGCTACCGCCGCCCGGGAAGAGTTGCTGAAACCTAATTAGCATCACTCAATGCCCGCACCAAAGGGCTCGCCCGCAGCACCCGCAGCTCTGCCGCCCGGGTGGCTCCCCCCCGCCCTGCTCCGGCCTCCGCCTTGCCCGCATCCCCCCGCCCCCGCCCCGCCCGGTGCCGCCGAGGCGGCGTCCGCCCGTCCCGGCTTCCCGGCGGCAGCAACAGGTGGAGACGGCGCCGGGATCGCGGCGGAGCCCGACCGCGTCCGAGCCGCCGCCGCCCCGCACCGCCGCCGGAGCCAAACCGCAGCGCAGCCGGTAAGAGACACCCCCCAACAACCACCACCACCTCCCGGGACGCCGTGGCGGTGGGGGGCGGTTCTGCGGACGGAGCCCCGGATCCTCAAGCCCTTCGCCCGGGAAGGTCCGGCCGGTGGGCAGGGAGTGAGGGCGGGCCGGGGGTGGGCATCATCCCCCCGGGTGGTGGGAGGGGGCAGCTGCGGCCCCTCGGAGCCCTTCCAGGGACGGGAGCAGGCTCGGGCCAGCGATAGGAACCAGCACCTACCAGCAAAGTGCATCCTTCCTCCTGCCAGAGAGACTGGGCTGGCAGACCCCAGAAGCGTTTGTAGGGCCAGAGGGATTCCCCGGCAGCATGACTTCATCTCCTCTGGAAGAGTCCCACACCCTTGGGCAGGTCCACCGGCAGCATCCCTCAGGTATGAGCACCCCCTGGGTGGTACCCTGAGGATGCTCATACCTGAGAGATGCTGGTACTTAAAGGATGCTAGTACCAGGGGGATGCCATTATCAGAAGGATGCTGGTACCAGAGGGATAATGACTCGATGCCCAGCTGGTCTCCAAACGAGATCACCATGAACAATTTAATTCCAGGTGAAAGGCTCCCCAGGCCCGCCAGGGTCCCACCCCCCCACCCCCCCACCCCAACTTTCTCCTCCACGGGGATCTCTTCTCCCCAGCCTGAACAAGGCAGCAGGAGAGGAGTGAGTAGTATCACAGGGCACAAGAAAGAAGGTTCACCTGCTTCACCTCCTGCCTCATCCCAAGCAAGGCCAGGGTGGCCCTTGGGGTTCCCAGATCACCCCCTTTACTGGGGTAGTCAGTGGCTCCTCTCTTAAGCTCCAGCTCCTGGAGTCAGGCTATTAAACTCCTTGTTTACTTTTAAAAAGGGTGTCACCTCCAAACCCTGGCTTTGGCAAAACCCTTGGAAACGTGATTTGTACCAGCTCATGGACCAGATGAGGAAAGCAAAAGAACTCCACATCTTGTTATTTAAAAACCCCGTGGTGATTAAGCCAGTCTGATGATCCAGGGAGTCTGAATCATCTTTTTTTTTTTTTTTTTTTTTTTTAACTCTTGGGGTTGGTGAGGTAGGAATTTACTGCTGCTGTTTTCCAGCAGCAAATCACTGCATCCCTTGTGGAAACGGGCAGCAGGCTGGGGCAGAGGCTCCCGGGCTGTGCCCATCTCAGCACCCCCATCCTGCAGCACCTCCTGACTGCCTGCTCTGTGCCGAGATGGGGCGGGGGAGGGGGCTTTAATCTCTACAGTTCTGTGTCTAGGTATAATTAACCTCAAACCAAATTAAGGTGGCCCGGAAAAGATGGTCACGGGCAGCATTCCACCCTTTTTTCTGGGCTCGTGAGCCCAGCCCCTCACCGCTGTGCCAGGGCACGTTACACAGGAGATGTAAGCAGCGTTCCAGGAAATAATGCCGTGTCATATCCCCTCCACCCACCGCTTTCCTCCAGCGATGGGAGAGGCTTTGCAGGAGCGCAGAGGAGCCGCCCTGCTGCCCAGGAGCTGCTGCGGCCACCGGGGAATCTCCAGCAGCCACACTGAGCTGGCCGGGTACAAGATGACCCTGATGAACGCGCCGGCAGCCGGTGTCCCCCAGGCTTTCTTTTGCCTCCTGCTGTGCGTCCCCTGGGGCAGCTCCTGCCCCCCCAGCTGCCAGTGCACGGAGCGGGCAGGGGCGAAGGCCGTCCTCTGCAGCTCCCGGCACTTGGAGGAGATACCCAAAGACATCCCCAAAGACGCGGTGTTCCTCAAGCTGGATGCTAACAGCATCACCAGGATCCCTAGCAATGCCTTCAGGCACCTCTCCCATCTGGAGGAACTCGATCTCTCCAGGAACGCCATTGAGAAGATCGACAGGGCAGCTTTCAAAGGGGTGGCCGCAGCGCTTCGGACCCTCGACCTCTCCAGCAACCGTATCCGCAGCATCCCCAAGGAGGCCTTGCTGGCACTCAATGCCAAGCTCCGGCTGTCCAACAACCCCTGGCACTGCGAGTGTGCCTTGCAGGAGGTGTTGTGGGAGGCCCGGTTGGACCCCGACTCCGTCCAGGACATCACCTGCCACACGGCCCCACGCGAGGAGTATGTGGGCAAGCCGCTGCTCCAGGTCCTGGATGCCGGTGTCAACTTTTGCAGCGTGCGCCAGAGGACCATGGACGTGGCCATGTTCATCACCATGTTTGGCTGGTTCACCATGGTCATCGTCTACGTGATCTGCTACGTCCGGCACAATCGCGAGGACACCTGCAAGCATGTGGACTACCTGAAGTCACTGCCAAGCACCCAGGGCCACGCAGAGACCACCAGTACTGTCCTGTAGCCCAGGATTCTGGCACCATGTTCCCAGCTTTTTCGCAGGGAGCCAGTGGCAACCTGGTGGATTTCAAAGCTTCTCTGTGGGACTTTCCAGTGCTTGCTCTGGTCCTGCAAATGAGTGCCACTGACTTCACCCCTCCCCAGTGATGCTGGACTGGGCGTGAGTAAATGACATGGGGGAGGGATGCCAGGGACACCCCACACCACCCTGTCTATGGGGCCTGGGTTCCCAGGGAGGAACCCCCTGGCCCAGATTCCTTCTCCCCTGCCAGGACTGGGCTTGCAGGGAAAGAAGCCCCAGCCATAAGCTCCCAGCCCATGTGGTTTGGACAGAACAAGCCCCCAGGAAAGCAGAGGAGGGTGGGGGCCTCTGTGGGGATGAGAGGTCCCCGGAGTTCGGGATGCAGAGGGGTGGGTCGATCTGTACAGCAGGGTAACCTCATCCTGACTCCAGTGGGAGGGACATCGGCTCCAGCCCTTGCACAGCATCTCAGTGGCCTCTGCCTGCCACCAGCAACCCGGGGACGATGTCCCAAACCTTTGATTTGTCAATAAAGTCCTGCACATAGGAAAAGCCCTCAGGGTTTGCACAGCACTGGGAGCTGGGTGTCCGGGGAGGGCTGTGGTGTTCGAGGGGGCTGCACTTGTCCTAATTCAATCTCTTCCACAGCAGGCAAGCCTAAATTCAATGTACCTGCTTGACTCCCATTAGATTACACCTCCTCCAGCCTCAGTCTGCCTCAAGGAGGGGCCAGGTGGCCAAATGGTGCCTCTGCATCTCGTCTGGTACGTCTTGCATTATCTTGCCCTTCCTCGGGGCATCGTTAGAGACGCTGCTCGTGGCTCAGTGCGATGGGAAGCAAATCGAGTTCTGCCTTCTTTCTTTCACAAGCAAGAAATGGTCCTTCCCGGCAGAGCCAGCTGCAGCTGGGCTGGGCTGGGGGAGAAGGGAGGGCTGCAGGGGCTGCCCACAGTGGCTCTCCCAGCCCTGAACCCTGGAGTGGCTCAGGCTGTGCTCCCCCCAGCCCCTTCTTGTGGGGCTGGCACCTCCTGCGGGCTCCCCAGCACAAGGAGAAAACCCAGCAGGAAACCTGGGGCCAGGGAAGGCTGAGCGATGCTCTGGGACAGTTGGGAGAGGCTGAAGGTCCTGGGCATCCTCACCCCAGCACCTCACTGTGCTCAGGGCCACCTTGTCCTCGCAGGCCACCTGTGGCCACGGACATGGCCACATCTCACTCAGGGGTGGCTTGGTGAGTGGAGGAAAGCCTCTGCCACGGGCAGAGCAACTCAGGCACCCGCAGCTTGCGTGTGGGACAAAGGCTGGGTGCACGGAGTTTATTAGAGCGCTGGTTAAGCAAAAGAGTCCCCCAGACAAAGGCAAGGAAAAGAAAAGAAGCTACAGTTTCACCTGGAGAGTTTGGTCTTTCCCATGCCCATGGTAGCTGGATGGTGGTCCCGATACACAGCAGGTTTACTTGGGAGTCGCTAACCTCATGCAAAGGGGTGCAAGGACTGGCACCAGTCCCTGTGCAGGTCTGTGGGACTGTACAATATACACTCGTCACTTGGCAAGGGTGACCAAAACTGGGCACGGCACAGTGGGAGGGTAGGCAGGCACCTGCGGCAGTGGGATGGGGTGGCAAGGCCACCAAAGATGGGCACGGAGCGCGGCACGCAATGCTGAACCAGATGGGTCCCCAGAAGCATCGCAGTCCCAGGCACCAGGCAGCCAGAGTCCAGCACAAAGCCACGTTTTTTTCCCCAGTTTCTCCCATGCCATTTTCTCCCCACTGCCACACACCCACCCTGGCAGCACACACTCCACTCAGTCTCATTCTTCCCTGGCTTTGCACAAATCTGAATGCAACCAACAGCACCTCTGAGTCCCTCCAGCTGGAGACTGCCAAGCGCCCCTGTCCCGTTGAGCCCAGGGAAGCGCCTGGGCAGCAGGTAGGACATGTCTCTGGAGAGTGGCAGGAGACCTTGCCCAGGAGAAACAGCACAAAAGCAGGGTCACAGCCCCTTCGCCAGCCCCTGGACAACGCTGCAGGGAGCTCTGGAGCTCCACTCCTCCTCCTCCCTGTCCTGCAGAGCACACCACAGCCGGCTGCAGGGCTGAAGCTGTGGCCATCCCTGGGCGCTGTGGTCCATCTTCACCTCAATGCCCAGCTTGATCCTGGCGATTAGCTGAGCGTGTCTCAGCCACCTCAGGTGGTTTTCAGCTTGAGCACTTTGGAAAGTGGCTCCTTGGCACTGGAGTAGAGGAGGTAGGAGCCCTCAGCGGTGTGAAAAGCCTCCCAATCTCTACAGCCAACGGTGGGGAGGTGATGAGCTGCTACGAAGCCTTCATAGCCTTGCCACCTGTGTGAGGAGGGCAGTTAGCTCTTGGGAGACAAGCTGGACATCTGAAATGGGGTGGAAAAGCCAAGCCATGGGGCTGGTATCTCCACCATGTTCAGGGTGGGATATCCCTCACGGGGGCTTCTCATTCCTGCCTGAAAATCTCTCCAGAGAGCAATCCTGTTTATCCTCCCTGGGCAGATGCACCAGCATCTGAGAGGTTGCCCCCATGCTGGGCTCCCAGCAGGGTTGTTCCTGCTGGGAATAACCACCCAACCACCCAGCCCTGCCCTTCTCCTACAGCATTACCTGTAGATAATACTGTTAACGGAGAAGGTGAAGCCATCGAAGGAGTTTGCTACCACCAGAAAAGAGTCATCTCCCACCGAGAAGAACTCCCAGTCCAGGGCGCTGGGGATGAAGCAAGCAGAGGGGCAGGTGAGACGGCCTCTATGTGGCCAGACAAGGAAGCGGCTGCACGTCCATGGGGCTGAACCCACCCCACCCCAATCTCTGCCACCCTGATGATTCACAGAAAACCCTGTTCTTGCCAGGCTGTTCCCGAAATGAAATCCATCATTGTTCCCAAATCCAAGGCCTTCTCCTAGCTCCCACTGGGATTTGGTGCCAAGAACCTGTCACCCATCATCGTCCCCACCAGTCTCGGTCCCTGGCAGCGTGCGAGCCTTCATGGGCTCTCCAGGTGACCTCCAGGTTGCTCAGTGGAAGCACATGGATTGTGGACCACCCTGACTCTTTGCAGAGGTACCTGTAGGTGAGGAGATCCTGGAATTTGACAAACATCTGGGCAGTGATGTTCAGCTCATAGATGGAGGAGTTGATGGCGTAAAAGTTAGAGGGTGCTGGCATCCTGCTGTCATAGCTGTGGCTGTTCGCAACAGCCAGGAAGACTCTGTCCCCGATGTGAAAGACCTCCCAGTCAGCAGCACCAAAAGTCTGTGGGGAAGGAAGCCATGTGAGCAGCTGGAAGTGGACAAACTTTGGCAAGCCAAGAAGGAGGGCAGAGTGGGGAAATTACCCACTCCAAAAACCATCCAAGGGAAAAAATAAACCTCCCTTGGTCAATGGCTATGGGAGAATCAGTGGGAAACTATCACTATCTTTCCAGAGCACTGAAGAGCATCTGGCTCTGTAATTAATCCCTGGCTTGTCCAAACTCAGAGAGGGGACTGAGGAGTAGAGTTTGATCAGGGGCCGAGCCTTACCAGGATAGATTGGAAGAGCTGGAAAGAGCCACTGAGCCAGATGTAGATGTGCGAGTAGATCTTAGTGGATGTGCCATTGAACGTGTTTGCCACAGCCAGGAAGGAATACGGCCCGATGGTGAAAAATTCCCAGTCATAGGCTCCAGAGGTAGGGATGGTCTGGTTGGTTTCAAACAACCCCGTCCTGGGGTTCCACCTGTATATCACACTGTCTATGTTGTGGTTATTCCCTGGAGGAGACAGACAGACAGACAGACCTGCACCATGACGAACAGGAACACCCGCCTCACGTAAGAAACAAGACCCAGAAAGAGGTTCAGCTCTGTAGATATTTGCTGGGAGGTTGCAAGGCTGTTTGTTAGTGACCCTTCACTCCCCAGGAAGTAGCCAAAGAGACAGTAGAGCCACCATCCCCACCTAGAGCCTCCATCCCCACTGAACAGGCCGGCAGCTTCTTCCCAAGTGATGGCTTTGTGGGAGTCCTTGGCAGCAGGGGGGGACGGGAGGGTGCCGTGTCCCCAACACCAGCAGCACACATGGAGGCACTGTGCCAGAGTCCCAGGGTGGCCCAGCTCTGCCCAGTGGAGTCCCAGACTGGGACTGGGTGAGTCCCACCGCAGTCCCTAAGCTACCAACATCACAGGCAGCTGTCGCTTCGCAGACAAGCTTGCACATCTGGGAGGGGGCCACAGCTGGAATGGCACTGCACTGACATTTTTCAGCCCTCCTTTGCTAAGTCCCCCTGCTCAGCTCCTGAGCGCTGGAGCTGGCCAGGGACCTCCACGTGCCAATCCCCGCTGATGACACGAACTCCAGAGCATGCTGAGCACCTGGGCTGAGCCCACCAGCACCAAAGTACTCCATCCAGCTCCTGGGCTCTAGTCAAGCATCTCAACCTCATGTCCATGTGGGAACCAGCTGGCTTTCAACCTAAAACCTTTTCTGCACCTTCAGCTGACCCCTCCATCCAGACCCATTCTTCTAATAAAGAGACGGCTTCTTCAGGATGGTGGGGGAGCACCACCAGCCCCATTACACCCCATGCTCACTCAGTGCTGCTATACTTGGCTTGTCCCCACCAAGGGTGGTGGTGGCTGAGCGGCAGCAGGACCATGTGTTAAGGGGTTTATAGGCAATCTTCATTGCAAGGGGAGAGACTTTGGCAAGCAGGGCTGCAGGATGTGTGGGAAATGGCCACACGGATAAGTGGCACCTGCTGAGGGACTGACCCTCCACCACCTGCTAAGGGAACATTCCTGGTTTGGCTTGGCTGTGATGATCTTAACCCCTGCATGACGTGCACCTTTCCACTGTCACTGCCACGGGACTAGGTCTCGTTTAAACTGGCTGTGGTTGGGTCCAACAGGTGACACGGGGAGTTTCTAGCCCAGCTCACAGACTGGCCCTGGCCGCCAGACACTGGTTGCCCGAGCAACTTGCCACCAGCTTTGAGCCTGGTGCCAGAGAAGCTGATGCCTCCCCAGGAGCCAGCCCTGAGTGCAGGGAAGGAGCCCACCAGCCCGGCGTCCGAGCCTGGCTGGGTGCATCCCGGAGAGCCAGGGCTGTGGTATGGACTCATTCATCCCCTGTGCTGAGGGATGCACCCCCCGACCCAGAAGGCTGGCAAGGTACCCGGGGAGGGCAGGATGCCAGGCGGCTGTCTCGGCTTCCCACGGTGTCCTATATGCCCACAAGGCCAAAGCTTTGCCTTCTGAAAAGGCTCGGTCCCTGCAAACCCCGGGTGGCTGCTGCCCTCGGTGCCCCACCGCGGTACGGAGCCTTGGGGAACCAAACGAGAAGCAGCAGGGAGATGCAGCAATGACCATCCCCGACTCGGCCTTGTCCCCCGCTGCCAGAAACCGAGAAGGGGACCACATCAGCTGCTTCCCTGAGTGATTTTTCTCTCCTTAAAATGAGAGGGTCTGCAAGGGTTCAGGCTTCCTGAGGGACACGGCGCTCTGAGCTGTGGGGACCGACTCCCCGGCTTCACCCTGCGTGCAGGCAGAGGATGCGCGGGGAGCTGCGGTGTTGCCGTGGCAACGTGAGGATGCTCTGGTGGGGTGCCGCGGTTGCCCAGTGTCACCCCAGGGCTGCCTGCCCTGGCTGAGCCCAGCTGGAAGGGGAATATAAGGGCTGGGTACCTTCTCTGTGGTTGACCACTGCGAGGAAAGCCTCTCCCTCAATGACAAATGCCTCCCAGTCCCTAGCGCTGTGCGTGGCGATCCTCTGGTACGGGATGAATTTCTCTTTCCTGCGGCTCCACTTGTATATTACAGAGAACTCCTGACCCCTGTCATTCTGCTCAAAATTAGCCACTGCTAGGAAGATCTGAAAAATAACAAGCCAGGACATCTCGGTTTTCTCCTCTCAAAGGGGTGCAGGCAAGCAGAGGCGGGGTGAAGATGGGACAGGGGGGTGAGGGGGCGGGCACTTGTGGGATGTGGGGCCAGGGACCAAGGTGGCCGGTGTGGGGCGAGACAGCACTGGCTGGCAGGGACCCCAAGCAGCACAGTGCGAGGACAGGGACCTGGTGGCTCTCTGTGCATGGCAGCAGTGGTGCCAGGGCAGGGACAAGGCCCCGCCAGCCCTGGGGATGGGCAGCACAGCCGTGCTGGCAGAACAGGCTGGGGAGGGAGGGGGACCCAAGCTGGCAAACCTTCCCTGTAAGAAAAAGTTGTTCAGGAGAAAAATCACAGATATGACAATAACAATAATAATAACAACGATGATAACAACTCCCTGAGCCAAACTATTTTTCCAGACCAAGAAAAAAAAAAAACCCCGAGAGTGCTGGGGACAAAGGTGCAGCCACAGAGATGGCCTCGTGGAGGGGGGAAGTGTGTCCGAGCTCGTGGGAGCACACGGCATGGCACCCTGGCTCCACCACAGCAGGGTGGTTCCTGTGGGGCAGCAGAGGTTCTGTCCCAGTCTGGGCCACAGAGAAGCAGAGGGACACAGCCCACAAGCAGAAAACAGGCAGAGGGGGAGGCCTCCTGCCTCCTGCCCCAGCGCAGAACCCCTGCCAGCACCAGCCTGGGGCTTTGTCCAGCTGAGGCTCAGCCACCCGCAAGGATGGAGACCTTTCCTCCTCAGTGGTGGCCTGTGCTGGGTCCACACATCCATCCAGGGAAGGTGCATCCCCAGCACCAGGCAGGTCTCCCTGCAAGCCCCAGTCCAGGGACTCCCTTCAGGGCACCTCCAGAAACACAGCTTTAGAGGGAAGAGAAAGTCTCAGATCAAAACCTGCAATTCTGGAGCCTTGATCTCCATTGGCAGGAGCCACCAGGAGACCCCAGCCCTACCCTCTGGGGCTCTTCCCCCCGATCCCAGCAGACCATGGGCAGGTCCTGGTGCAGTAAGGATGTGCTGACACCTCGGGAGGCACAGCACACTTGCAATGTGTGCGAGGAACCTGGGCTAACTGGAGAGGTCTGTACTGCTGCTGTTGCAACACCGATCTGGTCATCATCTCCAGGCAGAAACACACCAAGCATGGGCAGCTGCATGCAGGGTGCCTTCCTCTGTCCCCAGCTGTTCTGGAGTGCCCAGCTAGCCCCAGAGAGAAAACCTGCTCCAGCTGTGCAGGAAAGGGGCCATTCTGCCTAGAAAGCCTGAGAAAGTTTTTCTGAGTGAAGACCTGAAGGCAAATCTGGAGGATGAGAGCTTGGTGAGCACCAACATGGGTGCTTTGCTGGTGCAGGGACCACGGGGAGCTGGGACTCCCCAGCCTGGTGGTCTTCTCTGCTCCAGCAGCCATCACTGCAAGGGAGTGTTGAGGGTCCAGACTAATATCGGGGAGCTTCAGGGTGGTTCCCATCAGCAGATAAATCCAGCCCACAGTGCTCCCATCTCCTGCCCGTGGGGGAGCAGCCGGAGCTCTGCAGAGCACTGGGGATGGCTCCCTGGGAGGGAGCCACAGGCCTCTGTAAGGCCACAGGTAGTTCTCTGAGATCAGAGCAGACTCCAAGCGTGGCAGGACACCCGCCAAGTCAAAGCTTCGGGGAGGCTTCTCTCTGTACTCCCATGTCAGGACCTGCATGTCCCCAAGAGCAAAGCCACAGCCACTGCCTGGGGTCGCTCCTGCCTCAATTCATGGTCCCTGCTGGGAACCACAGCAAAACCTGTTTCCTGGGGGGGTCAGCCTTTGGCCAGGGTGGAGGCTGCTCTATGAGCACAACAAAACCTGTCTGGACTGCAGCTCTGCACGATGTGTGTCCAGACACAAAGGACATTTTGACACTGGCACTCACTCCGCCTGCTAGGAATGAACCCAGACGCGTGGTGGGATCCAACTCCAACAGCTTGCTTTGGAGGCTAACCTTGCAGACACGCTGGACAACCCCAGGGAAGAGATCTGAGCACTCCAGACACCTACGCCGTGAGCTGAAAGTGGCCTGGGTGAATGTAGTTGTGTCTCAGCAAAAATAGCAAAACACAGAGGGCAGCCCACAGACGAGCCAGCAGTCCCAAGGACAGACCCTCACTGGCTGACCCCATCAAAGACAGAAGAGAGAAAGATTCAACCCCTAAGCCATGCCCAAGACTCAGGGCTAGTTGAAGAGAAGCCAGTGCTGGGCAACTGCAGTTCAATATACTGAAATATTAAGGCTCTGAAATGACCTTCCAGGCAGGCTTACCTTCTTTCCTATGGTGAAATACTTCCATGACTGAGCTTGGTAGGTGGGGATGTTCTGGTAAGGCACAAACTTCCCATCGCTCCACTTATAGATAGCTGATCCCGGCGGGGTGTACCGGTTGGCAGTGGCCGCGAACAGTCCCACCTTTGGGATGGTGAAGACTTCAACTCCCATCGTCTCAGAGTTGGTCACCAGGTTCTGGTACTCCTCCACATAGTCCAGCCTTTGTTTGACTAGGAGAACCACAAAGAAAGAGGGGTGAGGTTAAACCCAGATGACCCTGGTCTGGAGAGGTGCCCCCTGTTGCGTAACAGAGCTGACTCAGCGGCGCTGGCTGCTCTACGGGGGAAAATGAAGGTTGTGGTGCTGCTGGTGGTGAGGGGCCAAAACCCAAGGAGGTGGTAAAGGCTTTACTTGGTCTTATTGGGCAGCAGATCCAGCCCCCTCCACCCCTGGCTGTTCCCCGGCAGAGGGCCAGGGCTGCAAACTGCTCTGCTGGGCAGGATCCTCTGGGAGGGGGGAAGAACAATACACCACGGATTTTCATTGCTTCTTACAAAGTGGGTTGATATATTTGTCCTAAAGAGAACGAAAGAAGAGGAGAAGACGAAGAGACCTACAGCAAAAGGGCCTGGGCTGCTGAGACCAGCTGGGTTAACGTGTACCCACCTGCAGCAGCCCTGCACCAGATGTTTTCTCTGGCTGGAGTCAGCATGAGCTCTGGAAGAAGTTAGAGAACACTTAGACAGAATTAAATGCCAAAAATTAGAACTGAAAGGTGAAGACTGGTCTCAATTGCAGATGGGTGGGCACTGGAAGGGACAAATGGCAGGAGTAGGGCTACAAAAAGGACCAGTGTTGGTGGCACCAAGGTTAGCAAGATCCCAGCATGAGGTCTCCTTGGGGAAAACCAGGACACAGTGTCAATCCTGATGACTTCCAGAGGTAGGGAAGTGGGGGGAGTCCAGGCACTGCCAGCTCCTGTGGGCAGCAAACGGCTCATCCAAACCCACCACATGGGCATCAGCATAAGAAAAACCCCGGGACAGTTGTGGGCATGCCTCATCCTCCATGTACCACCAGGGATCCTGGGCAGACTGCCTGGAGCGAGTGGGAGAGCGCCAGTGGGCAAAATCCATTTTGTTATTGAACAATGTCCACCCCTCCGGGCTGTGGTTGCTTTGCCACCTTGTTGCTCCAATGTTGCCTCACTATTTTCTGCATGAAGGCCACTAGAGCTGGGATGCCATGGGGACCTGCCTCCACCACCCTCCCTTTCCTCCTTCAACTCTCTCTGGCAGCTGACGAGTCTTTCTGCTCCTTCTGGAGCACCCCAGCACCCCCAGTATGGCTCTCTCCAGTGCCAGCTGTCCCGCTTGGACAGACTTGGGGCTCATTCCTTGTTGGAGAAGCCCTAGGAGGGATGGGCAACATGGATAACACGGATGACAACGCAGGCACTGTGTGAGCGACTGGGGAGCTGTTTCACAGAGGCAATTGAATCCAGAGCTCACCTGCAAGTGTCAACATGGGCACCAAGAGCAAAGTGAAGCCCAGCCGGGGTGTGGGGGGAGGCAGGGTGACACCCCAGCCCCATCACTCTGCTGTTGTCTGACTTGGTTCCTCCCCCAGGCTGCCGTCAAGGGCGAATCTCTGCTCCAGCTCTGCTCCCAGAGCCCCCTTCCGTCCCCGTGAGAGCATCTCACACCAGTACCTTCCAGCATGGAAATCCAGGCGCTGCCGTTGCAGAGGTACAGCCCTCGCTGGGAGGCGTTGAACCAGAACTGCGCCTTCTCCTGCTTGGTGCAGGGCGGACGGGACCCCAGGGTCACCTTCGTGTCAGTCTCTGGGCACGGAGAGAAGCAAGGCAGGTGCCTCTTAGGGCACACCACAGAGGAGCAGCGAGGCTCATTCCCATGCCCACGAGGGGTTGGACATCCCGGTCCCATCCCCATGGTGGGCTCCAGGGAATGGGGGAAACGGGATCCCAGCCCTGAGCCGGGAAGTCACCGGCTGAGAAAACCCCGAGGGCTGGCACCCATGGGGTGATGGGCACGAGCCCAGTGCTGCCAAGGGACCCGGGCAGGGGCACCCCGGCTCTCCAGGGAGGTTTTGGACAGTGATCCACACCCTGCACACCTTGAGAAACAGAGGGTAGTGGGGACACCCTCTTCCCCTGTGCTCCTGCTCCGTCCCCGGCCCCACGCGAGTCGGAGTTGGCCAAGCGAGACTGCACCACGGGGAGCTACTGACCGTAGGGATATTTTAGCACCTCGTTGCTCGCTGGCTTCATGGGGACATCCTGGAGGACAGTGGGGACAGAGAGCATTGCTTCTTTAAAGTTCATGGCGGTGCATATCTGAGGGGTGGCATCGGCTCCGGGCAGCAGGACAAGCTGTCTCAGCAAGCCCTGGGAAAGCGGGAGCAGCATCACGGAGAGCAAGTCCAGCAAGAACAAGAAACAGAAACCGCAGCTGATTGACGTCCCGGATTTCCCTCCTGACTCTTGCCCATTGCCCTCCCTCCCGGGCCATGGAAACCTCCACGGGATTCATCAGTGTTTATCAGATCCTTGTTAGATGCCCTGCCTGCCAAAACCTTGATCCTGGGCAAATTAACAGCCGGTGCAAGGGGAGCATTGGCAAGCAGCTCAGCAGCTCCTTAGCCCCAGATGGCTTTCACCACCTCTGCTTTTCACTGCTGGTCAGGATCAGGCACTGCCCCAACTTTTATATCCATGGGACCGTGCCACCGACTGTCCTGTCACCGCACCGCTGGCAACATCCTCCTAAAAACACATTTGTCCACAAAGTGCCAGTTGCCAGCACTGCCCCTCGCGTGCCCTCAGCCAGCTGGGGACCAAACCCCGCAGCTGGACCCCTGGCCACCTCTGCTGCCCGTGACACGGCCCAAGCTCAGCCACCGTAGGGGGCTGAGAGGGGGCTACAGCTCACCGTGGCCAATTAGGGCAACCCAATTAAGGGCACCTACCGTGAACACGCCTTTCCTTCTCCTCCTGTTGCCCAGGTAGAAGCTGGCTCTCTTCACCGACAGAGAGGCTGGAAACGGCGTCTCCACCACCCTGTGGACGAGCAGAGAAGGGGCAGGGGACGATTTCATGGCCTCTGCTGGTGGCTGGAGGAGATGCTGGTGGAGGAACATGGCCCTGCCAGCCCTCCCGAGCCCCCCTCACTGCTGCCCCAGACCTACATGTCCTTGGGGACGCTGCAGTCCACCGTCAGGGAGAAGGACTGGCCAGAGACGGCCAGAACGAGCGTGTGCCACTGGTTGTTGGAGAGGGAGACATTGTGGAAGGTGACGCGCGTCTGCCAGCCGCCGGCGCGCTCCTGGCTCCAGAAGAGGAAGTGGAGCTTTTCGGGGGCGTAGCGCAGCCCCACCAAGACGCTGGGACTCTCCTCAGCCATCAGCGTGAAGATGTACTCGTTTCTCTGCGGGAGGGCACGGACTCACCTCCGCCCGCCGCAAGCTTTGGGGCCGGGCTGTGCCCGCTCCCTGCCCGCCCAGCGGCACCTACCTTGGCGGGGACACTGAGGACCCTCAGCGTGACGATGATGGAGAATTCCTCGGGGAAGCAGTCGCAGTGGATGAAGAGCCGGGAGGCGGGGAAGCCCAGGGCGCGGGGCCGGGAGGCGGCGAGCTGGAAACCACGTACCCCCTGCACTTGAAAGACCCTCATGCCACGGGCCAGCCCGTTGGTGGGGACCGCCTCCGAGAGGATGTCCAGCGGGCGCAGGTCTGTGCCAAGAGACAGCGGAGCACGTCACGGCGGAGGCAGCCGTCCCTTCCCCTCCCACCACAGGATGGGGTCCTGCCACCCAGCTTGCTCAAGGCAGCCAGCCCATCTCCAGTGCTGGCCGGGGGGAGCCGTGGCAGCTGGGGCTGGTCCTGGTGTACTCCAGTACCCTGCCATGCCCTGCCCGGTGGCCACGTCGAGCAGACACGGGGAAGGTTTGCCCTCCAGGCACCAAGGCTGAGGTCTCCATCCCCATGGTAGGGATGCCAAACACCAAGATCCATTCCATGGATCCAGCTGACCCCAGGCCACCAGCTTTCTCGGGATCCATCAGCACCAGAGCCAGGAGAGCAGGCAGGGAACCGGCACCACAGGCTTGCTCGCGGGGTGGCCACCCCATCCCCAGGGTGGTGGGGCACGGCACTCCCCCCCCCAAGTCCTGGTCCGGGCTCTCCCAACCCAGCCCTAATCGCACACACGCACGTACTCACCTGACAGGCACCAAAACCACTCATTAAATAATTATCCTCTCTCCAGAGGAGAAAATGACATGCTCAGCCCCGAGGCATTGCCCAGGTGAAGATCAGCACTAGGCAGTGGGTACTGCCAGGCCGTCCCCATGTCCCAGTGCCAGGGCTGCCATCGGTGCGGTGGCTCAGCGGGCCGTGGGAAGGGCTGTGCCCACCCCGGGCACTTCTCCTGCCTCCCCCCCGGGGCACCCGTGGCTCTTCTCTTGGTTAACGCTCCCCTGGCAGGACAGCAATGCCCACAGCAGAGGGCACGGGGCTCGGTGGCGCTGCCCGCAGGGGGAAGCGGCGCTTGGCTGGACCACAGGAACCCCCGCGACTCCGTCCCCCCCCCCCCCGTGAGACCGGGCCAAGCTCCTCTTTCTACTAATAAATCTCGGCTGCCGGGCACAGCGGGAGAGCCAGGCGAGGGGTGGGAATGGGGAGGGTGTGTGTGTGGGGGGGAAGTGTGTGTGGGGGGTGGTGGTTGGGGAGGGTGAGAGCAATCCAAATTCAGGGGTCTGAATCCAAACCAGCTGGAGAGGGGCAGCAGTTCCCTCCGATGGCATCCCCTGGCCAGCCCAACCCCCCCCCCAGCAGGCAGAGCCAGGGGGACTCTGCCCCTGGGGCTCCATCCAGCCGGGAGCAGGGACAGCAGCGAGGTCCCCCTCAGCCCTGCCAGCCCTACATTCTCCCCCCCCGCCCCCCCCCGGGTTTAAGCTGCTCCTCAAGCTAAGCCTTGGGGGGGGGGGGGAAGTTTAACTCAAACAAATTATTTCAGAAACGCATAACTTGGGGAACGAGTGCTTCCTGCTTTTCTCAGCCAAGAGCAGAAGCAGAATTCAGGCTTGGGTTTGCAGGGGGCTCCCAGAGCCCTCCAAATGCCCTGGGGACAGCTGGGATGAGCCAGGGGCGGCTCGGCCAAGGGCCAGAGGCTGTGGGTCGGGAAGGAACCAAGTCCCAAACCCAAACCCCAAGTCCCAAACCCAAACCCCAAGTCCCTAAACCCAAAGATGCGCATCCCCATCTGCCTCCCGCGGAGGGTCAGGGTGGAGTCGGTGGTTAATGGCGGGGGAGAGCAGCCGGGGCATTTAGGGCAGCACCCGGGGTGGTTAAAGGTGCTGATGCTGGGGCCTCGACACCCCCAGGAACCCTCCAGCCAAGGCTGCGTGGGGACAGCAGGGATGTCCCTGGAGAGACCAGAGCAGCCAGAGGAGGAGGCAATAGGGACTCTCCGATCTCTCCCAGCTTTCCTGCTCAGCGCCAGCTGGGCTGTAATAAAATGGAAATGCAGGGGCCATCAAACCGAGACAAGCCCCAAGCACACGGAGCCTGGGCCCAAGCAGCCCCAAAACTAGGCTGAAGTCCCACCGCCCGCACAGGGACCGTGCGGCCTGGGGACAGGGACCCTCTTTGGCTCAGGCTGCTCTTGGCGTTTCCCTGTGGGAATTGCCGTGGGAGCTGCCAGCTCCTCAGGCAGCGGGATGGGAACTTTGCGGGAGATTTAGCTGTGGGGAGAGCATAGGTTGTGTCTGGCAGAGCACAGGGAGCCCCGGAGAGTCTGGGGCGGGAGGGAATTTCCAGGGGGAAATGGCTCTCCTCTACTCCTCTCCTCCATGGCTCTCCTCTACTTCTCCTTCCAGCCCTTCCCCTCCCTGCGTCCCTCAGGGCCAGCAGACCTTGGGACAAGGCTTGTGCCACAGGGACGGGCACACACCGAGAAGGGCTGGTGACCCCCCCCAGTCCTGTGCCATGCCCAGGGGGCTGTGGGTGCAAGGATGACCCCACTACCTGCCCTGCGTGGGTGTAGGCAGGGTGCTGGCACCCAAGGCATGGCACCATGCTATCGCCCTGAGACTCGGTCTGCTGGCACCTGGGCACCGAGATTCCAGGGCTGGGCTTCCAGAGAGAGGCTGCCCCACATGGGACACCCTGCAGTGGCCACGTGCCCCCCAAAACATAGCATGCTTTCTAGGGTTTGTCCCTAGAACATCCCCGTCCACGGGAGGACACGGGTCCCAGCACGTTTCCCAGCCTGGCCATTGTCTGCCTCGACACCCCCCTCCCGGCGCAGCCCCCCCTCGCTCCTACCTGTGCAGTGCTGCCAGGTCCTGCCCCCACGGATGAAGCCCCCACCGGCGGCCCAGTGGAGGAGGACAACCCAGAGCAGCAGCGGAGCCGACATCGGGGGGCTGACCTCAGGGGGTCCATCCACCGGGACCCCCTTGCCGTCCACTCGCCCGTGCCCAGGCAGGCGCCGCTCGGCTCAGCCCCCCCAGGGGCTCTGGCATAGTCTGCTGGTGGGGCTACCTCCTCGGGGATGTTCCACACCAGGCTGCTGCTGGGGGGCTAAGCTCTGCTGTCCCCTGGCGTGGGCACCCCCGGCAGAGGCAGGGTGGGGGTGACAGGCGGGGGGCCAGCGGGAGCTCCCCAGTGCCGCTGCAGCCTGCGCACAGACATTTAAATGAGAAGTTGGTGGTGGGAGAGGAGGAGCCCCGGCTCCTTGGAGAGCTTTTATCTTTTGCCCAACCCTCTGGAGGGCGGCTTTGGGGAGGTTTTTTTTTATTTATTTTTTTTATTTTTTTTTCCTCCTTTTCTTTCTTTGCTTCCGTTCATTTTTGGGGATTCATTTTTCCAGGGTCACGTGAGAGTAGGTGAGAGATGTGTCCCTGCCCCGAGAGACCAAGGTAGGAGCCCTCCTGCCCCTAAAAGCCTTGTGCTTTCGGCAGCACAATCCCAGCCTGAGCCGGAGGGATCCTCCGTCCCTGCCCGTCCTCTCCACCCTGCCCAAAACCACTCAGACCCCACAAGGGGCATATTTTTCCCCCAAAAAATGCCTCGTGCAGGCGGTGCGCAGCCAGTGCCGTGGCTAACCCTCCAGCCAAAAGGCCGGCCACCAGACCCGGCCATGCCACAAGGAGGGTGGCAGCGTGCCCAGTGTCGGTTCGGAAACCCTGGAGGTTCCGCTGTTCCAACGGGAGAGACAGCAGTGGAAAAACTCCCCGCACGCAGAGAGTTCCGCTGGGTTGCTCCAGCCGCAAAACGAGTTACTTCCATTCCCCAAACAATTGAAATGGGCTCCCACCCCAACCCCCCGTCCCCCCCCCCTGTCCCCAAAGCCTTCTCACAAGGCGAGCGCCGGAATAGAAAGCGGATGGCCAGGACAAAATGCCAAAAAAATTGTGTCGCAAACCGGGGGTTTCATCAGCGAGGAGCGGCCGGAGCCGGACCCACAGATGTGCCCCCCCCACCGCTCTGCCCCCACCCCGGCCCCAAACCCACCGTGCCGGCAGCGGGGTGCGGGTGCCTGGCGGAGAGGGAGCACCCTGCACTGCGGTCCCAAATCCCGGGAGGAGCTGCCACATGAGCCCAGAGCAGGCCCAAAAGCCATCAGTGCCTCCATCTCACAGTCAAACAGCCCCTGAAGCCTGGAGAGCTCGTGTCTGGGGATGCTCCACACCCAGCAGCTCCTCACAACGCCTCTTGTTGGGCAGCCCCCAAATTAGGGGCTCTAGCAGGATCACACTTAAGCAGAGCTTAACCTCTCTCCAGAGGGTGCTGCAGAGGTGAGACACTGCCAGGTACCCATCATAGAATCATACAGGGTTAGAAGGGACCTCTGGAGATCATCTCCTCCAAACCCCTACCAGAGGAGGGCCACCCAGAGTAGGTCCCACAGGAACGTATCCAGGGTCTGGAATGTCTCCGGAGAAGGAGACTCCACCACCTCCCTGGGCAGCCTCTGCCAGGGCTCTGCCACCCTCACAGGAAAGAAATTCCTCCTCATGTTTAGGTAGAACTTCTTCTGTTCAAGTTTGTGCCCATTTCCTCTTGTCGGGTCCCTGGGCACCACTGAAGAAAGACTGGCCCCATCCTCCTGACACCCACCCTTTGAGTATTTATAGGCGTTAATCAGATCCCCCCTCAGTCTTCTCTTCTCCAGACTCAAAAGACCCAAGTCCCTCAGCCTCTTCTTGGCAAAGAGATGCTCCAGGCCCCTCATCATCTCTGTAGCCCTCTGCTGTCCCCTCTCCCGCAGTTCCCTGTCCTTCTGGAACTGGGGAGCCCAGAACTGGACCCAGTGCTCCAGATGGGGCCTCCCCAGGGCAGAGCAGAGGGGCAGGATGACCTCCCTCCACCTGCTGGCCACACTCTTCCTGATGCACCCCTCACCCTCCTCACCCTCGTGCTGGGGACAGTGCCCATCGGCACAGCCATCACCCAAACCCAGGGGTCCCCAATGGTTTCACAAGGGATGTGAGAGTCACAAACCATCCCACCCACCACCACCAACCCCCCCGCCAGGCTCGATGCCTCGTGCTGCCACGTTTCCCAGGGCCGCACACATGTGTCAAGTTAAGCGTGGCTTTGGGAAGCTGGCAGCGCCGCCCCGAGCTGGGGGGGGCTTGCACAAGCAGCCGGATTTTGGGAAGTCTCCCGTCAACGCCAGCCCTGGCTTCGCGAGGGTCTGGGCAGCCCGTGCCACTCCTCCCGGGGAGGGAGGGAAGGTCCCGCCAGGGATGCCAGGGCGACTGTTTTTTTCCAAGGGGGAATGCAGTCACCTTTGCAAGCTGAAAAGCCAGTCCGTGGGATATCTCCAGATCCAAGGACACAGCCACGGGTGTCCCTCTCCAGAAGCAGGGGGAACCAGGGACTTCCAGGCGGGAGGTGGAGGAACCGAAGTCCCTGCTGATGAGCAGAGAGGACACGCCAGGCAGTACTCAGCCCGGCACCATGGGCTCAGGCTGCTTTTCAGCCCCGTGCTGTTAATGAGCTGTGTCCCGGTGAGGACAAGGACATTGATGGTCCTCAAGGATTCTCTCCATCCTTGCACTGGGGAACCTGGCAGGGCAGAAGGTGGTGGAGCGGCTTGGGCAGCGCCTGGCACTTTTCTCTCCCTCCCCAGGAGGACCTGCCAGGCAACCGAGCTGTGACGTGAAATAAGGACCAGGGCCCATCGCTGCCCATTGTCATTTTGGGTCCAGGAACTGCTCCATGTCCCAACAACAGGAGGAAGTGGTCTGCAAAATTGTTCCTCAGCACACAGGCACACATTCCTATGCGCACAAGCAAGCGCGAGAGGATGAAATAAAAGAGACAAACAGTGAGACGTTTGACTAATTTGCATGGGTCATAAATAAAACCATGTGGCAGCTCCGAACAGAATGATCCTTGGATTTCCACCAAAAAGATTTGGCCATCCCTGGGTTAGAAAAGGTTCAGAAACCCATCTGTAGACAATACATTTCAAGCAGAGCTTCCACGCAGAGGACAGTGTGAAGAGGGCACCTAATCAACGCCAGGGACGGGCTGGACGCTGCAAGCAGGGTAATGTTCCTGCTCTTCCAAGACTGCAACTCCTTCCTTATTATTTGCAGACACAAAGCCATGTTTCAGGGCTTGTCGTGCCCTATTCATTCCAGTCTCTGCGCCTGACATCTGCAAGAGCCCTCTCCCTCGAAACGCAGCGTGCACGCGGGCAGCGGCTGCCGCAAAGCTTTGGGGGACCCTATACATAACCTATACATAACCTATACATAACGCACGGACAACTGCAGCGCTGCCCATCTCATGGGTGTCCCCAGCCTGGGCTCCGGACACGTCCATCCTCCTGCCCACACCGGCAGGGCCAGGGGAGCCGGTCGAGCCCAGCTGGCCACCGGGCAGGTGTGGCCACACACATGTCCACGGGGATGGAGCTGAATGAGGAGCACGTGGAGCCAGCTTCGCCTGCCCGAGCAGCAGGGTCAGGATCATCCCCTGGGGTCAGCTGTCAAGACGACGGGGGAAACTGTTCTCAGAGCAACACCCCAGATCCCAGTTGCCCAGATCCCGCTTCAGGTTGAACACTGAGAACACCACCTTCCCCAGGGTGATGGGATGTGGAAGGACGGGATCTCCCTCCTCAGCTGTTTCTGAGGCACCTCCCTCGTCACCTCTGCCCTTTCTCCTAGGCTTAAATTCTTCCCCATCTTTCCTGCAGCAACTTCAGGAACCCAACCCGCTGACATAAATCTGAGCTCCCACAAGAAATCCCCGCACCAGGAAACCTGTCGGCGGCGTACAAGAAGCGTAGATGTCTTTAACCCCGTCGCCTTTGAAAAACTTAATTCCCAGAAGTTTTGGAGGGGTCCTGCCAGGAAAAGTTTTGTGGAAGGGCTAAGAGGATTGCAAAAGGCACCGCTTTTAGGAAAGCCACCAAAAAAAGCACAAAGCTGCCCCAACGCTGCAAGTCCCGCTGCCAGCTTCCCAGGCGCGGAGCTGCCTTCGGGAGCAATCCCTGCCAGGGGGTGGGAAGCCACCAGCATCGCTCGCATCCCACAGCCCTCCGTGTCCACGAACCCGCAGCACTGCCAGCCCCATGGGCCCTGGGGAACAAAGGAGCCCAGCTAGAAGGGTTGCCCCAGCTTTGGCCACAAGGGGTGGCCAGCGGGGCTAGTAACCTGCAGCCTAGGTCCCTTCCCAAGCAGCTGGGAGCGAGCCGAGCGTCCTGCCATGCATTTGGAGGACGCATGGCAGCCAAGCTGGCAGGCTTTGAAAGGGCTCCAAAAGGCAGCCACTACACTTTTGCCAGTACAAGCAGAAAGACAGGCTTTCTGCTGGTGTGGTGGGAGGTGTCCCTGCCCAGGGCAGGGGGTGGCACTGGGTGGTCTTTAAGGTCTCTTCCAACCCAAACCATTCTATGATTCTATAACCATAAGCATGCAAACTATGGAAATGTTTCTCCAGGTACCTTCTTTAGGTCTTATGTCTACACAGAGGCAAAAGATTGTCACTACCACACAAATAGTGGTCACTTGGCAGTGGTGCAGGAGACCCAGGACTCTCTGCTCCACCTGCCACGGTAACTTTTGAAACCAGCTAAGATCTCTCTGCAAAGAGAATAAAGCTCCTTAGGCCAAGAGGAAGGAGGCAACATTCCCATTTCACGCTTACTGCTGGAAAGTCCCCGTGCCCACCCCAGCCGCCTCTCGGCTCTGTGCTTCTTCAGCGCCAGCATTTGCCCCAGGACCCCGGGGGTTTGCAGAGCACACCCTTGCAAGCGGAGAAGGGAGAAAGGGAAGGGTTTCACAAACATCTGAGCCCTCCTCCATCAGGAGCAGCAGGTCACCGGGCTGAACGCAAACCTGAGGGCTCTGCGTGGGGAACAGTTAAGCTCGGCCGAGCAAACCCTGCACCAAGTGCTGCCATGTCTTGGAGCCATGCCTGAGCCCCGGGGCCAGCTCTGGGCCAGGGACCACCGCTCCGGATGAAGAGGAATCTCCCTTGGGAGCTCTGAAGGAAACCCTCAACCTTTGCCTTCCAGCCCTTTGATGCGGGCAGTGACCACATGCTCCAGCTCGCAGCAGGCGGATGGTGTTAAACAGGAGAAAAAGCCACAGCAGGGAAGCCCGGGGACTTGTTCTCACATGTCTGGGCACATCAAGGACAGAAAAGGAGATGCACAATGCTGCTTGTACCAGAAACAATCCCGTGGCTCCAATTAGTGCCCAGCCAGCACCTTCTCTCGCAGTTGAAGCCCACCTTGAACCACCCAGGGCAGTATAGAATCATAGAATGGTTTGGGTTAGAAGAGACCTTAAAGACCACCCAGTGCCATGCCCTGCCCTGGGCAGGGACACTTCCCACCACATCAGGTTGCTCCAAGCCCCCTCCAACCTGCCCTTGAACCCCTCCAGGGATGGGGCAGCCACAGCTTCTCTAGGCAACCTGGGCCAGGCTCTCACCACCCTCACAGCCAAGAAGTTCTTCCCCAGATCTCGTCTCCATCTCCCCTCTTTCAGTGTCAAGCCCTCCCCCCTCCTCCTAGGGCTCCCCTCCCTGATCCAGAGTCCCTCCCCAGCTTTCCTGGAGCCCCTTGAGGGTCTGGAAGGGGCTCTAAGGTCTCCCTGGAGCCTTCTCTTCTCCAGGCTGAATCCCCCCAACTCACTAGGAAAAGGTGTGGGCATCACCAGCCCCTCTGCCCCCAGCACAGGCAGCAAATCCCCTGCCTGCATTTGGGGCTGGGTCCCCCCTCCTGCCAGGCCGGGTGCCCCGCTTTGCTCTGCAGCCATAAAACCTCCTGCCCTGCAATGAAGAGAATCACGGGCCAATTTTATTTCTTGTCCATATGACAACATAAAGGTCTTAATTATTATAGTAGCGCTGGTTCCCGCTCTGGAGGAGCTGGTGGGAGCGGGAGGGCGGCAGAGCGTGCGCTGGGCTCAGGGGGCTCCCCGAGTGCCGAGGCGGGAGCGCAGGCAGCCACGCTTTCTCTGCCCACCCGCCAGCAGCCAAGCTCGGCTCCATCTCCTCCGACATCCGGGGAGGGAAGGGAACAAAGGCAGAGAACAATTGCTATTGTTTTCCAAGACTTTCTTCGGGCCAGTTTCTCCAGCGCGGTGCTGCTGCACAGCCACCCCAGCTGCGGCACGGCAGCCCCGCTGTGCTTGGAGCTGTGCAGACACCGGTGGGGACATGGCTCCCGTCCCCAGGCACCTGGCACCCAACCATCAGAGCCAGATCCCTGTTAGCACAGAGAGAGATGGAGCCAGTGTGGTCACCGCACGCACCACAGCTCCGGTCCCGCTCTGCTCTCCTCCTTAAGGAAGGGACCTTAAAGACCACCTAGTCCAACCCCCCTGCCCTGGGCAGGGACACCTCCCACTAGAGCAGGTTCCTCAAAGCATCCAGGTGATGCTCAGGACATCCATCACTCATCATCCTGGACATCCATCTTGCCGTAACCCACCAAGGTCGGATCCCCATGGCGGGGAAGAAGTGATCCCAGCCTACGGCACCTAGTGAGAGGGAAGGAGAAGAACAGAGCAGGCTGTCCCTAGGAGGGGACAGGCAAGGGTGGCAGCAGAGGCTGCTGCCCGAGGGAGACCCTGGGTCCTGCCGCCTGGGTGCTTGGCCTGTGCCATCACCCTGGGCTGATCGGTCTCCCTGGGTCCCGCAGGGGGAGCAGAAAGGTGTCTACAGAAGAAGGTGGTGTCTAATGCATGAGTCTTGTTTGCTGGGGATTGTAATTAATTGGTAAAATAAATCTGATGCCCCCGGTTGCCGACTGGGTGTTACCAGGATGCTGAAGAGCATCAAATGCTAAAAGTGGGAACAGTCTGGACAAAAGGTTTCAGCATCAGAACTGATGTTTTCATAAAACCAAGTTCCATATAGAGCCGTAAGACCTTAAATAAGGCCCCTCAAACACAAGCACTCTCAACAAGGCCACGCCTGGGCTCCAAGTCAGAAGATCATTAGTCAAAACAGGATCTGGCCAAGGACAAAACTCAACCTCTAATTGCTGCTCCAGCCAAAGTGGATTTGAAGACACCTGCCCTTCTGGCACCCCTCCTCCACTGTAAGGAGGGTTGCCCTTACCCCAGCTCGGAGGGATCCACGCATTGGCAGCACCGGCAGAGGAAGACAGGGATCCTGCCAAAACAGCCCCCCCGGGAGAGGAGCCCACGCAAACCTGTGGCAGGCAGACCCGGCCAAGAAACCCCGATTCACCCAACATGACCAAGCCAGCCCAAATTTGGGTTCAATGTGCTGAATTGTTTTGGCATAGAAAAAGCTGTGGAGCCAAACTCCCAACCCACCCGTGGGTGGTGAGCCTCCTCCTGCACCCCAGCACGTGGGTCCCCCGGCATGTTGCATCCTGCATCTCTGCTGGCGTGAACCCACCTCCCACATCACTCTGCTGCCCCCAGAGGGGTGTGCTCGCCTGTCCCAGGGCACCCACCCTGACAGCCACCCCAGCTGTCACCCCCGACGTGACAGCAGCATGGAGCCACAGCCTCTGCCCCCAGCCAGCCACACCACGCCTGCCTCCTGCCTGCACCCCGCCACAAAAGGCATCGAAGTGCCCCTAAAGAGCTGGTGACCCCCGCACGGAGGAAGAGGACTCGGCTGACGACTTGCCTCATCTCCCCCCACGCCCTTGAGGAAGGACATGACTAGACAGACCCGCTCGTGAATCGCTCCCCCAGAGCTCCCGCACACGCTGCTCACGCCAGCAGCTGCCCTGTAATAACCCACCCTCCGTATCATTACCATTAATTATATATTTACATACCCCATAATCTTAACTGCTTCTAAGTCACATTTTGGGGGGGGGGGGGTGGTGGTGAGCTGCTTTAAAAAGCCATCTGGCTGGTTCTCCTCTGGCTCTCTTGGGGTCTCTCTCTGGCAGCCAAGGCAGGACGAGGATTGGCTGCAAAGACTGGGACTGGGATGGGCAGAAGATCACCAGGGCTGGAGTCAGGAGAAGGCAATGGTCTCCCAGCCACCCTGCGATCCCAGGGGATCAAGAGGGCACCGAGTACATCATGCAGGACCACCAAGTGTTAAGTGGCTTAAGCAATTCCCTCTGCAGCACTGGGTGTCATCCCTGCAGCAGCAGGGAAGCCTGGCACAGCCATAGCTGCCTGGGGTTGACACCAGTGGTGCATATGGGACCTGGCTGCACTAGAGGTGACACCAGGAGCCCTCACTGGGGCTGGAGCAGGGACTTAGCCACCTTGCTGTTCAGGCAGCACTTGGCGAGAGCAGCTCAGCCCAACAGGACCCTCCAGTGCCAGAGGAATTCTCCAGATTTCTGTATCTGTCCCTTCCCTCTGCCACCCCCAACCATGCCTCCAGCTGGCAAGCAAGACCCTCAGCATCCCTCACCACAAACTCCTCCCAGTCCCGAAGCTCACTGAAGGGCAGAGAGATTTTCCTCTTCCAGCAAGTCAAGGAAATGTGGGAGAGAAGCAACATGGAGCAGGTAAACAATGCCACCTCTCCCCTGGGCAGCGTGAGGACATCCCATGCTCCTACCTCCATGCCCTGCCACTGCTCAGCCAGCACGCACAGCCCTCGCCCCACGCCATGGGGCAGGGGAGGCTTTGAGTCCCTTTCTGGAGCTACCTCCTATCAGCTGCACCCCTCCCACATCCCAGACACCCCCAGTATCAGCAGGATGGCTGGCACTGGGGACAGACATTTGGGGTCTGTGCTGATCAAGGGGGTGTTTCTTCTTTCAATTCCCAGAAGGGGAAAACACACACCATCCTCACCGAGGGGCCATTTCAGGAGGAAAGCAAGGACCTTCCAGAGATGCAGAGCTTTCACAGCTCCATCTCAAAGACAGCACACCATCTTCCAGCCACAAGACTGCTCCAGCCAAAAAAAAAAAAAAGTTGGAAAAAAGCCTGGGGCTGGCTCTGCCCCGAAGCTGCAGCCGTTTCATGTGGCTCCAACGCCTCCCGCCCGGCAGCTCGCACTTTCAAAGAACGGCTTGCATGCACACAGGCACACAAAACACAATTAATGAATGGCTTGCATCCCACTGTGTGTGTTCTGACACAGCCCCGCTTGCCAAGAAGAAATAAAAAAGTGTGCGTGTGTCTAAGTATGTATATACAAAGGCTTTAAAGAGGACGTTGCTTGCATTTTTACAGCTTTGTTGAAGGGTTTGGGGTTTTGTCGTTTGATTCTTTAAGCCTGAAGCAAATATAATCCAGAGAACGGCTGGTTTTCTTTTTTTAAACCTTTAATACTTTACCTGCATGCATAACACCTGTAGAGCTCTGACACTCCCCAAGGAACATGTTTTATAGTAACTATTTCAGGCTGAAAAAATGCAACTGCTCAAAAAAACCATCGCTACTGGCGAGTATTACACACACTGCCAACACGAGTACTCTTTCATGAAGGGAGAGGATTAAGCCTTTCAGGGAAGTCTATCACAGGATCGACACAGCAGCTTTATGAGCTTTAACTATCGGGTGATGCCCAACTGTACGCTGCATCCTGCACGCTGAAACCCTCTCGGGGCATGGCAGGAGCCCCCCTGCCTCCGCACAGGTAGGGGGCGAGGCAAGATGAAGAGGTTTTCTTTCTTTCTTTCTCTCTTTCCCTGTAGAACAAGCAGGGAATCTACCACACCGACTGCAGGGCCAGGTTTAAGCCTTTCCACGAAGGGGAGCACTCACCGCCAGTTTCAGGGGCGCAGATAGAGGTAAGCAAACAGCCAACCTCAGGATGGTTCTTCTCAGACCAAGGCAACTTCCAGTCCTCTGAGGAAGCCTTCTGCTTACATTTTGTCACCTGCAAGACTGCCCGCTATATAAGTTCACTGGGTGGCTTAAAAGCTAGAACCCAAGCTAGAAAGCCCACTGCACACCAGTCACTTAAAAAGACATTATTTTATTTCTAAGCAACAGAGATTTGGGGACTATGGAAATCCTCAGTAGGGATTGGACATCTAATTGTTCTTCTCAAATCCGTAAGCTAACATCAGCAGATTTTGAATGATAAATTAAAACTCATTTAAAATATTAAAATTCACCTTGTTGCTGTAACAAGATCTTCCTAGGCCAGATACGTGGATCATAACAAGATCTCCATGAGAAGCAAACTGCATCACATCTGCCAGATTTTCATAATTTTCTTTGAATTATAAAGTTATTGCCATCATTAGAGAAAAGATGCTTGCCTGGAAAGCCCAAGCAACTGCGTCAACTCTTCCATTCCTCTAAAGCACCCCTTTTTTTAACTGCATCAGAATAAACCACTCCACTTCTGTGGCCCGAGTCAGAATTGGACTCTCTTGACCAGCTGGGTACCCATAAAAAACATCCACTGCAACACATCTGCGTATGTCTATGAAAGGAGAAAATATAATCACTTTATTTTCAGTATACAGACTAAATCCCACCATAAAATAATGAATGAGCACACATGAACAAAATACTCCACACTTAAAAAGCGCCCATTTTTGCCACGTCTGCCGAATCCATGGTTTGCGGGTGGCACACAGCTCTCCAGCATCGTTTCCTGGAGCGGCTGCAGCACTCCCAAGGGCAACGCTCCCTCTACTACAATTCAAGAAGCGCTCTCAGCTTGCATGTAAGTGCTACATTTTCCTGTATGCCTTGAAATACTAGCTAGGTACAACAACATTATTTCATCATCTCTGCGCCCAAACTATCAGGTCCCCCTTCCACCCATACACAAAAGCAAGAAGAATCACTTCTACGAGGAGGTAAAATCAGCAAGTTCTAGCAATACAAACTCTTCAGAGGTGCAGAGCGATGGCATACTGCCACGTGTTAGCACAGACAGCAAGACAGGAATACTGAGGAGTTGCACACCCACGCATGCACACTATCACCTCTGTTCTCCAGGGTGCGACTCCTTCCGTGTCACACACTTTTCACAGGAAAGAAAAAAAAAAAAAAAGCCCTTTCAAATTTAGTCCATTTAAAGCTGCCAACAAAATGTGACTATCTGCTATCAGTGGGCGTGTTATTGCTTGTAGTAAATTGGAGAAGATTTGGACCTACCCAAGAGATTCGCTTGCAAAGCACAAAGGTCACCAGCCGCCCCTTAAGCAGTTTTCCCATTGGATCGTTGCAGCTGGCATTTCCCGCACCCTCTGCACCACTGCTCAGCTACAACACTCTGCAGTTCCAAATGTGCATTGTATCACCCTCTAGAAAACACATTTGGTGCCTTCTCTGACTCCTATTTAAATACACAAGAGCAGTCAGCATAAAGAAACATTACAGTTAATTTTACAAAATCCATCACGTCCATCTTCGCTCGTTCACCTAAAGAAGGCCAGCAGTGCCTAATCCTCTCCATGCCCAAGAGAAGCTGACGTTATTGCAGAGATGTTTTACATGCCCAGCGGAGCAGGCACATTCTCACTGGATTTTCAAACTGCCAATGACCTACCTCACCCATGGTGAACCTGACCAAAGGTTTAAGAATCCAGCCTTTACAACTTCTACCTCTAATTGAACGTGAGGTTTACAACTGAGTGTCTTTAAGGAGTAATAAAGCAGCTCCTGGGTTTTTTTCCAAGCAAACACTGACTCAAAAGCTCAATACAAACTCACAGTGCTACATGGGAATACCAGCCCATTCTAGACACCCAGCCAGTCACTGACAACCCCCGAGATCTTCTCCTAAAGTTACATGCTGCACAACTACTTTCTTTGCCAACGCATCTTATCTATAACCTTATTTTGTAGCCTCTCCGGCTGACAATACTCTTCAAATCAGTTCTGACTGCAAATGCTGTCCTTATCTTAGTAAGTACCATAAAATTGATAGATTATTTCCTGCCTACTGGTGCTCCAGATGCAATACTGCCTATAAAAACATATAACTAATTCTTCCAGCAGGTGATCCAAGCCAGCTCTGTTCTCAAACAGCAGACTGGCAAAGGCAGACTGCAAGGTCTCCCAGCTTTCCATACCACGAAGTGAGGTAGCAACAGGCAGCCTGTGAAACGGCATTGTCTCCATGTTTTTTCCTACTATGATATCCCTTTTCCACACAATTCAGTGAGTGAGCTAGAGGCTTCTCTGGAGCAGTGGAAGAAGAAAAGACATGGTAAATAAATAACAAACGATAAAAAGATAATAGGCAAATAGTTTTGCAAAGTTTTCCTTTTTGGTACCAGCACTGAGCACTGCTCGTTTTCAGGTGGATAGAAATACAAAACACTTCAGTCTCTTTGTGAGCTTAAAGTCCAAGTGACTTCTGCACAATCTGCTTGGCAATTTTGTTAAATTGTTCTCTGTCTTCCCGCCACATCTTGGAGGCGTCTACATTGGCTCCACTTTCATCATTTGGCTCTGAAATGACAAAGATGGAAAAGACAGGTAGGCCAGCAGGTAATGGAGTAAGACCCTCTCAATTTTTCAATAACACCTCTCTGCTGCCCTTCCCTGTGGCTTTGGTCCACTTCTGCTCAGGACTACAGAAACACCACGAAAGGAAATCCAGTGACAGCTGCTGGATTCTCAAATGGTTCTGATTGAGCTGATCACAAGAGAATATTCACAGCAAGGTCGAGTTGAGGAAAGAAACAAGTGGGAGAGAACAAGACTTTCTTCTGCTTTTGCTCTCAACAGTTGAGTGCCGGCACGCATATGAAATAACACAATGTGGCACCACCAGCGTTGTCAAGGGTTTTTAAAACTGCACACTGCTCCCCACAAAATGTTTTTTCTGGTTCTGTGGCTTCGCAGGCACAAAGCCCTCCCGACCAGGCCACCCAAACAGGATGGCTTGTTCTATTAAAAACCAACAAAACAAACCAAGAAAACCCATAGAATGCTTTCATTTCTGCAACATCTTTCATCCGAGGATTTCAGAGCGCTTTACAAAGTACATTAAGCCCCTGTGACCCAAAACACTTAATTCTGTACAGAGGTAAGCTGAGGCATGGGATTTATCAGGTTCACGGTCAGCATACAGAAGGACAACAGATTACACAAGCCACTAGGGCAGAACACACTCCACCCGTTTTGCTTCACACTCTAGTCCAAATGCAGCCCAGCCCTGCTCACGACAAACATCTTGGGCTCATGTCTTTCTTGACACAAGATGTTCGGACCCTAAAAGCCAGGAGTGGGTATAGGAGATGTGCAGGTCACCCAATCTGGTAAGCTTGGGCTTATCCTACCCACAGAGCCTGAGAGAAGCTGACCACTGATGTTTTAGACTAATTCCTCCAAAAGCCATGGGAACACAAGGTACACAGGCAGAGGACAAGAGAGATAAGGTGACTCCTGTGCTACCCAGCCCGGGCAAGGCTGCACCACAAACCAAGCTGTGGGAGGCCATGGGAAGCCCAGACAGAACTGTTGGGTCTGTGCAGCTTCCCAACAGTAGGTTACTATTCTGAAGCTAAAACATTCACACAGAAGAATTTGTTGCTTGCTCTTGATCGACCTTGCTGCTTTAAACCTTCTAAAATCTTTTATCATTCAAAACCAATTCTAAAGGACACAGCTTTGCCCTTTTCCAGGCAGTTTAGTGGCTCCATCCACCACATGGAGAAGGATCCATCTTTCAGGGAGCTGGACATGACAGAGCTGATCCATAGTACTTGTTGGATTTAGGCAAAGCTATTTGTAAGACTACAAAAGCTTTTTCACCCCATCCCTCTTCTCCAGAAGCCTTCCTCTGAATCAGAGACAGCAGAACGGGGGACATTCCCAGACTGACAAGTAACAGAAATAGAGGGTTCTGGCTTGGGACTCGGAGACCATGGACTCCAGTTTACCATACTGGGTACATCTGGCCAGCAACGCCTCAGCTGCTAAATCCAACACAGGCTGTAACCAATACCTCTAATCTCTAAGACCTGGAACAGCTGAACAGACATCACTGCAAACACAAAGACAGAGCACACACAGGCTTTGTCCAGGAGCAGAGAACCAGCTGAGCCCCAGGACTCACCTAACCATCACTATCTGCTTGGTTGCTGCTGACCTGGGAGGAAAGCAGTGCAGTTGCTCACAAAGCTGGTAACACCTATTTAATAATTCAGACCTCCCCTATATTATTTATTATTAGTAAATAAGTATTAGGGCTTTAAGCACTCGGGTTGCTGCCAAGCACTTTCAAATATCCTTTGTTCACTTAACAAATCAAACAGCAAGAAGCAGTTCTACTGAACCCCATCATAACTGCTATCTGAGCTACTGCTTATAAAACAGCAGTCCTTACCTGCCAGCATGCTAACGACTGATAAGAGGATCTTTTCCACACTCTGCACAGGACTCCATCGCTCAGCGCTGCTCTCATATCCCATGGGATCATCCCCAGGAGCATGAAGAATAGAGATGCAAACTCTTCCATCTGGGTAAACTGCACAAGAAGTAGAGGGAATTGATTGTTACTCAGCAGAAACACTTTGTCTCTCCAGTCCTTTAGCACGGATTAATGTTTGGACTTGGCCTTCATACGACTGACACTAAACTCGGTTTTAAATTCCTCTTCCAAAGGCAAGAGTACACAAAATCTGAAAGACAAAAATCTAGCAAAAAATTCCTTTAAGCAAATGTAACAAACTTGCATCATCCCGCCCCAAGAAAAGCCTGCTGGGAGCAGTTGTATCATTAAATAGCAAGTGACAAGCTCCATAGAAATAAGAGATGCAGCCGTGTGGAACAAGGCACAGACACAGCTCTGAGGAGGGAACTAGTCCAACTTTAATCAAAGGGTTACAGTCACACAGCACTAAATGCACCTTGGAGTCCTCCACTGGACCGTGACCATAAAAAGAATTAAGCAAACTTGCTCTGCTGCAGTACAGAGGGAAAAGTGGTCTATGTTAGAAAAAATATAATTGATCTTATTTTTAACATTACTGAGGTGCAACCAGAAGAGTTCACACTACATTTACATCCCCTGCTGCAGGTCCAGCCTGGGGACTGGAGCTGGTTTAGCCATAGCTGGAAGAGATGAGAACAGTCCATGCTGAATCAGCATTTCTCCATTCAAGTTCAGAGCACACTGCTAGAAGGTCTTTCACCTGGAAGTTATGCTGATGCTTGTATGCAGTGTGCCTCGTTTAAAACAGCTGGATGACAGTGGCACAGGCAAGACAACAAAGGCTGCTTCCAGGAAGACATATGCCTCTTCCCACTTTGTCACTAAGTGCTAATGCAAGACGTGCCACTAATTGGTACTCTGAAGTTATCTTCTTCAGAGCATCCATGAATGTAATTTTATTTCATAAGAAGATAGTTCTGTGGTGTGCCAGTTCCCCCTGCACATAACACAAACTGCAGAGAGAAGGGAACAGCAGACTTCTTAAGCATTTTCCTTGCAATTCCTCCCAGGTGGAGGAGTAAGCTCTTAAGGAACAGAAAAGGTACAGCACAGCCACCCATTTCTACAGCCCTTCTGGGTATAACCAGAATGTCACAATGCCACCTAAGAAAGATTCAAGCGTCCACTTTAGGTGATCTGAACTTTGATGGCAATGAAGTTGACCCAGAGGACTTTAAGGAGCTGAGCTGACCATTCAGTATGTTCCAGTTAACCTCGCAGAGGAAGCACCCATGTGTGGAGCCACTCCATAACACATGAGAATCTGGCAGTTTGTGCTTCTCCGCACCCCTCTCCTCCTGGCTACACTGCACACAGAGCAGTTGTGAGCTGGGAACCTCAACCGCAACTGGAGCCATCAAGTATTGTGTGGACAAGGATTTGCTAATGGAACCAATCCTGCCAAGAAGTTTGGATGAATTATGCCAGCTGGAGCAAGGTGCCCATGCAGCCACACTGCTTCCAGGTGCCAAACGCTGCAAACATCTGAGCTTCAGAAGTGATGCTACACTGTCTCAGGCACACCTACACACTTCTAATGCTGTCACGTGTTGTGGATTTTATAGGCAAGAATCTGTGTTCCGTGGTGTTTTGAGAAGGGGAGAACAGAAGAACTTCCAGAAAATGCAAATTTCTTGAAATAGCATGAACTAAGTCGATTCCTAGCTGAGATTAAGATTTGTGTTATCCAAGTGCAGGAATGTCAGCTGAGAAGGAAACACTAGGCAGGAGGGCAGCATTTTCCTTTTATTGCTCTCAAATGGCAGAGAGCTAACAGCCTAGAATACAGATTCAGCCCATCAAACCTGGGTGATGACGAACAATCTTTACACAATCCACATGGATTTAGCAGTTGTTGTAAGGAACAATTTTACAAAGAATGCCAAGGCTGACTCCAGAAAGTAGTGCTCCAGGCTGTGAAAGAAGGCTTCAACGTTTCTACCTGTCCAAGACTTAAACCTGTTAGCTGTACTTTTTACTTCAATTGCTTCCACTGAAAAGTCTTAAGATAATATTGTCACCAGAACTGCAGAGAAAAGGCCAGCAGTGTTTTAATATTAAACACCTGCCAAGGTGTCATCTGCTCAGACAGAGTACTCTGTATTTCAGAAAGATCACATTAGAAACATTAGTAAACCCATGACTTAATGGGGGAAAAGCCATGCTGCCTAGTAAAGCTGCAGGCACACTGGTGAATATGAACAGTAACAGCAAACCACTTAAATACAAGTCACAGAAGAAGACGGGCAGTATTAATTCCCTAAATCTCTCATCATGTACAGAAGATTTAGGCTATTTATGCAATAGTTACAAGCATTCCTGGAATGATCAGTGAAACTGTTGGAAATTTTATTGAACCATTTATGACCAATAGGTATATTGGGAATAATGTGACAAAGAGAAAGTGACCCTAATGCAGAGCAAAACCGTTGGACTGCTGAACACTCCTACTGCATACTGTAGGGCTGGAAAGGAAAAGAACAACCCTTAGTAAGGATTTCAGCTCTCCTGCTGCAAAAGTTTGTAGTTGAGGTGCACAAGCAACCCACTCCCCCGTATACCCTGCTGCATCGGACTCACTGTTCGGATGGAACATCTCGCACGTGAACCTCATCTTCGGAGGACTTAACGGGTAGTCGAGTGGAAAGCTCAGAATAGCAGGGAAAACCCCGTATTCAAAACAGGTGTCTTCAGGACCCCTAGAAACAGATAAAAAGCTATTCACCAGAGTTTTAAATCGTTCTTTCACCCAAATTCTTGTCTGATGAGACATCTAAGCTTTGGGTTGTATCATCTTCTCCAGAAAACAAAGCGTTAATGCACTCTTACCCCACACCTCATAGACTTAAATACAAATGTGGGGTTTGGGAGGGAAGGGGGAAAATCAAAGCTTGCACACTAAATTACTAGGAAGGTCACAACACTGCTTAATTAGCAGGGTGTGTCTGGATATAATTGGAGTATCTGGCTCCAAGGCATGTTCCAGGATTTGAGCGTCTGCACGTCAAGAGAAAGCAGAGGCAGGTGTGGGACTCCTGTGCCTTTGAAGATACTGTTATGCTGCACAAGACAGAGATGTCAAATGCTGTACCTCAAAAATAATAAAAAAAACTGTGGAGATTCAAACTGCCAGTATCAAGCATAACCACACATAAACACTTACCACTATCTGATGCAAAAAAGCACAGCAACCTTTTGTAAAAATAAAATCACAGCTCGGGGACCATAATTGGTAAATGCAGGACGACAATGTCTCTTTACAGACTTAAGGTATTCAGTTTGCACTCCCTCAAGTGCAGGCAGAGAACATATGGCTTCATCAGGGTTCTTGCAGAAACATTTCCTTATTGTGTGCTAATCTAGTTCAAAGTGCAATCAAGTTGAGATATTTTACCCTCCCCACATAAAACATTTCTGGAAGGTGAGCAAAAAAGTTTACTAGACATGATTTATTCAAACTTGGTGAAGCATCTGGAAGTTGTAACACAATCATGATCTCCCCTGATTGGAAAAAAATCATGAAACAAGCTTCATCACTGAAAATCTTAGTCAGGGAAACCTCACATGTTTAGTAAAAAGCTCTTAAAACAAGGGCTATACTGTCTGGGAAATAAGGTTTAGGAATATATTCATGCTTCCTCTTCCTCCCAAGAAAGAACATAAAAGTTCAAGGACTCCTAACACTTAAGACTGTAATTGGTAACTTACAGGAAAAGAAAATTGAGGCCAGTGGAACCTAAGGCCCCAGAAGGCTCACTCTCTTCAACTTTGGGATTCAAAAGACTTGGCTGGTAGATAAACACAAGAACTACATGATTTAAACCTGAATATTGACGCGGGCAGTAAGATTAGAGAAATGCATCAACATACTGCAAGAATGAAAGCTAAATGACTCAACCATTTTGTTCTTTCTGGTCTTTTCCTTAAATTTAGTCGGGATTCAATTCACATCTGAGAGTGAACTGAATGCATTTCTTCATGAACATTTTAATTCCAGCTGCATTTTAAAGGCTTATTGTTGAAGTTCTGTGAGTATGTACACATAGACGCATTGAAAAGCTGGTGGGTGTCTTATGTTCTGAGAGCAAACACACAGCCTTAAGGGCTCTTCTGTCAAATACGTTAACCGAACATGCTCCAGTTTAGGCCCTGTATTATGCGAGCAAAATGCTTTTGTTTTTTAGCCATTCATTGGTGCCAGGATCAGCTTCAAAGAAATTATTAAAGTCAATCCAAGACAGCATTTGCAACTACAAAACACTCAGGAAGCCACAACATTCAAGCTTGACAGCATCACATTCAGTTGAAAAAGAACATGGGCAGGGCCAGGGATGGAGCAGAGCACGGCACCCTGGGCAGTCACACCACCTTGCTCCGCAAAGGTTTCCAAGCGCACCACATGCAAAGCCTAGGTGCCCTATGCGATGATCTCGTCTGAGCTGCTACGCTAGCTGAAGTCCAGGCGACACAGTATTTGCTTAGGGGTTCCTCCAAGAAGCACCCAAACCGTGCAGTGGTGACACCCTTCCCATCAAGCAAAAGCACTGAGCCCACCAGGCCAGTCGCCTTGAGCAGCTCCTATACCCCAGGAGAGACAACACGCCGGCCACCCCTAAGGGCACACGCATGGAACACCCACCCTGCACAGCCCTGAGGCATTCAACTCTAAAAAAACCCTTCTCCTAAAGCTGCTCCATCTAAGACTCCTTACAGCCTGCAGAACAGTCACTCTGCAGCTTCTTCCGTGCGGGATGCTACTCTGCAGACTTCCCGAAGCACTGAGGAACAGACATCAGCTCTCCTGCCGTTACAATGCACACGACTTGCTGGACAGCCAGGCTGTTCAGTTGGGTAAGAGATGTCATGAACAACTCTGCTGACATAAGCTACAACAGGAAAAGAAGAAACGCTGAACTCCCTGAGCTGGCTATTACTTAGGCAAGGGCAGGAACAGGATGGCGGGTATCTGCCAAAACAGGAGGGGAAAGTGCATTGACAGGACAATTAATTCTATATTCATAGCTTCGTGTACGTTTGTAAATGGTTCCTTATTGGTAAAAAGATGCTGGAAAAAGACCAAAACCCACAGTCATTAGGTGCCAAAAAGGGGAATTCCATGCTAAACAGAAGTCCTAAGCCTAATTATAGACCTAATTACCTTTCTAGACAGATTTTTGGTAAGTTGACTTAAATTTAAACTGTTCAATTTTCAAGCAATCTCTACACTAATAAAGCTCTCATTACATGGTTTTGTGTCTTTGGGGATAAACTTCAGTAGCAACACACTCTTACATATGCCAACCAAAGAAGACAAAACTTTGGTCTTGAAACATTAAATTCAAGAATGTCACACCAGAAAGCAGTCAGACCTCAGGGAGTGCTAAGGAACTGAGTTCCCTGGACATGCTGGGACTATATCATCAGGAATAAGTCACCCTGTTGCAAAGACTTGGCTTTCATAAATACTCTATTTCATCTATTGTTTGATGTCTTATCAAAAATTTACACCAGGCTTTACAGATCAGAAAGACTGTGTTTTCAGTTCTAGATCTATTGCACTCACTTTGGGAGCACAAGAACTGTTCTTTCATTCAGACGTGTCAATACAACCTTAACATTTATGTGCTTAACATTTATCCAACACTGCTGCTGCAGGCAAGAACACCGGAAATACAAATTATTATTACCATTATTTTAAAAGGCATTAGTTTATCTCTGAGCCAAGTTCTAACATCAATCTGTTTAAGATTACGCAGCCCACCTCTGAACTGATAAACGGGTGATGTCTTTTCTCTCTTGGGTCTCTCTTTTTTTTTTTTTAATTTGCCATTACACATGCTCTAGCTTTATACAAATTGGGTGAAGGAGAAAAAAAACACTATTCTATTCTCTTTTTCATTATTGTGCTACATGCTTACCTTTAGGATTTCATTTGTCTAAAAATTTGAGGCCAACTTTATTTTAATTTCCTCACCTGCACTTCTTTGATTCCCATACTCTCACACAGCACATTTAAGATTACAAAACATTCAAGATGATTATCACACACAAATATAAACAAATAATTTCGCTTGCTTTCCAAATATACACAAACACTTCTACTAATAGAGTTTCGTAAAGAGATGAAAGTAACTGAACATGTTTAGGGCAAACATGTTTCCATTGTACCACAGCTTCAGAATTTAGCAGATCTTAAAATATAATTTTATCATGACACACACACAATACAGAAACCAAAATTAAAGCACCTCCGCCTCTCATTTTGCGCTGACAAAGACCTGAAGCTCAACACTCAGCACTTTAAAGGGCTTTCAAGTCTACAAGTGGCTCCTCTGTTGTTTAAGAATTTGTTGTGGGAAACATCAGAAAAAGTATTTTCTGGGTAATGAATCAAATCCAAAAGTACTTCTGTGTGTCCCCCATGAAAGCTCTACTCAAACATGCAATCTCTGGTATGAGAAAGTACCGACAGACAGGAATTTCCTTCCGTATTCCAAGAAGCACATTACCTCCTCTGTGATTTCTACACTCCAAGCAATGCACAGCTGTCTGAAGTTTGGTACATTACAAAGCTCAAGTTTCAGAAGAGTAATAATTATTCCACTTGCAGAAAGAGAAAGAGTAAGGCACCGCAGCCAAAATCTTTGGTGTCGGGCAACAAATTACCTATTTCCATGCAAAGTATTTCCTATTTCCAGGGGACTGAGCTATCGGGAAGTACAACCTGTTCATCACAGGATATATCGCTGCCCATAAACGGAGGAATTTGCCAACTCTTCATATCAATCAGCAAACAAGCAGCAGTAATCCAGAGCTCCATTTACCAAGGCATAAAATAATTCGGGGGCTCACCCACGCAGCCAGCTTGTGTGGAATAACTACAGCTTGGGATGCTTTTGTATTGGTTATGGGCCTGATCCCAAGAGACAGAAATTGTGGTCTTCATCCCTAGGCAACACACTCCAAGCAAACCAAGCTAAGGAGAATTCTGCCACCCACATTAGTTGTGAATCTGGTAAGTCAGCACTGGTGTTTGCAGTGAAAACAGGCCAAGAGCACAGCAGGGCATGCTGCCAGCAGGGCCACAGCCACTGCTTGCTGCCCCCAGCTTCCCTGGGGAGCCCGTGGCCCTGGTGAAGGAAAGGAAATCACCAACTCTCACAATTGGAATCTGGAACTACAGAGCCTGGATCTAACAACAGACCATCAGCTTCAGGACCTCATGGTTAGAAGCTTCTTCATATTTTAATTGTGTAGCATTTGCCTGAATTGTCAGACCCGAGTAACAAAGGTGTCTTTTCCTCTCCCGAACTGTTTTACAACTTCATTTTGTAAAAATCACCAGTTACTCCATGTATGCAGAGTTCACAAAGAAGGGCACAGCACGAATAAGAGAGTATAAGCAAGAGAGAAGACAACTTACAAGATGCTGGGCAAGAAGATTTTGTATTTTCATGGCAATTTGTGCTACAAACAACTGTCCCCATTTGTGCAGGAGGGGGAAGACGTAGTTTTTTGTCTTTGCCACCCCCCAAAACACAACACGTAGCAATCAGAGCTATTCACCAACCAGAGCTTTATACAGGGAGCCATTGCATCCAATGTCTTTATGACACCAGCCAATTCATGAAGTGTAAAGAATTTCAAAACAATTTTTTTAAAAAAAATTTGAGTACTTTGTCAGATCAATCCTCTTCCAGTTTTCTAGAAAAAAACCTTGAATAGTAGGCAAACTAATTTTAGTCATTAATTGTTTTCTCCTAACACCAATAATCTGTGTACTTTGTTTAATTAAAATATGAGAAAAACCTGTCCTGTATTTGCAGTTGAGGAATGTTCCCAACAGGTTTGTGTGATCTACAAGCAATAAATTGTTTCCTGCAGCATTTGTGTATACAACATCTGAAGGAGCCCAAATGAGGATTCCCGTCAAATTTCCAAGTTACATATGCTGAATGTTGCTTGTTATGATGACACCTGTAGATCAAATGATGACTTAAGCCCCAATCCTGCCTCTGTCATGCTGTTTAAGTTCCAAATATAATTTGCTGTTTGGGTCAGAAAAGAAGTTCCCAGCCAAAGGCAGGCCAAGGCTGATGTTCTGCAGAACTGAAACTACTTTTTTACGTTCTCTTTCTCCTAGATGCTAATGACAGTGTGCAAGTGCTGATTTCAGACTGTCCTGGTTTGAGGTAAAACAGAACTGATTTTCTGTTCAGTAATTTTACTTTTTCAACTGGGCCTCTTCTAACTAATGAAACTCTGAAATTAACAGCATATTGT
>JAOTQQ010000052.1:25779684-25794421 GCA_026546715.1 Gallinago undulata | reverse complement strand
CCCCTTTCCCTCTTCCTCTCCTCTCTTTTCCTTAGGGGGGGGGAAGGGAGGGGCCATCTGTCGTTCTGGTTGGTCAATTCGGTCAAAACCACGACAGACACAAACCAGTATTAACTCACATAATCAGAGCTTCCCATTCAAAGAAGTTCTCTTCATTCATGGGACCTGGTAAGAAAAAACAAAACAATGCTTAGCGCTTACCCAAACGCAAGGCTACAACTTCACCTGCCCAAACCCTGCTCAGCTCCTCACCTGCTACTATCCCTTCCGGGGGGTTCAGGGTCAGCTCTGGGAAAACAAAAACACAGGGAAGGTTAATAAAACCTGCGAGCCCAAGCGTTTTGGCCCGAGTCTGGGTGGCCACAGCTTACAACAGGGGCCCCACCAGCAAACGCACTTGGAGAAAAGCTTGAGGACACCATGGGAGGAACCTTCTGGCCATGCTCTTCTGGGGAAAACTCCACATCCAGAAGGCCCAGTATCTCACAGCTGACTTCTTTGTGGAAGATAGTTTTCTAGGCAAAATTATTTCACATTTTGTGCCTTTTCAGACTCCCAAAACTAGACTTCCCGGGGGCAACAATTTAAAACTGAGAAGAAAAAAAAAACCCATTCCACAAAGCACTGCAAAAACTCTCCTCTTGAAGCACTGGGGTATCTGCAGATACAAACTCAACAGCCCAAAGAGAAAATCAGTCATATTCCTGTAACCACTCTGCACCAATTCAGACTTGACAGCATCTCAATGCAAAACCCAAAATGACGAAAAAAGGTGGAGAAGCAGAAGCAAGAGATATTTGACAAGCAGCTCTGTTCCTCGAACTCAATCCAGCTCCCCCTGCCTGGCCTGGAAAACATGAGTTAAAAAAGCAGCAGCGATAAAGCGCCCATGCTTGTTTGGATCCATCAATGCTTACTTTCTGTAGGAAACTGGTACAATTCCCAATTTGTACAATAGCCTTCAGCATCAGCACCTCACTTCAAGCACGCTGAAACCCAGCACTTAGTGTGTTTATAAAATAAAACCCTGGGGGGCTGAACAGCAGTCCCCCCAGTTCTGAGTGAGATGCGGGGCAGCCGGCAGGAGGCAACACTCCAAGGGTGTCAGACCAGAGAAGGTGACAGTAATTAGGCCAACTTAATTAAGGGCTGTGAGCTGCTTTTCTAGAACAGTGTTTCCTAACCAATGGCCTGTGGGCTACTAGTAGCCCATCACACACAGAACACAGACACAGGAAACACCAGGCAAAAAAAAAACAGGACCCAGGGAATACGGGAAGTCACAAACTGATAAATAAGATGCTTGACCTAATTTCTGTTTAGGATGTATGTGAAAATCAAGGGTAGTGCTGCACAAAACAGCGTATGGATTTTTGCCTTAAAACAGCTGTGCTACTGTGGGATTCAAAAACGTGCTGAGATACGCCAACAGCAAAGGCAGCAAAACTCTTCAGTTTGCTCGGATGGCCATTAACTTTGGCACAGGCCCCTGCAACTGAAGTTCAAAAGCACAGCAGCAGATTCAAACTCAGCGTTGAGGTTTCCCACGATAACTGGACATTAAGGAGCAGGTTTTTCCAACTTGATAGTGGGTCTCTAACAGCTTTTCTTGATGATGTTTTTAGACAGGAAGAGGGAGATGTCAAACTCAGGACCTCCTGGAGTAATTTTGCTCCATCTTGTGGCTCTCTCCAAGAACAAAATCCCCTCTGATATTTCCCGCGATTACCCTTGAAAAGCCCAGTGGCAGCGTCTGAGTGTCCCCTGCAGAAGTGTGCTGTACTGCTCTTCACCCCCAAGGAAAACTAGGGCGACAGGAAGCAAGAGCCAAACCTCGCCCAAGCAGAGGGTCTTTATGAGGTTGGAGGTTCAATTTTCCGCTTCACCTTGCTCAGCTCCCCCCTCGGAGACAGGCGAGAAGAGGCTTCCATCCTTAAGGATCAGGCAAAGTGCAGGGACATGCGAGCTTTGATTTTGAGTTGCTGCTGCTACACCTGACCACTGAGGAAGGAAAAACCCCTTTTCCCTGCGGAGAAAACGGGAGCACAGCTTTTGGGAGCAACACAGCATGAACTGCCAGTAGCTGACACAATATCTGCCGCTTCAGTCTTACCACAGCCTCCAAAATAGGGTCACTTTAATGGGACTTCAGGGGGATTTTTTCCAATTATTTCTAAGCGAGCTGCAGAAAGCATGTCATCAGAGCATTTGTTTTTACTTTTCACTGCAGAATGACTTTGACAAGCCAGCGAGGCCAAAGAGTCTCCCACCCAACTCTCCTCTCCATGCCATCCCTTTGTGGCTGTCCTCCCAAGCAAGACATGTGGCACAACAGGAGCATGTCAGCAGGCGGATCAGCCCACTCTCTGCTCTCTGTAGCATGCAGCCAGGGCAGAACTTCTGGCTATCCTGAGTTTGGCCTCCTGAACTGCAAGACCCCCCCCTCTCCAGACACAGAGTTTAATGCTTTCCCATGGAAAGCTCTTTTCCTCTGCAAGTGCCATGCCACAGCGTCCTCTCGCCTGCCCATCCATGACAGCAGTGTGACAGCACACCCCAGCCACCACCGCCCAACAGCCTCAAACACCGACAGGCTGCTTCTGTTCCCAGGCGCACGATTTCCCAGTGAAAGCTGAGCCCTCTGCCCATGCCAAGCCACAGACAGCATCCAACACCAGGCTTTGACAGGGGAAATGCAGATCCTGAGGCTATACGAGCCACTTGAGAGAGGTAGTTTGCACAGACTGAGAGCCACCTCCCTCAGCCTCCTTTCTCCAAGGGTCAAGGTCAGCAGAACAACTTTGCAGGAGCCCTTGATGCAACAGCTCCTTGTCCATGGCTGACTGTGGGTCCACGAGTAGAACCTCATGACTACTGAGGTGGGAGCAGAGCCATGAGACATCCTCCTGCTGCCCTGGCACCACAGCTCCGTCACCCTCACCTCAAGCTGTGGGACCTCATGCCTGTGCTGGAGTACAGCCCCCATTCTGCAGAGCATCACAGCTTCCCCCCTGCTACCAGTGGGCAGGTGACCCTCTTTGGGGCTGCCAGAAGCAGGCCACCACCTTCCTGTGCTGGTATTTTTTATGGTGTGAACGACCAGAGCCACCATTAGCAGGAGCTGTGGGATAAAGCAGCCTCCTGATGCACCCATGGAGTACCCTACTGCCAGGAAAGCCTTCAGGGTTCCGATGGAGCAAGCACAAGCAGCAATGCCCTATTAAGGGATCCCAAGAGGTGGGAGGATGAGCAGTCAATGTGGGGAAAAAAGGATATAATGGAAAGCCAGAAAAGCAATCAGGGTTGGAAGAGATGAATGGCTCTGCCTGCCCCAAAGAGGGCATGTTGGGTGCATGGAGGAGCCCACGGTGGTGCAGCCCACCAGCTGATGCAGCAAAACATCTCTTTTAAGCAGTGGGGAGCATTTGAAGCGGTTTCCATCTTTGCATCTTCCACGAGGCATCCTGTTTGGTTTGCAGGGTGGTTTTTGCTGTACGCAGTCAGGGGATTTGCTTTCAAATTGAAATGCAGTGAAGTCCCAACTTGCAGCAGGATAGCTAACCCTTACTTTATAGCTTTGCTTGCAAGCTGAGACTGAATGAAAGAGAGCTGACACTAGTGAAGTGCAACGCTTCTATTAGAACTTGGGGCAGATTTGGGTGCACACACCTCCCTTTTCAGTTCACTGCTCTTTAGGAAGTCATTATAGACCAATTAACACCTTGGCCAAAAGGAGGAGAACTGAAAACACGCCTCCTTGTTAAAGAGGTTAATAAAAAGACTGATCACATTCTTTAAAAGAGAAGTTGAACAGTATGCTTTCTAAAAACTGCATCCATTTAGCATATCTCCAAGGTGATTAAATGTACGAGACTCAGGAAACATTAAGGGCACATGCTCAGTTCAGTATCTGACAGCATCTGGACTGAGATGCTTGAAACCAGAATCTTATTCTTTCTACTCTACAGCACAGTGTGTGTCCGAGATAAGCACAACACTTAGGAAAGAGCATTTTCAATGCAGGTTTAAGAGGGACAGCCACAGAGGTCTCCCACAAATGTTCATCCCTCTCCTCCCCTGGGGAGAGCAGCTCATCACAGCCCACCCATCACAGCAGGAGTTTTCTTCCAGCTCAAGCAAACTCTCTCCAAGCAATAAGGACAGGAAGCAGCAATTGAAGTGTTGCCAGATTTTGTTCTGTACGACTAAGGTGTATTTTTTTCTGTGAATTCTGGAGTCTCAGAATTAACTTAAATCTCATATTTTTAACCCAACAGCACTCCCATTGATACATGTTGGCATTACAATCCACTGCTCTGTTAGCTGTTTGTACCAGAAAGGAAAAGCAGCATATACAACTAGGCCCTACAATACTTGTATCTCTACAGATTTGACCTAATACTTTCAAAGTAACCCATTTTATATTTAAAAAGTCCAGTCAGAGATATCTTCAAGATCATGCAGCCAGGAAACAGTAAATGTAGAAAAAGAAGTTTTCCATCTCTTAACCCTCACAAGCATAAGCTGCTATTGAGAGACTAACTTCAGGCTTTAATATTACTAAATATTCTAAATCTAGAATTAATAACCACATATGCTCTAACAGAAATTATGTTCTTATTTATATCTGTTTTTTGTTTTGAAAGCTTCATCTAAATTAGTTCTGGCAGACTAGAAAAATACTTGAATAAATATGAGACACCAAAAAGGCATCACACACCAAAGAAAGATCTAAAAATAAAAAAATAAATCCATCTCATCTGGCTGCCCACAGCCACCTTCCCTTACTTCCCCACAAAGAAGGGAAAACGGTGCAATTTCACAGTCTCTCCCAAAATGGAATAATGTATTTGGGCTCCAACAGGTAGAAACCCCTCACGACATCAAGCATTTTCCACATAAGATAACAATAAACCTTTATTTAAAGATTTAAGCACACATGTGCACATACACAGAGAAAATCAAAGACCAAAATTGAAAAGAAAAAAAAAAGGCAAGTAAGGAAAGAATTAAAAATCTGGTAAACAAAATACTCCCACCAGCAAGGCACTGACTGCCAAACATCTCTGTCATGTCTAAATGCAACTAAATGGAGGAGACAGTGAAGAAGAAAGAGGAAAAAAATAAAGAAAACCAACATCGTGTGCACAAACACACACATGGATTTACACAATATTTCATTCAAAGCGGGCAGCCAGGAGGAAGGGGTCGTTTAAAGTCCTCTCACCATTTCCATTCACCCAGGGCCACACCGTGCTTACCAGGAACACACGTTGTCAGGAAGGAGCTGAAAGATCACACAAAGCTGAACCTCAGACCACAGCCCTGTCCCCTGACAGGGCTTCCACTTTTTCTGCAAAAAGAGGCAGCAGAACTACCTGTGACTAGGAACAGTTTTTATTTCTCAAAATAACTTTTACTGAAAACTTTTACAGGACAATACAGCTTCCAAAGAGCTACAATGAACTGCCCAGTCTTCTGTGAAACACTAGGGAAGTGTTAGAATTCAGGCTTGATTCTGGGTTTTGCAGCAAAGTTGGACAAGAGCACCCACTAAAGGAAAGTAACAACCCTGGCAATGCCCATCCAGCACAAGGTAATCCAGGCAACCAAAGAAACCAAGAAGTCTGGCTTACTCTAATTCTGTAACTCAGGTCTCCAGAAGTCAAAGCATTGTACACTTAGTCATTGTAGGTTGCATTCATTTTTTACAACACTAGTTATTACAGTTGGGAAAGTATTGACAAAGGAAGATCATAAACAAGATGTTATCTCAGTTCAAGATAAGTGTTACCCTAGGAAACTATGTGGGAGAGATTCATGTAATGTCTGCCCATAGCATTAAGTCAAATTCTTTTTTATGCTCTCTATTATAACTTTTTTCCCCACAGAAAATATTCATACAAGACATTCAAGTAAGATCTCAGAGCTTCTCAACAACAAAGGATCGGAAACACTTTTTGGGACTAAGGATTTTTGTAAGAGAAGAGGCAGAAGCAGAGTCAAGTCTTTTTGCAGCTGCCTTTGAGGTCAGTGTTTTTAGGTCACAACAGAAAAATGTGGGTTTTTAGGATGCACTGTCAGTGCAAGCTTTACCAGCACAACAGGGCCAGCAGGGCTAACTCACTGCCCTGAGTGGCTACCGCAGCAGCCCAAGTGGCGTGGGGCCACAAGCCAGCCCCGGCCCTCGCAGACACACAAGTATCAGTTCAGCTTGGAGACCTGCACCCCAAGAATAAATACAGTATTTACAGATCCTCGTTTCCTGCCAATATTTTATACAGGCTGCAGTCTTCCACTAAATAATGGTAAAGTGAGAAACAACTCCTTGTCCCTGGACAACCCAGGGAGCCCAGTAAATGATCCTCACTGGAGCAGGAGGCAGTTCTTACAGCCTAATGCCACCCTTCAACTACCCAACACTTCTTTCTTTTCCCCATTCTACATTCTAGCCTTAAATAAAAGCCAGAATATCCGAGGCCAAAAGCAATTAGGTAAACAGGAACAACTAAAAAAGTGTTTCTTGCCAAAAAAAGGCACTTTCGGAGACTTGGCAAGTGCAGCAGTGAGCAGACCCCCCACCCCGGAAGGAACGGGAAGTCCCAGAGGGACGAGCAGGTCCCTATTCCCTGCGGTGGGGCTGCCAGAGACCATCACTCACCACCCCCTGCAAGTCACATCTCAGATTTTTAAACAAACAAACAAGTCTATGTCATTGAGCACTACCTTCGAGTTCAAATGCTTTCACTAACCACCGCACTTCCATTAAGGTCTCGGTAAACACATCTAACTATCCTTCAGGTAACAAAGCTCTGCCACAGAGGTTTCCGTGACTGCGTTTTGATCCACCTGGAAAATTTACCTGGGCAAAAATGAAAGGGACTGGCCCCTTGCCTAGGCTTCCCAGGCCTCCCCCATGACTAAGCTCCCCGTGCCACGGAATCCCAACGGCTCGCAGACCACCCCTGGGTGTCCCAGCCCCACCAGCTGGGCTCGGAGCGCAGCACCGAGGGAGAACAAGCAGGAGGAAGGAGGCGGTGCCATCCGTGACTCCCCGTTTCCACAGCCGCACTTCGCACACCCCGGTGACCCTAACCCCCCCGCGCCGGCGGTCTCTGTGGAGACGCGGGGAGAGCTCTGCAGGCCCAGCGGAGCAGCCGGGGGGGTCGGGTAAACCGTGGCCGGTGGGGGATAGGGAGGCGGCCCAGCCGGGGGGGGGGAGGGAGAGAGGGGGGGAGGGAGGGAAGAAAACAGGCCTGTGGCCAGCCCCGCCGCCAGTCACCGCTCCCGCCCGGCCCGCCGCCTCGGGCCCCCCCGGGCTTTAAGAAGGCTCCCGTCAGGAGGGGCAGCGCGAGGGAAGACCAAGGAGCAGCCGTCCCCGCCGCTGCCCTGACTCACGCTTGTACTCGGCCATCAGCCGCTTGAGAGCCGTCCCCGCCATGGCGCGGCCCCGCCGCCGCTCCCGCCGCCGCTTCCGGGCGGGCGGCTAGAGAGGCGCCACCGCCCTGCCGCTCTGCCACCCCCGCCTCTATGGTGCCCGGCCAGGCCTCCCGGTGCCGGCGCCGCCGCGCATGCGCAGAGCAGGCACCGCCCGTGCGCAGCTCCGAGCACCCTGGCGGGCGGGAAAACTCAATTAGGACCGTCCGTGAGGGCAGCGGGGAACAGGCCGTGCCGGTGGCGATCCTGCAGGAGCGGAGGGAGAAGCTCCTGGAGGACGAAGAGGGATTAAAGAGGGCAAAAAAACTTGGGTTGTGCAGGAAAATCAGCTGCGGACAGCGGGGTGCAGTGCATCCCCGGGAGGTGGGGGGGGCTCTTCTGGCACCTCAGGAGCCCCCGAGGGAAGGGCTGCCGCGGCCTCCGCCGCCCAGCGAGGACAGGAGCGGAGCAGGCAGAGTGCCCGACGGGATTTACTGTGTACATCGGGGAAGGACAACAAATAGACAAACCGGTGAATAACTCCTGCCCCAGACCACAGACAAGGGAACTGGAAGGAAAAAAAAAAAAAAAAAAAAAAGGCCTTTCTGGCAAGGTTTCCAGCGAGCAGGAGGCAACCCATGGGGGCCAAAGGGAGCAGCAGCGGGAAAAAGAGGGTGGCCTCAGCAAACACCCCTCCTCCCCACCGGCACAGAGCCTGCATCTCCCGCCCAAACACCTCTAAAAACCAGTAAGTTTGGGAAGGCAGCAGAGCGGGTGATTATTTGTGGAACACACCCCCATCTCCTCGCTCAGCAGGGCCCCACACGCAGCCCACAGGCACCACTGTGCCACCTTCGGGGTGATGTGGGCTTGTATTTTTTTTTTTTAAATCTTCATTTATAGATCAAGTTTATCTCCCAAAAACAAGTATTAAGAAAAAAACTGAGGCCGTGCACTTTTTGGATCAGCAGCTCTGCTAACTTCGGTTCTGACAGCAATTCAGGACAAGTCTAACTTCTGCATTAAAAAAGTATATTTCTGACAACTTCATCATAGTATGACAAAGCACACGTAAATCTGCAATATTTTAAACTCCAACACTCTACTAAAGCGCTGTATCTGCATGTACCAGCCTTGTGCCATAGGTTCGATGCTTCCCCAAGGAACTGCGTTTGCAACACATGCTAAAAACTTCACATCGACGCCTCTGTTCCTTCCCGTAGGCAGATCTTAAAAGGAAAACTTTTATGCTCACTACCGGCATGAAAATATACTGAATTATTTACATGATCAGAATTAAACAAAGGGGCGAGACTGACAGCAAGGAATGAACGCTCCATGTCTTCACACGGATGAAAGTTTAGGCCACAGGTTTAAAGGAACCAAAGAAATAAAAAAAGGGTTGGGGGTGGGGGGAGATAACAGCAGAGAGACAACACATTATTACTTAATCTGAACTTAAATCAAATCGGCCCAATTTAAGATATAGATTAATCCCTGCAGATACTGTTTTGACTTGCACACGCAGTACGTCAAAGACAACAAGCGATTTTGGTAAATGTCCTCTAAAGTTTAGAAGAATCCCATGTGATTGGCATGTTCATTTGTTTACTATTTAATAGCAAATCCAAAGACAGATGAGAGAGTGAGGTGTGGTGAGGATCCTTAAACTCCTCTTCTCAGGACGGCACATCTTAGCACACTCCACCCGTCTGCTGTTGAAACACATCAATAGTGTCTTCATCTTCCATCTCCAGCTGTTAAGAGTCACAGAAACAGAAAAGACAAGATCTGAAATACACAACCTCAGCATCATAAGCACTCAGCTCTCTACTCCTAACCGGTATCGACATTAGAGCACTTGAGGTGTAATTTTAATTAACTAACGCATGAAACACTTTCCATCAGTCACTCCAGAGCGGGCACTCCGTCGTCTCTCCAATCAGAGCATCACCAGCACCAAGACAGGTTTCAGAGGCACATTAATCACTCAGACCAAAGGTGGGGGGTTCAGCCCCTTCTACAACAACCCCCCCCCCCAAGCCAAACGTCCCCTTTGTCCCCTGCCTCAGGCCTTGCCAGCCCAAGAAATTCCCCATCTTCTAAGCACTGCCAGAGCCAACGGCAGCCACAGCTTCAGCACCAGCTCTGAACAGGCTGAAGCAGGAGGACAGAGCTGAAAACACCAGCACTTGCCAGAGGTCCCTTCCACACCAGCACCTTTGTGTTTTCCTCCACCCCACAGCAGTGAAAGCATTCAAGGTGGAAAAAAAAAAAATATAAATCCCACCCTGAAACATGCAAAACTTGCAGCAACTATTTCAGAATCATTTTGATTTTAACCCCCTTTGATCTGTGCACAGACATCAAGCTGTTTGTATGGCAATTTGCAATAAAAGTATTTTTCATACCTGTGCAGGTGTGTCTGCTTCATTAATTGGTTGTCCGTCAAATCTGAATCTAATCTGCCTCATCGACAAGCCCTGCAAATTTAAAATAATTAATATGAGAAACCACACTTTCATTTTTGAATCCAAACAAAACACTTATGGATTTATTGTCAGAACAAATATTAACAAGTTAACTGGGCAAGAAACTTGGTGCATCTATCTTGCTGTATCGACTGAGGAAGAAGAGCTGTTTGAGCAATGTCCTGCTGTGCTGCTGGCACGGCGAGGACTCCATATGGACCCAAAGGGCCGGGTTTGAAGTTACACTACATTAAGTTGACTCAAAGGAAAAAAAAAATGCAAATGTCGAAAAAGCCTCCTTTTTTGTGTAACTAGCTATCAGCACCAACTACCCATGGTTAAAATAAGTTTTCAATCATGTCAGGTATCTGCTCCCACTTCTAGTTCTTTAACTTCTGATGAAAAAAGGAACCACAAAGAAGACTACCTGAGGAAAAAAAAAACTTGCAAAACCTTAGGCAGATTTTTACTTGCAAGGTTTATTAGAAAAATTCCAGGGTCTATATGTTAGGCACTTAATGTTGCCCTTAAAACCCGAGTTGAATTCATGACTGAATCCTGTTTTGACAGTGTTTAATCGCATGGGACAGTCTTTATTCCCTACCTCGGCAATCAAAGTCTTTGCTTTGCCCTCTAAAATCCTTCAGAATCCCCATGTGATTCACACCTCCAGCCACACACACCCAGGAACTCCCTGCACCTCTCCAAAGCCTGCACGCATTCCGTTCTCCTTCCCGGCCCCAGAGGCATTACACGGCACGGGACAGGACAGAGTGCAGGGCTCAGGTAAAGCAAAGCGAAGAGCCTGCACGTAAGGGACCAGGGGGAATACTGGCACCGATCGCCATTCACATCCCCAGCCCTGCTCCACGTCGCCTCACAGAGGGGCTGCAGGTCCCGGACCTGCGCTATGGGGATAAACCCCTCTCCCGTTTCTGCAGCAGGATGTTTTGAGAGCTCCGGGAGCACCAGATGGGGCAGAGGCAGCACCCACCCACCCACGGCAAAAGGCCCAAGGCCTCAGAGCCGGCAGCGCCCGCAGCCCCTGCCCCCCCGGCCGCAGCACCCACCGCTGTGCCCAGCGCCCCGGGGGCGGGCGCAGGGAAGTCCCCGGCACCCCGAGGGCCCTACCTGCCGCTCGCAGTAGGCCTTCATCAGCTTGCTGAGCGGGGTGTGCCGCTTGATCTTGAACTGCACCACCGAGCCGTCCTGCCCCGCCACCTTCAGGTTGATGTGGTCGTTCTCTGTTTTCACGCCTTCCTGGATGAAACGCGCCGGGGAAAGAGAGGAGGAAGAAGCAGGTTGAGAACCCGGCCAGCGACGGTGGCCCTGGGCTCCGCGGGGCCTCCCCCTCCCCTTCTTCTTCCTCCTCCTCCTCCTCCCGCCGCCCCGGCCCGGCCCACCCCGCCATCTTGGCCGCCGCACGCCGGCAGCCGGGGCGGGGCTCCGCCGGCAGCCCTGCCCCAAGGCCCGGCGGAGAGGCCTCTCCGTCCCTGCCCCCCTCCCTGCTGCCCCGGGCCCTGCCGCCGCTAGCCCGGGCCCCGCCGGCCCCGCCACCCCTCGCCTCACCTTGGGCTTCTCCTCCGACATGGCGGCGGGGAGGGGAGAGCGCGGGCGCGCGCGCGCTGAGGGAGCGGCCCGCGCGCTCGGCTCCCGCCGCCGCCGCCTGCCACCCGCGAGAGCGCGCACCTAGGGCCCACCCCACCGCCGCGCCAGCCGCCCCGCGCGCCCATTGGCCGGCCCCGAGCCGGTCACGTGGTCCTTCGCGGCCCCGCCCCCCGGCGGCTCGAGAAAGAGCGTCACGGGGAGGGGCCAAAGGGCGGGGTTGGGGCTAGGTGGGGCCCAGCCGCAGGGGGGCGCTCTGAGCCCGGAGCGGCCCCTGCTAATGGCGGCGGCGTGCGGGGCTGAGGGCTGAGGGCTGAGGGCTGAGGGCGGGCAGGGCTCCCGGCCTCCCTGGAGACGAGACCGCTGAAATAGTCTCGCCCGCTCTTTCTGCCTGGCAGAAAAGGACCTGGGGGTGTTGGTCGACTGTTGGCGAACATGAGCCAGCAGTGTGCCCAGGTGGCCAAGGTGGCCACCAGCATCCTGGCCTGTGCTGGGAATGACATGGTGAGTAGGATTCAGGAGGTGATGGCCCTGAACTGGGCTCTCTTGAGGCACCACCTCGAGTGCTGTGTCCAGTTTTAGGCTCCTCACCACGAAAAAGACATTGAGGGGCTGGAGTGGGTCCAGAGAAGGGCAACGGAGCTGGTGAGGGGTCTGGAGAACAAGCCTTATGAAGAGAGGTTGAGGGAGCTGGGGGTGTTCGGCCTGGAGAAAAGGAGGCTGAGGGGAGACCTTCTGGCTCTCTCCAACTCCCTGAAAGGAGGGTGTAGCCAGGGGGCGGTCGGTCTCTTCTCCCAAGGAACAAGCAATGGGACAAGAGAAGATGGCCTCAATTTGCACCAGGGGAGGTTCAGATTGGAGATTAGGAAAAATTTCTTGACCAAAAGGGTTATAAAGTGTTGGAAGAGGCTGCCCAGGGCAGTGGTGGGGTCACCATCCCTGGAGGTATCTAACAGCCGGGCAGACGTGGTGCTGAGGGACATGGGGTGGTGGTGGTTTGGGCAGTGTGAGGCCAATATTTGGACTCGATCTTAAAGGTCCCTTCCAACCTTGATGATTCCATGATTCAGTGATTCTGTGAAATAGCGAGGGACACCTGGGCCGGGGATGTTTCTCCCGTAGGCACCTTGTGCTTCAGTAGGCGGCTGTAGCCCAGGAAGACACAGCACTTCTGCTGTCCCTCTGCCCAGACAGGCTCTGGACTCGCTGGTGGGGCACGGGGCAGGCTCAGCAGAGAATCTCCTGCTCCAGGGATGTCTGAGGCCCTGCTGCTGCTGCTGCTGCCACAGCCACAATGATAATGGGCCACCCCAGCATGGTCATTCTCAGCCTGCAGGCAGGGAGCTTCTACTCACAGCTCAGCCTTTACTCTTGAGATTTCATCTCCCTCGGGGCTTCAGCTCTTTGTCCCACCTTTCCTTTCCCTGCCCTGGGAATCGGCCCAGCACCAGCTTTGTCTGGCCTTTTTGTGCAGGGCTGTCCCACAGTTGCAGCACCCTATAGGTGTGACTGTCCTGTGGCTCAAAGCCAGGCTCCCCACTACACCCCTTTACCCCCTCCTTTCCAAGTGCCCTCATGCATCCTCTGAGTACCCGTTTCCCTCGGCCGTGTACCCCACGGGCACTGGGCACACTGTCATACCCCTCAGCCATGCTGTCCCTGTCACCATCTGCCCCCCCCTGCTCCTAGCAGAGCAGCCTTCCCAGCAGAGCAGTGTCGGAAAGGATTAATTAATCCTTCAGAAGGGTCTTTTTAGATGCCAGATTCAGATGGTGGTTATGGTGTGGATGTATTTCTTCCCAGACCTGGGCAGGCACCTCGGCCACTGAGGGACCCAGCTTCACCTCCGCGCTGCAGGACAACTTTGCACTGCATCAGCCACACAGGACCTGCTCACAGCAACCTTCGGGAATCATCAGAATAACTAGGAGAAGCTCCATCACAGGCTCTGGAAGCCAGCCCTGGGACTGGGGATGTTGGAGCCCAGGAGGACACAGCGCTTCTGCCCAGCAAGAACTGGTGCTGCCCTGGCAGCACGCTGTGCCCTCTGCTTGTCCCCAGGGCACGGTTATGCTCCATCTCGATGGGACCTGGTTCCCCAGGTGGAGCAGATTCCTCTGCTGCCCTGGTTCAGCAGATGAGGACAAAGCCTGGACCAAGTCGGGTCCCAGAGAGGAGACCCTGCTTGCAGGGGTCCCACATCCCTGCTGGTTTTGGAGGCACCACCCCTTGGTGCTGGGCACAAGGCCCGTGCAAGTGCTCAGGTAGCCCAAAGGGATTATACTGGTCCCAGTCCATAGGGGAGGTTGGGACCCAGAGCCTGTGGCAGCCTGGGAAGGGTAAGAGCAGGGGGAAAGGCTTTGCAGTTTAGCACCAGCTGCCCTCATATATTGCTTGTTCTTACACAAAGCTCCCATATGGTCCCTCGTGTCTTTGGCCGGCAGGGGGACCACAGCCCCTCCAGGCCAGTATACCCAGTAAAGCACAGAGCACAACCATGGTCTTTATCAGCATTTTCACTTCACTTTACAGGGCTCCACGCGTTGTTTTCCATATGCACAGGGCCGTTTGTGCAGGGAGCTCCAGACTAAATGCAGGGCAGCGGGGATTTCTTTAAAACATCATCTCCCAGCCCCGCACAGCCGAATAAAACGCTGTCACCACCTCCCACTGCTCTTGACCAGCAGCACCAGTGTCCTGGTTTGAGGTGAAACCGAACCAGTTTTGTGTTCTGTAATTTTACATTTTAGTTAGGCCTCCTCTAACTCTCTGAAATTAACGGCGTATTGCGGAGAAAACTGCTCGTTCTCAGGATGATAAGGCCAATGTTTGTGCTACACGCCAAGGAAGGGTGTGCAGAGAGGCGCCCGTGCTTGGACTTACTGCTATAACAACCAGGGTCAGCCAATTTTCGTTATTTGCCCCTTAGAAGGTCAGAAATGGAAAAGCGTAGAGGGGTCCCACCTGCAGGGAGGAGGGGACAGGAGAGGTGACCCAAACCTGACCAACAGGGTATTCCATCCCATCTGCCCCACGCTGAGTATAAAAGCTGAGGGATCAAAGGGTCAGCCTGCTCCTTTGGCTTCTACCAGAATGGCCGACGTCCAAAGAGGACCCTGTCTGTTCGACTGCCTTTGATCCCGATTTGTGTGTGCCTGACTCCAAAGCTGGAATTCAGTTCCCATCCATTGCTGAGTCCAGTCTGGGACTTCCCCAGTGCCTGCTGGTGATGGGACTGTCATCCT
>JAOTQQ010000052.1:25764237-25779584 GCA_026546715.1 Gallinago undulata | reverse complement strand
AATTCTTCATTAAAGTAGTTTAGTTCATTCTAAACTGCTCTCTCTCTCCTTATCTCTTCCTCTCCTCTCTTTTGGGGAGGGGGAAGGGCCATCTGTCGGTCCGGTTGCAGTGATTTCGGCTGAAACCACGACAACCAGGGATGCAGCCCCTGCCCAGCCAACCCAATGGATGAGGACAGGAGATGGGAGGTCACCCAGGAGAGCTTGGCACTGCAGCCTTGTCCACGCTAAGGGAGGGCAGGCTGCAGACCAGGTGCTTATTCAGCACTGACAGAGCAGTTCGCTTCGTTCCTACCACCTAAAGCCGAGCGTCTCCTGGCAGCAGCCAGAGACAGCCTAGATTAAAATTCACCTGCAAGCCCTGGATCTCTGGCCACCCTGGCAAAAGCCAGCCAGGTTCTTGCCGCCCGGCACCAAGCTCAGCCAGCAGTAATAAGGCTTCACGGCTGGTTCAGCTTCAGTAGTTCAGCTCCAGCAGTCTGTGCCCGAGGGCCACAAGCCTGGCAATGCAAATGGAGCACTTTTATGCAAGCCCACAGAAATGGTCCCACCTGCAGCCTGGAGTGAGTCACCCCACCTGGCAGAAGGCAACAGTTGGCTTTTCTTAGGCAAAACTATCACGGTAGCTGTATTGCTCACATGCAAGGCTTCTTCATACTACAAAGCCAGCTTTGGTCAAGTACAGGACCATGTCAGAGCAGTCAGGTCCCGTCCTCCTTTCCCCACCCCTGGGTCCCTTATGCAGATAGCACAGCACAGGGTTTAGTCTGTGCACAACAATGCCAGGAGCCCCCAGGCCACTTAGACATGAGCTCTCAGAGGTGCTAGAGGACACACACCAAGCTCTTGCAGAAAGACCCAGCTCCTTTCTGCGAGAGCAGCATTACTCCCAACACACAGCTTTTCCTAGCAACTGAACATAGAATAGCTTGGGTGGGAAGGGACCTTTAAAGATCATCTAGCCCAGCCCCCCTGCAATGAGCAGAGACACCTTCAATGACATCAAGTTGCTCACAGCCCCCTCCATCCTGACCTGGAATGTTTCCAGGGACATGGCATCCACCACCTCTCTGGGCAACCTGGGCCAGTGTCTCACCATCCTCAGCATAAAATTCTCTTCCATGTATCTAGTTTAAATTTTCCATCTTTTAGTTTGAAGCCATTTACCCATCTCCATGAACAGACTCCTTCTTTCAAGCCCAGCAAGAGTTCAAGGCAACCTTGATTCCACCTCACTCAGCCACCCCATCAGAGTGTGATGAGCCAGGACCACTTAACAGTGTCAACTCCATCAGCTGTCACTGCCAACCCGTACCTGGTCTGGAAACAGAATTAAACACTTTCAGACTAGGATAGTAATCAAATCAGTTTAATATGTAGTCAACATACTGTAAATGCATCTGGATCCTACAGTACTGCAATCAGCCGTGGCCATCAAGCCCAGGAGACCACCTTTCTAGAAAGGCACAGAGAGGTAGGAGAGTTGGGGCATTTCCCCAGATTAGTTGCAAGTAAGAATGTGCACATGGAACCTTTCTCCCAGAGGCCTGAGACAAGCAGAAATGTGTGCTTTTTGAAAGGAGTGCTAATGTGCTGGGAGAAGGGGAGGAGACACCTGGAGTAACAACCGAGGCCTCCTGCTGACTGGCAAGTCAGGAAACTCTTGCTGGCTTTAGCCTATACGAAAAGGGGAAAAAAAAAAAAAAAAAAAGAAGGGAGGGGATAGAAGAACCTGACTCTGTGTGTGTGAAGGGCATTTGGTGAGGCAGGAGCAAGAGAGATACATAAGGTTGCTTTTGCCCTTGGCCAGGGACAAGGACTGTTATTTGCATTGCTTTGGACTCTGTTACCATCGCAGCAGCGAGGGAGAAGAACCATGTCATCCTCTGGTATTGCCACCATGTTTTCTTGCACCAGCAGAGCAAGAGCAAAGAAAGCTCTGGAGCAAACCAAGCCTCTAGAGTGGGGACAGTGGTGTCACCAAGAGTTTGGTGCATTTTCTGTGGCAGCTGAAGTGGGAGGTGGCAACACAGCGGTCTCCTCGTGGTGGGGGGGAAGCCTGGAGCCCTGCGGGTCTGCAGGAAGGCACTGTGCACTGGGGCGTGCAGCTCTGGAGATGCTAATTCTCAAATTTTGCATAAGGGTTCTCTTCCTTGAACAGGCCTAGAAGAGAAGAGAGGTTCATTCAGACAGCAGCTGCCATGCCAGGTACAGCCTGCCAGAAACCTAGTTCTTGGTAACAACTCTTCTATTTGTGCTTCACCCAGCCTCCTGTCCTGCAGTCCTTCTGAAAGATCTGATCTCACTCAAGCTGTGCGTGCAGTCAGCACTATTTCACTCTCCTCCTCTGCACAAGAGGAAAGATCCATTAAGAAGCTTGACCCGATGGCAAGCTCCTCTCCCAGGCAGTCCAGGTACAACTGCTCTCCCAGAGCACCCCTTCTGCACACTCCTTCTGTTGGACTGGGCTTGGAAGCAGAGAGCCCTGTTAAAAACAGTTTTAACTGCTGGCTGGGGCTAAGACTTGCTCCCCTGCCCCCCATCCCCAGGTTGGGAGACAGCAAGGCTGTCCATGGGGCTGACTTCTGGGCCAGTGATGAGACCCTGTGCCACTCTGTTGGCCGCTGTCCCAGCCCCAGCCCAACGCTTTTGAGGAGGAACAGCCAGGAAGAACGAGATTGCAAACTCTGTGGTTGGGCTGCAGCAGGACAGAGCCCTAGCAAAGCAAGACAGTCCTGGAGCATAGCTCGCCCACAAGCAGGTGCTTCCCCCACCAAGGGCTCCTTCAGGCACAGCTCTTCTTCCCCCAGAGAAGCCAGCCTAGCCAGACACCCCTGGATCTCATGCCCAACCTGGACCTGCAGCAGGCAGCAGCTGCAGGCAGAAGGGTCTCCAGCTTTCCCTACATCCCTCCCCCAAAGCCAGAGACCACCATGCTTGGTGTCCATGAGCCCAACTGCTCCCCAGCCACCCTGGGAGAGCCCTCCCCCCAGCCCCAATGGGCAGGCAGGCAGGAGAGACCCCTCCACCAGCTCCCAGCAACGGGCTGCTCCACACTTTCAGGCTGTTGCTCCCTTGGGCAGGTCTTCACCCACCCTGGAGCCGTGGGACTCCCCTGAAGGACAGTCCAGCCCCAGGAGGGAGCAATGCCCACACTGGGGGACTGAGCCACCTCCCAGAGAACCACTGCTGGCACAGAGGACCAGCTCTGCTGTCTAGCTGGTGCCTGATCTCTCTGCTCCTGAGCTGTGGGCACCCAGGCTCCCCAGCCACTTACTGGCCACAGGGCTGCCCTGGTGGCTTCTCCCATGTGGGGAGTCCAGAGGATGCAAGTCCCAGGGAGTATTAAATGCTCCCTCTTCCCCCACCCACTCGTGTGGGGTCACACACCACGACCCAAGCATCTCAACACTCGCTCCCAGAGGGCAAGAGAACAATTCACTGAGATGTGGGAAGCGGAGACTGGGTTTTCCCTGCTGGCCAGGTCTTCTCTGCAGCTGTAACCATAGCAAGGAACACAGTCACCGTGGCTGCTTGATCTGAAGCTTAGTCTGAATCGCTCGTGTCAGCGCCGTACCGTATTTTCTTCGGATTTCATCGTGCCGTGACTTCATCTCTGCTCTCCTGCAAGGAGCAGAGAACCCATGAATCAGCAACTAGCAATGCAAAACCAAGCAAGAAGAACTACAAGCTCCTTGTTTCTTCCCAACCCGGGGAGCTCCAGGCCGCCAGCTTTGCTCAGCCCCCCGCCACCCACCTCCCAGAGGCACTGGGGACCACCAGAGCCCAGGCACATCAGCAGCCCTCAGGAGTTGGATACACAGTGTTGCCATGATGCTACATCTATGAGTCACCCCAGGAAGATGTTGCTCATGAGGTTTGGAGGTTGGAGGGTTGGAGCAGCCACTGACTGCACACGTCTAGCCCCACATGCCTCTGGGCGTCACATTTGATGGTACAGACAGGAGACGGTGCTGCAGCCCGAGGCAGCGTGGCTCACTCCTGGGGGAGCAGGGGCTGTGGGGCACCCTCACCTCTCCTCCTGCCGCACCCGCCTCTTTTCTCGCTCCCTGGCCGCTCTCTCCTCATCCTTGTCTGGCCTGAAGAGAGAAGAGCCTGTTAGCAGCGCCTGGCACTCGGTTCTGCAACAGCCCCTGGTTGCATCTGAGCTACTCCAAGAAAACGGGGAAACCCTCCGATACTTGCTTTTTGCTCTTTTTCTTACAACAGCAGCAGCAGCAGCAGACCCCCAACGCGATAAGGATCGTTCCTCCCACCACAGACATCGCAATGATCAGGGCTTCAAAGTTCACTGAGGGATTTGACAAAACACATTTAGCACACAAGCACACGGCCGCCGGGAGTTAGTTCACAAGCACACGGCCACTTGTCACCAGCAGCAGCAGTCACCGAGCTGGAGGTGTGTGTCAGAGCCTGGGAAAGCAAGATGGACATCGTTACCTCCAGGTACACCCCGCACCAGCACAGCCTGTACACACCAGCAGAGAACACCTAGTGCTACCTACAGCACTCAGCTGCTGGCTGTGGAGACAGACAAGAACAAATGCACTTGGGTCAAACTCCTCTGGCAGAAACGGGAGCAAAGCTGTCTTAATCACTAACCCCGGTGAACTGTAACCCATCAGGGGAGAAAAAACCTGGAGGCTTCAGTGCTGAGGAGCAACCTCCAACAGAGAGCCCGCAGCTGCCACTGGAGTGACTGCCCACAGGAGCCAGCCTCAGAAGTCATCGAAGATGAGGTGACAGTAGATTGGAGGCACTTATGGGTGTTTGGAGATCTTGGGTGAGAGACGAAGTGAGACAAAATCCATTGGGATTTATCAGCTCAGTGCTGCTGAAGGTGGACAGCTGCTTCAAGCACCCCACCAGGGCTTGGGGGGGGTCTGCTCATCCAGGCACAGTGCAGACTCCGCTGGAGGTGGTGGTGACGCAGCAGCCTTCAGCTCTGGCCCCAGGGAGGCCAGTCATCCTACTCGGCTCTCGCAGTGACAGCAGAAGAGACACCAGCCAAAAGGTATCTAGGCATCACCTGAAATCCTTTGAAACAGAGGGCTTTCTTCCAAGTATAATTCAGACTGTTCAGAGACTTTGGGCCTGTGGAAATATTTATTTAGGAGCCAGTTCACAGGCAGCAGCTGGGCTGCAGACATCCCAGAGCTCCTGAGCCTGCTCAGAGCACTTCTGATCCCTCCTCTCCATGGGGCTCAGACCCCGAACCCCACAGAAAGCCCGAGTACCACACGTGGTGCATCGCAGGGGACCCTCTTCCCCCTGCTGCAAGGACTTGGCAGTGCCAGGCTTATTGGAGTGCTCCAGACTGAGCTGCTTCCACCACTGAAGTTGCTTTCCAAGCCTCCAGCTCCTGCTTCATTGAGAGCTCCATCGCTGCCAACAACAGTGCCATCTGAGCCTCAGATCATACTGTGTCCCGACCCAGGCTACCATGGCAAGCACCACACAGGGAATGTTGGTTCCAGATAACAACCACAGACAGCTGCCATGGCCTAGCAGGTAACCAGTGAGACCAGAAGCCAGCAAGCCACTCGCGTTGGTCCCCACAAACTGCTGGAGAGGTTCGCACAGCCATTCCAGCAGTCACCCACCAGCAGGGAGGTCTGCGGGTTCGTGTTCCCAGTAAGGCCATGAGAAAGATGGGTACTGGAGACCTGACTGTCCACAGCACCGTTTGCCTCTGAGCAAGATGAAGCTTTCCCCAGCTGCACTGCAACAGACCCATGGAGTTGTGTAGGGGACAGCCCAAAAGCCAAGGATCAGAAATCAGCCCAGTGGGTACAAGACAAAACCAACCAGGCTCTTCAGCTCAAAAGGGAGCTTCTCTACCAGCATGTGTATTGCTGCTTCTGACACCTTGGCTTTCAGGGTGAGCTTGGTGTTCAGATCACCCCTTCCCACAGGGAGAGGTCCATGGCAGAGCACCAGGCACTCCTCTGCCTGATGATGAAGCTTATGTCACAAACACACTCTAAAAATGCAGACTCATTTAAGAGCTAATCTCCCACAGGACTAATCTCTAAGGCGAGTTTCACAAGTCAAGGAATGCATTCTTCTATAATGAAACCTTTTGTGAAGCTACACACGTAAAAACTAGTATTTCAAGGTCTTATACAGGTTTCAGAAAAGCACACTGTAGTGCTCACAAAGGGGAGATTCTTCCTCCACAAGGTACGGGAGTGGTTTTAACACTCTCGTGGGCAGAGAAGAGAGACCAGCCTCAAGCACAATAGATCTCAGGCGACCACAATTCAACTCCAAGTTGCCCATCAAGGGGACAGGTGAGCGAAATCAAGCCCCAGCTCGCTTCCTAGCTGCCCCAGCCTCCAAAAGCTGGGTCCTGTGTGAGCATGAGCTTGCTTGGTCCTAAACAAGACTCTGATCTCTCCACAAACCCACCAGGGAGGGGGGGTGCTAAGAGCACCAAGGAGGACAGGCAGCCAGAAAAAGCTTCCAGAGGCACCTGCTAGCTTCCGCAGGGCTAGTTTGGGAAGAGGGCATTTTCTCAGGTGGGCAAGAGCTGAGCGCAGCAGGCTCAGCAGTAGAAGTCCATGCAGGCCTCCAGAGAAGTCATCTCCCTTCCGGCCCCAAGAGCCCCCTGGTGAATTTTAAGAGCCTGCCTGGGACAGCAGCCACACTGCTCAAAGTGAGAAGCCGGAGCCTGCGACAGGAACGATGCACAGGGCACAGAGGAGAGAGCTGCTGATGAGCCACCGGTGTCTGTGCTTGGAGCACCGGGGAGGGTCGTGCCGGCAGCTGCCTGCAGAGCGCCTCCGACTCCTGTTCCTGGGAGAAGCTTCTGTCACACCAAAGCATGAGGTACATATTTAGAGCAGCTAAAACCCCCCAGGTCTTCTTGTCAGAAGGTGGGGAACTGCTCACACTCTGCTTTCTCACCCGCGCGTCAAGAAGTTTGCAGAACCCTGACAGACTTCAGCCTGTCAATTCTACACCAGAAAGGGAGACCAGGAAAGCCTCCCACTAGCATTTTGGCAGTCGGTGCCCTTCGCAGCAGGCGCTGGGGGGGGCAGTTGTCCATGGAGCACAAACCACTTACCCCAGCAGACTCCCCAGCGTGCAGAGCGGAGCTCACAGAGGTCAGCCGGGGGGAGGACTCTTCGGACGGGGTACTCCACGCACCTCCTGCTGCTGGCACACCACAGGCACTGGGACACAGCAACAGCACAGCATTACCAGTGTGCAGCAGTGCTGCCAGTTAACCGTGGCAACGGGGCCACCACCGCCTCCTCCTGGAAACCAGGTACCACCCAGCAGCATTAGGATGCTCAGGAGCAACCCTTGTGTTTGGTCAACATGGGCTGCATCAGGGTTGCCTGCACCAGGAGAGGCAAGGGGAGTGCATATTTCTAGGGCACCTAGAGGTGCCAAGAATGCTTCTCCTAGCTTGCGTGACAGTAGTAATGGCCAAATCCTTCATATTTATTACACGCGGCATTTTTGGGATAACAAGAAAGCCTTTGAGATAAGCCACTCAGCACAGAGCTGATGAGCAGGAGAGGTTTGGGTGAGGAAGGTCCTTCCCAGCCAGACTACCCACAGCAGCTTTGCACCCTCCTCTCCTTGTGGCTCCAACCCCAACACCAGCCTTTGGCTGGGTTTGGTCAAACTGGTTCTGGCTAAGTCAGTTACGAGATCTGACTCGGGTTCAAGTTTGCTGGTATCAGAGGATATCCAGGTGGTAGAGGAGGTCGGCAGGACACAGGTACGCATCCCGCACCCACCCAGGGCCACGGCACCCACAGACTGATGGGGGGGCAGCTTGGCCAGCCCAGCCCACTCAGCTCCTTCTCTGCTGTCCCCCCTGCAGAGCCTCCAACCCGTGGAGAGGAGGTCGGCAGCTCCATCTCTCCCCTGGAAAGGCATACAACAAGCCTCAAGCACTTTCTAGCAACCTCTTCCCAGAGCACCCACAGAGCGGGGGGCATTTCCAGCGTGCTCAGGACAAGGCCCCCCCTTCCCTGAGGGAAACTGCTCCATAACAGTCCTGCAAAGCCCACGCCACCTTTTCAGGCATTGCAAAAGGTTGGGGGTTTTACTGCTCCTACTTACGGTGACATTTTTCAGACACTCCTCACAGCTCTTGTTCGTATACCGGTGACAATCTACGGGAAGGAAAAGAAAAGACACCACAGGTACTTTGAAGAGATTCTCGGTGGTTTAAAACTCCAAGCTCCTCAGAGCCTGCTCCTGCTGTGGCTTTGCCCGCTCTGGGAGGAGTTTGCTCCCATCAGACCAGCCCTACGCTGCCATGGGAACCGCCAGCTTCAAAGCACACGCGGTGTCACGGTGGGAGGCCCAAATGCAAAGGGAAGTCATCTGCCTTGCCCACACTGACCCAAAGCCCTCAGCAGTGACTTCCTCTCCCTGGCTCTTATTTCCCTAAAAGTCTGAGCATCTGCTGTGGCCAGCAGGCAGCGGGACAGCTAGGGGACACAGCTGGGGTTGGCCTGGAGGGACCCTGGGAGGACAAGGATAAGCGTTGGGCAGACAGTGCAGTCCCAAATTGCCAAACAATGGAGCAGCTCAAGCAAACAAACCCCAGACAAGGAAATTACTACCAGGAAAAGTCCAGGGGGGGAAGTGCAGCTATGGTCCCTGTGGGAGCCCACACCCTCCCTCCGAATCAGTGCCACCACGGCCAATGGCATCCCCAGGGGGTGCAAGTCAGCTGGGTGGGGGGAATGGGTGAGATCAGAATGCAGGACAAGGTGGCCCAGTCCAGCTGCCTTCACGGGTGTGCGTGGCTCCTGCCGGCGCTGGGTCTGCAGGAAAGTCTTCTTACACGATACTCACCTGCCATTTCACTGGTGTGCTCCCCAGGCCCTCGGGAAGGGTGGTTTGCCATCCCTTGAGGATCAGCCAGTTAAACCTCACCTCTGCCTAACAGTCTAAGCATCAGCCTGTTTGACTACAGTAAAAAAACAAAACACCACCACCAAAACACAAACCAGTTTGCCTTACTACTCAGTAACTGGTGGAAGAAGGATCAGTGCTTCAGAGCACCTTAATTGGGGGAAAAAAACCACAACTAAAAATCAATGCCAGAGGTGCTTGTTTTCCACACTCACAAGCAGCAAAGCTGCGTTTTCTCTCTCCAGCTGGCTGGATCTCTCAGCTGTGACCCACTGTCAACAGTCACATGCTCTGCACAGCCTGCCAAACAACTGGGCAATTTATTAACATAGCTCAGATAAGGGTGTTTACGCACCAGCCGGAGAGGCTGAGATTGCAGATTTTAAACACTCTAGGAAGCTGCATCTTCCCTCTTTCACCAGCCCAGGCCAGAAAAGCATCACAGCGCCTGTGCTGCCCCTGAGACTGCTGGCCTACAAGGAGTCACGAAACAGCCTTCTCACACCACAGGAGGCCATTGGCAGGAAAAAGGAGAGCCTGTGGTTTTAACTGGGCTTCCTATTGACACTCTGCTTCCCCCCGGAGTGTCCCCTCTTCTGGCATCCATGGGTTTTCCCCCTCAGAGCTGTTAAGTCAAAGCGCTATGGGGACATGCCATCCCAGGACATAACACCCCATCAGAACTGGGGCTTTGTCTGAACGCCCAGTCTCAGGGGACCAGCCCACTCGCACAGGACAGCGGAGGAAGCACCATAGCCCTCAGGTACAGGGGTAGGAAAGTGGCTCCTGGATAACACTTTTTGCCACTTGGCTACAAGAGAAGTGAAGTGAATGGCTTGGGGTGGAGGGAAGACAGCAAAACACATGCTGGTCCTCCCTCTCCTCCCAGCCACAGCCACCATGCAACCATCAGAGGGCTAGTCATCACATGGAAAACAGTTCCTTGCTCAGATGAGTAGGCAGACTTCTCAGGACACCCCTAAAGGTGGCTGTCCCCACCCTTTGCTAGAGTTTCTCCTGTAACTGGCACAGCACCCCCAGGGACTATGCCACATCCTCCACCCACCGAGGAGGAGCAGTCCGCCACCCACTGCTCCTCAACTGGATCTGAAGCTTCTGGTCTGGTCTGAAGCTCTCAGCCTGAGGCTCCTCCAGCCAGTCTCCCCTGTTCTGGAAGAGGATCTCCTCTAACGGGCCATCGGTGGGGGTCTGGCTGCCCCGCAAGTGTCCCCTGCCCAGGACAGGTACCCAAACTCCCACCTGAGACCTGGCCAAGCCATTACCATCATCAGATGTGGGGTGACATTGCCACGGCCGCTGGGAAAGTGGCACGGAAAGCCTCTCTTCCAGCACCCCACCTTCCAGACCCCAGAGGGCCCTGCCAGCATCCCACGCTGCGCCCTGTAGAGCTCCCACCGAGGATGGGACCCACACTCCCAGCTTCCACAGCCTGTCCCCGTCCTGAGTGGCCACGGGGTCCTGACCAGTGGCCACCCAGTGTCCAGCACACACCTGGAGCGTGGCCCACGGGGCAGCAGCCCGCTTCCCGCACCAGGAGGGGTCCCGAGCGACTGCAAAGCCCAGATTTTTGGGAACGCTTGCCGCCAGGACCTGCTCCCCATCCCCCGGGGGGCGGCGGGGAGAGCGCTCCGCAGGGCTGCGGGTCCCCGGTCCCCGACGGGGCGGGAGGGCCGGGTGTCGGGATGCCGGGGCGGCGGGGAGGGCGGCAACACGGCGCTTACCTCCCGCCAGGTCCTGCGCGGCGGCGGCGGGCAGCAGGGCCAAGGCGAGGGCGGCGCAGAGCCGGAGCGCCGGGGCCGGGGCCATGGCGGAGCCGGGCGGGCGGGGACCGGGACGGGCGCCGCCGCTCTCTATGTAGGGCCGGGCGCGGGGGCGGGCCGGGGGCGGCCCCTCCGTGGCGGGGCCCGGGGACGGACCGAGGACCGGCGGGAGGAGAAGGGGGGGGGGGGGGGGTGGGGGCGCCGCCCACCCCGGGTAACCCCTTCCCACCCCCCCCCCCCCCCCCCCCCCCCACCCCCCGGGCCCCCCCCGGGTATCCCCTTCCCACCCCCGCCACCCCCCACCCCCCGCAGCCCCGGGACCGGCCGCAGGAGGGGGCCAGACCCCCGCGGGAGGAGGGGGGCGGCGGGGGCGCCTGCCCTCCCGGGGAACCCGGTAGCCCCCAACGGTGACGCTGCCCCCTGTGCCGGCCCGGCCCACCCCACCGGACCCCCGGAGGGTCCCCCGAGCCCCTTCCCCCCCGCCACCCCCCCGGCACCCGTCGGGAGAGCAGTAACTCTCGTAGGGCGTGAGTTCTCACGGTGCACGGCGGCGCAATGAGGGAGGGGGATTCTGCCGGAGGCTCCGGTGTTGTTCACGCTGGGGTAAAACCCTCGGAGCTGTTGGAGCGGGGCCAGAGGAGGCCACGGAGATGCTGGGAGGGCTGGAGCCCCTCTGCTGGGAGGGGTGGCTGAGAGAGTTGGGGGGGGTTCAACCTGGAGAAGAGAAGGCTCCGGTGGGACCTTGGAACCCCTTCCAGTCTCTCCAGGGGCTGCAGGAAAGCTGGGGAGGGACTCTGGATCAGGTAGGGGAGACCTAGGAGGAAGGGGAAGGGTTTGACACTGGAAGAGGGGAGATGGAGATGTGGGGAGTCCTCAGCACAGGAAGGACATGGACCTGTTGGAACGGGTCCAACAGAGGGCCATGAAGATGATCAGAGGAATGGAGCACCTCTGCTGGGAAGACAGGCTGAGAGAGCTGGGGTTGTTCAGCCTGGAGAAGAGAAGGCTCCGGGGAGACCTTATATCTTCCAGTAGCCTCCCAGTACCTGAAGGGAGCTCCAGGAGAGCTGGGGAGGGACTCTTTGTCAGGGAGTGCAGTGACAGGACAAGAGGCAACGGTTTTAAATTGAAAGAGGGGAGACTGAGATGAGATGTGGGGAAGAAATTCTTTGGTGTGAGGGTGGTGAGGCACTGGAAGAGGTTGCCCAGAGAAGCTGTGGCTGCCCCATCCCTGGAGGGGTTCAAGGGCAGGTTGGAGGGGGCTTGGAGCAACCTGGTGTGGTGGAAGGTGTCCCTGCTCAGGGCAGGGGGTGGCACTGGATGGTCTTTATGGTCCTCTCCAACCCAAACCATTCTATGATTCTAGAATAAAACAAACTAAAGGACAGCCCAGCCCTTGAAAGAAGGACTTTGCTTCTGGGATGCTTAGAGTTGTCCGAGAAGAATAAGGGATAACCCAGGACAAGCATAATCACACCAGCATCCCGGCCCCTCTGACATGTCTTTGAACCCCTGACTGACTCGAGACTGACTCCAGGTACACCGGGGTCGATGGAGAAGGGGCAGGAACGCTGTGGCAATAGGGTGGCTTTGGAAAGCTCTCCTGTGACCAGCAGTGGGCAGGGGGGTGTTGGTGGTTGGTGGAGCCCTGTTGTGCCTGACTGCTTGAAGGGGGTAAGAACCCCGTGTAAAACCACATTTGGGTGTCCTGGTTTGGCTGGGCACCCTCATGTGCACCAATAAATATTTACTCTTGGAATTCCCTGCTCTGCATCCTGGCCTCTCTTGCCTCAGTCGGCATCAGCTAGGCATGAATTTTTGTGACACGGAGCGCTGGGGTCTCCCCGCCGTGGGCAAAGTAAGAACTTTGCTGGCCTCAAGCCCACACGCTCAGCGTTCGAGATACGAGAAGCTCCATTGATATAAACAGGGATTTTGATGTGCTGAGTGCTTTCCTGGGCTGAAGCCCAAGAGCCCCACACTGCCCAATTCACGCCTGCTGGTGCCAGCAGCCAGAGAGAAATGGGTTTCTGACCGTCACCATCCGGAGGGCTGGGATGCTGCCTGTGCGGGGCTGCTCTTGGTTTCTGCCTCGGGTCCCTTGGGAAGGGGTAGGAGTACCACTGTGTGCCATGGCCTGTGTGGCAGCAGCAGCACAAACCTGCTGCCCTGGGAGTGTACCCATCCTGGCTTGCCATCCAGCACCCGGGACCCTGTGGGTACCGCATGTGCTCTGTCCCCACCGGCCACCGCTTCCCTGCTCTGGGGGATGGCTGAACCCACTGTCCCTTAAAGCTTGGGGGGCATCGGGCTCTGGTGGAAAGGCACACTCAGGCCAGGCTGACTCAGGACAGGAACACATGTTTTTCAGGCAGACACATGGCTGGAAATCCTCAGAGTGCCCTGGCACTGTAACTCCATCCCTATTGTGGCCCAAAATGCCCCTTGTCCCCCTCGGGGAGGCACAGGCAGGAGCAGGGATGGGGACCCTGCACCGGCACCCATGGAGGGACTGAGCACCACAGGGCTGTTTCTCTGTGGGAAAAGTGGTTGAATTGTTTGTGGGTGACTGGTTTTGTGGCTGTGGGGCAGGTGTGGGGTGGCATGGAGAAGCCCGCGGGTGGGAGGCGGCCGGCAGAGATGCACTGAGAGATGGGGGGGGTGCGGGGGGCAGAGCTCTGGCTAGGCAAATAACTGACTCCTTGGCATGAAGGCAGGAAAAAGGCAGGAAATAAAATGTATTTTGGATTGCCCTGAACTAAATTCAGACAGGAACTAATATTTTTCAGCAAAACAGAGACCAAAACCAGAAGACAGTGATCCCACAGCTTGAGCGGGCAGCGTTGCTGGCTGTCTCTGCCACCACCAGCTTCATCGTGGAGCTCATTGTCCACCTGCTCTGAAAGCTTTGCTCTCTCTGCCACGCTCTTGGTGTCCTTGAGAGCCAGATGGGATGATGGCCACTGGTGACAGGCTGGCAGAGTAAACAGCTGATAGCATTATGTCGGCCGAACTGTGGGATGTGGGGGCTGAGCCGTGGGAGGAGGAGGAGGAAAGGGGACTCTGGATTTTGCCACCACAGGCGAGAGCTCTGTCACCACAACCTCTTGCAGGTGGTTTAGATTGGGCAGCTCCGGGGGAGAAACACGGGTCTCGTTGCATGTGTTGCATGGGACTTGGGGGCTGCTGAAGAGACACGGGACCTGGAGACTTGTTCCTCTGCAAGCACCTGGAGGCTGGGCAGGCACCGGCATTAGTGAGCTCTGGGGGGTGTCCCCAAAGCCACCTCCTGGGGCTGGAGGCAGCTCTCTCACACTGGCAATGCCCTGACACCTCGGGAGGCCGAAGGAAGCGCTCACTGAACCATTTCTGTTTGCAAAGTGCCTCGTTCGTTTGTCCTGGGTTCATTCCTGAAGCAACACTCAGAGGCTATAGAGCGTCCCATGGGGGCGGCACGGCAGGGACCCCCAGCACCAACTGCAGGGTGGGCACTCGGGCAGCGAGGGCGGGCAAGGTGCCGAGGGGCAAGCCCAGGAAGACCAAATCGCCTCTCTAATCCTGCCGGCCTTTCTGCTCCCGCTCCTTATTTGTCTTTGAAGGGTATTTTCAAACCCTTCAAGATGGCCTCAAGTGGTTTCCAAGGCGACAGTGCTAAAGTCGTCACTGCCATGGAAACCCTTTCTTTGGCATAATATAAATATTTCCCTTGAAGGAGGCTGGATGAGTGGGCGATGTGCTATTTTCTAGCACTCCCCGGCTGCAACAGGACAATCTCCAGGAGATGAGGGGGGGCAGGGAGGATAAAATTAGCTTGCCACAAGGGCTGGTGACGGAAAGGGGCAATTGCCAGTGTTTTGGCGCAAAACTTGTGTCAGCAGGGTCCAAGTGAAAAAGATTTACTCTGTAGGGAGGGAAAAAAAAAAAAAAAAGTAAGGTTGAAAACAGTGGCTTTTTCTTGTCTTTCTATGAATTTTTCCCTCCACTCCCAACCCATGTCCCCCCTCGTCAGCACAGGCAGACGGGGCTCCAGGGGCAACCCCTGGGCACATGTGCGTGGCCAAGGTGCTTCATTTTGCTTTTAATGGCTTTCTTTTGGTCTCATCAATGTACCAACACCTTCACTCGAGCCCAGGGAGAGGTGCCTGCCTGCAGCCCCAAGCGCCTGTGGTGAAGCAGGAGCCCCCAAAACACCCTCCTGTGCCGGTGCATCCCCCAGCTGGGGCTGCCTGAGGGGCACCCTGCTCAGCGCTGGGGCACGTCTCCAGAGAGGGACTGCCAGCGTGCCCAGTGCCCCACACGGCAGGGACACCCTGGCAGACCCCCCCATCGTGATACTCAATGGCTTGAAGTCCAACTGGAGAGCAGTGACAAGTGGTGTCCCTCAGGGGTCTGTCCTGGGACCGGGACTGTTTAACATTTTTATCAATGACATGGACAGAGGGATGGAAAGCAACATCAGCAAGTTTTCAGATGACACCAAGCTGTGTGGTCAATACACCAGAGGGATGGGATGTCATCCAGGGGGACCTGGACAGGTTGGAGAGGTGGGTCCAGGGGAACCTCATGAGGTTCAACAAGAGTGAGTGCAGGGTTCTGCACCTGGGCCAGAACAATCCTGGGTATCAATACAGACTGGGGGATGAGGGGTTAGAAAGCAGC
>JAOTQQ010000052.1:25726508-25761377 GCA_026546715.1 Gallinago undulata | reverse complement strand
AGTGAATTCACACACACTACCCCCACCCCCCCCCCCCCCCCCAAAAAAAAAGAAGTCAACTCTGAGGCTGTCATGGCTATATTTAGTTGGAACTTTTCTGTCCAGGATTCAGACTCTATTTGGAAACCCTGTAACTTGGTGTGCAGCCAAGCATCTCAGTTTTATACAGTAATCCCTCAGCATATGGCAAATGTTTCTCATCTCGCAGTGGCTGCGGCCCCGGCCCCGGCAGTGGCAAGTTTTAAGCTGAAACCGAGACAAGCTGGCTGGCTGAGGTTGTGGATTCACGTCTTAGATCCAGAAGGTCTTTTAATGGAAACATCTTCTTGATGTAGCTTTAAAAAAAACCCCACAACCAAAGAGGAACGTCAGAGATTTCCCCAGCCCCCAGTGCCTGGTGCGTGTTTTCAGGGCAGACCTCGGGACATCTCTACCAGCCTGGGATGATGCCTGGGAGCAGGCTGATGGGGAAGGACACGTGGGGCATCCTGAACCATGCCCCCAGGCTTCCCCGGCTGGTCCGGCTGTCGAGGTGGGAAACAGCTTCTGACTTATTTTGCCCTTCTCTCCACTGAAAATGTCACAAAAATTTCCCCGTTTCACATGCTGGGAGTTCTGGGGTTGACACAGGAATTGCCCAGTGTAGTTCCCAGTAACGCTGACAGTGTTTTATAACAGTTTTATGCTGACAGTTTGCAGGTGTCTGAGTGATACTCAGGGAAGCAGCATCCTCATGTGTCCTGGTCCTCCCCTCTCCTCTCTCCTCTTTTGGATGAAACAAGGCTTTCGACAACATTTGACAACATCTCTCATGGAAACCCAGAAAGTGACCGAAAGTAAAACCACACATTCCCAAGTGCCACACACATTTCCCTGGCAGCTGTGAGATAGAGGAAGGCAGGAGCCAGCTGAGAAAAGGTGACCAAATAAACGGCTATTTATACAGCCCTGCCAAATATTTTAGACTCGTGACAGGCATGATGATGTATAACAAAAATATCTGCTTCAAACCCTTCCAACTTAAATCCCACATCCTTATTTTAATTCAGGAGTTCAAGGGATTTAAGGAAGTATATACTTAGAGTGATTCTTCTTATTGCTTACAGAGAGGAGCCCTCCAGCCAGCCCTTGGGCACACTGGGTCGGGCTTTGGGGAGACCTACAACCCATCATCATGACCCTGGGGGAGAGCAGCCACAGGAGGGACACGGTCTGGACCAGCTGCAGGAATAACGGGAAGGGCATCTGCAAGGATGCCCAGCATCAGCACCTTGGAGGTAGTTTGACTCAGGGACACCCCTGTCCCTGCCAGCAGCCCTGGGAAGCCTGGCACAGGGAGATTCGGTGTCCCCTACAGCCTGGTGCTCCACACTCCTCAGCCTGATAGGGTTTCTAATGAGGCTAATTTAATCCTGCTCACTTAAGGGAGGCCAAAGCATCCAAGGGACCGTTCAGGGCTCTGCTGGGCCCAGGAGCTGGGGGCGGACAAGTCTCTATCTGGGTATGAGCAGGAGCAGAGGGGTTTCTTAGGGTGCCAGCATGCCTTGGGCACTTGTCCTTGGCACAGTCTTGCACCACCCCAGCCTCACTGCTCCTTGCCTTCCTTGTGCTGTAAGCGCTGCCACAGCGTGCCAGGGCTGGAGGTCTGGCAGGCAGAGCTGGGAGCAGCAAAGACAGCAGCAAATGAAGATACGCCGGCTCCTGCCAACCCCATGCAGCAGCAGCCATCTCCTCCATGCTTCCCCAGCAGCTCTGCAGCCCCCAGGGCAGGACTGACCCAGCCAGGCTTGGCTCACACCAGCACACTGCCCCGGGACCACACGCTTTGGGGCTCCAGCCCGAGGTAACATCTGCCGGCCCCTTCCCCTGCCCCGGGGCCAGCAGTGTGCGGGGTCCCCCGTGGGCACCACGGCATTCCGTTCCCCTCTCTGCCCCACTCCATTTCCCCGGCTTGGGTGGGAGAAGCCGGGAATAGGCAGTAAAGCCCATTCCTGCAACACCCCAAACGCCTGCCAGCACTGAGCCAAGCTTTACAGAGTAGTTTGAACACCCGCTGGTGTGTTCCCTAAAGCCCTGTGATTCATCGACAGCCACTCGGTTCAGCTCTACCCTTTTATCATCCCTAAATGTGGCATTTCCCTAAATCACATGGGCTTTTTCTGCCGCTATTACACACCTACGGGTCCAGCTGTTCCCTCCCAGACACTTTCTATACATTGCCACGCTGCTTTAAAAGTGCCCGCTGCCTGCGTGACGCACGGCTGCTGGTGAGACACGGGTTTGTCACAGCAGGTCTGATCCCCGCAATCCCTCTTCCCGCAGGACAGGCGTTCCCGTCCCACGGTTATCGCCCCCATGCAGACACTCTTGTCCCTCATGGTGCAGTGATGCGGGATGAGAAAGATGGAGATTTGGATAAAGGTCCAGTGGCTCTTCAAGGGTGAAAGGCTGGTGGAAAAGCTGGGCAGCCCGGCCAGCCCTTTATCTAAGGGTGCAGGACCCACACACACAGACACACTTCCACACTGGGCATCGGTGGGAACCAGCAACCCCGCCAGAAGCGACCTGCAGCCGGGTGAGTGTTTGCAGGCTGCGCGGGATCCGCACGTCCCAGCAGGTGGAATGAGTAGATCAGGAGTTCTGCTGTGCAGCGAGGGGTTTTGCTGTAATTCTGTTTTTTCTCAGTCTCAGCCTGGGAAGTTTGAGCTCCCGGTGCCAAATGCCGCCCCAGCGTGTTTATTAATGCTGATTGTAAAAGCATTGGCAAAAGCATTTGCCATCAGGCCTGCAGAAATCCTGCCGGATCCACTGCCTTCCAACCAGATGGGCCTTATTAAGAGATGTCACACCGCTAACAACACCTGACAGCTCTCTGACTCCTTTCACTGCTCTGCTCCAAGCACGGCAGCAGCCTGAGCCGAGGGGAGGCAGGAGCCCGCTGTTCCCTCGCCTGCCCTGAGGGCACGGAGCTGGGGGTCTGCCTTGGCATGGGCTCCTGCACCCCAGATTTGCTCCTCACCTGCCCTCCTCCTCCCACCTCCCTTTTCCTGCTGGAAGCACCCAGCTGCGCCCAGGTGTGTGCAATGAATTCTTGCTCACAGCGTGGGCTGCTTCAGGTTGCAAATGATACCTTGGTATCGTTGTACAAAAGGGGTTTTTCCGTATATCCCATTGAACACCTGATTTTTCCACTATGCTATTTATTCAAGTTAAAATAACCACTGGAAGCACGGATATGGCAGTCTACAGCACACTTTTCTCTGTGTTTTATTAACACAATATCATACCAACAACAGCAGACACAGGCAGAGCAGCTCCTGCAGGGCTGGGCTGAAGCCTCCCTCCTGTCTTTGCTACCGGCAGAGATGCTGTTGTTTCCCCCACGATGCACAGCATGTCCAGGCAGAAGCCTGAGAAAAACCTCCTGAGGTGACACCAAGTTCTTTGGCAAAACACACAGCAACAAAAGCAGCCAGCTGTCCTGTCCTGCTGCCAACACGAGCCCCAGCATGACCCGGGGCACCCCGCGTTGCCGTGACCAGTGGCTGGGAAGAGGACAGTTTGGCCACAGTGGCAGCTCCTAGCCTCTGTGGCTGAGTCCCTCTTGGGAGACATCCCAACCCTGCCGCGTTTTCTAATTTCCAGCCTAATCTGCCACTCTCCAGGCTCACCGCAACTTAATATAATGCTGGTGACCACCCACGGGCAGGAGTGGGTGAGCTCGTTCTTCCCCCTGCCCGTCCCCAGGGCACCACCACTGAGAAGAACAAAAGCTGTAAAAAACAAAACAAAAAAAAAACAGCCTGGAAATTTCTCAAGTGTTTTTTGTTGTTTTTTTTCCCCTCCACTTTGAAATTTACCATCTTTCCTCTGGTCATTGAGAAATAACTGGGGGGTGAGTGAAGGCAGCCTGCTTGTCTTTGGAGCAAGAGCTGGAGCCAGGGGAACCTGAGGTCGTTTTAGTTGTATCTTATCTGCAGTGCTCATTACTCAGAGCCCTAACGGGCTCTGCGGTTCCCATTTGTAATCACATGTTCAGTAAAATAATCAAGTTATAATTGCTAGGGATTCCTTCTCCCCTACGTAACAGAGCGCAGGCTGGGGAGGTGGCACTACAACTGAGTTAGCAGCAAACCTTGGCATCGCCTTGGGTCGACGTTTCAAGAGCAAATTAACCAGAGTTAAAGCAAGAAGAGAGCTGTTAAAAATGTTCTGAATCTGCCCAGGCAATGAAAAGGCACTTTTAATCTCTCCTTCACTTGTTACACTGAGAAAAGCATTATCTTCCTTTTGGGTGGCTCCAAAATAAGGTTTGCCTTGCTTCTGTGCCCACTCTGGACAAAGCAACCACCTCCTTGGGAGCATGGGTGCCCGAGTCCTGTGGATGCTGGGCAGAAGGGACAAGGACACGGTTTCACCCCCAAAGCTGGAGAGACCTGCTCTTTCTGCCTACAGTTTTGCCCACCCTTTTGCCTGCTGATCCTTCCTGGGGTTTGGGCTCCTGCCAAGGGGGACCAAGGAAAAAGAAGAAACTACTGAGCATCAGAATAGGTGACTTAGTTTAAGAAAGACAATTTTTGCCAGGCAAAAAGTGATGGCTATTTTGGATGGGGTTAGAAAACAAGGCTGCAACTCTGATCAGTCCAGCTCGCAGTACATTGCTCGCATTAATCTGGAAAGTGAGGCTCGGCCAGCCCTGGCCTTGGGGCACAGGGTTTGGCAGGAGGCTGTGCCGAGGTGGCACGGGTGGCCGCAGCTGTGGGGTCTCTGGTGGGTCATGGGTCATTGCTGATCTGCAGCAAGGAGCCGCCAGCATGGCAGGGAGAGTGGAGGTGAACTGATGGGGACCGGGGAGAAATTAAGAATGCCCAGAGGGAGAGATTGTGAAACAGGGTGGTGTTCCCATGCCAGCACGTTTTTCTTCCCACTTCTCTTCACCTGGGTTTTTCACCCCCAGCATACATGGGGGCAGTGTCCAGAGGCTTTGCAGCTGCTGCCAGCACCCCTGGGTTGGGTTGCTGATGCCCCAGCAAAGGGACCATCCTTCTCCCGCAGGTGCGGGGCACTTCAGGCACCATCGTCAGGGCTTTTGAGCCTGGGGTTAGGTGTTTAAGGCAGCCCTAAGTAGCTGTTATCCACCCAAACCCCTACCCCAGGGTCCTTCCCACTAAGGGAATCAATCTGTGGGGGACATCTGCTGCCCACAGCCCTTCGAGTGAGGTGGGCATGTGCTGCAACACAGCATGCAGATCTGCAAGAGAGAGACATCATCACTGAGGCTTGTGCCTAATCATAATAGTTTTGTCTTTCTACCATTTTAATTTACTAATTAATCCCTGGAAGGAAAACCTACTTGGATGTAGGGAAAGAGTGAAACTCTTTCATCTGGGTGTGCTGGGAGTGTTTCACCAATAGCCTGGGCAGAGCTAGCAAACCCCACGCAGAGTGGGGGAGTGCAGCATCGAATTCTCATGATCGGGCTAGACCTCCTGCCTGAAGAAAATATCCTTGCGTCACTCATGCAGGGCCATTTCCAACCCCTGGCAAAAGCTGTGGGAGCTCCCAGCCATCTGGAAAGCCCAGGGGGTGCTGGTGCCGGCCAGAGAGCATTTCTGGAGGTAATAGCACATCCTGGGTGCATCGCTCCTCAGGGGCCAGGGTCAGGCCTGAGCTGGGCAGGGTTTCCTTCTGGGAAAAGGACTCCGTGTCTGCCAACTGAGCCTTTGCAGGAGGTATTTCAACAGCTCTGGTCGGGTATCTCCCTGCCCAGCCTGGAGCTGATGTGCCCTGGTACCCTAGGTGAAGGCAGTAGCTGGTGTCCAGCCAGGACCCTTCCCTACTCTCTTCCTCCTCCTCCTCCTCCTCTCACCCACAGGTTTGGCCTCTTCCCTGCAGAAAGACCTCCATGGGACAGAGGAGAAGTGACCTGAAATGATTGGACAGGACAAGGACAAGGACAAGCCTGGGACACTCGTCTCAAGGAAGGGGCACAGGTTACAGTGCCCAAGGGAGACTATCAGCATGGAGGGGAGCTGGGGAGCTCAGGGCCCTCTTTCCACTGCTCAGCAAGGTGGGACTCCTCTGTGCTTCGCTACAGCCCATCATCGGGGGACAGTGATTGCTTTGAGGGGATGCTTCCTTTGTCCAGACACAGATGACATGCGTGCCACCATGTCCCCTTAAACTGGCACGCGTGGCGACTCCATCATGCTCAGCATCCCAGCCAGGAGCCCCGATGCATCTCTCTGAGGTCCCAGCCAGGAGGCAAGGAGGGAAAGTGGGGCTGGGACTGGAGACATTCCAGGTGTAGAGCAGAAACGTCATACGGGACCAGCAAGCAGAGTGCAGCTGTAGCTGTGCATTCTGTTCCTCTGCCTTTTTCTCTTGTGAATATTCAGTCTCAGCTGTCAGTCCCCTTCTCCTGCCTTTTTTTTTTTTTGAAGCTGGAGAGCTACGTACACGGATGGCGTCTCTAATTAATATAAATATAGTGAAACATAAATAATAGACATGCCTGAAATAGTGTCACTCCCAAGCAGGCAGGCATACGCGTCATGGAAAGAAAATAAAAATGCTTTTTATCTGTTTTTGCATTTTTTGTTTGTTTGTTTTCGGCGGCTTGTTCTGTTCTTTAGGAAAGAGCAACCTTTGCCGTGGGTAAAACCGCTTAAAAGCAGGAGAGACCGAGGTGCGGGGGGGGAAGGCAAAAAGCCCCAGGGAAGAGAGTGGGACAGGGATGGAGGACGGGGACAAAGAGTGCCGGGGCTGCGGGGCACGGTGCGGGGCCGCTGGCAGATGGCAGATGGCGAAAGTCCTGCCGCTCTGCGGGGTGGGGGCGGTGCTGGGAATTCATAATAAATGACTTTTATGATGGAAACGCGGCTCCTGGTCCTCCCCGCAGGCCGGCGGTTCGCTGCCACGGCGCTTCCCGGGGGCGCAGTCGGGGCCGCCGGGCTCTACCCCCCAACTCCTCCTCCTCCTCCTCCTCCTCCTCCTCCTCCGCCCGGCCCTCCCGCCCGGCCGCCGGTGCCGGTAGAGGCGGGCGGAGCGGAGCGGGCTGGTCCCGTTCGCATCCCCCCCCCGCCCGGCTCCGCCCCGCCGAGGGAGCGGGGAGCTGCCGGGCTGCCCCGCCGCTCCGGGAACCGGCAGCCCCGGAGCCTCCGCCGCCGCCAGAGCGACCCGGCCGGTCCCGCCGATGGCACCGCGCTGCCAAGTAAGGGGAGAGCGGCGGGGTGACGCGGGGGGGCTGCGGCAAAGAGGGGGACGGGGGCAGGGGCAGGGGCAGGGGTAGGGGGGACGGGACGGGGGACCCGGCGTGGGCTCTCCCCTTCCCAGCCCTGGGAAAATCCGGTCACCCGGTCGGGAGCGCCGCTCGCCCAGCCGCGACCTCCCGCCCCGCCCGGGACCGACTTCACGGCCCCCGCCGCTCCCCCAGCCCCCCGCACGGTGCCCTCCGGGCCTCCAACCTTAACCGGGCCGGTCCCGACCCCGTGCCGAGGGCTTTGGGGCCAGTTCGAAGCGCTTTGGGGAGCGGGGACGGGCGCTGGAGGAGCGGGGCAGTGCTGAGGTGCGGGGGCTGGGGTCCTCGGGTGGCCGGGCGGGGGGGCTTGGCCCCTGCGAAAAGGGACCTTAAGGGTCGGGAAGGACAGGGCAGCATCCCCTCGTCCCCCAGGGTGGAGAAGATGGCTGCCACCAAGCCTTTAGCGTAGCCCGGGGAGGCTGTGCGCTTCACTGGTGTCTCAACGTGTGTTGATTCTCAGCTTTGCTCAAAAACCACACAGCCTTTCGATGGGCAGAGAAACAGCCCGAGTCAGCTGTTCCCCCACGTTTCCAGGCTGGATGAGCCTGTTAGTGTCTTTCTCATTAAGTAAAAATTGCTGGCACCGTTTGCTTCGGAGGCCAGGAGGACGGAGGAGGTGTTCAGCGTGCCTGGCCAGTGGAAAGAGGCTGTCTGCAACTTGTTCTTCAGGTTGTTTCAGGGGATGAAAGGGGAGAAGAAGGGATTTCAAAGCTACCAGAAAGCAGCATTGTCCCACACGAGGTGCAGTTAACCCCTGGGACTCGCTGCCGCAGGATTCCCTGTGCTGGCAGCGGGAAGCCCCTGGGTCTGTAGGTGTGAGGGGATGGAGCCGGGAGCCCGGGGAGGATCCCAGCCCGCAGGCTGGGGGGCGAGCCACTGGCCACCTCCCTGAATGGTGTGGGAAGGGGCTTTTCTGGGAGACAAGCTCAGGTCTGGCTGGGACCTGCAGGGGAGAGGATGGGTCTTGCTCGGATCCAGCCCGCTCCAAACTCAGCCAGCAAAATTATTCTCTAAAAGGGCAACAGCAGTCAGTCGGGAAGTTGTTGGTGTCCCCAGGGCGGGAGCCGAGCTGCCCTGGCAGGCTGGTGGCAGGGGGTGATGAGCTCCAGGGGGGCCGTGCTGGGTCCCTGCTCTCCTCGTGGCTGGGCTGAGCCGAGCTCTCCCAGCTCCTGGTTGGGAGTCGGTATTTCTGCAGCCCCCAGGCCACCCTCTCCTTCCCATGTCACTGCTTGGCTGCACAGGAGAGAGTACCCGCTGGTCACGGTGGCAGTAGATGTCTCTTCCCCCTGGCTTTGCCAGACCTCTAACACAGAGGTCAGGGAGAGCGTGGCATCTCTCAGCAGAACACTGCTCGCCTGCTTAAAAGCTTCCAGGGAAGGATGCCCTTCAGCTGGGAGTGGGCATGGAGGCCCAGCGAGGTGCTCCTGGCAGATGTGAGCATGCAGGATTTGGGGTTGTGCACAGCAGCTGCCTCCGTGTTTGCTGGACCCACTGCTGATGGCTGGGGGGGGTGGGCAGCCGGCACAATGCACCGAAAAGCAGCTACTCCAGGTGGGAAGGAGCACCTCTCCTCCCGTGAGAGGTGCTTGGGGGTGGCAGGCACGGGCTGGGGGCTGTGGGCTGTGGGCAACCCTGCCAGCACGTTTCATTGCTCCGACACCGTGAGGGTGCTCAGCACCCAGAGCAGAGGTGATGCTCGGTACCCAGAGAGCGTGCCTGGCGCTGCAAGGGTGCCAGGGGGAGAGAGCAACAGGTGGGGAGAATGGAAAAAGCAAATCCTGGGTGTCCTCTCAGTCTGGTAAAATGCAGAAAAGTGTGTTCCCCTGTCATTGCAGAAAATAGTTTGAACGTGACTCGGTTGGGGTGGCCGCAGTGGGACAGGAGGGATTTACACTCCACCCGCCGCCGCAGGGGCCTCTCCCCAGCCCAACACAAAAATAGGCTGATCTTTCCAAAAAGATGGGGCAGGCGGGCTGGAAAATGCCATTCCTGCAGGGACCTACCATGCTTCCCTGGGTCCCGGGAGAAGACGTTGGGAGTGACTGTGGCTTTCGGTGGGCCCAGCTGGGGAAGTGGGGAAGAGCCTGGCAGCTGTCAGAGAGCTACAGCCTCCAAACATGCAAGTGTCCATATGCACAGCAGGAGCTTTCTCTCCTCGCCCCGTCTTGCTGAAGCTTGAGGAGCCAATGTTTTTCCTTCCCAAAGGGCATCTGAAGCAGAAATCTGAAGGAAGGGCATGCCCTGTCTTCACCCCTGCAGAACCCCTCGAAAGCTGGAGGCTATGAGAGAGCGGCCACTTCTGCCGGCACCTGGAGGTTGCCCATCCCACCTCCGGTGGTTGTTCTGCCTCACCTTGGGCAGAATTAGGTCTCCATCGCTAGCTCCGGAGAGGGCAGGCAGGTGGAACAAGCTCTCTCATGGCTGGGTTCCCTGTCCTCGGCAGCGCTGCATGGCCAGGGGATGGCTGGGAGGCTCATGGCTGGTTGCAAACACAACTCCTCTGCCTTCCCATGGCTGCTGCTGGGAGTCCCCCAGCCCCAGACACCGGAGGTGCCCAAGGGCAGCCAGTCGTGGGCACTGAGACGTGCCCACCGCCCATGGCTCGGCCCTGCCACTGCCTGCTCAGGCCCCGCTCGCGGGCAGGGAATGGCCCATGGCCAGCTTCATGCTGGCGTCTCCCTTGTTGACGTGAGTGTTTCAGGCCCTACATGGCTGGGCCCTGGCTCCCACTGAGCTGCTGCCTCCGTGATGCTGCCCATGGTGGGCACCTCCTCCATCACCCCTCACCCAGCCCCGGGGCCGGCGGGATGCTCTGTGTGGGGCTTCCCCAAGGGCTCCAGCACCGGCTAATCCCCCGGCAGGGTTTGGAAAGTGCTGGGAGCCCTCCCAGCTCCCTCCTCCTCATCCTCCCCCAGCCACTCCAGCCGCCCTGAGTCACGCCGTGCTGCCGGCAGAGCCCCCGCGCGCGGCTGGAGCGAGGAGGGGGAGAGGGGCTGTGTCCCGGTAAGCGCTCTCCGGCAGGGTAATCCGGCGTTATTTGTAACACTAGTGGGGGAGCTATTTTTAGAGAGAGGCAAATTTGATTTAATAGAACATAATTTGCTGCTGACAATTCAGAGGGTGGCCAAACGAGCAGCAGCTGGATTCCTAAGGAGGCTTTTTCCTGCCCTTTCTGAAATCCAAGGCTGACGTGCCAGAAGTGGCATTTGTTATTGCAGCAATTGCGGGGGGAAAGCCCCTTGGGATGGCCCAATTAGCTCCGCTTTGCTTTACTTCCATTGCTTCGTGCCGCTCCATAGCCCACTGTTACCAGAGGCGAGGGCTGTTTTGCTGCCGTCCGTTGCAGAAGGGCTCCGTGCGCCCAAACGCCTTCCAACAGCTGGAGTCAGCCCCGTCCCCCCCTTCCCCTTTTCTTCTGCAGGCTGAGCTACCTCTGCTCTCTCAGCCTCTCCTTGCATAAATGTAGGTTCTGGTCAAATGAAAGAGCTAATTTGCCAGAAAACAGAAACCCTGTGTGCACTCCTGGAGGGTTTCTTACAGATTCAGTTCTTCTGGACCAGCCTTAGAGATACCTTGGGACAAACTTCTCATGCTGGAAAGGTGCAAACACTATATTCCTGCTTGTCCTTTCCCCAAGATGAAGATCCCCAGAAAACCAATGGCAAGACATTGGGTAGTGGTTTTTTTTACCCCTAAAACCATTGTGTCCAGCCTGTCCCCAGTTGGTGACATGGGGACAAAGAGCTGCTGGGATGAGTTGGAACGGCCACGGGGTGGAGGCAATTTGTCATGGGGGGGGCACTTCCCTTGGGGCTGTGTGTTGTCACAGGCCTGCACTTGTGTGGGGACGTTGTGCCCCCCAGCCCTGGGGCAGCTGTCCCCCTGCCACCCCAGGGGCAGGAGCAGCAGAAGCTTCTTGGGGGTCCCCAAGCCCCTGCCAGCTCAGCCCCCACTGCACTCCCAGCAACCTCAGAGCCACGTTTGCCCTGTAGCTGAGAAGTCCTGGGCCATGGGGTGGAATTGCCAGGGACAAGAGCCCCAGCAGCTCTTGTCTCCCAGCTCCCTGCTGGCAGAGGGAAGGGAGATGTGTAGGAGCTTTTCCACGCAGTAGCATCTCCCCCAGTTCTTGGAGAGCATCCTTGGGCAGCAGCATCCCCAGTGGGGCACAGCTTCATACCCAGCAATACCCCCAGGGCTGGAGCAGCTCCGGGCATTGAGGATGGGAAGCAGGATGGGCTCTACACTGCAGCTCTGGGGAGGAAAGCACTGAGCAGGACTAAGTGCAGCCGTGTCATTGAGCTCCAGGAAACACATGCTGGGGGGTTTGGTGGGCTTCTCTCCAGATGTGCAGTCACTTTCCACAACTGGAAAACCCCTTGGCAGCCATCCGGGTGGGTGCTCAGCACAACACGGGGCTTTGCCCTTGGGCTGTGTCTCACCCTGAAGGATGTGCAGCAGCTGGAGTTAAAGCCAAAATAACATTAGTAAAGAAAATTGGTTTTTTTTTCTGCGGACCAAGCAGTGATGCTCCCCTGACTGCATCCCTAAAGCCCTGAGGAGGTGGCCATGTCTCCTTGCCGACAGCAGGGCCACCCTCGGCAGTTGGAGTGAAGGAGAAGGTCTATTCCACAGACAGTTTTGGGGGGAAGTCATGAAGATGAGGGGTTAAGTGCCTGCCTCTGCTGCCCCCCCCTCCCCTCCCCTGTGTGTCACCATCTCTAGGGACACTGGCTGGGGGTGGTGTGGCATGTGGGACCCAGCAGCTCCCCAAAATTACTTGCTCCCCTTAATTAAATGCCTTTTCCTTGGAATGAAGAGGCAGCCCAGCCAGCCCCAGGGGGTGCGGTGCTCCCCAAGCATCACCCCAAGTTGTGTGGTTCTTCCCAGCTTGCCAGCGCTCTGCTTCCTCCCGTCTCTCAGCTCAGGGAAGGCACCCTTGCACCCCACTTCCAAGCTCACACACCCCCTCTACCATCCCCACTGACCCTCAGTGCCGTAGGGAACTCTCCCCCGTGGCAGGGCAGCCTGTGCAGGCAGGAGCCAGCCTCTGCCTGCTGCGGGCTGGGCACCACTAACCCCCTCCTCTCTTTTCTGTTCCCACTCTAGGGAGGAAGGTGCTGACCGGCTGCTCTGACACTGGGGTTTGCTGCCCGCGGGCTCAGCGGGATGGTGCCAGCCAGCCGAGAGCACCCTTTGCCCCTCGCGGTGCCGATGTGACCACGGTGGCTGGGACCTGCGGCACCGAGCCTGGCACGGGGAGCACAGCGACTCGTGGTCCCCGCTTTGGGGCCCACCGCCCCAAGATGAGCGACGGTGGGTGGATCTCACTCAGCCCCACTGAGTTTGCCCAGCTCCAGCAGTACACAGACTGTGAGTACCCCCTGCCTCCCGTGTATCCCCCTTCGGACAAGGAGAGGGGTTTGAAAAGCCCTGATCTGTGGCCTTTTTGGTGTCCTCTACATCCTCCTGGAGAACCAGATGACTTCCTTAGGTTTTGGATAGGGAGGTTGGGAAGGTCCCTGACCCCCAGTGCCAGCTGTGGGGGGCACAGCAGAGGAGTCCCCATGCTTGTGCACCCGGGAGGATTTAGCTGAGCCCAAGCCCCTCTGTCTGGGGGGAGGCACACGTGGGCACGGCTCAGTCCCTCCAAAGGCGGACGGCTCCCACGTTTGTTAGCAAAGCAAAATGCCAACGGAGGAAAGCAGACGGGCTTTTCCTAAACAGGCAGAGCTGCTCCACGGCTCGCCTTGGGTTGCCAACCCTCTGCGGTAATTTTACTCGGTGCTTTTGCAGAGGAACCTTCTCCCGCAGCTCCTGCCGAGGAGAGGAGACCGGCGGCAGTGCCATGGGGTCCCAGGGCTGGGGGCAGTTGGGGAGGGAGCCTGGGCAAAGCCTGGGGGTTCCAAACCAGGTCCTTAAGGTCCTACCTGCCCGAGAGCTGGTGTGCGAGCGTGCTGATCGCGGCAAGCCCTGGGGACGCCGTGCAGCCCGAGAAGGGGCTGAGAGCAGGGCAGGGTGTAAAACCCGAGGGGCATCGCTTTGCAGAGGCGGCACAGCCCCGGGATGAGCAGGCTCCTGTGGCTGCGCGGAGAGGAGTGGGAGGCAAAGGGGACCCTGTGAGTCTCCCAGAGCTGTCCTCGGGGCTGTTGTGCATCGTAGGGGTGAGGTGAACCGGGTCAGGGCTTGACAGCACAGGGAGGCAGGGTCTCCCAATCCAAACTACCAGTGCAAGCTGCCCCAGACCCCCTGCCTGATGTCCCCGGCAGGGCTGCGGGCAGAGGTGTGTGCACAGCATCCCTGTCTGACTCTCATCCTGCCTTTCCAGAGAATGGGAGAACTGCTTGCTTGAATCACAGACCATAAAATGCCATCTGTAACACTGAGCTCGGAACACATACAGATCCTTCGTTTCGTTAATGAAAGTTTGGCAAGCAAAGCTGCAGTGTGGGCAGCTGCCTCCTCCCCAAGAAGGTGGCCTGGCACCGCGTCGGGGAGCAGGGCTGGGGGGTACTCCCCTCGGTCCTCCCCCGCCCGAGGGCCAGCAGCCCTCTCCTTGAGCTCATGTTGGCCTGTCTGGGCTCTCCGAGCCCTGGACCTGCCCCAGATATCCAGGACAGTCATGGTCCAGTGCCAAGCTCCATCCCCAGCTGGGGGTAGCAGAAACCAGCACAGCACCAGCTTGGAGAGAGGTTTTCACAATAATTAACAGGGCTGGCATGTCCAAGAGCCTTTTGAATGGATGTGCCTGGAGATACGTGTATGAAGGTTAGGGCTTAACATTCCCTCCCCTTGATCTTTTTTCCCATTTTCCCCTTATTTCTGCATTTCGGAAGGACCGATGTCCCTCCAGCCCTGAGAACATCCAGCCAGGGAAACTCATGGGACGTTTACTATTTGTGTGGAAGTTTGCATGGGGTTCCCCTTTGCCTCCCAGTCCTCTCCCTCCTGGCACCTCCTAGAGATGCTGATGGGCAGTCTAGAGCGGGGGGGGAAGTCCATCTGTCAGTCTGGTTTTGGTAAATTTGGCTGAAACCATGGCACCCTTCAAAGTGTGGGGGGAAAGGGGGGCAAAGCAGGGCACAGGCGGCCCCTTCTCAGGCGTGGAGGGAACCAGAAATTGTTTATTCAGCAGATAAACTCATCTCCACCGTCCTGCTGGTACTCTAATGGTGAGGGGGGCTCACAGGCACTGTGCTCAGTGCGATGCCTTTGTCTCTCCAGATTCCACCAAGAAGCTCAAGGATGTCCTTAAGGAGTTCCATGGGGATGGTGTCCTCTCGAGGTACAACCCGGAACAGGTATGGCCATGTCCCCTCCAGCCTGCCCCCGTGCTGCTGGCAGCTCCCACCCCCCTGCCAGCTTCCCCAGCCCAGCTCCTGCAGCTAAAAGCAGCTGGGAAAAGGCAGGTCTGTCTGTCTCCTGCCTCTCCCCATGGCCACACTCCCAGGACTGGGAAAGATGTTCCTACAGTAGGAACATCTGTATTCCCCATCTTTTCCAGCCTCGGGACATCCCAGGGCCCAGGCTGGCAGCCCAGCCATCCCACCAATGCTGCCGGGACCCCACGGCCATGCTGCCGTCCCGTGCTGCCTGCAGGCCGCCTTACTGAGAGCAATTTGGGGCATCTCCTTGGAGGAAAAGCCAGGAGGGATTTACTCTGCCTTCCCCCAAAAGCAAATGCTTTTGTTGTTGCCAGTGGAGACAGGGGAAGGCCCTGTGCCTTCTTGCTCAAAGCTGGGGTTATTTTTTCCAAGCTTTCAGAGTGCTTTCAGAGAGACCTATTTGTGTGCCAGCGGGACAGAGCCTTTCATGGGAGCTGTAATCACTAGAAATGAGGTGAAACACAATAAAATCAGTGGGCTGAACATGAAGAGGAGGGGCAGCAAAACTACCCCACTATTCAAGTGGGACATCATGGGACCTTCACTTCAGCTGTGGCCACAAAAGCCATCAGGAAGGCAATGTCCTGATGCGATGGGGATGCCCAGCAGGAAAAGAGGAGGCAAGGAGACCTCGGGAGGACAATAGTCCCCAGGGGCTGGGAGTGGGCCGGGGGGTCCCGCTGCTCTGTGTCCTGCCCCAGGGAAGCAGGAGTCTTTGAGAACACGGCTCGTTACACCCTTCTACCTCCAACACCCCCAGCCACCTTTGGCTGGGCTGGAAGGTCTGTATTTAGTTCCTCAATCGTTTGCCAGGAGCTGAGCACCCAGCTCCGTCAGAGCCTCCTGCCTCTCCAGCGAGCTGCCCACCGCCTGCGGGGGTCTGCTGGCTGCACACCCCAGGGCAGGGGAGCTGGCTGCTGCCCCACCGCCTGCAAGTGCCATCCCACCGCAGCTCTGCCCTCCCATGCTGCTGCCCCAGCTCCTACCCTGGCTGCTGCGGCTCCGGTCCCTGCTCCCAGTGCTACTGGCCCGGCTCAGCCCTGCCAACCCCACGCAGCCAGCTGGCTCCAGGGATTTCTGCCCCTGTTGCCTCTGGGTCCCCTTAGGTCATATCCCACTGCTGGGATTTGGGAAGCCGGTGGTTTTGGGGAGGGCTCTGCAGCTGGTGTGCCCAGTGAGAGGGGCCTAGGGCTGGAAGCTCTGTGACCCCATGGAGTGCCCAGGGCACCTCCATCCTCTTCCTCTGTTCCCTTCCCAGCCCATCGACTACGAGGGCTTTCGCCTCTTCATGAAGACCTACCTGGAGGCGGACGTGCCCGAAGAACTTTGCCAACACCTCTTCACCTCCTTCAAGCGTAAGATATGCCAAGCCTCCCCCGAGACCCAGCGCCAGAGCCCCAGCGTCTCCCAGCTCAACACCCTCGGTGAGCCCACCCTGCCCCAGCCACGGCACCGCCACGTGTGGGGCTCGCTCCCACACTGCCCCATGGGGACGAAGGTTGCAGGGTGACAACTGCAGTGAGTGGCAACAGCACACATCTCAGCTGTGTCCCATCTGATGGATAGGCTCTCAGGAGACCCAAGCTGCTCCAGGGAGGAGGAGGCTTCCCTGGGGTAGGGGACCCACAGGGCACCATTGCGCCGATTCCTCCCTTTCCTCTGTGCGTTCATAGCCAGAGCCAGAGTCACTCGATGCTGGCATCGCCGGCCACACCAAGGTGGCCCCTGTCACAGGTACTGGCATAGGCAGCCACCAAGCGCAGGGCTGCACCCGGAGCAGGGGAGGTGTGTCAGGCACCCATCTTCTGCCATCCCCGGTCTCTGCCCGAGTGGATTCACAGCGCGTGGAGACGTCTGCTGAAAGGGCTACAAACTGCAAAAGAACAGGGAGAACCCTCCTCAGGCGCTCAGCTGCCATGTCGGGGCATGGTGGCTGGGGGACCCTGCCTGGTCCCGAGTGCTGTGGTGGCCGGCATCTGGGGATGAGAGAGCTGCTGGGAACTGCTGGGCCAGGCAGGAGCGTGAGGGGCCACCAGAAGTGCCCCTCAGAGACCCCCGGGGTTGGGGTACTAGCCGGCTTTGGGGCTAGCAAAGAAGACTCAGGGCAAGTGACAGGCACATAGGCAGGGTTTCTGAAGGAAGGGGTTTGCCAGGCACAGGCACCCCGATGTCACCCTGCTCACGGGCGTCTCTCTGCTTTGCAGGGATCAACGGGAAAATGCTACTAAGTGCCCTGGGACGACACACGCCTGAGCCCAAGAGCTGTCACAGCAATGCAGCTGAGCCACAGCCAGCGTCCCTCACCCCAGCATCAATCCCTAACACCTCCCCAAGCTGGTCCAGGTCGTCCTCCCAGAAGTCCACCACCGGCACCCCTTCTGCTCACAACTCCTCGGGCTCTTCGAAGGTCTCCTCCGGGTCCCTGCTCAGCCCTCAGTCCCCAGGTGAGCTTGACTGGGGCTCTGAGGGGGGCACCAGCACTGACAAACCCTCCTCAGTTTCCCAAGCCATGGAGTCACACTTTGCTGATCGGGTCCCCGGCGTGGTGACGGTGACCTTCCAAACTCGGTAGGTTCCTGGCATCTTGACACCTCTGCCTTGCAAACTTAAGCTGCCGACTCTGTCCCTCAGAGACAGGCAATGTCTTAATTACCTGGCAGCAGCTCCTAGCGAGGGGAGATCGGAGCAGTGAGTCACGGCTGCCTCCAGCCCACTGAGGAGGAGAAAGCTAGGAAGGGCCTCTCTGCCAGAAGCAACTATCTGCTGAAGGCTGCCTCCAGCAACAAGGGCTGTCCCCACACCCTGGCAAGCCACCCTGCCGCCAGCCGAGCTTCTCGCTCCTTCTGTCTGGGCGCTTGTCCCCAGTGGGACACGTCCCCTTGGGCTCCCACCACTCTCATCCCACCTGCATCCACGGTGCCAGAGATGTGGGGGTCTGCCACCCAGGGACCAACGAGCAGTGCCCAGCCCTGCTCCTGCCATCGCACCTGGCCCCACACCCTACCCCCCCCCCACCAGATGTGTGAAGTTAGCACGAGCTGCCAGCCCCATGTCCCATGGGCTCCTTGTCCTCCTGCGCATGGCCTTCATCCCTCGCTCCCTGCCCGCAGGCACGCGGAGTGCGGAGAAGAGGTTGGCCTTCAGCCTGCGGAAGAGCCACAGCTCCCTGAAAGCCACCTCCCCACAGCCTGCCGCCCCCCTGTCCCAGGTGGTCCATCTGAAGGACATCGTCTGCTACCTGTCCCTGCTGGAGAGGGGACGGGCAGAGGACAAGCTGGAGTGTAAGTGGGACCCTGGGGCTCCCATCCCACAGCCCCGGGACCGAGCACGGGCTGCCTGGGGTGCCCCAGGGCTGGGCTTTAACCACCCACCGCCATCTCTTCTCCCTTCAGTCATGTTTCGCCTCTACGATACTGATGGAAATGGCCTCCTGGACAGCTCGGTAAGCCTCCCCTCCAGAGAGAGAGCCAGGGCCACGCAGGGGGCCAGAGACACAGCGGGTCCTATTGGGGTGCCCACTCCTCCGGCGAGGCACTCCGAGCTAAACAAGGCGATGGGAAGGAAGGGGGAAGGCAGCAGCATTTGCTGCGGTGCCGGACCGTGGGGCTGGGGTACGCGCACCAGCCCTGCAGCATCCAGCAGCAGCTCCAGAAAATCCCCCCACCAGTAATTGCAGCTCTACATCGGGTCGTGGTGTTTCAGAAAAGGAAAAATCGCGTGCAGCCTCCCCTCTGGGATGTTCCCTCTTTGTCCTTTGGGTATCTCCTTTGAAACCTGTGGCAAGTAAAAATCTGTTTTATCAGAGCAGTTTTTCCAAGTGAAACCCCACCGCAGATTTTCAGAGGAGAAAGCAGCACCCAGCACCCGTTGAGAAGTGGGGTGTCGCTGGCCACCGGTGCAGGCGGGGGTCCAGGGCAGCCTTGGGCATATCAGGATGTAGACCTGATACATGGGCCTTGTGGCTGGACACACTGCTCCCTGAGTGCCGTCCCTGAGAGCTGGGTGCCATCATCTTTCTGTGCTCAGGAGCTGGATCGTATCATCAACCAGATGGTGCATGTGGCTGAGTACCTGGAGTGGGACTCCACCGAGCTGAAGCCTGTGAGTGCCGGAGCCGGGGAGTGAGAGGGGGGCCGTGGGGGCTCTCAGCAGGTGGGGTTCACGGGCGGCATCACCGGGTCACCGTATGTGTGTGTCCCCCCCCTCCAGATCTTGAAGGCGATGATGGAGGAGATTGACTATGACCATGACGGGACCGTGACGCTTGAGGAGTGGATCCGGGGCGGCATGACCACCATCCCCTTACTGGTCCTCCTGGGGATGGAGACAGTGAGTGCCGGTGTGAGGACCCGCTTTGGCCGCGTCCAGCCGCCCTGCCGGCTGGCGGGGGAAAGCTTGGGGCTGGCAGTGATGGAGGGTGTGCAGGGACCACGGGAGGGCACCCTACCCCCGGCAACGCGCTGCACACCCAGCCGGCACCTCACGCCTGAGGAACACCGCACAGCCCCACGCTGGCCCTAGACACCCCCACCCCACCTCTAATGTCCGCCCTTCACCCCCAAATCCTCACAATCTCCGTTTTGAGCTGTGGTGGTTGCCAGCTGCTGTGCACAAGCAGACTGGGCTCACTCCTTGGGATCTTAGCATGCCCCGCTTTGGTGGATATTTAATCAAAAAATAAGATGAGCACCTAAAATGCCAGCTCCTCTCCTGGTGTGAGCTTCAAAGCACAGAGGTGGGGGGGTTTGGGCCGCCCCCCACCTTCCCCCCCCCCCCCCCCCCCGTCTTATTTCCCTGCATTGTTTTTTCATCTTTTTGGGCTTAGTTTCGTTGAGGTCCATTCCTGGACATCAGATGATGGCTTGGTAGGGAAAATCTGAGTTTGTGCTCCCCTGGTGTTTGCTATGGAGAGGCGGGGGGAAGGCAGGTTTTCTGGCAGGATGATTCAAGAAAACAAGGAATTTTAAATGCCTTGTGCCTGGACCCAGATGCAAGAGGCTTGCTTTGGTCACCCTGTCGTGGCTGTAGCCTGGCCCCAGATGTGGGGTTACCTCTTTCCCATTGGCCACTGGCAGAGCGTCCCCACAGCCGGGCTGTGCCGAGGGACCATGGGGAGCTGGAGCTTGGCGCTCAGAGTTGGACGTGCCCAGAAAGAAGGAGGACACGGTGGCAGGGATGCTCGGGGGAACACCAGGAGAAGGAGAGCAGGAGGAGCCCATGTCCTACTGGGAGCGAACTCCTGCAGACGTGTTGGGGGCTTTCATGGAATGAAAAGCTGATTAAAGTGGCAGGTTCGGATGCCTGGCAGGGGAGTGATCCCCCTGGCCCTCTGCTCTCCTGCACTGCAGAACGTGAAGGATGACGGGCAGCACGCCTGGAGGCTGAAGCACTTCAAGAAACCTGCCTATTGCAACTTCTGCCGCACCATGCTGCTGGGGGTCCGCAAGCAAGGACTCTGCTGCTCCTGTGAGTTGGGGGCCCCTGCCAGGCCACTGCGTCCCCAAAGCCATTGTCTCCCACTCCATCTCAGCACCCCAGGGGGAGGGGACTGGGCCCTGTTGGTGTGGGTGCTGGGGTGGGCAAGGAGGGGGCAGTGCCTGTGCTGAAGGGTGATGCTCACCATCTTCTTCTCTCCCACCAGTCTGCAAGTACACTGTCCACGAGAGGTGTGTGTCCAAAGACATTGCCTCCTGCATCAGCACCTACATGAAATCCAAGAGGAACACAAGCGTGAGTAGGCAGCTGGCGCGTTTCTGAGCTGGTGGGTCTCCAACAGAGCACTCCTGGAAGCAGCGCTGTCTGCAGCAGTTGCCCCCTCCTGGTCTCCTGGTTCCCCGTGCCTTTTTTCCCCTGGGATTTGCCCCTCAGGTCCTGGGTAGCGTAAGCATTCCCAGCATCCAGACCCTGGCAGTGGGGGGGGCCCTGGGGACCCGCAGGACCCCCACCCTCAAGGTTTGCTGCAGCTCTGGGTGGGAGATGGGTGGCCCCACTGTGCTGCGTGGAGCGGCAGGGAGGGAAGATGGCTGCATGAGGGGCTGCTCTGGATCAGTCGGCATCCCTGCACGATGACAGTCACAGCAGCAGCCCTTTAGCAGAGAGGAGAGGCCAGCGGGTCCCGTGCCAGCGGGTGCGTGTGTGCGGCGCCCGCAGTGCTCCCCCGTGCCCCGCAGGTGATGCAGCACACCTGGATTGAGGGCAATTCCCCCGTCAAGTGCGACAGATGCCACAAGAGCATCAAGTGCTACCAGGGCATCACCGGCCTGCACTGCGTCTGGTGCCAAGTCACAGTGAGTATGTGGGTGTGGGAAGCCCCCCGCGCGGCTGGCCCCAGGGGAGGAGAAGGTCTCCCCCGCCCAACATCCCTCCCTCCAATCCCCTACAGCTCCACAACAAATGTGCCTCCCACGTGAAGCCAGAGTGCGACGGGGGCCCACTGCGGGACCACATCTTGCTGCCTTCCTACATCTGCCCCGTCGTCCTGGTAAGTGTCCCCTCCCTGCTGCCGGGCGGCAGGGACCCAGCAGGGCATTGCTGCCTTCTCAGGGTGATGTGTGCATCCCCACCTCCGTTCTCCAAAGGACAGGCAGTCCCACTGCCGGAGATCAGAGAGTGACTCCCCTGCCAGCACCAGCCCCGAGGACAACCAGGGCTTCAAGTTCAACTCCACCACAGTGGATGGGCAAGGTCTGCAGGTATGCTCCCACGCCAGGCTGCCAGGAAGCTCTGCTGCGGCTGCGCACCGAGCCCCGCAGCGGCTGGGCATTTGCAGCTGCCATCTCTGCCCTCCAGATCAGCCCCCGACCCGGGACGCACCCCCTCCTGGTGCTTGTGAACCCCAAGAGCGGAGGAAGGCAAGGAGAGCGGTAGGTGGGGTCCTGCCCAGGGAGAGCATCCCCCTGGGGTCGCGGGCTGCCAGGTTCCTCCAGCCACCCCAGTGCCACCCCCAGAGTGGGACTCGCCTCCACACCGTCCTTCGCTCCTCTCTTTCCCCAGGGTCCTCCGGAAATTTCACTACTTGCTCAACCCACGCCAAGTGTACAACCTGGACCGGGGCGGGCCCGCACCAGGGTATGGAGATGCTGCAGCCCATCCTCTGCCCCCTCCCACTGGTCCCTGCTCCCCTATGCCACCCCTTGTTTCTCCTGGCTCTCTCCAGGCTGAGCTTCTTTCGGGACACTCCAGATTTCCGCGTCCTAGCCTGTGGAGGGGACGGCACAGTGGGCTGGATCCTGGACTGCATAGGTGAGTGAGGAGCGACCCATTGTCTGCTCATGTCCTCAGCAATCCCCCGGGGGTTCCCCGTGTACCCCCAGTGAGAGTGGGGCCAACAACATCACCCTTGGGCTCCCCCGACTTGGGGTTCCAGCCGAGGAGGGACTTGGAGAGGGGAAGAGCCCACTTTCAGCCCCAAACTTCTCGTTCCCCTTGCCTTGCAGACAAAGCGAACTTGGTGAAGCACCCGCCGGTGGCCGTCCTGCCGCTGGGAACAGGGAATGACCTGGCCCGGTGCCTGCGCTGGGGAGGAGGTGAGGCTGGGCGAGCATCACCTGGGGGGTGGCCGGCCCACAGGGACCATCTGGTGTGGCTGGATGGGTGCTGTCCTGGGGGAGGCCCCATCTCAGCCCTGGTGCCTCCTGATGGTGCCTCTAACCCCTTCTAAAAAAAAGCAGCCCCATTGGCCAGGTCCTGCCCGGAAACCTTTTTCTTCTGGGAGAGCCATACTGTTAGCTGAGAACTCTGCCACTGCTTCAAGGACAAGCCGGGCATCTCGCTGGTGCCATAGCAGCAGCCCTAGGCTGCCCTGAGAGCTTGGCGCCCAACTGCCTCCAGCCCCACGTGACATGGCCGTGCTCTCCTTCATCCTCCTTCGCCCTCCTCAGAGACCCACCTTCTTTCCGTTACAGGTTATGAAGGAGGAAACCTGATGAAGGTCCTGAAAGACATTGAGCACAGCACGGAGGTGATGCTGGACCGCTGGCAGATAGACGTCATTCCCAGTGACACAGAGGCCAACGGAGACCCTGTCCCATCCACCATCATCAACAACTACTTCTCCATTGGGGTGGTGAGTACGGTGGGCAGGGATGGGTCCAGAGCGCCAGCCCAGACCACAGCACACCGGGTTTTAGCTGGAGAGAGGGGCACAGCACAGGGCTAGTAATCGGTGCCCAGACCATGCCATGGCCACTGGTGCCTCCACGTCAAAGTGGAGGGAAAAGCTCCGGAGGCCAGTGGAGCACGGGAGCTGTCACCACTCAGCCAGTGGGAAGTGCCTTGGTTGCTGGGAAGTCGCTGGATGGATCCAGCTCGGCGGGTGCACTTAAGGGGTGCAAGCCCCCCACGCTGCCCTCCCTTGTCTCCTTGTAGACTCATCCTTAGCCCTCTTCCGAGCCAGCCCCAAGTTAATTCCCAGGAGCAGGGACTGCTTCCTGGTGACATTCCTCAGACCACAAAAGTGTCTGCATTTGAGCTTGAGTCTCCCAAGCCAGGGATTCTCCTTCCCTGCTCATCCTTGCTCGTGTTCCCAACCTCCCTCTGCCTCCTGGTGTTGCTCTGGTTTTATTCTCATTTGTAATGGCAGCATTTAAATGCAAAAAAGAGGCATGGTATCTCTCTCCTCCCAGCTGGGAATGTTGCAAGAGCAAGTGTGTGAGGAGCTTAAATGAGGTTCAGAGAAGTTTGGGGTCCCAGGGATTGGTTGAAATCCTCTGGACATCCACCTGAAGCTTTTTACCCATGGGCATGCTCTGACCTGCATTCCCCCAATGTTTTCCTAACCCAGGGAGGTTCGGGAGCCTGGGGAGGATGGCAGCTCTGTGCCACGGGGGCTTTCCCCAGCCCTAGGGTCGATCCCAGGAGCAAGAAGGCTTTGGGGGAGCAACAGAGTTGAAAGCACTTCTTTTCCCAGGGGCTTGTGGCATTTTTGTCCTGGGCCGTGGGTGTCCGAGCAGTGTACCCGACGTGGGTCACCCATGGGGCAGTGTTGCGGGATGCTTCCAGTTCCACATCAGCTCAGCGGGCGTCACCACAGGTGGCATTTGGTGGCAGCTTCTGAGTGGGGCTTAAACGCCCACCACACCACAAAGGAGGGGTTGCGATGAGTTTCAGGAGAGCTGCCGCCCTGCCAGGGGAGCTGTTGGTGTGCAGGGCCCTGGGGTGTCCCTGGAGTCCCACAGCCCTTCCTCCCTCCCTCAGCACCACCTTGATGCAGAAGGAGGCCAAGTGTGCTAATAATGTCTTGCTTAACGAGCCTGTTCAGTGCTTTGCAAGCAGCCCGGCTGAGGGTGCCTCCCTCGCCTCGGCACAGGCTCCGCGCTGCACCCTTGTGCCACCGGGGCTGGTGATGAAGAGCGGAGCCCCCATGCCCCCGGCATGTGCTGGGGGGGCGCAGAGAGGGGGTTCCACTTCCCTGCTGTGCTGCCCACCCCTCTGCGCTCCCTCTCCCCTCAGGACGCCTCCATCGCCCACCGCTTCCACATCATGCGGGAGAAGCACCCCGAGAAATTCAACAGCAGGTAAGGGCTGCCCACCCGCGGTCCCTGCCGCTGCTGCGGGGCTGTCTGGTGTCCCCAAAAGCTAGGGGCAGGGGGATACCCCACCGCTGCCGTTCACCGCGCTGAGGGGACGTGCCGGAGCCTGCCCCGCTCTCCCCGCTGGCCTGGCATCAGCCCCGAGGAGGCAGCACGGTGTTCGGCCGAGGTTAGGGGACGGGCAGGGGACGCCCCAGGCACAGCTGGGGACAGGGGACAGGCATGGCGGGGGTCCAGGGGTGCTCCTTCGGGCCCTGTGCGGCATGGTGGCTGCTCGAACTTGGCCAGGCGCCCAATTACCTTCACTAATGCTTTATAATTAGCGTGGAATTCCGGGACCAGCAGGAGCAGGCGGAGCAGCGAGGGCCGGGCAGGCAGCAGGTCACAGCTCGCTCCCCCTCTGCTCGGGGGGTGTGGAAACGGCACAATGGCAGCGGGAGCTGTGGCTTGTGACAGCCCTGTCCCCACCTTCAGAAATACCTGCTCAGAAAGCTCTAAGTGGACTGAAGCCTCTGGCTCTGCTCTGAAACGAAAGTCCCCTCGGCTTACAACTCCCCGTCGAAGCCCCGCACAGCAACTGATGCGGGGGTTGAGCAGTGGTCAGGGGCTGTCTGGCAGGGCGCGGGGAGGGGGACAGGCAGGGGGACATCCCCTCTGTGGGTTACCCTGTCCCTGGCATCCCTGTTGATAGACGACAGCCCACGCTCCATCCTGCTGCGGGCCGGTGGAGGCACCCCGTCTGGTGCTGAGGGACTGCTGAGCACCTGCGTCCTTCCCCTCCATGGTGTGTCAGAGCCAGGTCCACCTGAGCCACCCCCTGTCCCACAGCACAGCTCCCTGGGGCCATGCCATCAGCAGTCCTTCCCCTCGATGGCTCATCATGTCCCCATCGATGGCTCATGCCCCCATCGCAATGGCTCCAGAAAGGTTCTGGCAGCCCATTCTGCTGCTGCCATCCTCTCGGACAGGATGCTGATGCTGCTCTGTGCCCCAGGATGAAGAACAAGCTGTGGTACTTTGAATTTGGGACATCGGAGACCTTTGCGGCCACCTGCAAGAAGCTCCACGACTACGTTGAGGTGGAGGTGAGTTTCCCAGGACGGTCCCACCGCAGCACAAAGGCTTTCTGGGGGGATGTTGCCCATGGCTCCCTCGGGCAGGGCTTTTGGCTGTTCAGGGAGAGGGTGCTGTGGCAGCTTTGACCTCGTAGGACAGCAGGAGGATGCTGTCGCTGGCAGAACCCACGCTTCCACCGCACGGTTCTTGCTGCAAAGCCAGCCAGCTGCAGGCAGAAGAATAGCCCTGTATTTTTCCCCCCTTTCCAGCTGTATTTGAGAGCGTGCCTGGAATATTCTCTCCATAAACTCCATGTACGCTCCCAGCCCCTCGTTGAATGACATGGAAACAGCCTTTAATTAGAGCGGGGAGGAGGGCCCGTGGTTGCTAAGAGCACTGTCATTTCTCTGCTCGCGCTGGAGGGTTTGCCGTAAATTCCCACCTCTCCTTATTTCTGGATAAACGACCCTTTTATGACTTGGGCTCGAGGGCGAGGGACGTGTTGCTTGCTGCAAAGGGCTGGTGTGAGCGGGACCAGGCGGTGGGCGCGGGGTCACTGGCAGTGGGCAGAGAGCAGGCAGAGCCCGGGGAGCTGGCCGTGGGCAGAGGGACTCGGAAGCCTGTTTCTGCACGGGAAGTTTTATCCCTTCCCAAAGCCCGACGGGGGCAGCTGTGCCCTTGGCGGCCGGTGGAGAGGGGCAGGAGCAGGGGCACAGCCATCTCACCCCCTCTCCCCAGCCACATGCCACCGTCCCGGTGTGGAGAAAGCCCACGTCTGCAGGGTTCAGTGCTGCCAGAGGCGGGTGCGAGGTGCCCCCAGGCCCTTGCGAGGTGCCCCCGCACGCTACCAGCCCAGCGTGTCGGCACTGGCTGCGCCACGCCGACAGGAAAGCGTTAATCCCGCAGGATTTGAAGTTGAAAGCGGCAGCCTGTCCTCCCTCCCTCCGGCTCCCAGGCAACTGTCAGCCTTGCAGAGAAATGGCAGTTTTGTTTTGGAAATTGGCACTCCTTCCCCTGCAGCTCCTGGAAATGAATTTGCTTTTTCCCCAGCTGCAAATTTCTACTTCCAGCATCACTGCCAGCACGCCGTCAGCTGCCCCTGCTCAAAGAGCCCATTGTAGCTCGCTGGCACGCTGGCGGGGGAGGGCTGCACAGGGAGGAATCACTCCCTGCACGCGTGTGCGTGGGCAGGCATGGGCAGCCTGGTCCTGCCTGCCCCGCTTGGCCCCGGGCGGGAATAGGTTCCTGCAGCATCCCTGGAAACGCGGCAGCCCGGGTAGCCCTCGCAGGAGGCAGGAAAGATGCCTGTGGCCAAGGGAGATGCTCGGCTCGGCCGGGGTGGGATGTGCTGTCCATCCTGTGAGGATTCGGAATCCTCTCACTCAATTTCCAGAGCCTAGATGTTAGGGTCTGCTTCTTATAAATCATAATATCATTAAAATGTATTGAGAACAAGAGGATTTACATCCTTTACAAGCCTCGGGGAGACAGCTTTTCACTCCCAAAACAGAAGATTCCTGCCTTTTGCTGTCAATGCCAGGCTAAAAATAAGATGGCAGAGCATCAGGGGAGGCAGATCCGAATGTAGGGAGATGCTGGCTTGTGTGCGCACCCAGCTCCACGTGTGTGTGGCTGGCGTGCTCAGCGCTCACCAACAGTGTGTTAAAAATAAGCCTCATTTCTCGTTTCCAAGTTGCACGTGAAGACAAACTGCTTTAAGTTCGTTTTTGAGCAGCCAAGCTTTCTGATTCTTTTGGGTTGATTTTAACAAGGGGAGGTGGGGAAGCACATGCCGGAGACGCTTGGAGAGGGGTCGCTCCAGGGCTGAAGTGGTGTTGCCTCCTATTTTGGGTCATAACATCAAGACCAGCCAAGGTTTGATGTGCTCCCATAGGAATTTGCTTTTTGAAACCACCGTCTCGGACGTGTAGTGAAATTCATATTGAAATAGAGGGGAAAGCAGCACAAGGAAGGGGAGGTGGTGGTGGTCAGTCCTAGAAAAGCAAAGCCAGGGGGTATTTGTTTGCCCCTCCAGCCCTGGCTGCCCCGGGGCTGCCCGTGCCCCTCTGGGGACAGTCTGGGGGCAGGCCGCGCTTGGTGTCCCCACTCCTCCGGTGGGCAGGTGGGGAAAGGAGGCTGGGCTCCACAGTGTCAGGCACCAGCACCCCCTGACCCCAAGGCTTGGTGCCTCGTGTGCCTGGCAGTGCGATGGGACCCTGCTAGACCTGAGCAACACGTCCCTGGAGGGCATCGCCGTCCTCAACATCCCCAGCATGTACGGCGGCTCCAACCTCTGGGGTGAGACCAAGAAGCAGCGTGGTTACAACCGGCTGGGGAAGAAAGCGCCAGAAAAGCTGCATGCCACGGTGGTCACCGATGCCAAGGAGCTCAAGTTCTGCGTGCAGGGTGAGCGGTGGGACCATGGCCGGGGGGGCGATCGGGGTGTGCGGGGTTAGTGCGGGGTAGCAGGGCAGCCACCAGTTCTGGCCGTGTCTCAGCGCACTGTCTTTTGGGGTGCCAGGGTGACCCCAACAATGATCTGGCCAAGCTGGCAGTGGCTCTGCCTGCCTGGTGCCTGTGGTGGCCGGAGAGGATGTGGCTCCCACACCCTGCCAGCCCCCCACGACCACTCACGGGTGTGAGACTGGGCAGCCCCCTTGCCCGGCGGGGCTGGCAGGGCGCCCGCTGCTGCAGAGGAGGAGCTGGAAGTGGAGCTGCAGAGCTGGCACCAGGGACTTCTGTAAGCATCCTCCCAGGCTGCGCTGCAGTGCTGCCAGCCTGGCCAGGGGCTCTGGGGACAGCACGGCTCCTGTGCTGGCACCTCGCACCCACTGCTGCCTCCACCAGAGCCATCCCTGCGGGCACGGGCAGGGCGCAGGCAGCCCAAAGGGCCGGCAGCATTCCCCGGCAGAGAGCGGTGGGTGAGAAAGCAGTCAGCAAAATAAGCAAAGTGCCCATATTTTCTACCTGCCAGCGCCCACGGCCTTGGGCTGAGGTGGAAAAGAGCCCCCTGCTCCGTGGCTGCCAAGACAGTGGTGTTACCTGCCATCCCAGATTGTCACCAGCCATCCCTCGCCAGGCAAGCCCGTGGGAACAGGCAGCCGGGAGTGGAGCAGAGCAAGGATTCCAAAGGGTGGCATGAGGCAGCAGGGTTGGTCCCCTGGGCACACTTGGGTGGGCAGGAGGGTTTGGGGGACTTCTGGTTGTTCACCAGGGGTGAAACAGGACGACCCTGAAGGGAATGAGAGAGGAGCAGGTTGCCCCAGTGTTGGGTGCCTTTGCTGGCAGCCTGGAAGAGCAGGAGGAGGTGGAAAAAAAGGGCAATGCCCTGGGATTTGAGCAGATGCCTCCTGGGGAGGATTTCCCCATACATCCCAGCTCCTGGTGGGGGCCACAGCGCCCCAGGGCACCCAGAGCAGGGAGAGTTCTGCCAGTATTTCATACAACACTGCAAACAAGCGGTCGAGGGGCTGGTGGCTGTCACCCTGCAGTCATGCAGGACTGGACTCTTTTGGACTAAGAGTGGTTTTGCTCCAGGGATTTTGGACAGCAGCATTATCCAGTGCCCAGCTCAGTGGTCTCAGGGGACACTGGAACACACCCCCATGTTTACCACTAGCCCCACTGCCCTCTGGGGCACCCAGCCGCCCAGCTGTGCTGGCCCTGATGTTCCAAATGACAGCAGAAGGCAGGGGATCCCCGGGGATGGGGGGACCGACTTGGATCCCTCTCTTTTGCAGATCTCAGCGACCACCTCCTGGAGGTGGTGGGGCTGGAGGGTGCGATGGAGATGGGGCAGATCTACACGGGGCTGAAGAGTGCTGGGAAGAGACTGGCCCAGTGTTCATCTGTCACCATCAGGTATTTGTGCCCATCCCAGCTGAGCACCTGGCTGATGACAAAAGCTGGTGCCTGCGTCACCCTGTGTTTCCTCTCTTCGTGCCTTGCAGGACGTCCAAGCTGCTGCCCATGCAGGTGGACGGGGAACCCTGGATGCAGCCGTCCTGTACCGTGAGTCCCTGTGGGCAGCCGGGATGGGCAGGGGCTGGTAGCACTGTGGGCACCTTCGGCTCCCCGTGCAGCCTGGCAAAGCCTCCGGAATTAGAGAGAGGCTCCTGTGCTCACTGGTGGGCGGACACAGCTCTTGGCCACCTGCGACTTCTGCCTGTGCCTATGCTGGCCCTGGGCTCGTGGCAAGCCACCATGGGAGCCGTGGGGCCAGGGACACGCTCATCCCTTCCCAGGCAGGTGGGGTGCAGTCCTTCCCAGGGGCGGGGAGGGGGGCGCTGCGGTGGGGTCCCCACCATCCACTATGCAGCTTGCCTGGAGGAGAAATGTAGAGGTGTTTCCGTAGCTGGTACTCCCATGCAGCAAAGCACTTCAGCGCCCGGCTGGGGAGCGGCAGCAGCTCCTCTCCCCGCTGCTGGCTGCTCGGCTGCCCCTGGCTCCCTCGGCTCGCTCCCCGGGGTCCCAGGGCTAGGGGTTGCCCAGGGGAACTCAGAGCCCGGGAGCCCCTTACGGAGCTGGGTTCTTCGCTTCTTTTTAGGTTAAAATTACACACAAAAGCCAAGTGCCGATGCTGCTGGGCCCCCCCCAGAAGAGCAGCTTCTTTTTCCTGAAGAGGAGAAACCGGACTCGAGATTAAGCCTGGTGCAGAGGCGCTCAGCTTCCTGGACACTCCGCCTGCTGCGGGGGATCCCCAGATCCCTGCTCTGGGGCAGGGAGAGAAAACAGCCCCCTGAGCGCAACAGGGATGATTTTCCCAGGAAGGTGTCAGAGGCTCCTTCCCAACCCACCACAAGCCTCTTCTCCAGAGAGGGTGGAAGCAGTGGGTGAAGGCAGGCCAACACACGGGGAGCGCGTTCACCAGAGCAGCACTAGGACTGGTTTTTTCTCCTTTTATTTAAATACCAACCCCCACCCCCTCCCCCCCCCGCCCCAGCAGAGCTGCAAATGAGTGCGCTCCTGAGAAAATGCCAAGCTTCACTTATTTATTTTTAATCCTCTTGAAGGACACTCAGTGTTTTGCTGCACTGGCTTTCTGTCCACCAACCCTTGCACATTGAAGAAGTTATTTATTTTCCTAGCCTAGAGGAGACAGTATCTGCCATGTCACCGGCTAGTGCTTCTAGGACAGGTTTTAAGCCTTCGCTGCCAGCCCTGGGAGCCACAAGACATGGGACAGTCTCGGGATACACAGTGCCTGGGCTGTGGGGACAAGCGCAGGGTGAACAGGAAGAGACCATTTTCGGACATGGAAATGGCTAAAGTGGGATTTTGGGAGGAGTTGCTGACCCTGGGAAACGTCCACGCCCTGACTCTGGGCTTCATAGTCATATTTATGTATTTATTTGGTGGACTTGGGGGGGGTCACCTTCTTTTAATGAGCCTGGGTTGGATGCAAACACCCCCTTCCTTCTCTGCTGGCTGTCCCCCATGGCACCTCCTTCCGCATGGACTTTTCTCTCTCCTGAAGCCTGCCAGTCTGCACCAGGGGCTGGGGACCCTGGGGATGGAGATCCAGAAGCTCTTCTTGCCTGGAAACGTCCCCTCCACCTTTTTACACATCTCCTCATGTGCTTTACCAGGCCCACGCTCTCCTGGTGGCATCCAGTGCTGCCTCTAATATGCATGAGCAGGTTTTGGTGTCATCACCCGTGTGTCCCCCACCAGACCATGGGACACAGCTTCTCCCCAGGATGTGACAGGGACCACAAAAGGGATGAAGGTACAGAGGAGGTGTGGTCTGGATGTGTGCCCTGCTCATGGTGCTCCCGGGAGTTGGGAGAACTGGCCCACAACAAGGGCTGCTGGTTACTTCTGCAGGCACCTGCTGCCTCCTGCAGTGGCCCTGCGTGGGAGAACGCTGGCTCCCAAATCAGCCCCTGCTCCCAGGCAGCTCCCTCAGGTCTGGCAGAGGCCAGAAAACTGCTGCTTGTCCCCACTCTGCCCCTGCCACAGGGCAGGGAGCCCTGGCTGTGACGAGCCACCCTATCCTCCCTGGTGACACAGCACCCAGTCCTTCCTCACGCTGCAGGTTCCCATCCAACAGCAGCCCTCTGGCAGCGCAGAGGGTGCTGCAGTCATTACGTTTCAGAGTGAACAGTGAGCTGAAAGAGAACTGTTTGTCACCCTCCCCAGGCAGGGACAGGGCTGTGGTGTGCCTCTTTGAGCTTGGGGCCATTTCTGGCAGCAGCTGTGGGGCCCTGGTGACAGGGACAAGAGGAAACGGGCACAAACTTGTACATAAGAAGTTCCATCCAAACATGAGGAGGAACTTCTTTCCTGTGAGGGTGGCAGAGCCCTGGCAGAGGCTGCCCAGGGAGGTGGTGGAGTCTCCTCTGGAGACATTCCAACCCCACCTGGACACGTTCCTGTGGGACCTGCTCTGGGTGGCCCTGCTCTGGCAGGGGGTGGGACTGGACGATCTCCAGAGGTGCCTGCCAACGCCATGGGATTCTGTGATGCTGTGAGATGGGAGGAGGCAGCAATGCCCCAGGGGAGCCCCAGCCCACACGTTCCCCTCAGCCCAGGCCCACGAGGAGGCTCGGGGCGGCTGCCACAGCTCCCTCTCCCCCTGCCCTTGGTGCCAGTGTTGGGGGGGGCGAGGGCGAGCCGGGGGGCAGGTGCTCATTGCAGTGTGACACCTGGGGCCACACAGGAGAGTGCCAGCAGCAGCCCAGAAGCCATGAGGAGGGGACACCAAGCGCCACAGAGTGAGCGGGAGTGAGCATGGGCCCAACCAGCTGGCACAGAGATGGCCACAGCTCCCTGAAGCCATGACCTGCATACAGGGGCACGCTCCACCAGCGGTGCATAAATCCACCCTCCTCCTCCTCCTCATTACCCGGGGTGACCATTAATGAGTAGCCAGCTGAAAGCCTAGGGTAGCTATGCCGAATAAACCCCAGGTCCCATGGACCTGTGGCCTCCAGTCCCTCCAGCCCCTCCCCAGTGGCCTCTGTGCCCTGCAGCCCCCACCACGTGGGAGGGGGAAGGAAGAAAACCTCAACCAGCTCCGGAGCTTTGCCGGCGATGGGTTCAGTATCAGCACATGAGGTCAGTGACGGCCATAGCAGCAGGTTTGGCTCCGTTTCCCTGCCCGCTTGGCCTCAGCCCAGTGTTTTTATCCCAGAGCTCTGGTCAGAAAGTGCCCGTGTGGAATCAGCAACAGTTCTCACCACAGACCTGCTCCTTGGACCTGGTCACGGTTTGCTGGGCTCTGGGCAAAGGGCAGCACTCGCATCTCTCTGTTGCAGTTTGCTGCTGGTGCTGGCAGCACAGGGAGCTGAGGGCCACCACTCTGGGCTGGTGGATCAGTAGCACACCAACACCGCTCTGCCAAGGGCAAGGGGCTCTGATGGAGATGTCCCCTTGGGATGACCAGTGAGATGGTCCCTGCCGCTCCCCTCCAGGGAACTCTGTTCAATCTGCTCCCGCTGTGCCAAAGCCATGGTTTGACAGGCCTGGCACCTAATGACCTCCTTAGTCAATGGTGCAAAGGGGCTGGGATGCCAACCTGGTTGTCCCCAGCTCTGGGGAGGAGTATGCCACGCAGCCAAGGGGCACACAAGGCTCTGAACTCACCCCCTGTTCCCCTTGGTGTCTCCCAGCTCAGCCCTGTTTGTCCCCCAAAGGCTGTGAGATGGAGCGGGAGCCCCCAAACACTCCCCAGCACCCCGCCAAGCTGGCACCATGCTGAGAGACCCCCTGAGAGCTGTGAAACCCCGTTCCCGTGGGAACCCCAGCCTGGTGCCAGCCCCATTCTCCCTCTGTGTGCGTCGCTGTGGTTGCCTGCATGGAAATGGCACCCATAGCATAGCGCGTGTTGCCGTGTACACCTGGACTGCTGTGGGCTTGCCTCAAATAAAGATGGTGATGAAATAGTCAGCTGGTCTTGGGTTGCGCTGGGGTTCCCCGATTCCTGGCCAGGCACAAGGTCCCCATCTTTGAGGACTCCCAATGAGAGGTGCCCGATTTGGGGCACTGGGGCTGAAGCAGCAGCACAATGTCAGCAGCAGCACAATGGAGAGGGAGACGCAACCAGCTAAATTTGGAGCTTGCAGGGTTTTTTTTGTTTTGGTTTTGTGGTGTTGGTTTTTTTTTGGAGTGCACTCTAAATTTAGCAGGTCCCAGTCGCCATCCCCCTTCCCAGCCCTGGCTCTCCAGGGGCTTCGGCTCTTCCTGGGGCACCCCTGAAGCCACCCACCTGCCTGCCCCACAGCTGTTCTCAGCCCCAGTTGCCTCTCCCTGCAAGATGCCCAGGGGTGCTGAGCAGCGCCTGGGCCAGTGCAGGCCCCGTGGGTGGCTGGTTGTGCCCAGCCCTGCAATGACCTAGCTTGTCCTCAGCATCTCTCCTTGCTCTCTGGCCCAGGTTTTGCCACCCGCCCATCCATGTGTCATCTGCTAATTTTACCAGAGGTGATTTAATCATAAGGGCAGAGGGGAAGTGAGAGTGCCAGTGCCTGCAGAGCCCCCCGGGAGTGTTCCCCAGGCAGCAAGGACACTCTGTGCCCTCTGCATGCTTCCCCCTGTCCAGCATGCAGGCACCTGGCAGGCAGTCTATCCTTGCATCCCCCCCTGCCATTTCACCCAGGACACAAAGGCAGACAAGCTACCTGCTATTACCAGTGTCATCCCAGGGGGGTGGTGGTGGCCCTGGAGGACTCTGAAAGCTCATCAGTCCACCAACATCAACAGAGAAATTCCCACCAGCAGCCCAGGGACACGCTGGGCAGCTCTCCCAGGACACTGGCAAGCCCACGACCCAAGGCTAAGCATTTCAAAATGGTGAGCACGAGCCAATAGGTTTCCTAACCCTGAGTGTCTTCCAAAGGTCCTAGCAGAAGGCTAATCTCCTTCCCAAGCTAAGAGCAACTTTTAACTGAGCACCATCCATTGTTTTCCCCTTTTCCAGCAATAATTTCCTAGTTTCACTCAAAACCAATGTGAGGCCTCCACAGAGTTCATTTATCCTGTGCAACCTGCTGTGTCCTCCACGGGTGACTAGTAGGCAGGTCTCTGCAGTGGATCTCCAGACCTTCAGCTACAGATGGAGAAACTGAGGCACTTGGGAGAGCACCACTGAGGTGGGGGGGGGGGGGCTGGCAGGCCCCTAGCAGCATGGCTTTGTCCTAAGACCATTCCTGATCCTCTGACCTATTTGCAGTTCTGCAAGGGCTTGTGCGGGGATCTGTGGCCAGGGCAGCCCGAAAGCCCTCTCCATGTGGGACCTATTTTCCTTATGGCCTCCTCCAACAAGCCCTTCCCAAAGGCAAACCAGCCCCCAGGGTGCCTGCTGGGTACGGGCTGCCAAGGCCAGCACTCAGGCGTGCGTTAGCCCCAGGCTCGCAGGGGGGTCCGTGCGATGGTACAAAACCGCCTCCCAAGACAGCAAGGGGGGCCCCCTGGGCCTGCTCAGTGGGGTGCTCATGGTGCGCGAAGCCAGAGGTCCACCCCGCCTGCAGAGCTTGCTGTGCGGCAGGTTCTCGGGCACGGCATGCAGGGGGCAGGTGCCCCCCCTCCCCGATCCCGATCCGATCCCTCGGGCCGCCCCACCGACTCCCCAAGGCCGCCCGTTAACCCCCCCATCCCCCTTCCC
>JAOTQQ010000052.1:25712296-25726408 GCA_026546715.1 Gallinago undulata | reverse complement strand
CCCGATCCCGATCCGATCCCTCGGGCCGCCCCACCGACTCCCCAAGGCCGCCCGTTAACCCCCCCATCCCCCTTCCCGGAGGAGCGGGCGGCCCCTTTAAATCCTGCGCTGCCCCAGCCCCACCCGCCGGCCTCTTCCCCCTTCTATTTTTTTATGAATGAAAAACGTTCTCGGCAGAGCCATGCAAATCACCGCGCGCCCATTGGCTGCTGCCGCCCCCTCCCACCCAGCCGGCCTCAATGGTGCTCGGCGGTGCGGTGGGCGGGCGGGCGCGCCGCGAGGCGACAGCCAATCAGAGGGCGCGGACGGCCGAGCGGCGGTTCGCTATTGGGCGGCGCGGAGGGTAAACAAGCGGCGCGGCGCGGGGCGTGGCGTGGCGCGCGGAGGCCGCTGGCGGGGGGCTGTGGCCCGGCCGGGCGGTGGGTGCGGAGCGGCGCGGAGGGGAGCGGAGCGGCGGCAAGGAGCGGAGCGGCGCCTCCCCCGGCTCCCCCCGCGGCGGCTCAGCCTGCGGCGCCCCGGCCGGGTACGCGGGGCTCTGGCGTGCGGGGCGGCCCGGGGTGGGGGCGGTGTTTATGAATGGCGCGGGCCGCGCGGTGTGAATGGCGGGGGGGTGGAGGGGGGTGGGGGCGGGGGCGGGGAGGGCGCGGGAGCGCGCGCGCGCGCGGGGCGGGCGGCGGGGGGGAGGAGGAGGAGTTTATGAATGGGTCGCGCGGGGCGGCGTGGGAACGGGGCTGGCGGCAGCGCGGCCCTGCAGCGCCAAGCACCGGCAGGGGCAGGCGGGGGGGGGGGGGGCGAGGCGAGAGATGGGGGGGCGGCGAGGCGTCGGCCCCGCCCCACGTTTTCCCTCCTCCCGCGGCGCGTGATGTCACGGCCGTTTCTATAGAAATTGGGTGACATCACGAGGCGGGGGGCTGCGACCCACCGCGACAGGAGCCGGGGCCTGATCCTGCCCCCCCCCCTCCCCCTCCTCCCCGCACCCCCAGCCGCGCACCTGCCGGAGCCGGGATCTCCCTTCCCCGGCCGGCGTCGATGCTGAGCGGGCCGGGGGCACTGCCCGCCTCCCCCGCACCATGGACGGCTTCTACGACCAGCAGGTTCCCTTCATGGGCCCCGGGGTAAGTTTGCCCTGTGCCCTGCTCCCCGGCCTCGGGCGTCGCCCCGGCCTCGGGGACGCCCCGTCCTTGGGGGCTGCCACCCTCCCGACCCCCTCTCGCCCTGCTCCTCGCAGAAGTCCTGCGCAGAGGAGGCCCGAGGCCGGCCAGGCTCTGAGAGGAAAAGGAAGTTTTTGGAGACCGACCTGGCCCACGACTCGGAAGGTAGGCAGGGCTGGCCCGGGCAGCCGTGGCCTCGCTGCAGCCCCCTCAGACCACTCTCCTCGCGTTTATCCGTTTAGGAATAATCCTGGGAATAATGGCGGTTTTATTTATTCTGTGGAGTGCATAATTCTCTCACTCTGTTCCAGAGCTCTTCCAGGATCTCAGCCAGCTCCAAGAGGCCTGGCTAGCTGAAGGCAAGTCTTCACCTCTGCTTTTTTTTCTGTGTAAAATCTCTCCGTGAGTGTTTTGTTTTTGAGAACCAAAACTGTCGTAAAACCAATTTTGTTTTGTTTTTTTTAGCTCAGGTCCCCGATGACGAACAATTTGTCCCAGATTTCCAGTCTGACAACTGTAAGTGATTTTGCTGGGTTTTGTTGGGGGGAAATGTTTGGGTGCCTGTGCAAAACCTGGCGGTGGGTTTGGAGCCGCTTCCTTGGGAAAGCGGTTGTTGCCGGGGCTGAACCCGTGAAGTCATGGACTTTCGGGAGAAAGCATGTGTGGTTTGGGGTCATCAAGATGAGACTTGCAATGTCCCGTCTTTTGTAAATGGGGAAAACTATAGCCAAATGCACGGAAGTAATTGTAACTGATCTCTGTGCTCTCTGAGCCTCACTGCTTGTTCGTAGTAATGTTGATTTGGTTATAAATGCTCTTTTTCCTTTTCAAGTGTATGCGAGAGCCCGTACTGGGCTCCTTAGTTAGCCACAATCTCTGCAGTTTCTGGAGCTTTTTACAGTCCTGGCCCAGTGCTGCTGGCAAGAGCGGACCTGAGCGGTGAAACTTGAGCTACTTTAAGCAGCATTAATCACTGGCGAGTGAGCATGTTTAAAAGGAGGCCAGTGAAAATGCAGTCCCTCTTGAATTGCATAAGAGCGAGAGTTGGTTCTGAGCCACGGTTCGTTGCTGGAACGGGTTAGCAGCGAGGGCAGGGGCTGGTTAATGTCGTGTGGTGGTTGCGTGGCGCTCGGGCGCTGGCTCTCCTGGTGTTGAAGGTTTGGTTGGAGGGGAAGGGGGGGGAATCAGGATGTTTTGAGTCGTTACCTGGCAAAGAGAAGTAGCAGCTTAGTGTCAGTGGCTGGATTTTGCTGCTGAGCCAGACAGCTATAGAACTTAAAGGAAATCAAATTTAGCCTGCAGTCGAACAGATTTTCTCATTCCAGCTTTGTCACAGCATGCAGCAAGGGTATCTTCTCCTACAGTAAACGCATGTTAATTATTGCTCTTTGATTACTTCTGAGTGGGAAGCTTGCCATTAAACTGTTCCAGACAGCACAAGTTTCAGATGCACTTTTTTTCCTTGTCTCCCCTGAGATAAAAGGCAAGCCCAGAGTCAGAAACACAACTGGCTGTTGACATCCTAGCGCAGCCCAGCAGCTCTTGCTTGGAGCGGTAGAAACTGCAGCGTGCGTGGGAGGGTGGCTCTTAGAGCTGAAGCTGTTTCCAGTGCCTCTTGGCAGTCTCTTGTTTCCTTGTAACCTGAAGAGCTCAGACAGAAGAGACAGACTTTTCTGGGTGATGCAGAGAAAGAAAGAAAGGAGAAAAAAAAAAAAAGCATTTGGTTGAGACTTTTAAACGTTCTCCTGACTAGCTCAGCCTCTGCAGATCCAGCATCGAAACAACTTCGTCACTTGAAAGGAGACCTCCTGTGTGACTCCCCGCTATAACAACCTTCCTTAATTTTCCCAGGGAGAGAAAGCAAAGGTTTCCCTTGCTGTCATGCAGAGGGCCGTGCTGGCTGGGGGGGCTCAGACTGAGGTGAAGGGGAACGGGAAGCCCAGCTCTTCCATACCAGTACTGGAAAACATTTAAAGAGGAGAGAGTCTCTAGCTTACAGCTTTCTGGTCCCATCTTCTCACCGCGTTCTAATTTTGAACTGTGTGGTGTGGGAAGAAAGAGAAGGATGAATCTGGTGCAGTCTTCCCTCTGCACCGGGGTTTCAGAAGCGGGGACTTGTTCCTTTCCTGGGCTGGGGGTCCCACTGGGGCTCGGTGCCTGTTAGGCAAGTCCTTCCTGTTGGTCAGTGTGGCTGCTCGCAGGCACACCTTGGACTTGGTTCTGGCAGTTGTGTAGCTCTTTGCCTTTTCTCTGAGGAAGCTGCTGCTCTCTTTTGTCCCAAGCAAACCAGCTCCATCTCCTGCTCGGTGGTGTGGTGTTCCTGGTGCCCTGCATTGAGCAGTAAGAGGCTGGATTTGGTGTTTTTAAGCTGCTTGGAGAAATAACAGATCCTACTGGGAAGATGAGGAAGCCATGGGTGACTCCTGCAGAGCTCACCCCACTGGCCCTCACTCTGTGTCCCTGGCCAGCATAGGTGCAGACTTGCTGGCAACATGGTCCTGGAGAGAAGGATATACGTCCAATATTCTGTCATGGTTGTTTAAATAACGGGGGAGCGATAGGGTCATGCTGGTTGTGATCAAGAACCATGAGAGGCTTTGTCTTTTGCAGGGGTTTGCTGCCAGGGGACTTGTGGGGCCCCTGTGCAGGCGGTTCATGGCTAAAGCCACGGGCAGGGCATGGAGCAGGGCTTCTTAGACACCAAAACAAAAGCAGGAGGTTTGTTTCTGAGGAAGGGTTGTTTAAACAAAGGAAAGCAGGAGCCTGGCTTCTATTTCTGGCTCCTCTCCTGGTGTGACCTTGGGTGCGTCCTGTAGTGCCGGGGGATGGAAGGGCAGGCAGGAGCTTGGCACCCAGGTGATGGCTTGTGCAGGTGCCAAGGTCCCCAGCCAGTGGCCCGGCTGGAAATGGTGGTTTGGTCACCTTACCCATGACTCAGAGAGTGGGTACCATTGGGAAAGCCACCACCCTCCAGGCTCAGCTGATGGTTGGGAACAACCTGCCCTGTCCCCCGCCATGGGATTCAGTGGTGGTTCCAGGCCCCAGGTGGCTTTGGGGTGTCATCTCTGCCACAGGAGACCTCTTGGCTGAAGGCTGACCTTTGGGGCATCTCTGGATTGGCTGGAGGTATAGCACAGGGGGCTACACCTGACACACACACACACACACACACACACGCACCCCCCTCCATCTTCCCCTCCCCTTGCCAGCGGAGCACAGCAGCAGCAGCAGCCACCCAGAGAGGGGCTGCCAGGCACCCATGGGTGCTCTCACCACTCCTGTGACTCAGTCCCAGCACGGGTGTGCCGAGGCATGTTCTCTGGCCCCATCTATAGTTAAACTGCTCCCTCTGCCTATTTTTTATAATTTTTTTAAGCTTTTAATTACAGTGCCAAATGCAGGACCGGAAAGGTTAGAAGAGCTCGCGCACCCAACGTGCCTTTGAGGTGCTGGGTCAGGGTATCCCCTTTCCCAGGAATCCTCCCGCAGCCTTCCCCGCTCCCTCTCTGGCCACTTGCTGCCCGGGACCCGAAACCCTGCGAGCCCACCGCCAGCCCGGGTGCCCGCTGGGCTCCTGCAGCCGGGAGCTCTGGCCTGGCTGCCGGGGCCAGCCATCAGCTCGGCGGCGCTTGCTGAGACGCGCCGGCCGGCCCTGTGGTGTTTGTGTAAGGAATTCAGACGCTGCACAAAGTCCAGGCTTGGCCAGCTGGTCTCTGTTAGGATCTTAAGGCTTGTTTCCCTCCTCTTGAATGGCAGCGCTAAGCTCACGGGAAATTTTTTTTTTTTTTTTTCTCCCTGGCCGCATGAATGGAGTGCTCAAATTGTTTGTGAATGGAGGGTGGTGCCTGCTCGGAGGCTTTTTTTTTTTTTTTTTTTCTCCCTTCAATGAATAACCAGACCCCATTGTACAGCTGGCGGAAAAAACAACCCGCTCCAACAACACGGAGCCTGTGAGGGAGAAACATGCCCGCCATAGGCAGCTGGAGCCCTTCCAAAGCCCGTTCCTCTTGGCTTTCCCGTGGCTCGCGGGGCGCCTGGGCTCTGCCGCCGCGCCGGCCCCCCATTACGGCCAGAAATGCTGAGAGCAGCAAAACCTCGCCGAAGGGGGGAGAAGGAGGAGGGGGGGCTAAATCCGGGTGGGGAGCGGGTGGAAGGCAGGCAGGAGGCTGTGCTGGCTCAGCGCTGGGCTTCGTGTTTCAAATCCTCCTCGGGGGAGTTTTTGTGCCCTTGGTACCAGCTGTGCTGGGCCGTTTCGGGTGGGGGTAGAGCGGGGAGTCAGCAGCTCTTTAAAGGTTTTGACAAATTAGGGGAGCAGCTCATTACCTGGCAAGCTGTGAACAGTTGTCCTGGAGCTATTTGTTCCTCTCCCCTGTAGTTGGGCTGTGTTTAGACTTTGCATGAAGCTAATACTCCACTTCCGATTAGTCTTGGCTCTCCTCTGCAGGCACTATTTACGTAAAGGTCTCTGAGGCGCTTTCCCTTTCCTAGAGCGCCTGCTTTTAGAAATTAATTAGGCTAAGCATATATTACCTGGTTTAAAATTATACATAGCGAGTGGGCTTGGGGGGCTGGGATGGATTTGGGTTTAATGGGACCGTTTGCCACTTGGACTAATACAATTGTGGGACCCTGGGACTGTGCTCCCTTGGAGCTGGGGAACGGTGGATCCGGTTTAGCCGCTCGCAGACTCCCTGGCCAGCTGGCTGGGAGCTGGCCATGCCACCGCGGGGCTGAGGGGGTCACTGCAACCTTCTTAAAAGCTCCTGGAGCTCCAGACTGTAAAGCCCCCTTGTTCCTTGCCCTGTGACTCGGGGAGGTGGCTGCTGCCTGCAGTGCCCGGGCTCACTCCCCTCACCCAGGGGTTTTTGGCCCGGTCTGAGCATGTGTCTCCTCTGTGGCTGTCATCAGGCTGTCCGTTCCCTTCTCACAACCCTTGCTCTTCCCCTTTTGCCCTGCACTGTTCACCTCTCGGATCCCAGTGGGAATGACTCTTGCTCCATGAATGAAGTCCAAGGCCAGAAGGGCTATCCCTCCCCTGCAGAAGTCAGCCCTGCCACCACGGCTCTGTTCACCAGCTCGTCAGGGTCTGCCAGGGCATCCTTCTGCTGGGGTTTGGTTGCCTGATGCTCCTGGGGAAGTATTTTGGCACCTGGTTCCCAAGCAAAGAGCACCCAGGGGGATGTTCCTAGGGGTGATGTTCTCCGTCACCTTCTCCCGTGCAGGCGAGCCTGTATCCTCCCCTGTTTCGTTGCAGTGGTCCTGCATGCCCCACCTCCAGCAAAGATCAAGCGGGAGCTGCACAGCCCTTCCTCGGAGCTGTCATCCTGCAGCCATGAGCAGGCTCTCTGCACCGGCTACGGGGACAAGTGCCTCTACAACTGCTGGTAGGTAGCGGGAGGGTGGACACAGGGACTCCTCTTGTTCGTCAGCCTCTGCTGCGCGGCGCCTTCGTTAGCGTCGCCGTCAGCCCCCGGCCCCCCTCTCTCTCTCCCGGCAGTGCCTATGACAGGAAGCCCTCTGCCGGGTTCAAGCCATTAACACCGCCTGCCACCCCAGTGTCTCCTGCGCACCAGGGATCGGCCCTGCCGCCGCCAGCCCCGGCCATGCCGGCCGCTGCCCACCCGACGGCCCCGGCACCGCAGCCGGTGCAGGAGCAGAGGCAGCAGACCTTTGCCGTGCCACGGCCACCTCACCCGCCCATGCACATGCCAAAGATGATGTCTGAAAACCAATACCCCCCAGAGCACAGGTAAGGCTTTCCCCCTTCCTTATGTGAGTGCGGGCGTCTTCCAGGTGTTTATGGGGACTTTGGCCCCCGTGGGAGGGAGGGATGGATGGATGGATGGCCTCCAAGTGTGGGGAGGGAAGGGAGATCGCTGTAGTTGCAGACCATGGGCCAGATGTTGCTGCCTGGGGGCCTGTGGAAGCCAGTGCCACAAAACTTGCTGCTTCCTCTGCTCCGAGGACAGGCTGAAGGAGCTGGGGTTATTCAGCCTGGAGGAGACCTAATAGCAGCCTTCCAGTACCTGAGGGGGGCTACAGGAAGGCTGGGGAGAGCTTGTTTACAAAGGCCTGCAGTGACAGGATGAGGGGCAATGGGTTTAAGACAGAGAAGAGCAGATTTAGATTGGAGATTAGGAATAAGTTCTTTCCAATGAGGGTGGTGGAGCACTGGAAGAGGTTGCCCAGGGAGGTGGTTGAGGCCCCTTCCCTGGAGACATTCAAGGGGAGGCTCAAGAAGGCCCTGGGCAACCTGGTCTAGTTGGGGGTGTTCCTGTGACTGCGGGGGGGTCGGACTAGGTGGTCTTTGGAGGTCGCTTCTGGCCCAGACCTTTCTGTGATTCCCACTGGGGTCTTGTGGCTCTTTTTCCCCATGAGGCAGCTCCCTGCAAATGGGGACCTGCTCCTTCCAGCCCTGGGGACACAGGGACAAGGGCAGACCCTTCACCTCCTCCCACCCTGGGGGAAGGTGAGGGTGGCAGAAGCTGCTGGCTGCATCCATCCCTGCGGCAGCAGGCAGTGGTGCTGAGTCAGGGCTCTTGCTCTCCTCTTTCCCACCCACTGCAGCTTTCTGGCATCTGAGCTGAGCCCTGCCGTGCTGGGGAGCTGCAGACATCCCCATCCTGATCCTGAGCATCCCTAGGCTGAGGGTTGGTCATTAGGTCCCCCATGCATCACACAGCATCCCTGTGATTTTGCAGCTGTTGAGGGAGAGACTCTGTTCCCTGCCTCCTCTCCAAGCCATGACTTCATCCTTTGTCCCCTGCCATGTCCCTGAAGGCTTTTCTGGTCCCTTCCCTTGTCCTGGGTTTGCTTGCACAAAGGTTAGTGGTAGGCGGCGTGGTGCAAGTCCTAGTCGACTCTGGCTTTGCTTGTGGCCTCTTGGATGCCCTTTGCTGTGGTGGTGGCTGCTGGTGCAGCATGTCCCCTGTGGGCAGCCCAGCAAAGGTGGGACCACACGGAAACCCTCGGGACATGCTCCCAGCAGGCGAGCATCCCTCCCTGGCAAAGCAGGGCTCGGCTCTGGGTGACCTTTGCGCTATGCACGGGGCCGGCTGCGACCCCTCGGGAAGCACCGAGCCAGTGCAGGGCTTGGGTTTCACTCAGGAAGGACAGAGGGACACGGCTCGGAAATGGAGTAATCCCAGCCCGGCAGCTGGGAGGGCTCCGGTTACCAAGCCAAATGGCGTGCGGCCAGCCAAGAGGAGCCGGGTGCTGAGATCACCTTTCAAGGTGCCGGAGGGCGAGGGGATGTGACAGCACCCCCTTTAGATGGTCCCATACTCCCCACAGCCAGGTTGGGCTCTGCTGGGGCTCGAGCCAGCGGTGACAGCACCCCGGAGCCGAAAATAGTGCTCCCTGCTGCCGAGTTCAAGGTTTAATCCCAGCGGCGTGGGCGGATTAGCAGCCGGCTGGGGCTGTGGAGTGGATTTGGCTTTGCATAAGCACCAGCCTGGGTGCAGCACCCCCTGAGCCCCATGGTTCTGCCCCCTACCCTGTGGGGAGATTGTACCACTTTTAGAGTCTTTGCTGTTGTGGGGTGGTTGGTTGTTTTTTTTTTTTTTGGTTTGCTTAGGTTTTTTTGTTTGTTTGTTTCTCATCCTCACTCTTACCCAGCCGTCCCTGTTGCAACTCAGGGCTGCCATCCTGGTGCGGTGCTTCACAGTGATGGCCCACACACTGTCCTGCTCCCCCACTGGGGTGTCCCCAGCGTTTGGAGGGGGATGGGGCTCCCCAGTGCCCTGCCGGGTCCCCATGCGGTGGCCGTGCTCCTGAGGAGCCATCCCAGCTCGCTGTGGGGGGAACACAGTGCCACCCAAACCACCCCGGGAGCACCCTTGGCTGAAGGCACCAAGCCGGCACAGGGTCCCTGTCTGGGGTGGGAGCCAAGTGGTGTGCCTGACCCTGCCACCCCTCAGTAACGCCGTGTCCCTCTCTCCCCCAGGTTTCAGAGGCAGCTGTCTGAGCCCTGCCACCCCTTCCCACCGCAGCCTGGGGTTCCAGGGGAGAGCCGCCCCATCTACCACCGGCAGCTTTCCGAGCCCCTCGGCCCTGCTGCCCCTCAGCCCCCTCAGGGATTCAAGCAGGAGTACCACGACCCGCTCTACGAGCACGGCGGCCCCAGCCTGCCCGCCCCCCCCAGCCACAGCTTCCAGCCGCCCATGGGCATCAAGCAGGAGCCCCGGGACTACTGCATCGACTCAGGTGGGTGCGAGCTGGGGGAGCAGCCAGATGCCAGCACCCCGGGGTGATGTGGGTCACATCGGCGGCTCACAGGCAAGCAGATGTGGTGTGCTCCCGTGGTTCTGGGCTGCTGCTTTGCCTGGTAAATGGGATCTTTTTCTTTTCTTTCATTTCTAAAGCCAGTGAGGATACAGCAGGCATTCACCAGATGCGACACAGCATGGTCTGTGCCATAGTCATGAGCTAGAGTGCCCCACGGCACTCAGTGGGTCCCACCGTAGCCCTGGCCTGGAGCCAGCTGTGATTTCTGGCTGCTGGACCCCACCAGCATCATGGAAAAAATCCTTTAATCGCCTTAGGACCTAAAAATACCCTGACCTTGGGATGGAGGGTGGCATGGCTGAGCAGATGGCAGGGGAGGTACGGTGATGCCTCTTCTCCCTCAGGACCCAAATAACGTGATGAAAACCCAAGCTGACTTCAATCTTCTTCCCCACACTCATTCAGTGTCTCCTCTGCCCTGTAAATCATACTGGTTTTCCCAAAAAATTTGCAGGGGGGTAGGAGGGCGGCAACGCTAAGCGTGGGTGCAGTGGCCCAGGGTCTGCTGGGGTGTGAGATGCCCAGGCTTGGCTGCAGGATGTGCTCGGGGTCAGGGGTGGGAAGCACGCTGTGGAGCACTTGGGCCCCATGGGACATAAATCCCTAATGCTGCCTTCATCTCCCTTGCAGAAGTGCCTAACTGCCAGTCCTCGTACCTGCGGGGGGGCATCTTCCCCAGCAGCCATGACGGTGAGTGCTCGTGGGCATCTCCAGCATGTCCTATCCCATCCCTCCCTCGGGGCAGGCAGAGCTGGTGGGCACCCCAAAAAAACACCCCCAAGAGCATGGCGGTGCCCGTGAGATCCTGCGTGCCAGCAGCACCAGCACCACTGCTAAAAATGGGCTCCGTGCTGCGCAGCCACTGGCCCCCGCGACCGTGCCACCAGGGCTGCCTAATCGAGGATAACGTGCCCAATAAAGCTGCTAAGAGGGTTTTGGTTCTCCCAGCTCCATGGGGTGAGGAGGGGACAGACCTGTGTGGTGCTTGGCCAGCAAGCCAGTGTGGTGCCACCAAAATAACTGGGGATGGGGCTGCTCCCAGCATCGGGGGACGGGGTCTTGGTGCCAGAATGGGCCGAATTTGGGGTTGTTTTTTTTTGTCTAGCTGGGGTGGTGGAGGTGCTGTGTGCTCACAGAGGGTCTTTTTTCCCCTAGGGTTTTCATATGAGAAGGACACACGATTGTATTTTGATGACACGTGTGTGGTACCGGAGAGGCTGGAGGGTAAGAGTCTGGCCCCAGAGGAAGGGCTGAGGAGGACCGGGGGTCCTAGAGGGAGACTTGGGGCAGGGCTGCACAGCAGGCAGCTTTTAAGGCCAAGGTGTGCCACGTGGTGCTCTTGAGAGCTGCCGAGCATCATCCCGCATGCCTGATCGGCATCACCACCCTGCTTGTCCCCATCCTTGTCACCCACCCCACACCTCGCCTGCCTGCGGCAGCATCCCCAGTGCCTCTCCCTCCCTCTGCCCTCATCCTGCGCAGGGGGTCCCGGCACAGGGGTGAGCCCAGTGCTGCTGTGCATTCTGTGCCCTGGGAGGGGGGTTCGCAGCCCGGAGATGGGGCTTTTAACCACCCATTTCTCGGTGTGGGCAGGTAAAGTGAAGCAGGAGCCCACCCTGTACCGCGAGGGCCCTCCCTACCAGCGGCGTGGGTCCCTGCAGCTCTGGCAGTTCCTGGTCACCCTCCTGGATGACCCCGCCAACTCCCACTTCATCGCCTGGACTGGCCGGGGCATGGAGTTCAAGCTGATCGAGCCTGAGGAGGTACGGGGCAGGTCCTGCCCCAGCACCCGGCAGGGCTGGGGCTGCAGGAGGTGGGAGGAGGGGGATGGATCCTTCCTGCATGATGCAGCCCTTCATTCTTGCCCTTGGACCAAGACACGTGCCTTATTCGGGGGGCAGCTTTTGAGGGTGAGAGGGGGGGGAAAAGCCAACTGCCTGTCTGCACTGAGCAGCCGTGGAAATTTCCTTTTAATCTCCACCACTGCCTCTCGGCACGGGGAGCCACCAGCTGTGGCCAGCTGTGCTGGTGCTGCCCCTGTGCTGCCCCACCTCCGGGTGCCCTGCCAAGACCACAGCTCCCCCGCTCCCAAACCGCCCCCGTCCTTCGCCCCAGGTCCCCGGTGGTGGCGTGGCGCTGTGCGGGAGGGTGACACAGAGGAAGAGAAGAAGCTGTTTGGGGAGTAATTGAAAGCAGCTGCAGCACTGAGCTGCGCATTGTGGGTAATTACCCATAATATCTCTTAGGCCGTGCATGGAAATTGTGGTTTTTTGAAGCGGCTTTTTTGGCAGGATCCCCTAATCAAAGTGTCTTTGAATTCGGCCCCTGGTTTGGCAGTGGTGGTGGTGTGGCAGCAGGCGCTTGGAGCTGGAGCATTCGTCGCTGCAGGCGGGGAGCTGCTCCAGGACCGTGGTGGTGCTTTCACCCCTGGCTGCTCCGACCCCCAGCACTGAGCCCCTACCCCCACGTTTCAGTTGTGATTTCCTTTGAGGATCATGGATGGAGCCTCCACAGCTGCTGCCTCTCTCCCCGCAGGTGGCACGGCGCTGGGGCATCCAGAAGAACCGGCCAGCCATGAACTACGACAAGCTCAGCCGCTCCCTGCGCTACTACTACGAGAAGGGCATCATGCAGAAGGTGTGACCCGCTGTCATGGGGGGGCAGGCAGAGGGTGTGGGGCTTGGCAGGAGCGGGGCTAGGTCCAGCGTCAGTCATACCAGGCACCTCTCATCCCTCCTCCTCCTCTTCCTCCCAGGTGGCCGGCGAACGGTACGTCTATAAGTTCGTCTGCGACCCTGATGCCCTCTTTTCCATGGCCTACCCCGACAACCAGCGTCCCTTCCTGAAGATGGAGCCCGACTGCCCCGTGCCCGAGGAGGAGACGGTGCCCCTGACGCACTTCGAGGACAGCCCGGCGTACCTCCTGGAGATGGAACCCTGCGGCAGCCTTCCCTATGCGGAGGGCTTCGCTTACTGACTCGGCCAGCCCCAGAGCCATGAGCACTAGCGCATCTACTGTGGGCAAATACGGTTTTGTAAAGAATATTTTTTGCTGTTCTTAAAGGAAAAAAAAAAAAACAAACCACAACAAAAAACGACAAACAACAAACTGCACACGTCCGCACACAGAAATTTGAGGAATCTAAAATGCCCAGTGTGTGTCACTGCTGAATTCCCACCCTTACTGTCCAAGGGCTAGTGCATAGGACTGCCCGTGGCTGGCGCCTCCTGCCAAGCACTGGGGTGATGTTTTGGGGTGATGGGAGCTAAAAACACAGTTTCTGACCCAGCCCCTGTTCCTTGCCAGCACTGCAGGGCCCCATGGCTCCAGCCGTGCCCTGGTACTGGGCTTAGCCGGTGTGGCCACCTGGCCACTTGTCATGACAATCTGCTTTGCATCCAGCGCGATCCGCGTAGCTGCCTTGTGTGGTGGAAAGGGCTTTGATTTGCACAGAGGAGGGATGGGGGGCGGGAAGGGGGGCTGCCTGGGCCAGCACCCCGTGGCTGATGTATGCAGCATCCTACCCCAACCCTAAGGAGCCTTCTGCCTTCTTCCCAAACTGCCCCTCCCTGGTGATATAACCTGATATAACAGTTTCCCAGCACCCCCTCCTCTCCGTGCCCCTCTCACTATTTCTCCCCAGCTCCAGCTGTGTGCCATGGGTTGCATTTCAGGGGAGGAGACCCCTGACACTATCTCCCTCTCTTTATTTTTTTTTTTTTTTATGTTTTAGGAAAAAAAAAGTTTCTAAACTGATTTTTGTAGATTTTTTGTATTTTAAGGCAAAGCTATTTTTTGCAGCCTGGCTGCTGTTCCCGGGGCCCCTGGGGATGCCCCCCCCCCCACACCCTGGCTTTGCCAGTGTCACAGTTGCCGTGGGAGCTCTTGGTGCCCACAGCTCACGGGGACGGCTGCTGAAGTATCTGGTCCACTCCATTTCACTGCTCGATTTCTCTTTCCCTGGGGAGCCAGGGCTGAGCTCCGGTGCCGGCTCATCTGTGCTCCCCTGCTCGGCATGGCCTCGGAGCTGGGCTGTAGGGCCACGGTGGGCAGGGATGGTGGGGTCCTCCATCCCACTTCCCTCCAGCTCCCCCCTCCCTGCTGCACCTCCTAACACTCCTCCACCTTTCATATATCCATACCTGCTTACCCCCTCCCTCCCCCCCCACCAGCTATATGTTTTTGTTGTAAATGCTGTATAGGAAATTTTTTCTCTTCCTTAGTTAGCTTTGGTTGGATTTTATTTTTGGGGGTTTTTTTGACCGATTCATTCTTTTTTTTTGGGAAGTATGAAGATTAACTCTGGGTAGACTTGGTTGTACTCCCTGTGGTGGCTGCAGTGGCCTCTATCCAGAGGGAGTGCAGGGTTGCAGGAGCCCCACCGTGGGGACAGGGTTTTAACCATGTGCTTGGTGTGGCAGGTCTAGGGGTTAATCTGAGGACTGATCTGAAATAATCTCTACTCAGGCAGGGCTATGTAATTCCTGCAAAGCTGCATTACATTCTGTACTGTGTACAATAAAGGATCTTGCTTTCTGTTCCTCCCTGGCTACCTGGCACCCTGTTTTCCCTGTGCCCTGGGATGCTGCCCGGCTGGGAGGGAGCCTTGGGATGTGCTGGTGGGGGCAGAAGTGGTTCAGGGTATGGCCTCTTGCTGAGGGCATGGAGGGCCAT
>JAOTQQ010000052.1:25669561-25683244 GCA_026546715.1 Gallinago undulata | reverse complement strand
CAACAAGGACAAATGTAGGGTCCTGCACCTGGGGAGGAAGAACCCCAGGCACCAATACAGATTAGGGATGGATCTTCCGGGAAGCACTACTGAGAGAAGGATCTGGGGGTCCTGGTAGATAGCACACTTTCCACACACCAGCAATGTGCCCTTGTGGCCAAGAGAGCCAAAGAGATCCTGGGCTGTGTAAGAAAGAGTGTGGCCAGTAAATCGAGGGAGGTCATTATCCCCCTCCGCTCTGCACTGGTGAGGCCACAACTGGAATATACTGCGTCCAGCTCTGGGCTCCCCAGTTCAAGAGGGACAGGGAACTACTGGAGAGTCCAGTGTAGGGCAACAAAGATGATTAAGGGATTGGAGCATCTCCCTTACGAGGAAAGGCAAAAGGAGCCTGGACAAGTGAAGGCTGAGGGGAGACCTTATTTGTTTATAAGTATCTAAAGGGTGGGTTAAGGGATGTTGGAGCTGGACTCTTTTCAGTGGTTTCCATCGATAGGACGAGGGGCAATGGGCACAAGCTGGAACATGGGAAGTTCCATTCAAATATGAGGAAAAACTTCTTTCCTGTGAGGATGGTAGAGCCCTGGAAGAGGCTGCCCAGGGTGGTCGTGGAGTCCCCTTCTCTGGAGATCTTCAAGACCCACCTGGATGCCGTCCTGAGTGATGTCCTCAGCGTTCCTGCTTTAGCAGGGGAGTTGGACTAGATGATCTCTAGTGGTCCCTTCCAACTCTGACAATTCTATGAGTCCATGAATTCAAGGAGTTTGAGGAACCTGGGGGTTTTGCCACCAGCACAAGTCTTAAACACCCTTAAGACAAAGCCTTCCTGCTTTTTTCTAGATCAGAGAAGACTTCCAATGTGACACACAAAGCACACATGAGACAAGGAACTTCAGCCAGTTCTACCATGACACAAGAGCAAAAAAAAAGGGAAGCAAAGCTTCAGGGCCAAGAGAGTTGGCATCCTCCTTGATGTAAGGAGTATGCCCCAGTCTCCACCTGAAAAACAGGTAGTTTCAAGAGTTTTGCCACTCTGCCTTCATTATTTAACATTGCATATCCTTTCCCACGAAAGGCAGTGCAGGGAGAGAATGTCAGGCAGTTATCTAATCTCCCCGAAAACAACCTTCCTGCTAGGCTGACCTGCCAGCAATAAACGCTCCATGGAGGTTGTCCTAGCAGCAGTCATCTTCCCCTTAGTGGTAGCAGTAAGTACTCAGGCTCAGTTCTGGGAACCAGCCAACCTCTCTGGGTCTCCCCCACACTTTGCCAACACCCCTGGGCATAAATCCTCCGTGCTTAAACATTGCTGCCAGCAGTCCCTCATCAGGCTTTTATCAGGACCAGTGACCTGGAAATGCAACTCTTCTGCACCCATGCAGAAGAACTACCGTAGCACGATGACACATGGATTTCCTTTGGGTCCACCAGGAAGCTGAATTCCCTGCCTTGCTTTATTATTTGGAATAACAATATTTGACAAGCCTGCTGCTAAATATTTCACAGTTAGGTCTCTATGGAATCTCTCCAAGGTCTCTCCCAAATGTAGCCAGAAGTCAGGTGAAGTTTCCTTGCTTAAAAACCACACAAAAGCGTTCTTGCTGAGTTGCAACAAGAAAGAAAACAGGTGAGACAAAAGATCAGTTCAGTCACTAGATCTAAGGACCACAAGGGGTTAAACAGAAAACTGGATGGGCTCAGTAATCTACCAGCTAAGAAAGCAAACCCTTAAATAGAATTTAAATGAAGTGAAGAGTCTCCTTCTTTCCTTCATTGCACTCCCTGATCCCCAGGCAGCCTGACCCATCTCTCTGGGGGGGAGCTCCAGAACCCTCACAGCTTCTCACACCACATCCCTTTACAAGACATGCAGAGCATTTCCACAATCCTCCCACTTAGTGCCTCAAAAGGGCCAATCACACTAACACTTTTAGCAATTGTTCGTTTGTTGTTTTTTTTTTTTTTCTAATAAAAGAAAACCCACTAAACTTCAGAGAAACTGCTCAAATGCCAGCCCCAGGAATAGCTCGTTAGATTGAAGGAAACCCATTCAGTTTTCAAAAAAAAAAAAAACCACCAAAAACATTTTTCACTTATGACTGATAGAAGATCAAGATCTATGCATGATCCTTTTGTGAGGCTCTGTAGCAACAGCAAGAGCAGTAGCTCAGAGTCTCCCATGATAGTCTGCCCTTCACCAGCACTATCTCCAAGATCAGAGGAAGTTATTAATATAGCTACATTGGCCATTATTCCGATTTTATTTTCTGAGTGGGCCCTGCAGTGTTCCTTCCCCAGAGCTGTCACTCAGGAAGTTCACACCCCGTGTGGTATTCACACTATTTATCTGTCTTTCTCACATTGCGTGTCACCGTGACAGCCAGCAGAACAGGCCAGGAAGAGGCTATGAAACCACAGGAGAAAACACCAGATAGAGGGCTTCTCCTGGCAAGCCAGAGGCTGTCCTGCTGCAGGTCGATACCTCTCCACCCAATGAAAGAGGCTTTAAGGGGTTACCTCCTGTCAACCACAGTTTCCTGGACCAGAGCCTCAGCTGCCTTCTACTCAGCCTTAGCGTAAGTCAGTTTTTACAGCTCTCCACCCCTGCAGAACTATGGCTCCTTGCATCTTGAGTTACATGAACCAAAGTTACCCAAAATTCCAGGGAAGAGTTCACTGGCTTACTCCCAAGTTTTCACTGACAACACTCTTTCTTATCTGAAGCAAGTCCATTAGCTTTGAGATATTTACATGGCAGTAACAAAGACACAGACGGAGCTGCGGCCACCCTAGTAGAGAAAGATGGATGCAGTCCTGATTAACTTTGTTTTAAACCCAAGTTTCTCTTTCCAATAGAAAAATAGCACATCTGCAACCTATGAAAGATAAAGGCTCAACAGAACCATAATGTTTCTGATGCAGAGGAAAGCGGTTTGCTCTACAGATATGTTCGTTCAGAGGTCTCCTCCTGGTGATGTTGGAGAGAAAGCCCTTCGGCTCTGGCTTCTCTGCCCAGGTTGCTATGTGCTAGCTACAGGACTTGCACAGGGTGAATGCTTCCCCAGCACATGGCCAGAGCCCCTCTCTCTTTCACATGGACAGCAGAAAGAGGACGAGCAGTTGGCCAATGCTTATCATGGTGATGGATGTGAAGGGCTCAGCGGTCACTTCCCCTTATCCTCCTCTTTACAGAGCATGCCTGTGAGGGTCAAACCAATTGTTTAGTCTGCTTTTCCTGTTGCCAGCAGAGCTGGGCCATGCAGGTGAGAGAGGAGAAAATTCCCTCCTGATTTCTCTGCATGGAAACTCCTATAGTCACCGCTGGAGGCAGAAGATGGAGACCACAGGCTGGGCTCCTTACCTGACACAACAGGGCACAGGTTATGCTCTTGTTCGCACCAGACGTTGTTTACAGGAGCCCTGAAGCAAGGGAAGAGCAGACATCTCTAACAGCAGCTCAAGACCAAAGCTGGGCCATGCCTGTGGCCCATCCATCTACCCCAGGAGGGCTCCAGCAGCTACGGAGCTCCAGGCAGGGCAGGGGAACAGGCCACAGCAGCCGTCACCTGCACTCCTCTAGAACACCAGTTCCATTAACTTTTCTCTCTTAAGGCTTCCCTGGGCAGGGCAGTGCCTCTGCCCTCCGTGATGTCCAGGCCAGGGTGATACCAGCTGGGTGGCATAAGCTGGATATCCATCTGGCCAGTGCACGTGAGCAGAGAGTACACACTGTCTTGCTCCGAGTTCCTGTAAAGGTCTGGCCACTGCCCACATGGGGTAAGACGGGCACTCATCACCAAGAGAGATGCTATTCACTGCTTCCCCCTGTGCGGGCCAGCATCCCCAGGAGCTAACAACATGAGGGAAAGGAAAACTGGTCCAGAAAGGAGTGATCAAAACAGAGAAAGCTCTGGAACTTCTGCTCATAGCGATGGAACAAAAGGACACTGAAAAAGCGAAAAGCTGCTAAGGCAGCATTTTAAGAAATAAGAAATACAAGTTGCAGACTCAAGGCCAGTCATGGAGCCGAAGGTTTGTAAACAGTGGCATGCCCATGGGAGGATGAATTAGCAGGAGAAGACCGCTCTTGAAAGCGTTCCCGCTGCATATTCGTTTGCCTGCCCCAGGGGAGGGCTCAGGAAGCCACGATTCAAGACTGTGCTGAGTCTCAGAGCACCACTATCCAAGGTTACTCAAAGAGACTTCCCTCTGCTCCACTCGGCATCAGAGCCCAACTTGCAAATCAGACCTAAGAGAAAAACGATCGAGTGCTGCATTTCAACAGCTGCAAGAATACAGCCAGACACAATGTCCTCTCCTCTGGTGGAGAGAAAGAAGCCAACAAGGATGTGCAGAAGCCAGGAAGCTCAACTCATAAGGCATAAAGGATGGGGAAGCAGTGGGATGCATTTCCAATAGCATCTGCTCCTGCAGAGGAAAGTATTCACTCTTGAGAACCCATCAACCATGCAGCCCTGTTGCACAGGATTCACTTCAGCCCAAGCACTCCATTAAAAACTGACGAGCACCCAAACCGATATAAAACCACAGTGAAAGCTTCTGGAGAGCCCTCACATTGAGCAGCTCTTACCAACTGGAGAAAACTGTTTCCTTTAGGAAAGGAAAATGCATCTCCATTTTCTACTTCTGTTTTTCCACAAATGACCCCTTTCTTATGAGATTTATTTAAACAGCTGATGTAAATTCCATCTCAGCCAGGCCTCAATCCAAAGTCTGTCAAAGTCAGTGGAAAGTCTCCTGCTGGCTGCAGAGCTGCTTTGGACCACATACCAGCATCATCACAGAGGTGATGCTGCTGCAGATCCTTCAACATCCAAAGCAGGTCAGGGCTCTGCAGTGCCAGTCTCCACACAGGTGGGCTCTCCTCACCCTGAAAAACTAACAGGTTGTATGGAAACAGGGAAGCAAAATATAGCTTGAGCCATACCATGCCCTCTGACCTGCTCACCTTCTGCCTATATTCTCAGCTGTTAATCTGACTGGAATTGGGATTCAAGCTGTCCTTGCTACACTACAGAAAAGCCAAACCTGAGATAACCGGAACAGAGAATGCTGTGAAGTCAAATATGGCACAATGTACCCAGGCAGTGGGACTAACAAGAATGCCAGACGTCCTCAGTCTTGCCACATGAGGCTGCTGTTGGCCTTCTTGGCCACCTGGGTACACTGCTGGCTCATATTCACTCAATATCGGCCAACACCCCCAGGTCTTTTACCACACCCTTCCCCCAGCCTGTAGTGTTCATGGGGCTGTTGTGATCCAAGTGCAGGACCCAGTACTTGGCCTTGTTGAACCTCACTCCACCGCCCATCCACACAGACTGTCCAGATCCCCCTGTAGAGCTACACTACCTTCAAGCAGAAGTTACCTCCTAACTTGGTGTCAGGGTTACTGAGGGTGCACTCAATCCCCTCATCCACATCGCTGATAAAGATACTAAACAGAACCTCAGCCCTGGGGACACCACTCGTGACCCACTGCCAACTGGATTTATTTCCATTCATCACAACTCTTCGGGCCTGGACATCCAGCCTTTTTTACCCAGCAAAGAGTAAGCCCATCCAACCCACTAGCAGTCAGTTTATCCAGGAGAATGCTGTGGGAAACTGTGTCAAAAGCTTTACTGAAGTCCAGGTAAACAACATCCGCAGCCTTTCCCTCATCCACTAAGCAGGTCGTCGTGTCATGGAAGGAGATTGGGTTTGTCAAGCAGGACCTGCCTTTCACGAACGCGTGCTGACTGAGCCTGATCACCTGGTTGTCCTGCAAATGCTGCGTACTGGTACTCAAGATGACCTGCTCCATAACCTTCCCAGGCACCAAGGGTGGATCTGCCAATATACATTGAGAGCAGGGCCCCCAGATACCAGCAGGGCTTTCTCCCCAGCACCGTGTTTATGCAGCGTAGCAGCATGCACAGCCTGCTCCACCTGCAGCCATCCACCTTTCTGGCTTAATCCCCCACATCACTTCAGCTTTGGAGGTAGGCCAGTTCTGATGTAGTCAGCTATAGTCATCTCAGACGATGCAATCTACTTACCTGCAGTATGAACGCCTGAGCCTGCAAACCTGACCTTCATTTTCCTCTAAGCCTTGATGCAAGTAAAGCTCAGCATGAAGTGACCATACACTTTGAACACAGCCACACTCAGACATTCCTGCCATACTTGCCCAGCTTTTGCTTTCTGAGGCCATATGTATGGCCTCCCAAGAACAGACCAGCACAAAGGCAACCTGCAGTCCAGACGTGCTCTGAAAGGATCCCAAGGGCTTCAATACTAGCTACAGAATCCTATTACAACCATTCCTTATGGCTCGGCTTCAGCTTCCCTGATCTGGGGAATAAATCTGCCCTACTAGCCCAGCTGGGAGCTGTGCCTTTGCAGTGCCTCTCAGAGATCTATTCTGTCACCTGCTGTGATTCTGGAGAGGACCTGTGCTTTCCAGCACAACACACTTCAGATCTGAAGCAGGGCTTCTCTAGGGCGTCAGTGGTTCTCATGCAGTGCGTGCACATCAAGATGCAGAGCTGATTTGAAGATAAAAGGGTTTGAGTGAGGAAGCCTATTTAAAAGCACAACAGAAATCTGGACTTCTATCCTGTACCAACCGCCTCCTGTGACGCTCCTCAATGTCACTGGACCCAGTGTCTTCACACTACTAAGCTGTTAGCAAGTAGCTGTCTTTGGGGGTTTTTTGGGGTGTCTTGTTTTGGTTTCTTTGTTTGTTTTGGTTTTTGTTTGCGGTCTTTAACATCCAACCTTTAAAAACAACATCTATTGTCCCTTCCATGAACACCACAATGAAACACTGCAGAAAACCTACAGTCGTGTGAGGACTTGCCTGACATAAATCTCTATGTAAAATGTTTCTCTTCCCTTGATTCCTCCCAACAGCATTCCCAGCCGCAGGCAGGGACTGCTCTCAGGGAGGCTGAGGTTCCCTCGCAGGAACACAGCACAGAGCGTACCTTTGCTTTTGACAGTCATCTCTGGGATCAGTCAAACAGAAGCAGAAGGACGTTCATGTCGAAGCGGTGAGAAAGCTAAAAGCTTGTCTGGAACAGCTAGCCTCAAGGGCTGAGGCTCCTGTCTCTCTGAGCATGAGAACAGAGAAGCAGCAACTGGGAGCAGCAGGCTCCGTTGCAGTTCTGGCCATCAGTGGGGAAAAGGAGGCCATAAAGAGAGGAACTCCCTTGTGATGAGTTGGTTCTGGCTCAGCAGCATGAGCTGGAACAAGGGAGACTCCCATGTAATGAATCTTCTCCGGTTGCCAACGGTGAGCAAAGGAGCTTGGAATGGGTGACCTCCCTGTGCAATGAGGTAACGCTACCTCCTAACAAGGAAGGGCAGGAGATGCCTTCTAGAATGAGGGAGAACCTGCCAGGAAGATATAACAAAACAGAGCATTTCCCTGCCCGAACAACAGAGCATAGAGGAGCTCTCATTAAATCATTAAAGCGGGGCACGCTGCCAAACTGCCCACAGCCCTTTCAGAAACCATGCCCCACCTTGCAGGCCATCCCAGAAACATGCCTTCTCTGAGGTGGCTCCATCCTGTTCTTTCCTGCCCAGCCCTGTCTGCGTATGTGTCAGGGCACAGTACCTGCAGTGAAAATCTGCGCAGCCACTGCCAGGAAGGCGTCTGTCACCACCGTCTCTGAGTGCAGCGAGATGTTCAATTGGCGGGCGATATTCCGGTAGACGTTGGGACGAATGTATTCCAACTCATCCCCTGGAAACAAACGGTCTGGAGTCAGCATGCAGAACACCAGGTCCTGCTCCCACCCCGTAGGAACTGCAGCTGGGACCACCCCCACATATTCCTCCAGATGAAGAGATGTAACACCAACTCCACCTTATTTTAAGCAGGCAGCAGAGGGCTTAGGCTCATTTGGATGCAATCCCCCCTGCCACCTGCACCTTGCTTTTCTAATATTCTCTGTGCCTGGCCCTTCCAAAGGGAGCAGGGACATCGAGTTCCCCTGCACTGGTGCCATGGCTGCAGTAGTCTCCCATATACACGGTGTTCCCAGGCTGGATGCCTACCTGTCCTCCAACACAGGAGACTGGCCTCAGATAAGCAAAGCCATCTCATTTTTCTTCAGAAGGTAAAATGAGGCGTGTACATAAGCTTTTGAGAGATATTCTCAACACCCCGTCAGGCTTGTACAGAAAAGCCTTAAGATGAGAGTGACTCAAGAATGTTGGAGGCTGATGAAAGCCAATGATCCACCCAGAGCCGCACAACATTGAGCAAAGCGACTATCAGCTCTGCTATTTTATGCTCATACAGTGACAATCTGGAGTTCTTTCTCTCCTCCAAACGGTTAAAGAGATGTTCATTTGCTTGGCTGACCCCTCAGCAACAAGGTTCTCGACACACACACAGACACAGGCTTTAGCCTCCAGGTTGTTTTCTCCCCAGCTGGGATGTAGTTGGAGGTGCTAGGGTAGCTTGAAGAACAAGAAGGAAATACCAAGGAAAACTAGAGAACCCCCTGCCACAGGTTTGTGCTACCAACCTTGGGCAAGAGCAGTGAAGCTTTTCCTCTGTAGCAAAACAAAATATTTTTGAGCAGTAGAATTAATAAAGCCCAATTTCCAATGGATTTATGTCTCTATAGGGGCTCACAGACACTTAATGAGGGTTCCATGGCTGCTGTAGGAGCATTACACAACACACACGTTGCATGAGACCAAGGTCCTTTGTGCATGGAGAGTCCTATTTGGTTTAGATTTAGGACACTCTGCTCTGTGTCCCTCTCCTGCACAAGGGTGCTCTGGAGCAGCCAGGGGAAGAGGAGAGCTGTCACAACAGCTTTACATCCCGCTGCAAGACCCAGATGACCTGCCCTAGTCAGAGGGCAACTGATCCTCCTGAAAACTTCATTTAGATGGGAACTAAAAAAGAAGACGACACCCCAAGTCCGAAGTTTATTACAGAGTCATTAACTACTGGACCTTAATTCATCTAACTGGTCACTGGCACTCAGCACAGCACAGGCAAAGCCCAGCTCCCCAGGCCCTTTGTGTGGGGGGGATTGTCTCACCATCTGATGGCAAGAGGAAACCCTGCCAACACATGGTCAGCCCTGATAAGGGGAAACATTACTGGCACAACTCAACAGCTGTTTGCTGCTCACCAGGAGCACACGCGCTTCCCTGTAAATGTGAGGAAGTGGGGACAGCCCTGCCCGTGGTAACCGGGGGGAGGCATGGGAGGCTGGGATCAGCACTTGGTAGCCTGCCACTGCCACAGCTTTCAACAAGCCCTGCCTGGAGGCCCCAGGTGAGATCAGGTTTTGGTTGGAGGGGCACAGGCCAGCAGCAAGGCACAGGGCAGTCCAGCACAGCAGAGGAAGAGAAGCACAGGAAAGCAGTCCCAGGCTCCCAGGCTCCCTGCCCCGGTGGCCTCAGGACCTCCCCAGCAGCACGGGACATTGGTGGCAGTCTTCGGTGTCTGTGTTCAGATGCCCGACGGCACACTTAGCAATATCTAGAGCCATTTTGGTGTTTCCCCTCCTTCGTCCAGAAATCACAGAGGGGCGAGTAGGGCAGCAGTGACTGTTCCCATGTGCAGAAGCTCAGTGCGTTGGTGAAATGGCACTTGCCTGGGCCTTAGCCAGAGGTGAGACGCGTTCAAATAAACCAGACCCCTGACACATATGGCAGGTTGGTCTGGGGTGTCTCATTTGGCCATACCGTTAGTTTTTACCACCTCTGGCTCATTAATTGCATTAATTAGCTGCTAAGCCTCACTAAGATGATGGGCTCTTGCTCCCCAAAGACTTTTCAACTGTACCGCCTGCGCCAGCACCTCTGCTAGCCCACTATCTCTACTGAGATAGTCTAATGGTGGGCTCTCCAACAGCAGAGTTCACCAGACTCTCTACTGCCTTGGCACACGTGCAAGAGTGCTAGGAAATACTCCACAGGCTTCTCAGCACTATCGTGGAGAAAAAACCCCTATGGCTTGTTGCACTGCTTAGTAAGCCACTAAGGACTACTGTTCCTGGCAGGTGGCTGGATACCACTCAGCCTCATACTAGTTTATAGATGAAAAGGGGAAAAGAAAGGGACAGGCCATGTGGCAGGTTGCATTTCTGAACAAACAGTTCTGAAACAACTCCTCGTCTTAGTAAGGAGGACTGCTCAGCCTTCTTGTTGCATGGGTACCATGTGGCTCCCTCCAAACAGATTTGCTCAGAGAAAGCGCCAAGTTCCTGCGACTATCAGCCAAATCTTTCCATCTGGACAGGGATAAGTAACAGGAGAGTCATCCAGGAGACGCCTTCAGATCCAGTCTGCCACCTGTTTGCCCTTTAACATGCTCCTGGCCACCCACAGAAGTCAAAGTCAAACAAATCTGAACCCCCAACCCAAGAAAAGAAGAAACGGAGGACAAAAAGGCAGTGAGACTGACAGAAGAACAAAAAAAAAAACACCACCCAAAGAGCAAACAACTGCTGAAAACAAAACAAAAAAAAAGAAGTAAAGTCAGCATAGGAGACAAAAAGTGAAAAACAATAAGAAAATGAATGAATGGGGGAAAAAAGTCAGTCAAAAGATAATTAAAAAGAAATTTGGGATAATATCAAACAGAAGTAGAAAGAAGGGGGAGAAAGTGGGGAGAGCAGCCTGGTCCTGAATTTGTTAGGCCCAGCTAAAGGTTATTTCATCTGACTTACTTGAACTTTGGTGTAATTAAGTCAGATGCAAATGCTAGTGGTAGTTTCCAAGCCAGATGTGAACTAATATACCAGCCTGGAGGCAAAGAGGAATGTTGGAAGCAACTTCCAAGAATGAGAGTGTTGAGATGCCAAAAGGCAAACAGCTTGACTTGAGCATGCAGGAGGCTAAAACCTAAACCAAAAGGCCAGTTAACTGTCTGCATTTAGAGGTTACTCCTGGTACAGGCACAACCTTTAGATCTTCCTCCCTGTGGCCCCGGCAGTCCCCCAGCCATGAGGGGGGCTGGCTTGTTTGGGCACTGAGAGGCAGCCTATGTCACGCAGCTCCTCCTTGCTCCCACAAAAAGCAAGAAAACTCACGTCTTGCTGAAGGTAGGCAAAATAAAAAAATCAAACACACTGTCACTGAAAACGGCTTTTATAAAATCTCCACCACACAGGCTCTATGCAACTACCCCCAAATTAAATGTCCTTGCAGCTGGGCGAGCAACTGATGAAGCCCAAGTCCCAAGGTAGCAGTACTCTACCAGATGCCAGCTTGGATTGCATCACGGCAGCCAAGTCACCTGTGTCTGGAGAAAACACTGCAAGACCTGTTAAAATGCCAAGCTGAGAAAGACTAATGAAACTACTGTGAAAACTGTTACACAGATGGGGTCTTATGCAGATGAAATGAATTTGCTGTTGGGCTTTCTTGGACTGCATCATACTTTTAAGTTGCAGCAAGTTCTTAGGGGAAAAAAAAAAGAGTAGTTCTGAAGAAAACCCATGCTGAGCAGTGCTCCAAGGGACTGAGGAAATGCAAGGAAAGGAGCTGTTTAGGGAAGATCACAAAAAACAAATCTGCCCAAAAGCAGAGTAGAAAAACCTCCGTATCATCACATGAAAAGCCTCTGGGCGCTCACAAGTTTCAGAAACGTTGGTCTGGTCTGAATTGCTCCGTATCGTTTCAGTTCCCACCCGCACCTGCAGGGACTTACCTAGTCGCAGCAGGATGGTGGACACCTCGGCCAGCTTACCGCCAGGCACCGGTACATTGTACTCGGGTTTGCTCCAGCTGACACCCGCTCGAACTAGCCTCGAATTTATGTAGTCTCTGCAGAGAGCCTTGGCTTGGGACACAAGCTCCTTGTCAGTGGGAGACCTGTCAAAAACCTCCATCACCTCCGCAGCAAAGACTGAGGAACGGCGTAGCACTTCCATCCTTGGCTGATGAACCGACACCTCAGAGTATGCAGCTGACCCGATGCCTTAGATGAGGATCTGCAGGAGCTGTGTGTAGTAATCCTCTGGTCTATTACAGTCCTCTGTTTGTTACAGCTCCCAGCAGTTATTCTCAAAAGGCCGGTTTTCCATTTTCCCTAGTGAACAAAAGCATCTGTAACTCCTCTAGCATTGCAAAGGTGTAAATCGGGAGCCCAAGTATCATAACTTACAGGAGACAAAAAGTGAAAAACAATAAGAAAATGAATGAATGGGGGGAAAAAAGTCAGTGGGATCATATTTACAAAACATTTGTCTAGGTGCATCTTACAGACAAGGGACAAAGTCTTCTGCCTTACAGCCTTTCTGGTTTTCACAGGCAGCATGACCCCCAGAAGGGCTGCAGTTTTGAAATATCAAGGTGTTCCCTCTTTTCCAGTTCAGATGCAGCAATCCCTGGATTCCCCTTCAGACAGACTAAATGGTCAGAGCATGGAAACAATTCATAGAATATGTAGACAATCTCAGCTTGTTTCAATTAAACTGGGGAAAAAATGAATCTCAAATACCAGCTACAGTAACCTCAACCAGATGTCACCAGACATTCCAGCTCAGTAGGTCACGGGTCCTTCCGAAGAAACGGCACTATTGCAAGCACAGTGGTACAGGACCATTTGAAGTGTCTCACTGGAGACAGTTTACCACATTGTCAGTTTACATTTTGGTTCTGCCACTCTTTTTTTTTTTTTTTTTTTTTTTTTTTATCCAAAGCAATGTGCATACTTCTGGAAAACCTTTAGCAGTGGCAGAGAGAGCAAAACAGAAAAGCAGATTTTAAAAAAGCTTTCAGGTGTGAATACCTCAAGATAAAATTCAGAATTTCTTCAGACACAGCTGAATTCATCTGTTGATCTGACTTTTTAATGCAGCACTGCTCTTGAAGTCAGTCACACCGAGGTCTTTATTCAGACGTTAGTAAATGTATTTTTCAATCCCCAGTTTTAGGCATGGATCTACAATAATAATTTTCAAATGAAATAAAGACAGTTATTTCTGGTTTTCCCAATTAATAATATATTTACCTCTCATCCCGCACTTTTTTCTCCCCTCAGTGATTTCTTTTGGGGTTTGGTTTCATGTCTCTTTGGAAGCTCTGCATCAGTGAGTGCCCGGGTTAGGATTCAATGGATACTGTCCCACTTCTCCTCCGGCAAGCAGCAGCCCCCTGTGCCGTGCTCCCCGCAGGGCCCCCCCCGCCCCCTGCCCGCCTCCCCAGCCCCGCAGCCCGGCCACGCTCCGCCGGGAGCCCCGGGGCTCGCTCCGCCGCTTGGAAGGCGGCAGAGAAAAGCTTCTAACTTTAGCCTTGTAAGGAAGATGAAATAACCGGGAGGTGGGGTTGCTATAGCCAAAGAGGAACGATTTCTCCTCCCCTTTCTTCTCTCTTAAGGAGGTTCTCTGTTGTTCCGCTGCCAGCGCCCAGAGCTTCCTTCAAGGACTGGACTTCGGGGTGAGGTAGGTTACCCCATGGAACCCTACCACGGAACCTGGAGCAGGTTACCCCATGTATCAGCCAGCCATGAATGCGCTGCCACAATAGGAATAGCTCTCGGTGAGTCCCTGCGGCAGCTTTTGGAATTCACTGAATTCCACTGAATTACTAGAGTTGGAAGGGACCGTAGAGATCATCCAGTCCAACTCCCCTGCTGAAGCAGGATTGCGCAGAGCACGTTAGAGCATGTTACTCAGGGCTGCATCCAGAGAAGGG